>CM055912.1:23419554-24145243 GCA_029582155.1 Panopea generosa | reverse complement strand
GCTATTAAGTATGTTGTACTCTCGTAATTCTTATTATCAGAATTGTTTTAAGTGTGGTGCAGTTGTGAACTTGCCAGCAATACACATTGTTTTTGAATGTATAACCAATGAAGATTTGTGCGAGGCACTGTGGAAGGTAATTTACACACAGTTTGGGTCGATTGTTTTTAACAACTTTATCAATCTTAACATGAAAAGCCAAATAACTCATCTATGCGCTGGCCTACGTCAATTTCTAATCTGTGACTAATTACAAGTAAAATGTTTAAAGATTATTGTAAGGTATTTCCATCGCATGATGGATTGAATGATGAGTCCTTGCTATTCTTTAAGTTCGTTTGTTTTACCATTTTCTCCTCTTACGTTTCGTTATTTCGTTTTGTCTGATGTTTTTCCCCCATTTGAGGCCTTTCCTCTGGTAATATTAACATGTTTTTGATTAATGCGTGTGTGTATGTGCGTGCGTTTGTTCGGGCGTGAAAATGTGTGTTGCTTTATTGATGTATTGTATTGTATTGTATTGTATTGTATTGTATTGTATTGTATTGTATTGTATTGTATTGTATTGTATTGTATTGTAATGTACTGTATATTTTGTTTTGTATAATTGTATGTTGCTTTTTCATTTTCTCATGTGTTTTTGTAGCTCTTCAGTATTGGAGGTTAATAAAGATTATATATATATATATATACATACGGTTAATATTTAATATGTTTTATTGAGTGCACCCCCACCCCTGTAATCTTGGACCAGGCCAAAACAGTCAAATTCAAGGTAAACGTTAAATCTTCTTCTTATTATAGGAAGTACTGGAAAACAAACTGTAAACATAATTAATGAGGCACATGAGTCTGTCATAACAATTGTAAATTGCATGCTCCTGGGTTAGACCTTTGGGGTGGGTACTACTTTACTAAATCTATATAAGAGAAGGACAGAAGTTGGAAAACAGATTCATATTGCTTTATGTCATCAAGGATAATCAGGTGACCGTTAAGGCCCATGCGCCTCTTGTTAGCTCTACTGGCCAAAGTATCTATAGGGGCTCTGTGAGGGGACTTGAAGTTTTTCATAGGGATACAATGGGAAAACGGAAAATTCTCATTTTTTCACCCATTTGTGCAAAAATATTATTCAGTTTGATTTCTGAAGTATCATCTAGTCATAGCAAATACAATTTGGTTCAATAAGCAGGATTAAATTTCCATAAAGGGCCAGATGGGGTAAAAAAAAGGCTTAAATTTGAAATTTTTCAGCAATCTTCTTCTCTGCAATCGGTCAGTCAAATTAGATCATATTTGATATAAATTATCCTGTTAGGGGATTTAGAGTTTACATAGGAAGTATATGGGAAAACGGAAAATTCACTTTTTTTTCATCCATTTGTGCAGAATTATTATTCAGTTTGAGTTCTTAAGCTTCTTCTAGTTATAGCAAATAATATGTGTTTCAATAAGCAGGATTTAATTTCCAAAAGGGGCCAGGTGGGGTCTCAAAAGGATTAAAATTGAATATTTTCAAAAATCTTCTTCTCATCAACTATTCAACAAATTGTTCAACCATTTGTTGTTGCTGTATTGTGAGAAATAAATTCAATAATTCGGTAAAAAAGGGAAAAATTGAAAACACTCTTCCTTATTATACTTACTTCGTGAACCTTCAATAAATATTTCCCTATAAAAACATGCACCGGCCACCAGTACTTTTGGTACTTTGATTGATCTTCTTGGCCTTTTTTCTCCGGTCATACTCCAAGGAAAGTTATTGCTCCAATCGTTGTGGAACAAAGGTTTAAAATGGGATGATGAAATCAATGAGCATGATAAACATCAGTGGTATTGTATCAGGAACAATCTAATTAAAATCACAGATTACCAAATACCAAGATGTGTTACGTTTGCAACAATTGATGAATGTGTCAAAAACAATCTCGTGTGCTTCAGCGACGCATCTGAGAAGGCATACGCATGTGCAGTATATCTTCATCTAGAAAACAGAAACGTTTCGAAAGCATAACTTATTTTTGCTAAAGTGAGACTATTCCCAAGCTTGAGTGTATGGCTGTCCTGATTGGAGCAAGATGTTTGAACTCTATCAAACAGCAGTTGAACATTGATGTCGAACAAATGTATCTGTTTTCCGATTCTATGTGTGTTTTAGATTGGCTCGCTTCTACAAAGGAAAAGTCAGTGTTTATCAGAAATAGAGTGTCTGAAATAAAAAAAACCCATAGATATATTAAATTCCATTACGTATCAACAAAAAAAAATCCAGCCGATTTCGCAACGCGTTGTGAAAGTGCTGACAGTCTAAACACATGTATTCTATTATGGCATGGACCAAAGTGGTTGCAAAAACATAGTGATGACTGGCCAAAACTGAAAATTAAACTTATTACTCATTCTGAATATTTGAGTAGTACTAATATGGAAAATACAGAAAAAGTCAAACAGCAACAGGTACAAGTTGTGATAAAGCAAATTCCCCTTTTGGAAAAACATCGATTCATTCTCGTCTCTAATCAAAGTATTAAGGGTGACCGCTTATGCCATTAGATTCGTGAAAAATATTCGGTAAGTTACAAATCCAAACAGTGGTTATCTTACAAGCACTGCAATTTAGGGAGATGAAATATTGTGGCTGATGAAGCTGTTTATGTTTAAATAGATGATAGCATGGAATTAAAAATAGACACTTCGATAAAATTTACAAGAGTTTTGATAATGACAATAACAGAAAAAATCAGAATTGTTAACGAAAATGAAATGGTAGATCATTGTGAAAGGGATATTGAGTATTTTCAACATTCAGGTCATTAAGTTATAATTATAAAATAAAAGTAATTGTTGATAAAACGTTTTATATTTCATTTGATTTGTATAATTTGTGTTTATGTACTATGTTTAAGTTAATTTTACTAATGTTAGGTTAAATGTCACTTTAGTATTATTATAATATCATATTTTTGTTTGATTGTGGAAGTGTCGCAAATAGCGAACAATTAATTAGTAATTGTGACCTTTACTCAAACGGAGAAAATCCGACGGAATACTATAATAAAAATGATTATATCAAGTTAATGAGATAAAATAATGTCTCGGTGACAATAAACTTGTATACATTCAATTAAATGTTGGATTAAAAATAAGTGTGTTCAGTTATTAATGTCAAATATGGTGAGAATTATATAATAAAACAAACATAAAAGGATCTCGACCACACCTGGAGTACCATAGTCGCACTGTATTCACATCCGATTGACCAGACCTGGAGTACAACAGTCGCACTATATTCACATCCGATTGACAAGACCTGGAGTACCACAGTCGCACTATATTCACATCCGATTGACCAGACCTGGATTACCACAGTAGCACTGTATTCACATCCGATTGACCAGACCAGGAGTACCACAGTCGCAATGTATTCACATCCAATTGACCAGACTTGGAGTACCACAGTCGCACTATATTCACATCCGATTGACCAGACCTGAAGTACCACAGTCGCACTGTATTCACATCCGATTGACCAAACCTGGAGTACCACAGTCGCAATGTATTCACATCCGATTGACCAGACCTGGAGTACCAGCGTCACACTATATTCACATCCGATTGACCAGACATGGAGTACCACAGTCACACTATATTCACATCCGGTTGACCAGGCATGGAGGACCACAGTCACACTATATTCACATCCGGTTGACCAGACATGGACGACCACAGTCACACTATATTCACATCTGATTGACCAGAACTGGAGTACCACAGTCACACTATATTCACATCTGATTGACCAGAACTGGAGTACCACAGTAACACTATATTCACATCCGATTGACCAGACCAGGAGCACATGTACCACAGTCACACTTTATTCACATCATAATGACCAGACATGGAGGACCATAGTCACACTATATTCATATCTGATTGACCAGACTAGGAGTACCACAGTAACACTATATTCACATCCGATTGACCAGACCAGGAGTACCACAGTCACACTATATTCACATCCGATTGACCAGACCAGGAGTACCACAGTCACACTATATTCACATCTGATTGACCAGACCTGGAGTACCACAGTCACACTATATTCACATCCGATTGACCAGACCTGTAGTACCACAGTCACACTATATTCACAGTCGATTGACCAGACATGTAGTACCACAGTCACACTATATTAACATCTGATTGACCAGACCTGTAGTACCACAGTCACACTATATTCACATCCGATTGACAAGACCTGGAGTACCACAGTCACAATATATTTACATCCGATTGACCAGACCTGGAGTACCACAGTCACACTATATTCACATCCGATTGACCAGACCTGGAGTACCACAGTCACAATATATTCACATCCGATTGACCAGACCTGGAGTAACACAGTCACACTATATTCACATCCGATTGACCAGACCTGTAGTACCACAGTCACACTAAATTCACATCCGATTGACCAGACCTGGAGTACCACAGTCACAATATATTCACATCCGATTGACAAGACCTTGAGTACCACAGTCACAATATATTCACATCCGATTGACCAGACCTGGAGTACCACAGTCACACTATATTCACATCCGATTGACCAGACCTGGAGTACCACAGTCACAATATATTCACATCCGATTGACAAGACCTGGAGTACCACAGTCACAATATATTCACATCCGATTGACCAGACCTGGAGTACCACAGTCACACTATATTCACATCCGAATGACCAGACCTGTAGTACCACAGTCACAATATATTCACATCTGATTGACCAGACATGGAGTACCACAGTCACACTATATTCACATCCGATTGACAAGACCTTGAGTACCACAGTCACAATATATTCACATCCGATTGACCAGACCTGGAGTACCACAGTTACACAATATTCACATCCGATTGAGCAGACCTGGAGTACCACAGTCACACTATATTCACATCCGATTGACCAGACCTGGAGTACCACAGTCACAATATATTCACATCCGACTGACCAGACATGGAGTTTCACAGTCACACTATATTCACATCCGATTGACCAGACCTGGAGTACCGCAGTCACACTATATTCACATCCGATTGACCAGACCTGTAGTACCACAGTCACACTATATTCACATCCGATTGACCAGACCTGGAGTACCACAGTCACACTATATTAACATCTGATTGACCAGACCTGGAGTACCACAGTCACAATATATTCACATCCGATTGACCAGACCTGTAGTACCACAGTCACACTATATTCACATCCGATTGACCAGAACTGGAGTACCACAGTCACACTATATTCACATCCGATTGACCAGACCTGGAGTACCACAGTCACAATATATTCACATCCGATTGACCAGACCTGGAGTACCACAGTCACATTATATTAACATTTGATTGACAAGACCTGGAGTACCACAGTCACACTATATTCACATCTGATTGACCAGACCTGTAGTACCACAGTCACACTATATTCACATCCGATTGAGCAGACCTGGAGTACCACAGTCACACTATATTCACATCCGATTGACCAGACCTGTAGTACCACAGTCACATTATATTCACATCCGATTGACAAGACCTGGAGTACCACAGTCACACTATATTCACATCCGATTGACAAGACCTGTAGTACCACAGTTACACTAAATTCACATCCGATTGACAAGACCTGGAGTACCACAGTCACACTATATTCACATCCGATTGACAAGACCTGGAGTACCACAGACGAACTGTATTCACATCATATTGACCACACCTGGAGAATCAAAGTCACACTATATTAACATCTGATTGACCAGACCTGGAGTACCACAGTCGAACTATATTCACATCCTATTGACCAGACATGGAGAACCAAAGTCACACTATATTCACATCTGATTGACGAATCCTAGAGTACCACAGTCACATTATATTAACATCCGATTGACGAGCCCTGGAGTGCCACAGTCACTCAATAATCACATCCGATTGACCAGACTTGTAGTACCACAGTCACACATTATTCACATTGAATTGACCAGAACTGGAGTACCTAGTCTCACTATATTTACCTCCGACTGACCAGACCTGGAGTACCACAGTCACACTATATTCAAATCCGATTGACAAGACTTGGAGTACTACAGTCACACTATATTTATCTCCGACTGACCAGACATGGAGTACCACAGTCACACTATATTCACATCCGATTGACAAGACTTGGAGTACACAGTCACACTATATTACCTCTGACTGACCAGACATGGAGTACCACAGTCACACTATATTCACATCCGACTGACAAGACTTGGAGTACCACAGTCACACTATATTTACCTCCGACTGACCAGACATGGAGTACCACAGTCACACTATATTTCACATCCGACTGACCAGACATAGAGTACCACAGTCACACTATATTCACATCCGACTGACCAGACATGGAGTACCACAGTCAAACTATATTTACATCCGACTGACCAGAGTACCACAGTCACACTGTATTCACATCCGACTGATCAGACATGGAGTACCAAGTCACACTATATTCACGTCCGACTGACCAGACATGGAGTTTGACAGTCACACTATATCACATCCGACTGACCAGGCATGGAGTACCACAGTCGCACTATATTCACATCCGATTCACCAGATTTGGAGTACCACATTCACTTCCGACTGACCAGACATGTAGTTCCACAGTCACACTGTATTCACATCCGATTGACGAGACCTGTAATACCACAGTCACACTGTATTTACACCGATTGACCAGACCTGGAGTACCACAATCACTCAATATTCACATCCGATTGACCAGATTTGGAGTACCACAGTCACATTGTATTCACATCCGACTGACCAGACCTGGAGTACCACAGTCACACTATATTCATATCCGATTGACCAGATTTAAGTAACACAGTCACACTATATTCATATCCGATTGACCAGACCTGCAGAACCAAGTTACACTATATTCACATCCGACTGATCCGGCCTTGAGTACCACAATTACACTATATTCACAGTCGACTGACCAGGCCTGGAGTACCACAGTTACACTATATTCACATCCGATTGACCAGACATGGAGTACCACAGTTACACTATATTCACATCCGACTGACCAGGCCTGGAGTACCACAGTTACACTATATTCACATCCGACTGACCAGGCCTGGATACCACAGTTACACTATATTCACATCCGACTGACCAGGCCTGGAGTACCACAGTTACACTATATTCACATCTGACTGACCAGGTCTGGTGTACCACAGTTACACTATATTCACATCCGACTGACCAGTCTGGAGTACCACAGTTACACTATATTCACATCCGACTGACCAGGCCTGGAGTACCACATTTACACTATATTCACACCCGACTCACCAGGTCTGGAGTACCAAAGTTACACTATATTCACATCCGACTGACCAGGCCTGGAGTACCACAGTTACACTATATTCACAGCCGACTGACCAGGCCTGGAGTACCACAGTTACACTATATTCACATCCGACTGACCAGGCCTGGAGTACCACAGTTACACTATATTCACATCCGACTGATCAGGCCTGGAGTACCACAGTTACAGTATATTCACATCCGACTGACCAGGTCTGGAGTACCACAGTTACACTATATTCACATCCGACTGACCAGGCCTGGAGTACCACAGTTACACTATATTCACAGCCGACTGACCAGGCCTGGAGTACCACAGTTACAGTATATTCACATCCGACTGACCAGGTCTGGAGTACCACAGTTACACTGTATTCACATCCGACTGACCAGGCCTGGAGTACCACAGTTACACTGTATTCACATCCGACTGACCAGGCCTGGAGTACCACAGTTACACTATATTCACATCCGACTGACCAGGCCTGGAGTAACACAGTTACACTATATTCACAGCCGACTGACCAGGCCTATAGTACCACAGTTAAACTATATTCACATCTGACTGACCAGGTCCCGAGTACCACAGTTACACTATATTCACATCCGACTGACCAGGCCTGGAGTACCACAGTTACACTATATTCACATCCGACTGACCAGGTCTGGAGTACCACAGTTACACTATATTCACATTCGACTGACCAGGCCTGGAGTACGACAGTTACACTATATTCACATCCGACTGACCAGGTCGGGAATACCACAGTTACACTATATTCACATCCGACTGACCAGGCCTGGAGTACCACAGTTACACTATATTCACATCCGACTGACCAGGCCTGGAGTACCACAGTTACACTTTATTCACATCCGACTGACCAGGCCTGGAGTACAAAAGTTACACTATATTCACATCCGACTGACCAGGCCTGGAGTACCACAGTTACAATATATTCACATCCGCTGACCAGGCCTGGAGTACCACAGTTACACTATATTCACATCCGACTGACAAGACCTGGAGTACCACAGTTACACTATATTCACATCCGACTGACCAGGCCTGGAGTACAAAAGTTACACTATATTCACATCCGACTGACCAGGCCTGGAGTACCACAGTTACACTATATTCACATCCGGCTGACCAGGCCTGGAGTACCACAGTTACACTATATTCACATCCGACTGACCAGGCCTGGAGTACCACAGATACACTATATTCACATCCGACTGACAGACATGGAGTACCACTGTTACTCTATATTCACATCCGACTGACCATGTCTGGAGTACCACAGTTACACTATATTCACATCCGACTGACCAGGACTGGAGTACTTAGTTACACTATATTCACATCCGACTGACAAGACATGGAGTACCACAGTAACACTATATTCACATCCGACTGACCAGGTCTGGAGTACCACAGTTACACTATATTCACATCCGGCTGACCAGGACTGGAATATCACAGTTAAACTATATTCACATCCGACTGACCAGGCCTGAAGTACCACAGTTACACTATATTCACATCCGACTGACAAGACATGGAGTACCACAGTTACACTATATTCACATCCGACTGACCAGGCCTGGAGTACCACAGTTATACTATATTCACATCCGACTGACCAGGACTGGAGTACCACAGTTACGCTATATTCACATCCGACTGACTAGGCCTGGAGTACCACAGTTACACTATATTCACATCGGACTGACCAGGACTGGAGTCCCACAGTTACACTATATTCACATCCGACTGACAAGACATAGAGTACCACAGTTACACTATATTCACTTCCGACTGACCAGGTCTGGAGTACCACAGTTACACTATATTCACATCCGAGTGACAAGACATGGAGTACCACAGTTACACTATATTCACATCCGACTGACCATGTATGGAGTACAACAGTTACACTATATTCACATCCGACTGACCAGACTGGAGTACCACAGTTACACTATATTCACATCCGACTGACAAGACATGGAGTACCACAGTTACACTATATTCACATCCGACTGACCAGGTCTGGAGTACACAGTTACACTATATTCACATCCGACTGACCAGGACTGGAATACCACAGTTACACTATATTCACATCCGACTGACCAGGCCTGGAGTACCACAGTTACACTATATTCACATCCGACTGACAAGACTGGAGTACCACAGTTACACTTTATTCACATCCGACTGACCAGGTCTGGAGTACCACAGTAACACTATATTCACATCCGACTGACCAGGCCTGGAGTACCACAGTTACACTATATTCACATCCGACTGACAGGCCTTGAGTACCACAGTTACACTATATTCACATCCGACTGACTAGGTCGGAGTACCACAGTTACACTATACTCACATCCGAGTGACTAGGTCTTGAGTACCATAGTTACACTATATTCACATCCGACTGACCAGGCCTGGAGTACCACAGTTAAACTATATTCACATCCGACTGACCAGGCCTGGAGTACCACAGTTACACTATATTCACATCCGACTGACCAGGCCTGGAGTACCACAGTTTACACTATATTCACATCCGACTGACCAGGCCTGGAGTACCACAGTTACACTATATTCACATCCAACTGACCAGGCCTGGAGTACCACAGTTACACTATATTCACATCTGACTGACCAGGCCTGGAGTACCACAGTTACACTATATTCACATCTGACTGACCAGGCCTGGAGTACCACAGTTACACTATATTCACATCCGACTGACCAGGCCTGGAGTACCACAGTTACACTATATTCACATCCGACTGACCAGGCCTGGAGTACCACAGTTACACTATATTCACATCCGACAACCAGACATGGAGTACCACAGTTACACTATATTCACATCCGATTGACCTGGTCTGGAGTACCACAGTTACACTATATTCACATCCGACTGACCAGTCTGGAGTACCACAGTTACACTATATTCACATCCAACTGACCAGGCCTGGAGTACCACAGTTACACTATATTCACGTCCGACTGAACCAGGACTGGAGTACCACAGTTACACTATATTCACCATCCGACTGACCAGGCCTGGAGTACCACAGTTACACTATATTCACGTCCGACTGACCAGGCCTGGAGTACCACAGTTACACTATATTCACATCCAACTGACCAGGCCTGGAGTACCACAGTTACACTATATTCACGTCCGACTGACTAGGCCTGGAATACCACAGTTACACTATATTCACATCCGACTGACCAGGCCTGGAGTACCACAGTTACACTATATTCACATCCAACTGACCAGGCCTGGAGTACCACAGTTACACTCTATTCACATCCGACTGACCAGGCCTGGAGTTACCACAGTTACACTATATTCACATCCGACTGACCAGGCCTGGAGTACCACAGTTACACTTTATTCACATCCGACTGACCAGGCCTGGAGTACCACAGTTACACTTTATTCACATCCGATGACCAGGTCTGGAGTACCACAGTTACACTATATTCACATCCGACTGACCAGGTCTGGAGTACCACAGTTACACTATATTCACATCCGACTGACAGGCCTGGAGTACCCACAGTTACACTATATTCACAACAGGACTGACCAGGCCTGGAGTACCACAGTTACACTAAATTCACATCCGACTGACAAGAATGGATTACCACAGTAACACTATATTCACATCTGATTGACCAGGCCTGGAGTACCACAGTTACACTATATTCACATCCGACTGACAAGACATGGAGTACCACAGTAACACTATATTCACATCCGACTGGACCAGGTCTGGAGTACCACAGTTACACTATATTCACATCCGGCTGACCAGGACTGGAATACCACAGTTAAACTATATTCACATCCGACTGACCAGGCCTGGAGTACCACAGTTACACTATATTCACATCCGACTGACAAGACATGGAGTACCTACAGTTACACTATATTCACATCCGACTGACTAGGCCTGGAGTACCAAAGTTCATACTATATTCACATCCGACTGACCAGGACGGTGTACCACAGTTACACTATATTCACATCCGACTGACTAGGCCTGGAGTACCACAGTTACACTATATTCACATCCGACTGACCAGGACTGGAGTCCCACAGTTACACTATATTCACATCCGACTGACAAGACATGGCGTACCACAGTTACACTATTCACTTCCGACTGACAGGTCTGGAGTACCATAGTAACACTATATTTCACATCCGACTGACAAGACATGGAGTACCACAGTTACACTATATTCACATCCGACTGACCATGTCTGGAGTACCACAGTTACACTATATTCACATCCGACTGACAAGACATGGAGTACCACAGTTACACTATATTCACATCCGACTGACCAGGACTGGAGTACCACAGTTACACTATATTGACATCCGACTGACACGACATGGAGTACCACAGTTACACTATATTCACATCTGACTGACCAGGTCTGGAGTACCACAGTTACACTATATTCACATCCGACTGACCAGGACTGGAGTACCACAGTTACACTATATTCACATCCGACTGACCAGGCCTGGAGTACCACAGTTACACTATATTCACATCCGACTGACAAGACATGGAGTACCACAGTTACACTATATTCACATCCTACTGACCAGGTCTGGAGTACAACAATTACACTATATTTACATCCGACTGACCAGGCCTGGAGTACCACAGTTACACTATATTCACATCCGACTGACCAGGCCTGGAGTACCACAGTTACACTATATTCACATCCGACTGACTAGGTCTGGAGTACCACAGTTACACTATACTCACATCCGAGTGACTAGGTCTGGAGTACCACAGTTACACTATATTCACATCCGACTGACCTGGCCTGGAGTACCACAGTTTAAACTATATTCACATCCGACTGACCAGGCCTGGAGTACCATAGTTACACTATATTCACATCCGACTGACCAGGTCTGGAGTACCACAGTTACACTATATTCACATCCGACTGACCAGGCCTGGAGTACCACAGTTACACTATATTCACATCCGACTGACCAGGCCTGGAGTACCACAGTTACACTATATTCACATCCGACTGACCAGGCCTGGAGTACCACAGTTACACTATACTCACATCCGAGTGACTAGGTCTGGAGTACCACAGTTACACTATATTCACATCCGACTGACCTGGCCTGGAGTACCACAGTTAAACTATATTCTAAGGATGTCAACGAATATTCGGATATTCGAATATTCGGTCATACGTCCGAATATTCGAATGTCATATTGATATTCGAATATTTGCAACAAAAAAAAATATATTAAAAAAATATAGTAATTCAAACTGTTTTCTTTATTTATTTTCAATTTCAATATTTTTGCCACAAATGGTTTTGAAAGGTGTTATATCAACCAGGTTAAGACACGGTAATTATCGATTTCCTCCTAAGACGAGTGTCAATTGGACGTTGTCAAGGTGATAAGGAGTCCTGGTCGGTAATCCTTTAATTGTTTGCCTTAGGCAATTTTAATCATCGATCTGCCTTTACGGTCTGTTGTAAATCACCCTGTTTGAAAAGGTGAGAGCAAGTTTGTTTATTTACCAAACTTATACCTAATTGAAGAGCACACTTCTTTGATTTGAAGGCCGTTTATGTGCTTGTGAATAATAAATGCGTCAAGTAGTAGACGAATTTACTTTATATATATATGTATATATATTACATTTTTTTATGTTTGTTTTTCAATTTCATTTATAAATAGTTAATTAGTTATAAACTATACAAACATACGAATATTTAACTTAGTAAAGCTAATATAACATAGCATTTGTTAATTTATTATTATTAACTATGCATCATTGAGTTCCACGTCATGTTGAATCTTGACGACAATGATATTCCAATTGTTTGCTTTTTAGTATTTATACATCAGCACCGTTTCCGCTGAACGAGAAAGTAACAAATATGGCGAGTAAAAACGTTCGGGATAGAAAGTTGATTATTATTTATTTTTTAGATCTTGACCGAATATATTCGAATATTCGTTCGAAAGAATGACCGAATATTCGAATATCAATATTGCCATTCGTTGCCATCCTTACTATATTCACATCCGACTGACCAGGCCTGGAGTACCATAGTTACACTATATTCACATCCGACTGACCAGGTCTGGAGTACCACAGTTACACTATATTCACATCCGACTGACCAGGCCTGGAGTACCACAGTTACACTATATTCACATCCGACTGACCAGGCCTGGAGTACCACAGTTACACTATATTCACATCCGACTGACCAGGCCTGGAGTACCACAGTTACACTATATTCACATCCGACTGTCCAGGCCTGGAGTACGACAGTTACACTATATTCACATCTGACTGACCAGGCCTGGAGTACCACAGTTACACTATATTCACATCCGACTGACCAGACATGGAGTACCACAGTTACACTATATTCACATCCGACTGACCTGGTCTGGAATACCACAGTTACACTATATTCACATCCGACTGACCAGGTCTGGAGTACCACAGTTACACTATATTCACGTCCGACTGACAAGGCCTGGAATGCCACAGTTACACTATATTCACATCCGACTGACCAGGCCTGGAGTACAAAGTTACACTATATTCACATCCGACTGACCAGGCCTGGAATGCCACAGTTACACTATATTCACATCCGACTGACCAGGCCTGGATTTCCACAGTTACACTATATTCACATCCGTCTGACCAGGCCTGGAGTACCACAGTTACACTATATTCACATCCAACTGACCAGGCCTGGAGTACCACAGTTACACTATATTCACATCCGACTGACCAGGCCTGGAGAACCACAGTTACACTATATTCACATCCGACTGACCAGGCCTGGAGTACCACAGTTACACTTGATTCACATCCGACTGACCAGGCCTGGAGTACCACAGTTACACTATAGTCACATCCGACTGACCAGGTCTGGACTACCACAGTTACACTATATTCACATCCGACTCACCAAGTCTGGAGTACAACAGTTACACTATATTCACATCCGACTGGCCAGGCCTGGAGTACCACAGTTACACTATATTCACCTCCGATTGACCAGGCCTGGAGTACCACAGTTACACTATATTCACATCCGACTGGCCAGGTCTGGAGTACCACAATTACACTATATTCACATCCGACTGACCAGGCCCACAGTTACACTATATTTACATCCGATTGACCAAGCCTGGAGTACCACAATTACACTATATTCACATCCGGCTGACCAGGCCTGGAGTACCATAGTTACACTATATTCACAACCGACTGACCAGGCCTGGAGTCACACAGTTACACCATATTCACATTCGACTGACCAGGCCTGGAGTACCACAGTTACACTATATTCACCTCCGACTGACCAGGTCTGGAGTACCACAGTACACTCTATTCACATCCGACTGACCAGACCTGGAATACCACAGTCACACTATTTTCACATGTGACTGACCAGGTCTGGAGTACCACAGTTACACTGTATTCACATCCGACTGACCAGGCCTAGAGTACCAAAGTTACACTATATTCACATCTCATTGACCAGGCCTGGAGTACCACAGTTACACTATATTCACATCCGACTGACCAGGCCTTGAGTACCACAGTTACACTTTATTCACATCCGATTGACCAGGCCTTGAGTACCACAGTTACACTATATTCACATCTAATTGACCAGGCCTGGAGTACCACAGTTACACTATATTCACATCCGACTGACCAGGCCTGGAACTATCTTCTACTGAGCGCCATGCCAGCACATTTCTAGTACTTTTCTTCAAAACTAGAGATTGAACCCACGACATTTCAAAGGAGAAATGGATGCTCTATTACTAGACTAGCTGTGGTATTATAGACGGCTGTTGGTGAAGTGAATTATATATTACATGTTGATCCTGTTTCATCAATTAATGTCATGTTCAAAGTCCCGAACCACCGTATTCTTTGATTTATCTGTGCATGTAACTGATAATATTTCCATGGAATCAGCGGTTGAAAAAGAATAAGCACAGGAAGTGAGCATGTACGCTTTACCCATGTAAAAAATCTTATTGCTTTTTGGCACCCGCGCAAAGTGTACATGTAATTCGGCACTCATGAACACATACTATGTTACCCGTAATACATCACCCGTGAACACATAATACGTCACCAATTTAAATAAATTTGAATGTTTTAATATGCCGTTTTAAATTGACATATGTACGCACTACAGTTTTTCCCCATTGAAATCAATTACTATTATAAAGAAATTAGCATAAAACATGAGTTTTCACGCGGAGTAACAAAATACGAAAATCTCAATTAAAGAAGATACAAACTGAAGTTATACATGAGATTGTGTTGTGTTTTCATTCTTTTAATCTAACGATGCCATTTTTACGTTTTGGTTGAATATTATCATGATTTGGAGAATACAACTATCTAAACGATATTATAATGGATATGTAACTATGGATAGGCCATATTATGTTCTTTTCACGTACGAGTGCCGTATTTTGAGCTTACAGGTGCAGGATTTAGTCTAGATCATCGGCGACGCTTACTTTTCTAAAAGACAAAGGTTCAACCGGAAGGTTCAAGTTCAACCGGAAACAAAGTGTACCTGTAAACTGATAAAGTTTTTGATTGGTTGATTCAAACAATCGGACTACCTCGGAGATTTCCATAGTATTTTAAAAGAGTATCGTCTGGATGTTTATTTCTATATTCATTGTATTTATATTATTAAATATTTTCTACACAAATATCGTGTACAGGATAACTGGCATGACTTCCGTCCGAATGAATACTTTTAAAATTTGTTATAACATAACCATTGCAGAGGTGTGGTTTGTTTTCAGCCAATCAGATCTTACTCCCAGATGCAAACGTTTCTTCTGCACAACTAGTCAGAAAAGCAAGCGTCGCCGATGATCTAGACTAGTGCAGGATTTGGATGTTAACTATACACAAGTGCGAAAAACCGTATTGGGTCATCCCAGTGTTAAGGCAAAGTCACGTCGAATTTAAATTATCGCGGAAACTGTGACCACGTCGGGATTCGAACTTGCGACCCCTGCATTGACAGTCAGACGTTTTATCATTGCCATCATCATCATCATCATCATCATCATCATCATCATTATCATTATCGCAATTATCACCATCACCATCATCATCATCATCATCATCATCATCATCATCATCATCATCATCATTATCATTATCATTATCGCCATTATCATCATCATAATCATAATCATCATCATTATCATTATCGCCATTATCATCATCATAATCACCATCATCATCATCATCGTTATTATCATCATCATCATCATCGTCATTATGTTTGTACAATTACAGTGTAAATATTTAAAAAACATTAATTACTATCACTTGTTTATATTTTCATATCATATATCATCCAGTTCAAATTTAGATTGTATCTATTCAATACTCAGTTTCGCAATGTTGAAAAGCATAAAAGCATCAAAGCAATACATATTTAGAATCATAAACGGCAAAGTATACACACGCTTATATCCTATTCACTAACATAACATTAAAGCTTATACATAAGAACGACTAGATATTACATATATTTCATATATTCTATATTAAATTTAGAACTGATATCAATCATGATAGTTTTTACATTAAAGCTCCAACAACAGATTGTGAGCCAGTGATAAGAGGGGTGTAAGGAGATAGCCGCGACACTGTTTGGGGATAATCAGCAGCAGGTGATGTACATGTCACACCTGTCATCGACAGATACGCTCTGGCGGACATATATCTCTATATATCATGTAATCAGCAAAATAGATTAAGTATCCATAAAAATGTATAAGTGTTAAAGGGCTGTTTGAAATGCTTTAATTAATATCGATCGAGGTCTTATGTTTGACACCAAGGGACATTTTTTTGACACCTACACACATTTTGTTTGACACCTAGGGACGTTTAATTTGACACTTAGAGATGTTTTGTTTGACACCTGGGGCGTTTTATTTGACACCTAGAGATGTTTTGTTTGACACCTAGAGATATTGTTTGACAACTATGGACGTTTTATTTGACACCTAGAGATGTTTTGTTTGACACCTAGGGACGTTTTATTTGACACCTAGAGACGTTTTATTTGACACCTAGAGATGTTTTGTTTGACACCTAGGGACGTTTTATTTGACACCTAGAGACGTTTTATTTGACACCTAGAGATGTTTTGTTTGACACCTAGGGACGTTTTATTTGACACCTAGGGATGTTTTGTTTGACATAGGGACGTTTTATTTGGCACCTAGAGACGTTTTATTTGAACACCTATGGACGTTTTGTTTGATACTTAGAGATGTTTTCTTTGACACCTAGAGACATTTTATTTGACACCTGGATGTTTTGTTTGACACCTATGGACGTTTTATTTGACACCTAGGGACGTTTTGTTTGACACCTAGTGACGTTTTATTTGACAGATAAAGACGTTTATGTGACACCTAGTGACGTTTATTTGACACCTAGAGACATTTTATTCGCCGACTAGAGATATTTTGTTTGACACCTAGGGACGTTTTATTTGACACCTAGAGACGTTTTGTTTGACACCTAGAGACGTTTTATTTGACACCTAGAGACGTTTATTTGACACCTAGAGACGTTTTTTATGAGTGGCAACACAAAATGGAATTGGTGGTATCACAAGATAGAATTAGTGGCAATACGATATTTAGAAAGTAAATGTAAGCGCTTTATTATAAGATGGAATGAGTGGCAACACAAAATGGAATTGGTGGTATCACAAGATAAAATTAGTGGCAACACGATATTTAGAAAGTAAATGTAAGCTCTTTATTATAAGATGGAATGAGTGGCAACACAAAATGGAATTGGTGGTATCACAAGATAGAATTAGTGGCAACACGATATTTAGAAAGTAAATGTAAGCGCTTTATTATAAGATGGAATGAGTGGCAACACAAAATGGAATTGGTGGTATCACAAGATAGAATTAGTGGCAACACGATATTTAGAAAGTAAATGTAAGCGCTTTATTATAAGATGGAATGAGTGGCAACACAAAATGGAAATAAGTGGCACCACAAGATAGAATTAATGGCAATACGATATTTAGAAAGTAAATGTAAGTGCTTTATTATAAGATGGAATGAGTGGCAACACAAAATTGAAATAGTGGCACAACAAGATAGAATTAATGGCAATACGATGTTTAGAAAGTAAATGTAATCGCTTTATTATAAGATGGAATGAGTGGCAACACAAATGGAAATAGTGTCACCACAAGATAGAATTAATGGCAATACGATATTTAGAAAGTAAATGTAAGCGCTTTATTATAAGATGGAATGAGTGGCAACACAAAATGGAAAAAGTGTCACCACAAGATAGAATTAGTGGCAACACGATATTTAGAAAGTGAATGTAAGCGCTTTATTATAAGATGGAATGAGTGGCAACACAAAATGGAAATAGTGTCACCACAAGATAGAATTAGTAGCAATACGATATTTAGAAAGTGAATGTAAGCGCTTTATTATAAGATGGAATGAGTGGCAACACAAAATGGAAATAGTGTCACCACAAGATAGAATTAGTAGCAATACGATATTTAGAAAGTGAATGTAAGCGCTTTATTATAAGATGGAATGAGTGGCAACACAAAATGGAATTAGTGGCACCACAAGATAGAATTAGTGGCAACACGATATTTAGAAAGTAAATGTAAGCGCTTTATTATAAGATGGAATGAGTGGCAACACAAAATGGAAATAGTGGCACCACAAGATAGAATTAGTGGCAACACCATATTTAGAAAGTAAATGTAAGAGCTGCATTATAAGATGGAATGAGTGGCAACACAAAATGGAATTAGTGGCACCACATGATAGAATTAATGGCAATACGATATTTAGAAAGTAAATGTAAGCGCTTTATTATAAGATGGAATGAGTGGCAACACAAAATTGAATTAGTGGCACCACAAGATAGAATTAGTGACAATACGATATTTATAAAATAAATGTAAGTGCTTTATTATAAGATGGAATGAGTGGCAACACAAGATGGAATTGGTGGTATCACAAGATAGAATTAATGGCAATACGATATTAAGAAAGTAAATGTAAGTGCTTTATTATAAGATGGAATGAGTGGCAACACAAAATGGAATTGGTGGTATCACAAGATAGAATTAATGGCAACACGATATTTAGAAAGTAAATGTAAGAGCTGCATTATAAGATGGAATGAGTGGCAACACAAAATAGAATTGGTGGTATCACAAGATAGAATTAATGGCAATACGGTATTCAGAAAGTAAATGTAAGCGCTTTATTATAAGATGGAATGAATGGCAACACAAAATGGAATTGGTGGTATCACAAGATAGAATTAGTGCCATTACGATATTTAGAAAGTAAATGTAAGCGCTTTATTATAAGATGGAATGAGTGGCAACACAAAATGGAATTGGTGGTATCACAAGATAAAATTAGTGGCAACACGATATTTAGAAAGTAAATGTAAGCGCTTTATTATTAGATGGAATAAGTGGCACCACATGATAGAATTAGTGGCAACACGATATTAAGAAAGTAAATGTAAGCGCTTAATTTTAAGATGGAATGAGTGGCAACACAAAATTGAATTAGTGGCACCACAAGATAGAATTAGTGACAATACGATATTTTTAAAGTAAATGTAAGTGCTTTATTATAAGATGGAATGAGTGGCAACACAAAATTGAATTAGTGGCACCACAAGATAGATTTAGTGGCAATACGATATTTAGAAAGTAAATGTAAGTGCTTTATTATAAGATGGAATGAGTGGCAACACAAAATGGAATTGGTGGTATCACAAGATAGAATTAGTGGCAACACGATATTTAGAAAGTAAATGTAAGCTCTTTATTATAAGATGGAATGAGTGGCAACACAAATGGAATTGGTAGTATCACAAGATAGAATTAGTGGCAACACGATATTTAGAAAGTAAATGTAAGCGCTTTATTATAAGATGGAATGAGTGGCAACACAAAATGGAATTGGTGGTATCACAAGATAGAATTAGTGGCAACACGATATTTAGAAAGTAAATGTAAGCGCTTTATTATAAGATGGAATGAGTGGCAACACAAAATGGAAATAAGTGGCACCACAAGATAGAATTAATGGCAATACGATATTTAGAAAGTAAATGTAAGTGCTTTATTATAAGATGGAATGAGTGGCAACACAAAATTGAAATAGTGGCACAACAAGATAGAATTAATGGCAATACGATGTTTAGAAAGTAAATGTAATCGCTTTATTATAAGATGGAATGAGTGGCAACACAAAATGGAAATAGTGTCACCACAAGATAGAATTAATGGCAATACGATATTTAGAAAGTAAATGTAAGCGCTTTATTATAAGATGGAATGAGTGGCAACACAAAATGGAAAAAGTGTCACCACAAGATAGAATTAGTGGCAACACGATATTTAGAAAGTGAATGTAAGCGCTTTATTATAAGATGGAATGAGTGGCAACACAAAATGGAAATAGTGTCACCACAAGATAGAATTAGTAGCAATACGATATTTAGAAAGTGAATGTAAGCGCTTTATTATAAGATGGAATGAGTGGCAACACAAAATGGAAATAGTGTCACCACAAGATAGAATTAGTAGCAATACGATATTTAGAAAGTGAATGTAAGCGCTTTATTATAAGATGGAATGAGTGGCAACACAAAATGGAATTAGTGGCACCACAAGATAGAATTAGTGGCAACACGATATTTAGAAAGTAAATGTAAGCGCTTTATTATAAGATGGAATGAGTGGCAACACAAAATGGAAATAGTGGCACCACAAGATAGAATTAGTGGCAACACCATATTTAGAAAGTAAATGTAAGAGCTGCATTATAAGATGGAATGAGTGGCAACACAAAATGGAATTAGTGGCACCACATGATAGAATTAATGGCAATACGATATTTAGAAAGTAAATGTAAGCGCTTTATTATAAGATGGAATGAGTGGCAACACAAAATTGAATTAGTGGCACCACAAGATAGAATTAGTGACAATACGATATTTATAAAATAAATGTAAGTGCTTTATTATAAGATGGAATGAGTGGCAACACAAGATGGAATTGGTGGTATCACAAGATAGAATTAATGGCAATACGATATTAAGAAAGTAAATGTAAGTGCTTTATTATAAGATGGAATGAGTGGCAACACAAAATGGAATTGGTGGTATCACAAGATAGAATTAATGGCAACACGATATTTAGAAAGTAAATGTAAGAGCTGCATTATAAGATGGAATGAGTGGCAACACAAAATGGAATTGGTGGTATCACAAGATAGAATTAATGGCAATACGGTATTCAGAAAGTAAATGTAAGCGCTTTATTATAAGATGGAATGAATGGCAACACAAAATGGAATTGGTGGTATCACAAGATAGAATTAGTGCCATTACGATATTTAGAAAGTAAATGTAAGCGCTTTATTATAAGATGGAATGAGTGGCAACACAAAATGGAATTGGTGGTATCACAAGATAAAATTAGTGGCAACACGATATTTAGAAAGTAAATGTAAGCGCTTTATTATTAGATGGAATAAGTGGCACCACATGATAGAATTAGTGGCAACACGATATTAAGAAAGTAAATGTAAGCGCTTAATTTTAAGATGGAATGAGTGGCAACACAAAATTGAATTAGTGGCACCACAAGATAGAATTAGTGACAATACGATATTTTTAAAGTAAATGTAAGTGCTTTATTATAAGATGGAATGAGTGGCAACACAAAATTGAATTAGTGGCACCACAAGATAGATTTAGTGGCAATACGATATTTAGAAAGTAAATGTAAGTGCTTTATTATAAGATGGAATGAGTGGCAACACAAGATGGAATTGGTGGTATCACAAGATAGAATTAATGGCAATACGATATTAAGAAAGTAAATGTAAGTGCTTTATTATAAGATGGAATGAGTGGCAACACAAAATGGAATTGGTGGTATCACAAGATAGAATTAATGGCAATACGATATTTAGAAAGTGAATGAAAGCGCTTTATTATAAGATGGAATGAGTGGCAACACAAGATGGCATTGGTGGTATCACAAGATAGAATTAATGGCAATACGATATTAAGAAAGTAAATGTAAGTGCTTTATTATAAGATGGAATGAGTGGCAACACAAGATGGAATTGGTGGTATCACAAGATAGAATTAATGGCAATACGATATTAGAAAGTGAATGTAAGCGCTTTATTATAAGATGGAATGAGTGGCAACACAAAATGGAAATAGTGGCACCACAAGATAGAATTAGTGGCAACACGATATTTAGAAAGTAAATGTAAGAGCTGCATTATAAGATGGAATGAGTGGCAACACAAAATGGAATTAGTGGCACCACATGATAGAATTAATGGCAATACGATATTTAGAAAGTAAATGTAAGCGCTTTATTATAAGATGGAATGAGTGGCAACACAAAATGGAATTGGTGGTATCACAAGATAGAATTAGTGGTAACACAAAATGGAATTGGTGTTATCACAAGATAGAATTAGTGGCAACACGATATTGAAAAAAATGTTCCTTGGCATAAAAATACTTTTCTTCATTTTATCGAAATTTCCCCAGAACTGCAGCATTTGGAATGAAGAAAATGATAATGGCGCCTTCTTATACAAATTAGTCCCATACCTTAATTTATAAACACTGACGTAATAACATACGGTATTATTACTACGGAAACGTATGTTGACCCCCGTATATTCACACCCATAAGGTATACCAAAATAATATCGTAAGTTATTTATTGATAATACAAAAATGCATGTTTCACATGATTATATATAAATATCATATATAAGTACATTTATTTTTTTGTGTTATATATTTACAACTAAAACGTTATCCTTGGAAGACACAGGAGTATTTCAAGCAATACTAGAGTCGCTTACCGGTTCACAAGTCGGACATTGTTAATGCACTAAGTGTTCTGAATCTGAATGTAAGTTAGAGTTGTGGAACGAACTTGTGAATACGGCAATAAGGAGATCGGACACTGGACTAAAATGACCTGATTATTGTTTTCAAAATATGCTGAGCAAAACATATACATGTGACCAGATAACTCTGAAAATTCACTGGTATATTATGCTGATTATATATAAACATAATTACATCACACAACACTTCACTTAGCATACTAAAATAACTAAGTTCCTGGGATTACATCTCATACAAACAAGATTTTTTACAAGGAAACAAGGAATTCTTTAGATAATGAAATTCGAACCTCGCCTTCGCTTATGGTTTTTAAAAAACAAATCAACAAAAATCACAATAACAGTGATATACCTTTACATTTTTCTCATGGCAAGCGGCATTTGTCAGTTTCACATGCTAGGTTAAGAAATAACTGCAGTAATTTAAATAATGACCTATATATAAACAATCTAAAATTCAGCCCATTCTGTAAATGCAGCGATACAATTGAGGACGCAGAACATTTTTCTTTAAATGTTCAATTTATAGAAATCAAAGACTAATACTCTTTCAAACAACTAGATTGTTTCACCCTCTTAATGTTAAAAAACAATTACTTGGCGATAAGAGTTTATCTTTAAACGCAAATAAGAAAATTGTTGAATCAGTACATAATTTTATTAAAACAACAAAAAGATTTAACGATTATAATGATTAAGTTCTACATATTTGTTTTTATTAAGTTTGCAAAATAGTAGAACCTGTCAATGCCAGTTGACTGCTGCTTCGGTTGAAATTACTTATCACGAGCCGCAGGCTGTTAGTGGGAGGTGCCAAACAGATGAGAAGTGAACTATCAAAATAACTGTATAATATTTTTTTTATCAACTTTGTTATGCATCAACTAACTCGCTCTATCTCTTTCTTCTTTTTTTTGTCTCTTCCTCTCTTAAAAAACTCACCTAAATATTGTGTTTTTTCTTTCGTTTTCCCATAATATTTGTCATTTATATTGGTTTTGTTATGTATTTTATGCCATTGTTAAAAACGATTATGTAATCTGTAGGGGAAGGGCCGAATCTAATGTTGGCAGAACTTGTGGCCCAACCCCATTTCATGTAAAAATTATGAAATAAAATATGTTTAAACTAAACAACGAACAAGAACATTGACACAATATAACAAATCATGAATATATTGCAGTTTGACTTCGAAATTATTATAAAAGTCTATATCTCAGCAGCAACTGCATGTATTGGATTGTAACTTCATACAAGGCTTTGCAGTTATAAGTTTAACTCAAGTTAGATAACTCTTGTTTACTTGGATTAGTCCATCAGTCTCGATCAAAGTTTGTACTTTTGTGACAAATATGATTCGCATATTCGAGAGCAATTTCTTATCGGCATCTCTTGTAATATTTGCTTTGGATGAGAAACTGCGTGTCAAAGCAATTAGTAACATATATTCCGAACAAGTCGCCAGTGAACATCTTTCATTCTAAAAGGCAATGTTTTGGGGCATATTATGTGAAAAGTGCGTGTGGCATAATTGAAAGCATATATTCCATATTTGGATGTTTCAGACTAAACTCTTTCAAACCGATGTTTACGCGAACAGAAAAAAAATCCTAAGTATGCGAAACTACCAAATGTTCAATTGAATGTAGTCATACATAATTCTGCCAACCTGATATGATTGTCAAATCATGGCAGTGGGCTTTCAGTTATATTTTTGAAGCTGTTTTCGAATGTAATGGTAACTAGAATTTTAAACGTAACAATTCTAATTCACCAACTTTACATTTTCCTTACTTTTGCACTTATTGCAAGTCGTTTGGTGTCTAAAATGTTTAGTTTAAGATCTTTAGCAATTATTATTGCTTCAATTGACGTCTATCAATGGGCCAAATAATATAGCTTTCAAGGAGTATATCTCGGATAAATAAGAACAATGACACAATACAACTAATCATGCAGCTTCCTGAGAATATATCTCAAATAAACAAGAACAACGACACAATATAACAAATCATGTAGCTTCCTGAGATAACATCTCACATAAACAAGAACAACGACACAATATAACAAATCATGTAGCTTCCTGAGATGACATCTCATCAATGTATAAACAGGAACAATGACTAAATATAACAAACCATGTAGATTCCTGAGATTACATCTTATATAAACAAGAATACTGACACAATATAACAAATCATGTAGTTTCCTGAGATTACATCTCTTATAAAAAAGAACATTAATACAATATTACAAATCTAGCAGCTTCCTGGTATAACATCTGACATAAACAAAAACAATGACACAATATAGCAAATCATGTAACTTCCTGAGATTATAAACAAGAACAATGACAAAATATAAAAAAATCATGTCACTTCCAGAGATTACATCTCATATCAACAAGAACAATGGCACAATATAACAAATCATGTAGATTCCTGAGATAACATCTCATATAAACAAGAACAATGATACAATATAACAAATCGTGTAGCTCCCTGGTTTAACATCTCACATAAACAAGTACAATGTCACAATATAACAAATCATGTAGATTCCTGAGATAACATCTCATATAAACAAGAACAATGATACAATATTACAAATCGTGTAGCTTCCTAGTTTAACATCTCACATCAACAAGAACAATGACACAATATAACAAATCATGTAGCTTCCTGAGATAACATCTCATATAAACAGGAACAATGACACAATATAATAAATCATGTAGCTTCTTGAGATTACATCTCATATAAACAAGAACAATGACACAATATAACAAATCATGAAGCTTCCTGTCATTACATCTTATATAAACAGTAACAATGACACAATATAACAAATCGTGTAGCTTCCTGAGATTACATTTCATATAAACAGGAACAATGACACAATATAACAAATCATGTAGCTTCTTGAGATTACATCTCATATAAACAAGAACAATGACACAATATAACAAATCATGAAGCTTCCTGTGATTACATCTAATATAAACAGTAACAATGACACAATATAACAAATCTTGTAGCTTCCTGAGATAACATCTCACATAAACAAGAACAATGACACAATATAACAAATCATGTAGCTTCCTGAGATAACATCTCACATAAACAAGTACAATGTCACAATATAACAAATCATGTAGATTCCTGAGATAACATCTCATATAAACAAAAGCAATGATACAATATTACAAATCGTGTAGCTTCCTAGTTTAACATCTCACATAAACAAGAACAATGACACAATATAACAAATCATGTAGCTTCCTGAGATAACATCTCATATAAACAGGAACAAGGACACAATATAATAAATCATGTAGCTTCTTGAGATTACATCTCATATAAACAAGAACAATGACACAATATAACAAATCATGAAGCTTCCTGTGATTACATCATATATAAACAAGAACAATGACTCAATATAACAAATCATGTAGCTTCCTGAGATTACATCTAATATAAACAAGAACAATGACTCAATATAACAAGTCATGTAGCTTCCTGGGATTACATCTCATATAAACAAGAATTTTGACACACTATAACAAATAATGTAGCTTTCTGAGACTACATCTCATATAAACATGAACCATGAAACAATATAACTAATCATGTAGCTTTCTCGGATAGAATCTCATATAAACAAGCACACTGACGCAATATAACAAATAGTGTAGTTTCTGAAATTACACCTCACATAAACAGGAACAATGACAAAATATAACAAATCATGTAGCTTCCTGAGATTACATCTCATATAAACAAGAACAATGATATAATATAATAAATCATGTAGCTTCCTGATATTGCATCTCATATAAAGAGGAACAATGCCATAGTATAACAAATCATGTAGCTTCCTGCGATTACATCTCATATAAATAAGAACAATGACACTCTATAATAAATCATGTAGATTCCTGATATTACATCTCTTATAAATAAGAACAATGAAACAATATAACAAATCATGTAGCTTCCTGAGATCACATCTCATATAAACAAGAACATTGACACAATATAGTAAATCATGTATCTTCCTGATATTACATCTCATATAAACAGGAACAATGACACAATATAACAAATCGTTTAGCTTTCTGAGATAACATTTCATATAAACAAGAAGAATGACACTATATAAGAAATCGTGTAGCTTCCTGAGATTAAATCTCATATAAACAGGAACAATGACACAACATAACAAATCATGTAGATTCCAGAGATTACATCTCATCAACACAAGAACAATGACCCACTTTAACAAATCAGGTGGATTCCTGATATTACATTTCATATAAACAATCACATTGACACAATATAACAAATAAAGTATCCGTCTGAAATAACATCTCATATAAACAAGAACAATGACACAATAAAACAAATCGTGTAGCTTCCTGAGATAACATCTCATATCAACAAGAACAATGACACACTGTAACAAATCATGTAGCTTTCTCGGATAACATCTCATATAAACAAGCTCATTGGCACAATATAACAAATCGTGTATCTTTCTGAAATTACATCTCATATAAACAGGAACAATGACACAATATAACAAATCATGTAGCTTCCATAGATTACATCTCATATAAACAGGGTCAATGACACAATAAATCAATAATGTAGCTTCCTAAGATTACATCTCATATAAACAAGAACAATGTCACAATATAATAAATCATGTAGCTTCCTAATATTACATCTCATATAAACAAGAACAATGATACAATATAACAAATCGTGTAGAATCCTGAGATTACATCTCAAATAAACAAGAACAATGACACAATATAACAAATCATGTCGCTTCCTGTGATTACATCTGATATAAAAAAAACAATGACACAATATAACAAATCATGTCGCTTCCTGAGATTACATCTTATATAAACAGTAACAATGACACAATATATCAAATCATTTAACTGGCTGAGATTACATCTCATATAACAAGAACAATGACACAATATAACAAATCGTGTAGCTTCCTGAGATTACATCTCATATAAACAAGAACAATGGCACAATATTACAAATCGTGTAGCTTCCTGAGATACCATCTCATATAAACAAGAACAATGTCACAATATAACAAATCGTGTAGCTTCCTGAGATTACATCTCATATAGACAAGAACAATGGCACAATATTACAAATCGTGTAGCTTCCTGAGATTACATCTCATATAAACAAGAAAAATGTCACAATATAACAAATCGTGTAGCTTCTTGTGATAACATCTCATATAAACAAACACAATGACAAAATATAACCTTTCATGTAGCTTCAAGAGATTATATCTAATATAAACAAGAACAATGACACAATATAACAAATCATGTAGCTTCAAGAGATTATATCTAATATAAACAAGAACAATGACACAATATAACAAATCATGTATCTTCAAGAGATTACATCTAATATAAACAAAAACAATGACACAATATAACTAATCGTGTAGCATCCTGAGATTACATCTCATATAAACAAGAACAATGACACAATATAACAAATCTTAGAGCATTCTGAAATAATATCTCATATAAACAGGAACAATGACACAATATAACAAATCGTGTAGCATCCTGAGATAACATCTCATATAAACAAATACAATGACAAAATATAACAAATTGTGTAGCATTCTGAAATAACATCTCATATAAACAAATACAATGACAAAATATAACAAATTGTGTAGCATCCTGAGATAACATCTCATATAAACAAATACAATGACAAAATATAACAAATTGTGTAGCATCCTGAGATAACATCTCATATAAACAAATACAATGACAAAATATAAAAAATCATGTAGCTTCAAGAGATTACATCTCATAAAAAACAAAATACGATATTGAAAAAAATGTTCCTTGGCATAAAAATACTTTTCTTCATTTTATCGAAATTTCCCCAGAACTGCAGCATTTGGAATGAAGAAAATGATAATGGCGCCTTCTTATACAAATTAGTCCCATACCTTAATTTATAAACACTGACGTAATAACATACGGTATTATTACTACGGAAACGTATGTTGACCCCCGTATATTCACACCCATAAGGTATACCAAAATAATATCGTAAGTTATTTATTGATAATACAAAAATGCATGTTTCACATGATTATATATAAATATCATATATAAGTACATTTATTTTTTTGTGTTATATATTTACAACTAAAACGTTATCCTTGGAAGACACAGGAGTATTTCAAGCAATACTAGAGTCGCTTACCGGTTCACAAGTCGGACATTGTTAATGCACTAAGTGTTCTGAATCTGAATGTAAGTTAGAGTTGTGGAACGAACTTGTGAATACGGCAATAAGGAGATCGGACACTGGACTAAAATGACCTGATTATTGTTTTCAAAATATGCTGAGCAAAACATATACATGTGACCAGATAACTCTGAAAATTCACTGGTATATTATGCTGATTATATATAAACATAATTACATCACACAACACTTCACTTAGCATACTAAAATAACTAAGTTCCTGGGATTACATCTCATACAAACAAGATTTTTTACAAGGAAACAAGGAATTCTTTAGATAATGAAATTCGAACCTCGCCTTCGCTTATGGTTTTTAAAAAACAAATCAACAAAAATCACAATAACAGTGATATACCTTTACATTTTTCTCATGGCAAGCGGCATTTGTCAGTTTCACATGCTAGGTTAAGAAATAACTGCAGTAATTTAAATAATGACCTATATATAAACAATCTAAAATTCAGCCCATTCTGTAAATGCAGCGATACAATTGAGGACGCAGAACATTTTTCTTTAAATGTTCAATTTATAGAAATCAAAGACTAATACTCTTTCAAACAACTAGATTGTTTCACCCTCTTAATGTTAAAAAAACAATTACTTGGCGATAAGAGTTTATCTTTAAACGCAAATAAGAAAATTGTTGAATCAGTACATAATTTTATTAAAACAACAAAAAGATTTAACGATTATAATGATTAAGTTCTACATATTTGTTTTTATTAAGTTTGCAAAATAGTAGAACCTGTCAATGCCAGTTGACTGCTGCTTCGGTTGAAATTACTTATCACGAGCCGCAGGCTGTTAGTGGGAGGTGCCAAACAGATGAGAAGTGAACTATCAAAATAACTGTATAATATTTTTTTATCAACTTTGTTATGCATCAACTAACTCGCTCTATCTCTTTCTTCTTTTTTTTGTCTCTTCCTCTCTTAAAAAACTCACCTAAATATTGTGTTTTTTCTTTCGTTTTCCCATAATATTTGTCATTTATATTGGTTTTGTTATGTATTTTATGCCATTGTTAAAACGATTATGTAATCTGTAGGGGAAGGGCCGAATCTAATGTTGGCAGAACTTGTGGCCCAACCCCATTTCATGTAAAAATTATGAAATAAAATATGTTTAAACTAAACAACGAACAAGAACATTGACACAATATAACAAATCATGAATATATTGCAGTTTGACTTCGAAATTATTATAAAAGTCTATATCTCAGCAGCAACTGCATGTATTGGATTGTAACTTCATACAAGGCTTTGCAGTTATAAGTTTAACTCAAGTTAGATAACTCTTGTTTACTTGGATTAGTCATCAGTCTCGATCAAAGTTTGTACTTTTGTGACAAATATGATTCGCATATTCGAGAGCAATTTCTTATCGGCATCTCTTGTAATATTTGCTTTGGATGAGAAACTGCGTGTCAAAGCAATTAGTAACATATATTCCGAACAAGTCGCCAGTGAACATCTTTCATTCTAAAAGGCAATGTTTTGGGGCATATTATGTGAAAAGTGCGTGTGGCATAATTGAAAGCATATATTCCATATTTGGATGTTTCAGACTAAACTCTTTCAAACCGATGTTTACGCGAACAGAAAAAAAATCCTAAGTATGCGAAACTACCAAATGTTCAATTGAATGTAGTCATACATAATTCTGCCAACCTGATATGATTGTCAAATCATGGCAGTGGGCTTTCAGTTATATTTTTGAAGCTGTTTTCGAATGTAATGGTAACTAGAATTTTAAACGTAACAATTCTAATTCACCAACTTTACATTTTCCTTACTTTTGCACTTATTGCAAGTCGTTTGGTGTCTAAAATGTTTAGTTTAAGATCTTTAGCAATTATTATTGCTTCAATTGACGTCTATCAATGGGCCAAATAATATAGCTTTCAAGGAGTATATCTCGGATAAATAAGAACAATGACACAATACAACTAATCATGCAGCTTCCTGAGAATATATCTCAAATAAACAAGAACAACGACACAATATAACAAATCATGTAGCTTCCTGAGATAACATCTCACATAAACAAGAACAACGACACAATATAACAAATCATGTAGCTTCCTGAGATGACATCTCATCAATGTATAAACAGGAACAATGACTAAATATAACAAACCATGTAGATTCCTGAGATTACATCTTATATAAACAAGAATACTGACACAATATAACAAATCATGTAGTTTCCTGAGATTACATCTCTTATAAAAAAGAACATTAATACAATATTACAAATCTAGCAGCTTCCTGGTATAACATCTGACATAAACAAAAACAATGACACAATATAGCAAATCATGTAACTTCCTGAGATTATAAACAAGAACAATGACAAAATATAAAAAAATCATGTCACTTCCAGAGATTACATCTCATATCAACAAGAACAATGGCACAATATAACAAATCATGTAGATTCCTGAGATAACATCTCATATAAACAAGAACAATGATACAATATAACAAATCGTGTAGCTCCCTGGTTTAACATCTCACATAAACAAGTACAATGTCACAATATAACAAATCATGTAGATTCCTGAGATAACATCTCATATAAACAAGAACAATGATACAATATTACAAATCGTGTAGCTTCCTAGTTTAACATCTCACATCAACAAGAACAATGACACAATATAACAAATCATGTAGCTTCCTGAGATAACATCTCATATAAACAGGAACAATGACACAATATAATAAATCATGTAGCTTCTTGAGATTACATCTCATATAAACAAGAACAATGACACAATATAACAAATCATGAAGCTTCCTGTCATTACATCTTATATAAACAGTAACAATGACACAATATAACAAATCGTGTAGCTTCCTGAGATTACATTTCATATAAACAGGAACAATGACACAATATAACAAATCATGTAGCTTCTTGAGATTACATCTCATATAAACAAGAACAATGACACAATATAACAAATCATGAAGCTTCCTGTGATTACATCTAATATAAACAGTAACAATGACACAATATAACAAATCTTGTAGCTTCCTGAGATAACATCTCACATAAACAAGAACAATGACACAATATAACAAATCATGTAGCTTCCTGAGATAACATCTCACATAAACAAGTACAATGTCACAATATAACAAATCATGTAGATTCCTGAGATAACATCTCATATAAACAAAAGCAATGATACAATATTACAAATCGTGTAGCTTCCTAGTTTAACATCTCACATAAACAAGAACAATGACACAATATAACAAATCATGTAGCTTCCTGAGATAACATCTCATATAAACAGGAACAAGGACACAATATAATAAATCATGTAGCTTCTTGAGATTACATCTCATATAAACAAGAACAATGACACAATATAACAAATCATGAAGCTTCCTGTGATTACATCATATATAAACAAGAACAATGACTCAATATAACAAATCATGTAGCTTCCTGAGATTACATCTAATATAAACAAGAACAATGACTCAATATAACAAGTCATGTAGCTTCCTGGGATTACATCTCATATAAACAAGAATTTTGACACACTATAACAAATAATGTAGCTTTCTGAGACTACATCTCATATAAACATGAACCATGAAACAATATAACTAATCATGTAGCTTTCTCGGATAGAATCTCATATAAACAAGCACACTGACGCAATATAACAAATAGTGTAGTTTCTGAAATTACACCTCACATAAACAGGAACAATGACAAAATATAACAAATCATGTAGCTTCCTGAGATTACATCTCATATAAACAAGAACAATGATATAATATAATAAATCATGTAGCTTCCTGATATTGCATCTCATATAAAGAGGAACAATGCCATAGTATAACAAATCATGTAGCTTCCTGCGATTACATCTCATATAAATTAGAACAATGACACTCTATAATAAATCATGTAGATTCCTGATATTACATCTCTTATAAATAAGAACAATGAAACAATATAACAAATCATGTAGCTTCCTGAGATCACATCTCATATAAACAAGAACATTGACACAATATAGTAAATCATGTATCTTCCTGATATTACATCTCATATAAACAGGAACAATGACACAATATAACAAATCGTTTAGCTTTCTGAGATAACATTTCATATAAACAAGAAGAATGACACTATATAAGAAATCGTGTAGCTTCCTGAGATTAAATCTCATATAAACAGGAACAATGACACAACATAACAAATCATGTAGATTCCAGAGATTACATCTCATCAACACAAGAACAATGACCCACTTTAACAAATCAGGTGGATTCCTGATATTACATTTCATATAAACAATCACATTGACACAATATAACAAATAAAGTATCCGTCTGAAATAACATCTCATATAAACAAGAACAATGACACAATAAAACAAATCGTGTAGCTTCCTGAGATAACATCTCATATCAACAAGAACAATGACACACTGTAACAAATCATGTAGCTTTCTCGGATAACATCTCATATAAACAAGCTCATTGGCACAATATAACAAATCGTGTATCTTTCTGAAATTACATCTCATATAAACAGGAACAATGACACAATATAACAAATCATGTAGCTTCCATAGATTACATCTCATATAAACAGGGTCAATGACACAATAAATCAAATAATGTAGCTTCCTAAGATTACATCTCATATAAACAAGAACAATGTCACAATATAATAAATCATGTAGCTTCCTAATATTACATCTCATATAAACAAGAACAATGATACAATATAACAAATCGTGTAGAATCCTGAGATTACATCTCAAATAAACAAGAACAATGACACAATATAACAAATCATGTCGCTTCCTGTGATTACATCTGATATAAAAAAAACAATGACACAATATAACAAATCATGTCGCTTCCTGAGATTACATCTTATATAAACAGTAACAATGACACAATATATCAAATCATTTAACTGGCTGAGATTACATCTCATATAACAAGAACAATGACACAATATAACAAATCGTGTAGCTTCCTGAGATTACATCTCATATAAACAAGAACAATGGCACAATATTACAAATCGTGTAGCTTCCTGAGATACCATCTCATATAAACAAGAACAATGTCACAATATAACAAATCGTGTAGCTTCCTGAGATTACATCTCATATAGACAAGAACAATGGCACAATATTACAAATCGTGTAGCTTCCTGAGATTACATCTCATATAAACAAGAAAAATGTCACAATATAACAAATCGTGTAGCTTCTTGTGATAACATCTCATATAAACAAACACAATGACAAAATATAACCTTTCATGTAGCTTCAAGAGATTATATCTAATATAAACAAGAACAATGACACAATATAACAAATCATGTAGCTTCAAGAGATTATATCTAATATAAACAAGAACAATGACACAATATAACAAATCATGTATCTTCAAGAGATTACATCTAATATAAACAAAAACAATGACACAATATAACTAATCGTGTAGCATCCTGAGATTACATCTCATATAAACAAGAACAATGACACAATATAACAAATCTTAGAGCATTCTGAAATAATATCTCATATAAACAGGAACAATGACACAATATAACAAATCGTGTAGCATCCTGAGATAACATCTCATATAAACAAATACAATGACAAAATATAACAAATTGTGTAGCATTCTGAAATAACATCTCATATAAACAAATACAATGACAAAATATAACAAATTGTGTAGCATCCTGAGATAACATCTCATATAAACAAATACAATGACAAAATATAACAAATTGTGTAGCATCCTGAGATAACATCTCATATAAACAAATACAATGACAAAATATAAAAAATCATGTAGCTTCAAGAGATTACATCTCATAAAAAACAAAATACGATATTGAAAAAAATGTTCCTTGGCATAAAAATACTTTTCTTCATTTTATCGAAATTTCCCCAGAACTGCAGCATTTGGAATGAAGAAAATGATAATGGCGCCTTCTTATACAAATTAGTCCCATACCTTAATTTATAAACACTGACGTAATAACATACGGTATTATTACTACGGAAACGTATGTTGACCCCCGTATATTCACACCCATAAGGTATACCAAAATAATATCGTAAGTTATTTATTGATAATACAAAAATGCATGTTTCACATGATTATATATAAATATCATATATAAGTACATTTATTTTTTTGTGTTATATATTTACAACTAAAACGTTATCCTTGGAAGACACAGGAGTATTTCAAGCAATACTAGAGTCGCTTACCGGTTCACAAGTCGGACATTGTTAATGCACTAAGTGTTCTGAATCTGAATGTAAGTTAGAGTTGTGGAACGAACTTGTGAATACGGCAATAAGGAGATCGGACACTGGACTAAAATGACCTGATTATTGTTTTCAAAATATGCTGAGCAAAACATATACATGTGACCAGATAACTCTGAAAATTCACTGGTATATTATGCTGATTATATATAAACATAATTACATCACACAACACTTCACTTAGCATACTAAAATAACTAAGTTCCTGGGATTACATCTCATACAAACAAGATTTTTTACAAGGAAACAAGGAATTCTTTAGATAATGAAATTCGAACCTCGCCTTCGCTTATGGTTTTTAAAAAACAAATCAACAAAAATCACAATAACAGTGATATACCTTTACATTTTTCTCATGGCAAGCGGCATTTGTCAGTTTCACATGCTAGGTTAAGAAATAACTGCAGTAATTTAAATAATGACCTATATATAAACAATCTAAAATTCAGCCCATTCTGTAAATGCAGCGATACAATTGAGGACGCAGAACATTTTTCTTTAAATGTTCAATTTATAGAAATCAAAGACTAATACTCTTTCAAACAACTAGATTGTTTCACCCTCTTAATGTTAAAAAAACAATTACTTGGCGATAAGAGTTTATCTTTAAACGCAAATAAGAAATTGTTGAATCAGTACATAATTTTATTAAAACAACAAAAAGATTTAACGATTATAATGATTAAGTTCTACATATTTGTTTTTATTAAGTTTGCAAAATAGTAGAACCTGTCAATGCCAGTTGACTGCTGCTTCGGTTGAAATTACTTATCACGAGCCGCAGGCTGTTAGTGGGAGGTGCCAAACAGATGAGAAGTGAACTATCAAAATAACTGTATAATATTTTTTATCAACTTTGTTATGCATCAACTAACTCGCTCTATCTCTTTCTTCTTTTTTTTGTCTCTTCCTCTCTTAAAAAACTCACCTAAATATTGTGTTTTTTCTTTCGTTTTCCCATAATATTTGTCATTTATATTGGTTTTGTTATGTATTTTATGCCATTGTTAAAAACGATTATGTAATCTGTAGGGGAAGGGCCGAATCTAATGTTGGCAGAACTTGTGGCCCAACCCCATTTCATGTAAAAATTATGAAATAAAATATGTTTAAACTAAACAACGAACAAGAACATTGACACAATATAACAAATCATGAATATATTGCAGTTTGACTTCGAAATTATTATAAAAGTCTATATCTCAGCAGCAACTGCATGTATTGGATTGTAACTTCATACAAGGCTTTGCAGTTATAAGTTTAACTCAAGTTAGATAACTCTTGTTTACTTGGATTAGTCATCAGTCTCGATCAAAGTTTGTACTTTTGTGACAAATATGATTCGCATATTCGAGAGCAATTTCTTATCGGCATCTCTTGTAATATTTGCTTTGGATGAGAAACTGCGTGTCAAAGCAATTAGTAACATATATTCCGAACAAGTCGCCAGTGAACATCTTTCATTCTAAAAGGCAATGTTTTGGGGCATATTATGTGAAAAGTGCGTGTGGCATAATTGAAAGCATATATTCCATATTTGGATGTTTCAGACTAAACTCTTTCAAACCGATGTTTACGCGAACAGAAAAAAAATCCTAAGTATGCGAAACTACCAAATGTTCAATTGAATGTAGTCATACATAATTCTGCCAACCTGATATGATTGTCAAATCATGGCAGTGGGCTTTCAGTTATATTTTTGAAGCTGTTTTCGAATGTAATGGTAACTAGAATTTTAAACGTAACAATTCTAATTCACCAACTTTACATTTTCCTTACTTTTGCACTTATTGCAAGTCGTTTGGTGTCTAAAATGTTTAGTTTAAGATCTTTAGCAATTATTATTGCTTCAATTGACGTCTATCAATGGGCCAAATAATATAGCTTTCAAGGAGTATATCTCGGATAAATAAGAACAATGACACAATACAACTAATCATGCAGCTTCCTGAGAATATATCTCAAATAAACAAGAACAACGACACAATATAACAAATCATGTAGCTTCCTGAGATAACATCTCACATAAACAAGAACAACGACACAATATAACAAATCATGTAGCTTCCTGAGATGACATCTCATCAATGTATAAACAGGAACAATGACTAAATATAACAAACCATGTAGATTCCTGAGATTACATCTTATATAAACAAGAATACTGACACAATATAACAAATCATGTAGTTTCCTGAGATTACATCTCTTATAAAAAAGAACATTAATACAATATTACAAATCTAGCAGCTTCCTGGTATAACATCTGACATAAACAAAAACAATGACACAATATAGCAAATCATGTAACTTCCTGAGATTATAAACAAGAACAATGACAAAATATAAAAAAATCATGTCACTTCCAGAGATTACATCTCATATCAACAAGAACAATGGCACAATATAACAAATCATGTAGATTCCTGAGATAACATCTCATATAAACAAGAACAATGATACAATATAACAAATCGTGTAGCTCCCTGGTTTAACATCTCACATAAACAAGTACAATGTCACAATATAACAAATCATGTAGATTCCTGAGATAACATCTCATATAAACAAGAACAATGATACAATATTACAAATCGTGTAGCTTCCTAGTTTAACATCTCACATCAACAAGAACAATGACACAATATAACAAATCATGTAGCTTCCTGAGATAACATCTCATATAAACAGGAACAATGACACAATATAATAAATCATGTAGCTTCTTGAGATTACATCTCATATAAACAAGAACAATGACACAATATAACAAATCATGAAGCTTCCTGTCATTACATCTTATATAAACAGTAACAATGACACAATATAACAAATCGTGTAGCTTCCTGAGATTACATTTCATATAAACAGGAACAATGACACAATATAACAAATCATGTAGCTTCTTGAGATTACATCTCATATAAACAAGAACAATGACACAATATAACAAATCATGAAGCTTCCTGTGATTACATCTAATATAAACAGTAACAATGACACAATATAACAAATCTTGTAGCTTCCTGAGATAACATCTCACATAAACAAGAACAATGACACAATATAACAAATCATGTAGCTTCCTGAGATAACATCTCACATAAACAAGTACAATGTCACAATATAACAAATCATGTAGATTCCTGAGATAACATCTCATATAAACAAAAGCAATGATACAATATTACAAATCGTGTAGCTTCCTAGTTTAACATCTCACATAAACAAGAACAATGACACAATATAACAAATCATGTAGCTTCCTGAGATAACATCTCATATAAACAGGAACAAGGACACAATATAATAAATCATGTAGCTTCTTGAGATTACATCTCATATAAACAAGAACAATGACACAATATAACAAATCATGAAGCTTCCTGTGATTACATCATATATAAACAAGAACAATGACTCAATATAACAAATCATGTAGCTTCCTGAGATTACATCTAATATAAACAAGAACAATGACTCAATATAACAAGTCATGTAGCTTCCTGGGATTACATCTCATATAAACAAGAATTTTGACACACTATAACAAATAATGTAGCTTTCTGAGACTACATCTCATATAAACATGAACCATGAAACAATATAACTAATCATGTAGCTTTCTCGGATAGAATCTCATATAAACAAGCACACTGACGCAATATAACAAATAGTGTAGTTTCTGAAATTACACCTCACATAAACAGGAACAATGACAAAATATAACAAATCATGTAGCTTCCTGAGATTACATCTCATATAAACAAGAACAATGATATAATATAATAAATCATGTAGCTTCCTGATATTGCATCTCATATAAAGAGGAACAATGCCATAGTATAACAAATCATGTAGCTTCCTGCGATTACATCTCATATAAATTAGAACAATGACACTCTATAATAAATCATGTAGATTCCTGATATTACATCTCTTATAAATAAGAACAATGAAACAATATAACAAATCATGTAGCTTCCTGAGATCACATCTCATATAAACAAGAACATTGACACAATATAGTAAATCATGTATCTTCCTGATATTACATCTCATATAAACAGGAACAATGACACAATATAACAAATCGTTTAGCTTTCTGAGATAACATTTCATATAAACAAGAAGAATGACACTATATAAGAAATCGTGTAGCTTCCTGAGATTAAATCTCATATAAACAGGAACAATGACACAACATAACAAATCATGTAGATTCCAGAGATTACATCTCATCAACACAAGAACAATGACCCACTTTAACAAATCAGGTGGATTCCTGATATTACATTTCATATAAACAATCACATTGACACAATATAACAAATAAAGTATCCGTCTGAAATAACATCTCATATAAACAAGAACAATGACACAATAAAACAAATCGTGTAGCTTCCTGAGATAACATCTCATATCAACAAGAACAATGACACACTGTAACAAATCATGTAGCTTTCTCGGATAACATCTCATATAAACAAGCTCATTGGCACAATATAACAAATCGTGTATCTTTCTGAAATTACATCTCATATAAACAGGAACAATGACACAATATAACAAATCATGTAGCTTCCATAGATTACATCTCATATAAACAGGGTCAATGACACAATAAATCAAATAATGTAGCTTCCTAAGATTACATCTCATATAAACAAGAACAATGTCACAATATAATAAATCATGTAGCTTCCTAATATTACATCTCATATAAACAAGAACAATGATACAATATAACAAATCGTGTAGAATCCTGAGATTACATCTCAAATAAACAAGAACAATGACACAATATAACAAATCATGTCGCTTCCTGTGATTACATCTGATATAAAAAAAACAATGACACAATATAACAAATCATGTCGCTTCCTGAGATTACATCTTATATAAACAGTAACAATGACACAATATATCAAATCATTTAACTGGCTGAGATTACATCTCATATAACAAGAACAATGACACAATATAACAAATCGTGTAGCTTCCTGAGATTACATCTCATATAAACAAGAACAATGGCACAATATTACAAATCGTGTAGCTTCCTGAGATACCATCTCATATAAACAAGAACAATGTCACAATATAACAAATCGTGTAGCTTCCTGAGATTACATCTCATATAGACAAGAACAATGGCACAATATTACAAATCGTGTAGCTTCCTGAGATTACATCTCATATAAACAAGAAAAATGTCACAATATAACAAATCGTGTAGCTTCTTGTGATAACATCTCATATAAACAAACACAATGACAAAATATAACCTTTCATGTAGCTTCAAGAGATTATATCTAATATAAACAAGAACAATGACACAATATAACAAATCATGTAGCTTCAAGAGATTATATCTAATATAAACAAGAACAATGACACAATATAACAAATCATGTATCTTCAAGAGATTACATCTAATATAAACAAAAACAATGACACAATATAACTAATCGTGTAGCATCCTGAGATTACATCTCATATAAACAAGAACAATGACACAATATAACAAATCTTAGAGCATTCTGAAATAATATCTCATATAAACAGGAACAATGACACAATATAACAAATCGTGTAGCATCCTGAGATAACATCTCATATAAACAAATACAATGACAAAATATAACAAATTGTGTAGCATTCTGAAATAACATCTCATATAAACAAATACAATGACAAAATATAACAAATTGTGTAGCATCCTGAGATAACATCTCATATAAACAAATACAATGACAAAATATAACAAATTGTGTAGCATCCTGAGATAACATCTCATATAAACAAATACAATGACAAAATATAAAAAATCATGTAGCTTCAAGAGATTACATCTCATAAAAAACAAAAGCAATGACACAATATAACAAATCATGTAGCTTCATGAGATTACATCTCATATAAACAAATACATAACAAAATATAACAAATTGTGTAGCATCCTGAGATAACATCTCATATAAACAAATACAATGACAAAATATAACAAATTGTGTAGCATCCTGAGATAACATCTCATATAAACAAATACAATGACAAAATATAACAAATTGTGTAGCATCCTGAGATAACATCTCATATCAACAAATACAATGACAAAATATAACAAATTGTGTAGCATCCTGAGATAACATCTCATATAAACAAATACAATGACAAAATATAACAAATTGTGTAGCATCCTGAGATAACATCTCATATAAACAAATACAATGACAAAATATAAAAAATCATGTAGCTTCAAGAGATTACATCTCATAAAATACAAAAGCAATGACACAATATAACAAATCATGTAGCTTCATGAGATTACATCTCATATAAACAAATACAATGACAAAATATAACAAATTGTGTAGCATCCTGAGATAACATCTCATATAAACAAATACAATGACAAAATATAACAAATTGTGTAGCATCCTGAGATAACATCTCATATAAACAAGTACAATGACAAAATATAACAAATTGTGTAGCATCCTGAGATAACATCTCATATAAACAAATACAATGACAAAATATAACAAATCGTGTAGCATCCTCAAATAATATCTCATATAAACAAATACAATGACACAATATAACAAATCATGTAGCTTCAAGAGATTACATCTCATAAAAAACAAAAGCAATGACACAATATAACAAATCATGTAGCTTCATGAGATTACATCTCATATAAACAAATAAAATGACAAAATATAACAAATTGTGTAGCATCCTGAGATAACATCTCATATAAACAAATACAATGACAAAATATAACAAATCGTGTAGCATCCTGAAATAACATCTCATATAAACAAAAACAATGACACAATATAACAAATCATGTAGCTTCAAGAGATTACATCTCATAAAAAACAAAAGCAATGACACAATATAACAAATCATGTAGCTTCATGAGATTACATCTCATATAAACAAATACAATGACAAAATATAACAAATTGTGTAGCATCCTGAGATAACATCTCATATAAACAAATACAATAACAAAATATAACAAATTGTGTAGCATCCTGAGATAACATCTCATATAAACAAATACAATGACAAAATATAACAAATTGTGTAGCATCCTGAGATAACATCTCATATAAACAAATACAATGACAAAATATAACAAATCGTGTAGCATCCTGAAATAATATCTCGTATTAAACAAATACAATGACACAATATAACAAATCATGTAGCTTCAAGAGATTACATCTCATAAAAAACAAAAGCAATGACACAATATAACAAATCATGTAGCTTCATGAGATTACATCTCATATAAACAAGAATAATGACAGAATATAACAAATCATGTAGCTTCAAGAGTATAAACAAAAACAATGACACAATATAACAAATCGTGTAGCATCCTGAGACAACATCTCATATAAACAAGAACAATGACACAATATATCAAATCATGTAGCTTCAAGAGATTACATCTCATAAAAAACAAAAGCAATGACACAATATAACAAATCATGTAGCTTCATGAGAATACATCTCATATAAACAAGAACAATGACACAATATATCAAATCATTTATCTTCAAGAGATTATATCTCATAAAAACAAAAACAATGACACAATATAACAAATCGTGTAGCATCCTGAAGTAATATCTCATATAAACAAAAACAATGACACAATATAACAAATCGTGTAGCTTCCTAAGATTACATCTCATATAAACAAAAACAATGACACACTATAACAAATCGTGTAGCATCCTGAGATTACATCTCATATCAACAAATACAATGACAAAATATAACAAATTGTGTAGCATCCTGAGATAACATCTCATATAAACAAATACAATGACACAATATAACAAATCATATAGCTTTCTGAGATTGCATGTCATATAAACAAGAACAATGACACTATAAAACAAATCGTTTAGCTTCCTGAGATTACATCTCACATAAACAAGAACAATGACACAATATAACAAATCATATAGCTTTCTGAGATTGCATGTCATATAAACAAGAACAATGACACAATAAAACAAATCGTGTAGCTTCCTGAGATTACATCTCATATAAACAAGAACAATGACACAATATAACAAATCGTGTAGCTTCCTGAGATTACATCTCATATAAACAAGAACAATGACACAATATAATAAATCGTGTAGCTTCCTGAGATTACATCTCACATAAACAAGAACAATGACACAATATAACAAATCATGTAGCTTCCTGAGATAACATCTCACATAAACAAGAACAATGACACAATATAACCAATCGTGTAGCTTCCTGAGATTACATCTCATATAAACAAGAACAATGACACAATATAACAAATCGTGTAGCTTCCTGAGATTACATCTCATATAAACAAGAACAATGACACAATAAAACAAATCGTGTAGCTTCCTGAGATTACATCTCATATCAACAAGAACAATGGCACAATATAACAAATCATGTAGATTCCTTGTAGATTTCGTGTCCGGTCTTAAACTTTGTCATGTATAGATGAATTTTAATGATACTTCTACAAATGATCAACATAGCATGACCTGTCGCGAGTAAGAATTACTCCCGTACCTCAAAGGTCAAGGTCACACTTTAAGTTTGTTTAACAACACTTTGAGTCTTTGCGAGATTTCATGTCCGGTCTTTAACTTTGTTTTGCATAAATCGATTTCATAAAAACCTGCTACAAATGATCAACATAACATGACGACATGTCGCCCGTAACACCCAGACTCCCACTTCAAAGGTCAAGGTCACAATTTAACTTTGTTTGATGACATTTTCAGTCAGTTTGAGATTTCGTATCCGGTCTATAACTTTGTCACCTATGGATAAATTTCGATAACACTTTGCTAAATTAATCAGCATGACATGACGACCTATGTACCTCAAAGGTCAAGGTCACACTTTGAGTTTGTTTGACATTAATGATTGGTGAGTGTATTATCGATCGTATGTTGTCGTAGAATCCGTGCTCCATACGGAAAGCCTTTCCTAATTTTGTTGTCGTAGCATCCCTGCATCATACGGAAAGCCTTTCCTAATTTTGTTGTCGTAGCATCCCTGCTCCATACGGAAAGCCTTTCCTAATTCTGTTGTCGTAGCATCCCTGCATCATACGGAAAACCTCCCTAATTTTGTTGTCGTAGCATCCCTGCATCATACGGAAAGCCTTTCCTAATTCTGTTGTCGTAGCATCCCTGCTCCATACGGAAAGCCTTTCCTAATTTTGCTGTCGTAGAATCCCTGCTCCATACGGAAAACCTTTCCTAATTTTGTTGTCGTAGAATCAGTGCTCCATACGGAAAGCCTTTCCTAATTTTGCTGTCGTACAATCCGTGTTCCATACGGAAAGCGCCTTTCGTAGAATCCGTGCTCCATACGGAAAGCCTTTCCTAGTTGTGTTGTCGTGCCCCCAACCATCATCGTATGACTAGACATGAAGGCTAGTCGTACGGGTCCGTAAGGCTATTGTCGACCGTATGTTGTCGTAGAATCCGTGCTCCATACGGAAAGCCTTTCCTAACTTTGTTGTCGTGCCCCCAACCATCATCGTATGACTAGACATGAAGGGTAGTCGTACGGGTCCGTAAGGCTATTATCGACCGTATGTTGTCGTAGAATCCGTGCTCCATACGGAAAGCCTTTCCTAATTTTGTTGTCGTGCCCCCAACCATCATCGTATGACTAGACATGAAGGGTAGTCGTACGGGTCCGTAAGGCTATTATCGACCGTATGTTGTCGTAGAATCCGTGCTCCATACGGAAAGCCTTTCCTAGTTTTGTTGTTGTGCCCCCAACCATCATCGTATGACTAGACATGAAGGCTAGTCGTACGGGTCCGTAAGGCTATTGTCGACCGTATGTTGTCGTAGAATCCGTGCTCCATACGGAAAGCCTTTCCTAGTTGTGTTGTCGTGCCCCCAACCATCATCGTATGACTAGACATGAAGGCTAGTCGTACGGGTCCGTAAGGCTATTATCGACCGTATGTTGTCGTAGAATCCGTGCTCCATACGGAAAGCCTTTCCTAGTTTTGTTGTCGTGCCCCCAACCACCATCGTATGACTAGACATGAAGGCTAGTCGTACGGATCCGTAAGGCTATTGTCGACCGTATGTTGTCGTAGAATCCGTGCTCCATACGGAAAGCCTTTCCTAACTTTGTTGCCGTGCCCCCAACCATCATCGTATGACTAGACATGAAGGCTAGTCGTACGGGTCCGTAAGGCTATTATCGACCGTATGTTGTCGTAGAATCCGTGCTCCATACGGAAAGCCTTTCCTAGTTGTGTTGTCGTGCCCCCAACCATCATCGTATGACTAGACATGAAGGGTAGTCGTACGGGTCCGTAAGGCTATTGTCGACCGTATGTTGTCGTAAAGCTTTACATCGCATTATGCAAAAGGAATTAATAGGGGTCATAACTTTATATCATATGTCCAAAACGGTGGCACAAATATACTAACCAAGATATAGGGAGTGCCCCCACCAGTCCAACCGGGCTTCGCCATTTTGCATTGCAGCCAGAAGGCGCAACATCCCAATTGGCGCATAGTGACGTAATGCTAACCTATCCCAGAACCAGATATCTCCCAAATCAGGCAGTCTATCCCAGAACAATGATATCTCCCAAATCAGGTAGTCTATCCCAGAACATGATATCTCCCAAATCAGGTATATTAACCGTCAATGAAAAGGCAGGGAATTATATGCCTGTCCATGAATTTATAGTAAATGAACGCTTACTAAACTGTGACGTCATTCAAACATACAGTTGAAGCAACTGACCAATCAACGTTCTCAAATGCGGCTTCCCCGACCCAATCGGAAGAGCTGGGTCCATTCAACAGAGTAGACAAAGTAGACGTAATGCGCATATGATGCTTATGTACATAAATTGACAAAACGTTTAGTTTTGTACTAAGTATTTATATCCGACCGAAAATTGCTAGGTTATAAATTCAAAATATAAAAATGCTTTAATAACTATAAAGATCGCAATATTTTTATCGTCTTAATTTACAAAATCATTTTGTGCCACCATGTTTATAAATCTACAATATAGATCTAGATTATATTAAAAAGTTAATAGATAACGCATTGAAAACGACATATTTTTTTTTATTTTAAATATAAGGGGTGGGGTGGGGGGGGGGTGTGTGTGTGTGTGGGGGGGGGGGGGGTCAATATACGTTCCGCAGTATTGCCTGTTCACAAGACGTGATTTCAATGGAATATCAACATGTTTAAAATAATTAATGCCATTTTCAAAATCCTTCCGTTACCAAAGATCGTTTTGGGCGACATGCATAAATAAGTTGCTCTTGAAAATAGTAAGATAAAATGCATGAAACAACCTTGTTTTTAGTTGCGATTTTTGATTCAGATTACAGAAAGAGCAGTAGTGTTTTTGACAATTTTTATAATGGAACATTCACTGAAGACAAAGGATATTTGCATACTCAGCAATCATTATAATCTTATGCTTATAAACATGTCATAAAATCAAAACGAAATATCTACTAAGACTTGTCTAAAGACATTTAACTGCTTGTTTCGTCACGATGAAATATGTATTACCAAACATTGCATTAATAAACACTGGCGACAGGCATTTTCCATATATGAGTCAATTCTGGGTATGGATGTACGTATCATTGTGATTCGTTTTTTTCACCGCTGGTTAAAGTGAAACAGTTATCAGTTACTTGCAGAGTACTGGTGAACCTTTCAGGATCCCAGGAAAGACTTGTTAGGTTAACTGATCGTCTGTTAGCACTAAATGACGCTAAATATTCAAATAAACAAACTTTTTTGAATGGGAATTAACACAATTTTAACACATGAAACTTAAGGTTATATCCATGTATGTCATATCCAGTTTTATTCGTGGAACTAATTTGAGTAAAATCAACGTTTTTCACTAGAACTTTTTTCACAACAATTTCTAGACCGATTGGAATCAAACCTGTTTCCTCCACTTCCTCCTCTGTGAGAGGTAATTCATCTCAAGGTGGCACATTAATCTACTCGGTCATGGAAGACCCCATATTCGTATTAAACAGAATATTTCAGGACTCACACCACTATTATCTCCCTTGAGAACTCCGGACCTACAGATGAAGGAGGTAGCAATAAAACTTTAGTTCTCTTTTTTCTTCTTTTTTCAGGGCTTTGTACTGCAATGTTTTGTTCTTTGCTAGCCTTAGTTAAATGGTCAGTATCTTAGAAATCACCACTGAAAATTTAATGCTGATACCAGCTTTCTGGACAATTCTGTGTCATTTCAGAATTGTTGGTTCGAACCGCATCGAGGGCGAATAGTTGACATATTATTACTCTGGAAATTGATAGGTCTCACAAAAGCATTGAATTTTAAAAAAAACAACCTGGTCAAGGTATACTTTTTTTTCTTTATAATTGCATATCTTGAACCAGTGAAGAATTTGAGCCCAGGCACATGCTGCAGAATTTAATTTTTCACTCTGTTTTGGACATAAATGTTACAAAGGAGCCCTATGGGAAATGTAATAGTGGTGAGAGACGTTAATGGATTTTACGTTATCATTCATACTTGAGTTTCATCGTTACAGTTCTCATCATTGTTATTGTTAAAGGTGCTGTTGCCATCGTTACAGCTCTCATCATTGTTATTGTTAAAGGTGCTGTTGCCATCGTTACAGCTATCATCATTGTTACTGTTATAGGTGCTGTTGCCATCGTTGTCGTCGTTGTTGATTTTTTGCTATTTTTTGATATTTTCATTACTGTTGTTGTCATTGTCGTCGTCGTCGTTGTAATTTTTACTGCTATTGCTTTGTTATTGTTATTGTTTTATGATCATTATCGTTTTTACTACTACTACTATGAAATCATTTTTTCTGTATATTCTTCTTCTTCTATTTCTTTTTCTTCTTCGGTACAGGTCAGTGTAAGTAGTAAGTATATAAGTCGTTACCAAGTGTCAATGCAAACATGAAGTATTCTGGTAGTGGCTCGCTCCCCACCCATAAAGCCACCCTTTGTTGAATAAAGTTACAAAACTCAAAATAATATAGTGGTGAAAGTATTTATAAAAGCAAATCTGATGTTAAATAATCTCAGAAATAGATCTACCCCGTCACATCGTCAAAGATCACAAGCAATTACCATTGCGGCATACCATACCACACCACACCACCCCACCCCACACCACAGACGATCTGGAATCAAATAAAGTTGAGGGGAACACCCGACCCTTACGGTATGGTTTACATGTTCTCATTGTAAACATTATCAGGCAGTTGGCAGCTGCCTTCTTATCTGTGGTTAGGATAAAAGACATACACGACCAACGATCTTATTCCTCGTTCACCAATACCGGTATCTTACTGTGCGCGCGGTTACGTCACCATGCTCAAGTATTCAGTTCATATCTCTTAAAAACAGGTGCATCATTCCTTCATATAAGTCGATCGTGTCAACTATCGTCAGCGAAAAGACTACTAACCGGATAGTAAGGACTACGTAATTGACTCCATCATGTTAGTGCTCTTAGTGATATGTTTGGCTTTTTCAAACGCTGGTAAGTATATATATGTATGTGTTGGGGCAAATATATGACTGAAGCTGCTATCAAATTTCAATGAAGCGGTTGCTAAATAATATATCTAATTCAATATGAATTATTTCAGGTCCTCTTTAAAGCTGAAATGTGAGAATTGAAAAATGAATAGACTGATTTAAAAAAAAATGGGAACGCTCTGTATTTAGGTGATATAATATTGCAAAGGAATTAAAACGAGCAAAGTCATGAATTTAAGCGCTCATGGTCTTCAAATATTGCCAAGTTTGATTAAGCGAGAAAAAGTACAGACATGTGTGTATATCTCATGTAAACATCATCTTAACAGAAGGTAGTCATTCGTATCAGGCGCTGTCATCTACAGAGATTATAGTCATTAGTACATGTATAAGGTATTGTTATCTACACTCAGTATAGTCATTCGTATAAGCCACTGTCATCTACACACTGTCTAGTCATTAGTTTAAGGCACCGCCATCTACACAGAGTATAGTCATTAGTAGAAGGCAATGTCATCTACACAGAGTATAGTCATTAGTATAAGGTTCTGTCATCTACACAGAGTATAGTCATTAGTATATGGCACTGTCATCTACAAACAATATAGTCATTAGTATAAGGCAATGTCATCTACACAGAGTATAGTCATTAGTATAAGGTACTGCCATCTACACAGAGTATAGTCATTAGTATAAGGCAATGTCATCTACACAGAGTATAGTCATTAGTATATGGCACTGTCATCTACACAAAATATAGTCATAAGTATAAGGCAAAGTCATCTACACAGATTATAGTCATTAGTACATGTATAAGGTATTGTTATCTACACTCAGTATAGTCATTCGTATAAGCCACTGTCATCTACACAGAGTATAGTCATTAGTATAAGGCACTGTCATCTACACAGAGTATAGTCATAAGTACATGTATAAGGAACTGTCATCTACACAGAGTATAGTCATTAGTATAAGGCACTGTCATCTACACAGAGTATAGTCATTAGTATAAGGCACGGTCATCTACACACAATATAGTCATTAGTATCTGACACTGTCATCTACACAGAGTATAGTCATTAGTATAAGGCACTGTCATCTACACACAGTATAGTCATTAGTACAAGGTACTGTCATCTACACAGAGTATAGTCATTAGTATCTGACACTGTCATCTACACAGGGTATAGTCATTAGTATAAGGCACGGTCATCTGCACAGAGTATAGTCATTAGTATAAGGCAATGTCATCTGCACAGAGTATAGTCATTAGTATAAGGTACTGTCATCTACACAGAGTATAGTCATTTTTATTAGGCAATGTCATCTACACAGAGTAAAGTCATTAGTATAAGGCAATGTCATCTACACACAGTATAGTCATTAGTAAAAGGCAATGTCATATACACAGAGTATATTATTAGTATAAGGTACTTTCATCTACACAGAGTATAGTCATATTTATAAGGCAATGTCATCTACACAGAGTAAAGTCATTAGTATAAGGCAATGTCATCTACACAGAGTATAGTCATTAGTATAAGGCACTGTCATCTACATAGAGTAAAGTCATTACTATCAGGCAATGTCATCTACACAGAGTATAGTCATAACTATAAGGCAATGGCATCTACACACAATATAGTAATTAGTATCAGGCAATGTCATCTACACACAGTATAGTAATTAATATAAGGTACTGTCATCTACACACAGTATAGTTATAAGTATAAGGCAATGCCATCTACAACCAGTATAGTCATTAGTATAAGGTACTGTCATCTACACACAGTATAGTCATTAATATAAGCCACTGTCATCTACACAGAGTATAGTCATTAGTATAAGGTACTGTCATCTACACAGAGTATTGTTATTAGTATAAGGTACTGTCATCTACATAGAGTATTGTTATTAGTATAAGGTACCGTCATCTACATACAGTATAGTTATTAGTATAAGGTACTGTCATCTACACAGAGTATTGTTATTAGTATAAGGCACGGTCATCTACACAGAGTATAGTTATTAGTATAAGGCACTGCCATCTACACACAGTATAGTCATTAGTATAAGGCAATGTCATCTACACAGAGTATAATCATTAGTATAAGGCAATGTCATCTACACACAGTATAGTTATTAGTATAAGGCAATGTCATCTACACAGAGTATAGTCATTACTATAAGGCAATGTCATCTACACACAGTATAGCTATAAGTATAAGGCAATGCCATCTACACCCAGAATAGTCATTAGTATTAAGTACTTTCACCTACACACAGTATAGACATTGGTATAAGCCATTGTCATCTACACAGAGTATAGTCATTAGTATAAGGTACTTTCACCTACACACGGTATAGTCATTGGTATAAGCCATTGTCATCTGCACACATTATAGTAATAAGTATAAGGTACTGTCATCTACACAGAGTATAGTTATAAGTATAAGGCAATGCCATCTACACCCAGTTTAGTCATTAGTATAAAGTACTTTCACCTACACACAGTATAGTCATTGGTATAAGCCATTGTCATCTACACAGAGTATAGTCATTAGTATAAGGTACTGTCATTTGCACAGAGTATTGTTATTAGTATAAGGTACTGTCATCTACACACAGTATAGTTATAAGTATAAGGTACTGTCATCTACACACAGTATAGTTGTTAGTATAAGGTTCTGTCATCTACACACAGTATAGTTATAAGTATAAGATACTGTCATCTACACAGAGTATAGTTATAAGTATAAGGTACTGTCATCTACACACAGTATAGTTATTAGTATAAGGTACTGTCATCTACACACAGTATAGTTATAAGTATAAGGTTCTGTCATTTACACAGAGTATAGTTATTAGTATAAGGTTCTGTCATCTACACACAGTATAGTTATTAGTATAAGGTACTGTCATCTACACACAGTATAGTTATTAGTATAAGGTACTGTCATCTACACACAGTATAGTTATAAGTATAAGGTTCTGTCATCTACACACAGTATAGTTATTAGTATAAGGTTCTGTCATCTACTCACAGTATAGTCATTAGTATAAGGTACTGTCATCTACACACAGTATAGTCATTAGTATAAGGTACTGTCATCTACACACAGTATAGTCATTAGTATAAGGTTCTGTCATCTACTCACAGTATAGTCATTAGTATAAGGTACTGTCATCTACACACAGTATAGTCATTAGTATAAGGTTCTGTCTTCAACACGCAGTATAGTCATTAGTATAAGGTACTGTCATCTACTCACAGTATAGTCATTAGTATAAGGTACTGTCATCTACTCACAGTATAGTTATTAGTATAAGGTTCTGTCATCTACACACAGTATAGTTATAAATATAAGGTACTGTCATCTACACACAGTATAGTTATAAGTATAAGGTACTGTCATCTACACACAGTATAGTTATTAGTATAAGGTACTGTCATCTACACACGGTATAGTTATAAGTATAAGGCAATGTCATCTACACAGAGTATAGTCATTAGTATAAGGCAATGTCATCTACACACAGTATAGTTATTAGTATAAGGCAATGTCATCTACACAGAGTATAGTCATTACTATAAGGCAATGTCATCTACACACAGTATAGTTATAAGTATAAGGCAATGCCATCTACACCCAGAATAGTCATTAGTATTAAGTACTTTCACCTACACACAGTATAGACATTGGTATAAGCCATTGTCATCTACACAGAGTATAGTCATTAGTATAAGGTACTTTCACCTACACACGGTATAGTCATTGGTATAAGCCATTGTCATCTGCACACATTATAGTAATAAGTATAAGGTACTGTCATCTACACACAGTATAGTTATAAGTATAAGGCAATGCCATCTACACCCAGTTTAGTCATTAGTATAAAGTACTTTCACCTACACACAGTATAGTCATTGGTATAAGCCATTGTCATCTACACAGAGTATAGTTATAAGTATAGGGTACTGTCATCTACACACAGTATAGTTATTAGTATAAGGTACTGTCATCTACACACAGTATAGTTATAAGTATAAGGTTCTGTCATTTATACAGAGTATAGTTATTAGTATAAGGTTCTGTCATCTACACACAGTATAGTTATTAGTATAAGGTACTGTCATCTACACACAGTATAGTTATTAGTATAAGGTACTGTCATCTACACACAGTATAGTTATAAGTATAAGGTTCTGTCATCTACACACAGTATAGTTATTAGTATAAGGTTCTGTCATCTACTCACAGTATAGTCATTAGTATAAGGTACTGTCATCTACACACAGTATAGTCATTAGTATAAGGTACTGTCATCTACACACAGTATAGTCATTAGTATAAGGTTCTGTCATCTACTCACAGTATAGTCATTAGTATAAGGTACTGTCATCTACACGCAGTATAGTCATTAGTATAAGGTTCTGTCTTCAACACGCAGTATAGTCATTAGTATAAGGTACTGTCATCTACTCACAGTATAGTCATTAGTATAAGGTACTGTCATCTACTCACAGTATAGTTATTAGTATAAGGTTCTGTCATCTACACACAGTATAGTTATAAATATAAGGTACTGTCATCTACACACAGTATAGTTATAAGTATAAGGTACTGTCATCTACACACAGTATAGTTATTAGTATAAGGTACTGTCATCTACACACGGTATAGTTATAAGTATAAGGCAATGTCATCTACACAGAGTATAGTCATTAGTATAAGGCAATGTCATCTACACACAATATAGTTATTAGTATAAGGCAATGTCATCTACACAGAGTATAGTCATTACTATAAGGCAATGTCATCTACACACAGTATAGTTATAAGTATAAGGCAATGCCATCTACACCCAGAATAGTCATTAGTATTAAGTACTTTCACCTACACACAGTATAGACATTGGTATAAGCCATTGTCATCTACACAGAGTATAGTCATTAGTATAAGGTACTTTCACCTACACACGGTATAGTCATTGGTATAAGCCATTGTCATCTGCACACATTATAGTAATAAGTATAAGGTACTGTCATCTACACACAGTATAGTTATAAGTATAAGGCAATGCCATCTACACCCAGTTTAGTCATTAGTATAAAGTACTTTCACCTACACACAGTATTGTCATTGGTATAAGCCATTGTCATCTACACAGAGTATAGTCATTAGTATAAGGTACTGTCATTTGCACAGAGTATTGTTATTAGTATAAGGTACTGTCATCTACACACAGTATAGTTATAAGTATAAGGTACTGTCATCTACACACAGTATAGTTATAAGTATAAGGTACTGTCATCTACACACAGTATAGTTATTAGTATAAGGTTCTGTCATCTACACACAGTATAGTTATAAGTATAAGATACTGTCATCTACACAGAGTATAGTTATAAGTATAAGGTACTGTCATCTACACACAGTATATTTATTAGTATAAGGTACTGTCATCTACACACAGTATAGTTATAAGTATAAGGTTCTGTCATTTACACAGAGTATAGTTATTAGTATAAGGTTCTGTCATCTACACACAGTATAGTTATTAGTATAAGGTACTGTCGTCTACACACAGTATAGTTATTAGTATAAGGTACTGTCGTCTACACACAGTATAGTTATAAGTATAAGGTTCTGTCGTCTACACACAGTATAGTTATTAGTATAAGGTTCTGTCATCTACTCACAGTATAGTTATTAGTATAAGGTACTGTCATCTACACACAGTATAGTCATTAGTATAAGGTACTGTCATCTACACACAGTATAGTCATTAGTATAAGGTTCTGTCATCTACTCACAGTATAGTCATTAGTATAAGGTACTGTCATCTACACGCAGTATAGTCATTAGTATAAGGTTCTGTCTTCAACACGCAGTATAGTCATTAGTATAAGGTACTGTCATCTACTCACGGTATAGTCATTAGTATAAGGTACTGTCATCTACTCACAGTATAGTTATTAGTATAAGGTTCTGTCATCTACACACGGTATAGTTATAAGTATAAGGTACTGTCATCTACACACGGTATAGTTATAAGTATAAGGTACTGTCATCTACACACGGTATAGTTATTAGTATAAGGTACTGTCATCTACACATGGTATAGTTATAAGTATAAGGTACTGTCATCTACACACGGTATAGTTATAAGTATAAGGTTCTGTCATCTACTCACGGTATAGTTATTAGTATAAGGTACTGTCATCTACTCACGGTATAGTTATAAGTATAAGGTTCTGTCATCTACACACGGTATAGTTATTAGTATAAGGTTCTGTCATCTACACACAGTATAGTTATTAGTATAAGGTTCTGTCATCTACACACAGTATAGTTATTAGTATAGGTACTGTCATCTACTCAGAGTATAGTTATAAGTATAAGGTTCTGTCATCTACACACAGTATAGTTATTAGTATAAGGTACTGTCATCTACACACAGTATAGTTATTAGTATAAGGTTCTTTCATCTACTCACAGTATAGTTATTAGTATAAGGTACTGTCATCTACCCACAGTATAGTTATTAGTATAAGGTTCTGTCATCTACACACAGTATAGTTATTAGTATAAGGTTCTGTCATCTACACACAGTATAGTTATTAGTATAAAGTACTGTCATCTACACACAGTATAGTTATTAGTATAAGGTTCTGTCATCTACACACAGTATAGTTATTAGTATAAGGTTCTGTCATCTACACACAGTATAGTCATTAGTATAAGGTTCTGTCATCTACACAGAGTATAGTCATTAGTATAAGGTTCTGTCATCTACACACAGTATAGTTATTAGTATAAGGTACTGTCATCTACACACAGTATAGTTATAAGTATAAGGTACTGTCATCTACACACAGTATAGTTATTAGTATAAGGTTCTGTCATCTACACACAGTATAGTCATTAGTATAAGGTTCTGTCATCTACACAGAGTATAGTCATTAGTATAAGGTTCTGTCATCTACTCACAGTATAGTCATAAGTATAAGGTTCTGTCATCTACACACAGTATAGTCATTAGTATAAGGTTATGTCATCTACACACAGTATAGTCATTAGTATAAGGTACTGTCATCTACACACAGTATAGTCATTAGTATAAAGTATTGTCATCTACACACAGTATAGTTATTAGTATAAGGTTCTGTCATCTACACACAGTATAGTTATTAGTATAAGGTTCTGTCATCTACTCACAGTATAGTCATAAGTATAAGGTTCTGTCATCTACACACAGTATAGTCGTTAGTATAAGGTTCTGTCATCTACACACAGTATAGTCGTTAGTATAAAGTACTGTCATCTACACACAGCATAGTCGTTAGTATAAGGTACTGTCATCTTCACACAGTATAGTCGTTAGTATAAGGTTCTGTCATCTACACACAGTATAGTCATTAGAATAAGGTACTGTCATCTACACACAGTATAGTCATTAGCATAAGGTACTGTCATCTACTCACAGTATAGTAATTAGTATAAGGTACTGTCATCTACACACAGTATAGTCTTTAGTAAAAGGTACTGTCATCTACACACAGTATAGTCATTAGTATAAGGTACTGTCATCTACACACAGTATAGTCATAAGTATAAGGTACTGTCATCTACACACAGTATAGTTATAAGTATAAGGTACTGTCATCTACACACAGTATAGTTATTAGTATAAGGTTCTGTCATCTACACACAGTATAGTTATTAGTATAAGGTACTGTCATCTACACACAGTATAGTTATTAGTATAAGGTTCTGTCATCTACACAGATTATAGTTATAAGTATAAGGTACTGTCATCTACACACAGTATAGTTATAAGTATAAGGTACTGTCATCTACACACAGTATAGTTATTAGTATAAGGTTCTGTCATCTTCACACAGTATAGTTATTAGTATAAGGTACTGCCATCTACACACAGTATAGTTATTAGTATAAGGTTCTGTCATCTACACACAGTATAGTTATTAGTATAAGGTTCTGTCATCTACACACAGTTTATTTATAAGTATAAGGTTCTGTCATCTACACACAGTATAGTTATAAGTATAAGGTACTATCATCTACACACAGTATAGTTATTAGTATAAGGTACTGTCATCTACACACAGTATAGTCATTAGTATAAGGTTCTGTCATCTACACACAGTTTAGTTATAAGTATAAGGTACTGACATCTACACACAGTATAGTTGTTAGTATAAGGTACTGTCATCTACACACAGTATAGTTATTAGTATAAGGTACTGTCATCTACTCACATTAAAGTTATTAGTATAAGGTACTGTCATCTACACACAATAAAGTTATTAGTATAAGGTACTTTCATCTACACCCAGTATAGTCTTAAGTATAAGCCACTGTCATCTACACACAGTATAGCCATTACTATAAGGTAATGTCATCTACACAGAGTATAGTCCTTACTATAAGGCAATGTAATCTACACAGAGTATAGTCATTAGTATAAGGTACTGTCATCTACACAGATTACAGTCATTAGAATAAGGCACTGTCATCTACACACAGTATAGTCATTACTACAAGGCACTGTTATCTACACAGAGTATAGTCATTAGTATAATGTACTGTCATCTACACACAGTATAGTCATTAGTATAAGGCAATGTCATCTACACACAGTATAGTAATTAGTAAAAGGTACTGTCATCTACAAACAGTATAGTTATAAGTATAAGGCAATGCCATCTACACCCAGTATAGTCATTAGTATAAAGTACTTTCACCTACACACAGTATAGTCATTGGTATAAGCCATTGTCATCTACACACAGTATAGTCATTAGTATAAGGTACTGTCATTTACACAGAGTATTGTTATTAGTATAAGGTACTGTCATCTACACACTGTATTGTTATTAGTATAAGGTACTGTCATCTACACACAGTATATTTATAAAAATAAGGTACTGTCATCTACGCAAAGTATAGTCATTAGTATAAGGCACGGTCATCTACACACAGTATAGTTATAAGTGTAAGGCAATGTCATATACACACAATATAGTAATTAGTATACGGTTCTGTCATTTACACACAGTATAGTTATTAGTATAAGGCAATGTCATCTACACACAATATAGTAATTAGTATAAGGTTCTGTCATCTACTCACAGTATAGTTATAAGTATAAGGTTCTGTCATCTACACACATATAGTTATTAGTATAAGGTACTGTCATCTACACACAGTATAGTTATAAGAATAAGGTACTGTCATCTACGCAAAGTATAGTCATTAGTTTAAGGCACGGTCATCTACACGGAGTATAGTTATTAGTATAAGGCAATGTCATATACACACAGTATTGTCATTCGTATAAGGCAATGTCATTTATACCGAGTAAAGCCATTAGTATAAGGTACTGTCATCTACACATAGTATAGTTATTAGTATAAGGAACTGTCATCTACTCACAGTATAGTCATTAGTATTAGCCACTGTCATCTACACACAGTATAACCATTAATATAAGGCACGGTCATCTACACACAGTATATTCATTAGTATAAAGCACAGTCATCTACACAGAGTATAGTTATTATTATAAGGCAATGTCATTTACATACAGTACAGTCATTAGTATAAGGTACTGTAATCTACACACAGTTTAGTCATTAGTATAAGGCACTGTCATATACACACAGTATAGTCATAAGTATAAGGCACGGTCATCTACACAGAGTATATTTATTAGTATACGGTACTATCATCTTCATCCAGTATAGATATTATTATAAGGCACTGTCATCTACACCCAGTATAGACATTATTATAAAGCACTGTCATCTTCAACCAGTCTAGTCATTAGTATAAGGTACTGTCATCTACACCAAGTATAGTCATTAGTATATGGCACGGTCATCTACACACAGATAGTCATTAGTATAAGGTACTGTCATCTACACCAAGTATAGTCATTAGTATATGGCACGGTCATCTACACACACATAGTCATTAGTATAAGGTATTCTCATCTACACCCAGTATAGTCATTAGTATATGGAACGGTCATCTACACACTCATAGTCATTAGTATAAGGTACTGTCATCTACACCCAGTATAGTCATTAGTATAGGGTACTGTCATCTACACAGAGTATAGTCCGTAGTATAAGGTACTGTCATATACACCGAGACTAGACATTTGTATAAATAACTGTAATCTACACCGAGACTAGACATTTGTATAAATAACTGTAATCTACACCGAGACTAGACATTGATATAATGTATGATTATTTAAGAGAGTTGTCAAGTGTATAAGTAACTGTTTGATACACAGATTCTATCTCGAGTAGCTGATGTAGATGTAAACAGCGTCTGTCTCGCTCCGCATTTTCACTCTTCAGATTGTGTTACCCGTTTTAGAGATGCTCCATTCCATCGTTCTCACTCCGCATTCTCACTCTTCAGATTGTGTTACACGTTTTAGAGATGCTCCATTCCATCGTTCTCACTCCGCATTCTCACTCTTCAGATTGTGTTACACGTTTTAGAGATACTCCATTCCATCGTTCTCACTCCGCATTCTCACTCTTCAGATTGTGTTACACGTTTTAGAGATGCTCCATTCCATCGTTCTCACTCCGCATTCTCACTCTTCAGATTGTGTTACACGTTTTAGAGATACTCCATTCCATTGTTCTCACTCCGCATTCTCACTCTTCAGATTGTGTTACCCGTTTTAGAGATGCTCCATTCCATCGTTCTCACTCCGCATTCTCACTCTTCAGATTGTGTTACACGTTTTAGAGATACTCCATTCCATCGTTCTCACTCCGCATTCTCACTCTTCAGATTGTGTTACCCGTTTTAGAGATGCTCCATTCCATCGATCTCACTCCGCATTCTCACTCTTCAGATTGTGTTACACGTTTTAGAGATGCTCCATTCCATCGTTCTCACTCCGCATTCTCACTCTTCAGATTGTGTTACACGTTTTAGAGATGCTCCATTCCATCGTTCTCACTCCGCATTCTCACTCTTCAGATTGTGTTACAAGTTTTAGAGATACTCCATTCCATCGTTCTCACTCCGCATTCTCACTCTTCAGATTGTGTTACACGGTTTTAGAGATTCTCCATACCATCTGTCACACTCGAGATGCTCGATTCCATCTGTCACACTCCGCATTCTCACTCTTCAGATTGTATTATACGTTTAAGAGATAATCCATTCCATCTGTCTCTCTCCGCATTCTCACTCTTCAGATTGTGTTATACGTTTAGAGATGCTCGATTCCATCTGTCACATTCCGCATTCTCACTCTTCATATTGTGTTATACGTTTAAGAGATAATCCATTCCATCTGTCACCTAACGCATTTTCACTCTTAAGATTGTGTTATACGTTTTAGAGATGCTCGATTCCATCTGTCACACTCCGCATTCTCACTCTTCAGATTGTGTTATACGTTTTAGAGATGCTCCATTCCATCTGTCACATTCCGCATTCTCACTCTTCATATTGTGTTATACGTTTAAGAGATAATCCATTTCATTTGTCACCCAACGCATTTTCACTCTTAAGATTGTGTTATACGTTTTAGAGATGCTCCATTTCATCTGTCTCGCCCCGCATTCTCACTCTTCTGATTGTGTTATACGTTTTAGAGATGCTCCATTTCATCTGTCTCACTCCGCATTCAGACTCTTCAGATTGTGCTACACGTTTTAGAGGTACGTCATTCCATCTGTCACCCACCGTATTTTCACTTTTCAAATTGTGTGACACGTTTAAAAGATCCTTCATTCCATCTGTCACACTCCGCATTCTCACTCTTCAGATTGTGTGACATGTTTTAGAGATGTCCCATTTCATCTGTCTCACTCCGCATTCTCACTCTTCAGATTGTGTTACACGTTTTAGAGGAACGTCATTCCATCTGCCACACTGCGCATTTTCACTTTTCAGATTGTGTGACACGTTTTAAAGATCCTTCATTCCATCTGTCACACTCCGCATTCTCACTCTTCAGATTGTGTGACACGTTTTAGAGATGCTCCATTTCATCTGTCTCACTCCGCATTCTCACTCTTCAGACTGCGTTACACGTTTTAGAGATGATTCATCCAATCTGTCACACTCCGCGCTCTCACTCTTCATTTTTGTGACACGTTTTAGAGATGCTCCATTCCATCCGTCACACTCCGCATTGTCACTCTTCAGATTTTGTTACACGTTTAAGAGATGCTCTATTTCATCTGTCACACTCCGCATTCTCACTCTTCAGATTGTGTTACAAGTTTTAGAGATGCTCCCTTCCATCTGTCACACTCTGCATTCTCACTCTTCAGATTGTGGTACACGTTTTAGAGATGCTCCATTCCATCTGTCACACTCTGCATTCTCAATCTTCAGATTTTGTTACACGTTTTAGAGATACTCCATTCCATCTGTCACACTCCGCATTCTCACTCTTCAGATTGTGTTACATGTTTTAGGGATGCTCTATTTCATCTGTCACACTCCGCTTTCTCACTCTTTAGATTGTGTTACAAGTTTTAGAGATGCTCCCTTCCATCTGTCACACTCCGCATTCTCACTTTTCAGATTGTGTTACACGTTTTAGAGATGCTCCATTCCATCTGTCACACTCTGCATTCTCACTCTTCAGATTGTGTAACACGTTTTGGAGATGCTCAATTCCATCTGTCACACTCCGCATTCTCACTCTTTAGATTGTGTAACACGTTTTGGAGATGCACCATTCCATCTGTCACACTCCGCATTCTCACTCTTTAGATTGTGTAACACGTTTTGAAGATGCTCCATTCCATCTATCGCACTCTGCATTTCAATATTCAGATTTTGTTACACATTTTGGAGATGCTCCATTCCATCTGTCACACTCCGCATTCTCACTGTTTAGATTTTGTAACACATTTAAGAGATGCTCCATTCCATCTGTTACACTCCGCATTCTCACTCTTCAGATTGTGTTTGACGTTTTACCTTTAAAGTAACGATCGACAAAATAGTTTTTTTTATACTTAAGGTTAAACGTTTATCATATTACAAATATATGTATACCATGTATATAATGTGATACACATTATTTTTATTAAGTCAGAATATTTTCTTTACCATACATAGGATCAACAACATCTTATACATTACCCAAATATCCCTCTGCTATTCCTTGTTCATTTTTAATTTTTCTTCTTTGTTTTCCACTTAAAAAACAACTCCTCAGAAACATACTACCTTATTCATTTGTTTCAGTATTGTTATTTCTATTTTTATATATACATATCTTGTTAACTTGTTAGGAGGCCCAGTAAACAATGGATAATAACGATAATGATTTCCATAGTCTGGGTTTTGGAAAATAATATCTTTGATTTTAGCAATTGGAATTGACATTGTATTGAAAATATCACTCTACTGACTGTTTTGTTTGATAATTTTTAATTCATTTAAGGATATACTTATATTTGTTCCTTCCTAACATTTGACCTTTTGTGATTAATTTAAAACAATAACATGAAAAAACATGCTTAAATTTCTGCCTTGGTGAAGATATTTCTATAAAAAAATGTAAAAAAACCTCTCCCAAATTATATAGTTCTTATGTTATTCTTATGATACCTCCTACCTTCTGTCTTGCACATTTGTAAAAATACATATTTAGCATGCATGTCAATTATTTGTACGGTCTTTGAGGGGATGGCCCACCCCGACCCCCTACAGTTAATAATAGCTCGAAGATAGCTGCCTAAATCCATCAATAATTGCTCAAATATAGCTGGACTACAAACATCAATAATAGCTCAAAGATAGCTAACTAAATCTATCAAGAATAGCTCAAATCTATCAATATAGCTCAAATAAAGCTGACAAAATCCATCAATAATAGCTCAAACTTATCAATAATAGCTCAAATATAGTTGGACTAAATCCATCAATAATAGCTCAAATAAAGCTGACAAAATCCATCAATAATAGCTCAAACATAGCTAACTAAATCAATCAAGAATAGCTCAAATCTATCAATATAGCTCAAATAAAGCTGACAAAATCAATCAATAATAGCTCAAATCCATCAATAATAGCTCAAATATAGTTGGACTAAATCCATCAATAATAGCTCAAATAAAGCTGACAAAATCCATCAATAATAGCTCAAAGATAGCTGGACTAAATCCATCAATAAAAGCTCAAATCCATCAATAATAGCTCAAAGATAGCTAACTAAATCCATCAAGAATAGCTCAAATCTATCAATATAGCTCAAATAAAGCTAACAAAATCCATCAATAATAGCTCAAACTTATCAATAATAGCTCAAATATAGTTGGACTAAATCCATCAATAATAGCTCAAATAAAGCTGTCAAAATCCATCAATAATAGCTCAAAGATAGCTAACTAAATCCATCAAGAATAGCTCAAATCTATCAATATAGCTCAAATAAAGCTGACAAAATCAATCAATAATAGCTCAAATCCATCAATAATAGCTCAAATATAGTTGGACTAAATCCATCAATAATAGCTCAAATAAAGCTGACAAAATCCATCAATAATAGCTCAAAGATAGCTGGACTAAATCCATCAATAAAAGCTCAAAGTCATCAATAATAGCTCAAATATAGCTGGACTAAATACATCAGTAAATGCTCAAATATAGCTGACTAAATCCATCAATAATTTCTCAAATATATCTGCACTTAATCCATCAAGAATTGCTCAAATATAGCTGGACTAAAAATATCAATAAAGCTCAAAGATACTTGATTAAATCTATCAATAATAGCTTAAATATAGAATCCGATTCAAACTCGAAATCTTACCTTTTTGTTAAAACCAACCACTAAACATACATTTTTTGGGTAAGAATTAAGATTCTGTAACAGCATTAAGACTGATTGTTTCTGCACATAAATAGAATAATTTATAATATTAAATTTATCTTACACTTTTGATATTTTGACTCTGAGTCTAAATCTCAGACTCAAAATATTTATGAATTTACGTCCTGAATAAGGATAATCGGCGATTCAGAACTCAACTGTTGACATATCGGGAAACATGAAATATCACAGCGTTCATAAAATGTATTTATGAACAAGGCAATATTTTCATTCTACACCTATACACAACTGTATTTTCAGCTGCTTATAGTGTTTGTCCATGGCACGTGGAATGTATTCCCGGATGTGTAAAACTAGACGAAAGAGGATGTAAGATGTGCGCATGCGGGCCAATGATGTTCCATCCGGGCGCTGGGTACCACGGAATGCCAGGTATGCTATTCTTTTGTAAAAGTACTTCATTTGAACTGCACTGTATCATGTATTTTATAATCATAAATACGCAATATTCTTGGCGAAGATTCAGACAATTGCCAACTAATGCAGTTATATATCATACTGTTGTAAGGTAGTTATAATATTAATGTCTACTCCTATAGTAATGTCCATGTTCCGTGTAATATTAATGTCTACTCCTATAGTAATGTTCATGTTCCGTGTAATATTAATGTCTACTCCTATAGTAATGTCCATGTTCCGTGTAATATTAATGTCTACTCCTATAGTAATGTCCATGTTCCGTGTAATATTAATGTCTACTCCTATAGTAATGTCCATGTTCCGTGTAATATTAATGTCTACTCCTATAGTAATGTCCATGTTCCGTGTAATATTAATGTCTACTCCTATAGTAATGTTCATGTTCCGTGTAATATTAATGTCTACTCCTATAGTAATGTCCATGTTCCGTGTAATATTAATGTCTACTCCTATAGTAATGTTCATGTTCCGTGAAATATTAATGTCTACTCCTAGAGTAATGTTCATGTTCCGTGTAATATTAATGTCTACTCCTATAGTAATGTTCGTGTTCCGTGTAATATTAATGTCTAATCCTATAGTAATGTTCGTGTTCCGTGTAATATTAATGTCTACTCCTATAGTAATGTTCGTGTTCCGTGTAATAATAATGTCTACTCCTATAGTAATGTTCATGTTCCGTGTAATATTAATGTCTACTCCTATAGTAATGTTCATGTTCCGTGTAATATTAATGTCTACTCCTATAGTAATGTTCCTGTTCCGTGTAATATTAATGTCTAATCCTATAGTAATGTTCCTGTTCCGTGTAATATTAATGTCTACTCCTATAGTAATGTCCATGTTCCGTGTAATATTAATGTCTACTCCTATAGTAATGTCCATGTTCCGTGTAATATTAATGTCTACTCCTATAGTAATGTTCATGTTCCGTGTAATATTAATGTCTACTCCTCTAGTAATGTTCATGTTCCGTGTAATAATAATGTCTACTCCTATAGTAATGTTCATGTTCCGTGTAATATTAATGTCTACTCCTATAGTAATGTTCATGTTCCGTGTAATATTAATGTCTACTCCTATAGTAATGTTCCTGTTCCGTGTAATATTAATGTCTAATCCTATAGTAATGTTCCTGTTCCGTGTAATATTAATGTCTACTCCTATAGTAATGTCCATGTTCCGTGTAATATTAATGTCTACTCCTATAGTAATGTTCATGTTCCGTGAAATATTAATGTCTACTCCTATAGTAATGTTCATGTTCCGTGTAATATTAATGTCTACTCCTATAGTAATGTTCATGTTCCGTGTAATATTAATGTCTACTCCTATAGTAATGTTCCTGTTCCGTGTAATATTAATGTCTAATCCTATAGTAATGTTCCTGTTCCGTGTAATATTAATGTCTAATCCTATAGTAATGTTCCTGTTCCGTGTAATATTAATGTCTACTCCTATAGTAATGTTCCTGTTCCGTATAATGAAAATGTCTACTCCTATAGAAATATTCCTGTTCCGTGTAATATTAATGTCTACTCCTATAGTAATGTTCCTGTTCCGTGTAATAATAATGTCTACTTCTATAGTTATGTTCCTGTTCCGTGTAATATTAATGTCTACTCCAATAGTAATGTTCCTGTTCCGTGTAATATTAATGTCTACTTCTATGTTAATGTTCCTGTTCCGTGTAATAATAATGTCTACTCCTATGATAATGTTCCTATTCCGTGTAATAGTAATGTCTACTCCTATGGTAATGTTCCTGTTCCGTGTAATATGAATGTCTACTCCTATAGTAATGTTTCTATTGCGTGTAATATTAATGTATACTCCTATATATAATAATAGTAATGTTCCTGTTCCGTGTAATAATAATGTATTCTCCTATAAATATGTTCCTGTGTGGTGTAATATTAATGTCTACTTCTATAGAAATGTTCCTGTTCAGTTTAATTATAATGTCTTCTCCCAAGTAATGTTCCTGTTCCGTGTAATAATAATGTCTACTCCTCTAGTTATGTACCTGTTCTGTGTAATATTAATGTCTACTCCTATAGTAATGTTCCTGTTCCGTGTAATATAAATTTCTACTCCTATAGTAATGTTCTTGTTCCCTGTAGTAATTATGTGTACTCCTATAGTAATGTTCTTGGTCCATGTAATATTAATGTCTACTCCTATAGTAATGTTCCTGTTCTGTGTAATATTAATGTCGACTCCTATAGTAATGTTCCTGTTCTGTGTAATATTAATGTCGACTCCTATAGTAATGTTCCTGGTCCGTGTAATATTAATGTCTACTCCTATAGTAATGTTCCTGTTTCGTGTAACATTAATGTCTACTCCTATAGTAATGTTCCTGTTCCGTGTTATAATAATGTATACTCTTATAGTAATGTTCCTGTTCCGTGTAATATAAATGTCTCCTCCTATAGTAATGTTCCTGTTCCGTGTAATATTAATGTCTACTCCTATAGTAATGTTCCTGTTCCGTGTAATAATAATGTCTACTCCTACAGTAATGTTCCTGTTCCGTGTAATATTAATGTCTACTCCTACAGTTATGTTCCTGTTCCGTGTTATAATAATGTCTACTCCTATAGTCATGTTCCTGTCTCGTGTAACATTAATGTTTACTTCTATAGTAATGTTCCTGTTCCGTGTAATATTAATGTCTACTCCTATAATGTTCCTGTTCCGTGTAATATTAATGTCTACTCCTATAGTAATGTTCCAGTTCCGTGTAATATTAATGTCTACTCCTATAATGTTCCTGTTCCGTGTAATATTAATGTCTACTCCTATAGTAATGTTCCTGTTCCATGCAACATTAATGTCTACTCCGATAGTAATATTTATGTTCCTTGTAATATAAATGTCTACTCCTATAGTAATGTTCTTTTTCTGTGTAATATTAATGTCGACTCCTATAGTAATGTTCCTGTAATATCAATATCGACTCCTAAAGTAATGTTCCAGTTCCGTGTTTTATTAATGTCTACTCATATAGTAATGTTCCAGTTCTGTGTATTATTAATGTCTACTCATATAGTAATGTTCCTGGTCCGTGTAATATAAATGTCTACACCTATGATACTGTTCCTGTTCCGTGTAATATTACTGTCTACTCCTATAGTAATCTTCCTGATCCGTGTCATTATAATGTCGACTCCTATAGTAATGTTCCTGGTCCGTGTAATATTAATGTCTACTCCTATAGTTATGTTCCTGATCCGTGTAATAATAGTGTGTACGCCTACAGTAATGTTCCTGTTCCGTTTAATATTAATATCTACTTCTATAGTAATGTTCCTGTTCTGTGTAATAATAATGTCTACTACTATAGTAATGTTCCTGTTCCGTGTAATAATAATGTTTACTCCTATAGTAATGTTACTTTCCGTGTAATATTAATGTCTACTCCTATACAAATGGTCCTGTTCCTTGTAATAATAATGTCTACTCCTATAGTAATGGTCATGTTCCGTGTTATAATAATGTCTACTCCTATAGTAATGGTCCTGTTCCGTGTAACATTAATGTCTACTCCTATGGTAATGGTCTTGTTCCGTGTAATAATAATGTCTACTCCTATAGTAATGTTCCTGTTCCGTGTAATAATAATGTTTACTCTTACAGTAATGTTTCTGTTCCGTGTAATATTAAAGTCGACTCCTATAGTTATGTTCCTGTTCCGTGTACTAATAATGTCTACTCCTATAGTAATGTTCCTGTTCCGTGTAACATTAATGTCTACTTCTATTGTAAAGATCCTGTTCCGTGTAATATTAATGTCTACTCCTATAGTAATGTTCCAGTTCCGTGTAATATTAATGTTTACTCCTATAATGTTCCTGTTCCGTGTAATATTAATGTCTACTTTTATAGTAATGTTCCTGTTCCTTGCAACATTAATGTCTACCCCTATAGTAATGTTCATGTTCCTTGTAATATAAATGTCTACTCCTATAGTAATGTTCCTATAATATTAATATCGACTCCTATAGTATTGTTCCAGTTCCGTGTTTTATTAATGTCTACTCCTATAATAATGTTCCATTTCTGTGTATTATTTATGTCTACTTCTAAGGTAATGTTCCTGGTCCGTGTAATATAAATGTCTACACCTATAATAATGTTCCTGTTCCGTGTAATATTAATGTATACTCCTATAGTAATGTTCCTGGTCCGTGTAATAATAATGTCTACTCCTATAGTAATGTTCCTGGTCCGTGTAATAATAATGTCTACTCCTATAGTAATGTTCCTGGTCCGTGTAATAATAATGTCTACTCCTATAGTAATGTTCCTGGTCCGTGTAATAATAATGTCTACTCCTATAGTAATGTTCCTGTTCCGTGTAATATTAATGTATACTCCTATAGTAATGTTCCTGGTCCGTGTAATATTAATGTCTACTCCTATAGTAATGTTATTGGTCCGTGTAATATTAATGTATACTCCTATAGTAATGTTATTGGTCCGTGTAATATAAATGTCTACTCCTATAGTAATGTTATTGGTCCGTGTAATATAAATGTCTACTCCTATAGTAATGTTATTGGTCCGTGTAATATTAATGTCTACTCCTATAGTAATGTTCCTGGTCCGTGTATTATAAATGTCTACTCCTATAGTAATGTTATTGGTCCGTGTAATATTAATGTCTACTCCTATAGTAATGTTATTGGTCCGTGTAATATTAATGTATACTCCTATAGTAATGTTCCTGGTCCGTGTAATATTAATGTCTACTCCTATAGTAATGTTATTGGTCCGTGTAATATAAATGTCTACTCCTATAGTAATGTTATTGGTCCGTGTAATATTAATGTCTACTCCTATAGTAATGTTCCTGGTCCGTGTAATATTAATGTCTACTCCTATAGTAATGTTATTGGTCCGTGTAATATAAATGTCTACTCCTATAGTAATGTTATTGGTCCGTGTAATATTAATGTCTACTCCTATAGTAATGTTCCTGGTCCGTGTAATATTAATGTCTACTCCTAAGGTAATGTTCCTGGTCCGTGTAATAATAATGTCTACTCCTATAGTAATGTTCCTGGTCCGTGTAATAATAATGTCTACGCCTTCAGTAATGTTCCTGTTCCGTGTTATAATAATGTCTGCTCCTATAGTACTGTTATTGGTCCGTGTAATATTAATGTCTACTCCTATAGTAATGTTCCTGGTCCGTGTAATATAAATGTCTACTCCTATAGTAATGTTATTGGTCCGTGTAATATTAATGTCTACTCCTATAGTAATGTTCCTGGTCCGTGTAATATTAATGTCTACTCCTATAGTAATGTTCCTGTTCCGTGTAATATTAATGTCTAATCCTATAGTAATGTTCCTGTTCCGTGTAATATTAATGTCTACTCCTATAGTAATATTATTGGTCCGTGTAATATTAATGTCTACTCCTATAGTAATGTTCCTGGTCCGTGTAATAATAATGTCTACTCCTATAGTAATGTTCCTGTTCCGTGTAATATTAATGTCTAATCCTATAGTAATGTTCCTGTTCCGTGTAATATAAATGTCTACTCCTATAGTAATGTTATTGGTCCGTGTAATATTAATGTCTACTCCTATAGTAATGTTCCTGGTCCGTGTAATATTAATGTCTACTCCTATAGTAATGTTCCTGGTCCGTGTAATATTAATGTCTAATCCTATAGTAATGTTCCTGTTCCGTGTAATATTAATGTCTACTCCTATAGTAATGTTCCTGTTCCGTGTAATATTAATGTCTAATCCTATAGTAATGTTCCTGTTCCGTGTAATATTAATGTCTACTCCTACAGTAATATTATTGGTCCGTGTAATATTAATGTCTACTCCTATAGTAATGTTCCTGGTCCGTGTAATATTAATGTCTACTCCTATAGTTATGTTATTGGTCCGTGTAATATAAATGTCTACTCCTATAGTAATGTTATTGGTCCGTGTAATATTAATGTCTACTCCTATAGTAATGTTCCTGGTCCGTGTAATATAAATGTCTACTCCTATAGTAATGTTATTGGTCCGTGTAATATTAATGTCTACTCCTATAGTAATGTTCCTGGTCCGTGTAATATAAATGTCTACTCCTATAGTAATGTTATTGGTCCGTGTAATATTAATGTCTACTCCTATAGTAATGTTCCTGGTCTGTGTAATAATAATGTCTACTCCTATAGTAATGTTATTGGTCCGTGTAATATAAATGTCTACTCCTATAGTAATGTTATTGGTCCGTGTAATATTAATGTCTACTCCTATAGTAATGTTATTGGTCCGTGTAATATTAATGTCTACTCCTATAGTAATGTTCCTGGTCCGTGTAATATAAATGTCTACTCCTATAGTAATGTTATTGGTCCGTGTAATATTAATGTCTACTCCTATAGTACTGTTCCTGGTCCGTGTAATATAAATGTCTACTCCTATAGTAATGTTATTGGTCCGTGTAATATTAATGTCTACTCCTATAGTAATGTTATTGGTCCGTGTAATATTAATGTCTACTCCTATAGTAATGTTCCTGGTCCGTGTAATATAAATGTCTACTCCTATAGTAATGTTATTGGTCCGTGTAATATTAATGTCTACTCCTATAGTAATGTTCCTGGTCTGTGTAATAATAATGTCTACTCCTATAGTAATGTTATTGGTCCGTGTAATATAAATGTCTACTCCTATAGTAATGTTATTGGTCCGTGTAATATTAATGTATACTCCTATAGTAATGTTCATGTTCCGTGTAATATTAATGTCTACTCCTATAGTAATGTCCATGTTCCGTGTAATAATAATGTCTACTTCTATAGTAATGTTATTGGTCCGTGTAATATAAATGTCTACTCCTATAGTAATGTTATTGGTCCGTGTAATATAAATGTCTACTCCTATAGTAATGTTATTGGTCCGTGTAATATTAATGTCTACTCCTATAGTAATGTTCCTGGTCCGTGTAATAATAATGTCTACTCCTATAGTAATGTTATTGGTCCGTGTAATATAAATGTCTACTCCTAAGGTAATGTTCCTGGTCCGTGTAATAATAATGTCTACTCCTATAGTAATGTTATTGGTCCGTGTAATATAAATGTCTACTCCTATAGTAATGTTATTGGTCCGTGTAATATAAATGTCTACTCCTATAGTAATGTTATTGGTCCGTGTAATATTAATGTCTACTCCTATAGTAATGTTCCTGGTCTGTGTAATAATAATGTCTACGCCTTCAGTAATGTTCCTGTTCCGTGTTATAATAATGTCTACTCCTATAGTACTGTTATTGGTCCGTGTAATATTAATGTCTACTCCTAAGGTAATGTTCCTGGTCTGTGTAATAATAATGTCTACGCCTTCAGTAATGTTCCTGTTTCGTGTAATATTATGAGGTTATTTAACAGTGTTGAGTACAATACTGAATTCATTTGGACTCGAACACAGCAGTAATAATCCAAATTTGGATTATTACTGCTGCGTTTTCGTCCAATAGAATTCAGTATTGTACTCAACACTGTTAAATGACCTCTTTATTTCACACCATAATAAATAATGACAAATGACGGGAAAAGTACCATTTACATAACGGATTTTATTGACAATTTGAAAATTTCCTATTTTTCATAAAAATTATGTCATGTGTATTTTCTTCCATTTTTCTTGTTTCACTCGGTAAATTTTCCTTTATCCATCGATAAAATGTATTAATGTCATTTTCTGTCTTTCTTTTCGTATTTTTTGCGGCATTTTCAGCTAAAAACTCCTGTATTTCGTCATTTGTCAACATTTTTCTAACTGCCAGACGAAACACTTTATACAAGGGGAGTAACTCCGAACGACTCGGAAGGTTAAAAAGTCGTACGAATTGTCCGGTCCAATATGGAAAAAATATGGATTTTTTGGGATCGAGTCCAATACGAAAAAAATATGGTTTTCTTGGATTGTAGGTTTCTGATGTTGCTATATAAGAAACCGTAAATGCATATGAAATCGTACAATACAATACTGGTTTCTATTTTATCGTCACGTGATGTAAACAAAAGTTTTCAATTGGTTTAAATCATACGGGTGTGAAATAATAATATCTACTTCTATAGCAATGTTCCTGTTCTGTGTAATAATAATGTCTACTACTATATTAATGTTCCTGTTCCGTGTAATAATAATGTCTACTCCTATAGTAATGTTACTTTCCGTGTAATATTAATATTTACTCCTATAGAAATGGTCCTGTTCCTTGTAATAATAATGTCTACTACTATAGTAATGGTCATGTTCCGTGTAACATTAATGTCTACTCCTAGAGTAATGGTCCTGTATCGTGTAACATTAATGTCTACTCTTATGGTAATGGTCGTGTTCGTGTAATAATAATGTCTACTCCTATAGTAATGTTCCTGATCCGTGTAATATTAATGTCTTCTCCTTTAGTAATGGTCCTGTTCCGTGTAATAATAATGTCTATTCCTATAGTAATGTTCCTGTTCCGTGTAATATTGGTGTCCATTCTTATCGTTATGTTCCTGTTCTGTGTAACATTAATGTCCAATGCGATCGTTATGTTCCTGTTTTCTGTAATATTTATGTCCACTCCTATAGTAATGGTCCTGTTTTGCGTAATACTGGTGTCAATTCTTATCGTAATGATCCTGTTCTGCGTAATACTGGTGTCAATTCTTATCGTAATGTTCCTATTCTGTGTAATATTGGTGTCCATTCTTATCGTAATGATCCTGTTCTGCGTAATACTGGTGTCAATTCTTATCGTAATGTTCCTATTCTGTGTAATATTGGTGTCCATTCTTATAGTTATGTTCCTGTTCTGTTTAATATTAATGTCCAATGCGATCGTTATGTTCCTGTTCTGTGAAATTTAAGTGTCCATTCTTATCGTTATGTTCATGTTCTGTGTAATATTAATGTCCAATGCGATCGTTATGTTCCTGTTCCGTGTAATATTGGTGTCCATTCTTATCGTTATGTTCATGTTCTGTTTAATATCAATGTCCAATGTGATCGTTATGTTTCTGTTCTGTGTAATATTGGCGTCCAAACTTATCGGTATGTTCCTGTTCTGTGTAATATTAATGTCCACTGCAATCGTTATGTTTCTGTTCTGTGTAATATTAATGTCCACTGCAATCGTTATGTTTCTGTTCTGTGTAATATTGGTGTCCTCTCCTATAGTAATGTTCCTGTTCTGTGTAATATTGGTGTCAATTCTTATCGTAATGATCCTGTTATGTGTAATATTGGTTTTCATTCTTATCTTAATGTTCCTGTTCTGTGAAATATTGGTGTCAATTCTTATCGTTATGATTCTGTTCTGTGTAATATTGGTGTCCATTCTTATCGAAATGTTCCTGCTCTGTGTAATATTGGTGTCCATTCATATCGTTATGTTTCTGTTCTATGTAATATTGGTGTTTTCGTTATATCCAGCAGTTTGCAGCTACATGTACCCACTTGCATGTTTTATCCAGTGGTTTGCTGATATGTACTTGACCGTTTTATCAAGTAGTTTACGGATACTTCCTTGACCGTTTTATCTAGTAGTTTGCTGATACTTACCTGCCCGTTATATCCAGTGGATTATCGATATCTACTTGCCCGATATATTCAGTAGTTTCCTGGTATTAACTTAAACGTTATATCCAGTAGTTTGCTGGTACCTACTTGCCCGTTATATCCAGTAGTTTATTGGTATTTACTAAAACGTTATATCCAGTAGTTTGCTAGTACCTACATGCCCGTTATATCATTGTAGTTTACTGATTCTTACTTGCACGTTATATCCAGAGTTTAACTGATACGTAGTTGCCCGTTATATCCAGTGGTTTGCTGATACTTACTTGCACGTTATATCCAGTGGTTTTGTTGACATCTACTTGCCCGTTATATCCAGTAATTTACTGATAAATATACCTACTTTCCCGTTATATCCAGTGGTTTGCTGATATGTACTTGCTCGTTATATCCAGTGGCTTACTGATACCTAATTGACCGTTATATCCCGTAGTTTGCTGATACGTACTTGCTCATTATATCAAATGGTTTATATATACCTACTTGACCGTTATAGCCAGTGGTTTACTAATACCTTCTTGCCCGTTATATCCAGTGGTTTGCTAATATGCACTTGCTCGTTATATCCAGTGGCTTACTGATACCTAATTGACCGTAATATCCCGTAGTTTGCTGATATGTACTTGCTCATTATATCAAGTGGTTTATTTATACCTACTTGACCGTTATATCCAGTGGTTTACTTATACCTACTAACCCGTTATATCCACTAGTTTGCTGTCACGTACTTCACCGTTATATCCGTTTGCTTGCTGATACCTATTTTAATGTTATATCCAGTGGTAAACTGATATCAACTTGACCGTTATATCCAGTGATTTATTGATTGATACATGTACCAACTTGACCGCTATATCCATTGGTTTGCTAATACTTACTAGCACATAATATCCAGTAGTATAATGATACAAACTTGCACGTTATATCCCTTGGTTTGCTGATACGTGTACTTACTTTCCCGCTATATACAGTAGTTTGCTGAAACCTATTTGCCCGTTATATCTAGAAGTCTACTAATACCTATTTGCCCGTTATATCTTGCGACTTACTGATACCTACTTGCGTGTTATATCCAGTAGTTTGCTGGTACCTACTTGCCGTTATATCAATAATTTATTGGTATTTACTTAAACGTATATCTAGTAGTTTGCTAGTACCTACTTGCCCGTTATATCATTGTAGTTTACTGATTCTTACTTGCTTGTTATATCTAGTGGTTTACCTGCTTGCACGTTATATCCAGAGTTTAACTGATACCTACTTGCCCGTAATATCCAGTGGTTTGCTGATACTTACTTGCACGTTATATCCAGTGGTTTTGTTGACATCTACTTGCCCGTTTTATCCAGTAATTTACTGATACATGTACATACTTGCCCGTTATATCTAGTGGTTTGCTGATATGCTGTTGCTCGTAATATCCAGTGTCTTACTGATATCTAATTGACCGTTATATCCCGTAGTTTGCTGATATGTACTTGCTCATTATATCAAGTTGTTTATTTATACATACTTGATCGTTATATCCAGTGGTTTACTTATACCTACTTGCCCGTTATATCCACTTGTTTGCTGACACGTACTTCACCGTTATATCCGTTTGTTTGCTAATACCTATTTGAATGTTATATCCAGCGGTTTACTGATATCTACTTGACCGTTATATCCAGTGATTTATTGATTGATACCTACTTGACCGTTATATCCATTGGTTTGCTGATACCTATTAGCACGTTATATCCAGTAGTTTAATGATACAAACTTTCACGTTATATCCCTTGGTTTGCTGATACGTGTACTTACTTTCCCGCTATATACAGTAGTTTGCTGATACCTACTTGCCCGTTATATCTTGAAGTCTACTAATACTTATTTGCCTGTTATATCTAACGACTTACTGATACCTACTTGACCGTTATATCCAGTGGTTTACTGATACCTACTTACCCGTTATATCCGCTAGTTTGCTGATACGTACTTGACAGTTATATCCAGTAGTTTGCTGATACCTATTTGAATTTTATATCCAGTGGTTTACTGATATCTACTTGACCGTTATATCCAGTGATTTATTGATTGATACTTACTTGACCGTTATATCCATTGGTTTACTGATACTTACTGTCTCGTTTTATCTAGTAGTTTACTGATACCTACTTGCCCGTTATATCTAGAAGAATACTGATACCTATTTGCCCGTTATATCGAGAAGAAAACTGATATCTACTTGCCCGTTATATATAGATGAATACTGATACCTACTTGCCCATTATATCTAGCGGCTAACTGATACCTACTTGCCTGTTATATCCTGTGGTTTGATGATACCTACTTGCCCATTATATCTAGCGGCTAACTGATACCTACTTGCCTGTTATATCCTGTGGTTTGATGATACCTACTTGCCCATTATATCTAGCGGCTAACTGATACCTACTTGCCTGTTATATCCTGTGGTTTGATGATACCTACTTGCCCATTATATCTAGCGGCTAACTGATACCTACTTGCCTGTTATATCCTGTGGTTTGATGATACCTACTTGCCCATTATATCTAGCGGCTAACTGATACCTACTTGCCTGTTATATCCTGTGGTTTGATGATACCTACTTGCACGTTATATCTTGAAAAATACTGATTCCTAGTTGCCCGTTATATCCAGTGATTTATTTTATTGATACGTACTTGCCCGTTACATCAAGTAATTTCGTGATACGTAATTACCCGTTATATCCAGTACTTTGCTGATACGTACTTGCCCGTTATATCCAGTAGTGTACCAATACCTACTTGCCCGTTTTATCCAGTAGTTTGCTGATACGTACTTCACCGTTATATCCAATGGTTTACTGATACCTACTTGAACGTTATATCTATTAGTCCACCAATACCTACTTGCTCGTTATATCCAGTAGTTTGCTGATACCAACTTGCCCGTGATATCTAGCGGCTTTCTAATAACTACTTCCCCGTTACATCCAGTAGTTAGTTGATACCAACTTGCCCGTGTTATCTAGCGGCTTTCTAATAACTACTTCCCCGTTATATCCAGTAGTTTGCTGATACCTACTTAACCATTAATCCAGTGGTTTACTGATACCTACTTGCCCGTAATATCCAGCAGTTTGCTGATACCCACCTAACCGTTATATCGAATGGTTTACTGATATATCCCGTAGTTTGGTAATACCAACTTGCACTTTATAGCAAATAGTTTACTATTACCTACTTGACCGTTATATCCATTGATTTACTGATACCTACTTGACCGTTATATCCAGTGGTTTACTGATATCTACCTGACCGTTATACCCATTGGTTTAATGATATCTACTTGACCGTTATATCCATTTATTTACTGATATCTACTTGACCGATATATCCATTGATTTACTTAACTCTACTTGACCGTTATATTCAGTAGTTTACTGATACCTACTTGACCGTTATATCCATTGATTTACTGATACCTACTTGACCGTTATATCCAGTGGTTAACTGATATCTACTTGACTGTTATATTCAGTGGTTTGCTGATACCTATTTGATCGTTATATTCACTAGTTTGCTGACACCTACTTGACCGTTATATCAAGTAATTGGTTGATACCTATCTACCCGTTATATGCATTGTTTTACTGATACCTACGTAACTGTTATATCCAGTGATTAACTGATACCTACTTGCCCGTAATATCCGGTAGTTTTCTAATACCTACTTAACCGTTATATCCACCGATTTACTGCTACCTACTTGCCCGTTATATCCTGTAGTTTTCTGATACCTACTTAACCGTTATATCCAGAAGTATGCTGATACGTACTTGCCCGTTATATCCAGTGGTTTATTAATACGTAGTTGCTCGTTATATATTGGGGCTTTCTGATACCTTATTGACCGTAATGTCCAGTACTTTGCTGATACATTGTTCCTATTTGCATGTTATATCCAGTAGTTTACTGATACTTATTTGACCATTATATCAAATGGTTTACTGATACCTACTTGACCGTTAAATCCAGTTATTTACTGATACTAACTTGAACATTATATCCAGTGGTTTACTGATACTTACTTGACCGTTAAATCCAGTAGTAAACTGATACCTACCTGCACTTTATATCTAGCGGCTTACTGATACTTACTTGCCCGGTATATCCAGTGTTTTACTGATACCCTCTTGCACATTACATCTAGTGGTTTACTGATACCTACTTGCCCGGTATATCCAGTGTTTTACTGATACCCTCTTGCACATTACATCTAGTGGTTTACTGATACCTACTTGCCCGGTATATCCAGTGTTTTACTGATACCCTCTTGCACATTACATCTAGTGGTTTACTGATACCTACTTGCACATTATATCTAGTGGTTTTCTGATACTTACTTGACCGTTATATCCAGTAGTTTGCTGATACCTACTTGGCTATTGTATCCAGTAGTTTACTGATATCTACTTGACGGCTATATGCAGTATTTTGAAGATATCTACTTGGACGTTAAATCCAGTAGTTTTCTGATACCTACTTGACCGTTTTATCTAGCGGCGTACTGACCCCTATTTGACCAGCAGTTTGCTGATACCTATTTTACCGTTGTATCCTGTAGTTTGCTGATACCTACTTGACCGTTATATACTGTAGTTTGCTGATACTTACTTGGCCGTTATACACTGTAGTTTGCTGATACATACTTAACCGTTATATCGAATGGTTAACTGATATCTACTTGCCCGTTTTATCCAGAAGTTTGCTATTACATGTACCTACTCTCTATTACATGTAATATTGTTGTCAAATCCTATAGTATAGTATATGTTCTATGTAATACTGGGGTCAATTCCTATATTAATTTTCCTATTCTATGTAATATTGGTTTCAATTCCTATAGTCGTTTCTCTTTTCTGCATAATATTGGTGTCAAATCCTTTAGTAGTTTCTCTATCCTATGTAATTTTGGTGTCAATTTCTATAGTAGTATACTGTAGTTTCTATGTTATACGTAATATTGATGTTCATTTTTATAGTAGTGTCCCTATTCTATTAATATTGCGGTCAATTCCTATAGAAATAACTCTTTTCTATGTAATAATGGTGTCAATTCCTATAGTAGTTTCTCTATTCTATGTAATAATGGTGTCAAATCCTATAGTAGTTTTCTTATTATTTGCAATACTCAAGTCAATTCATATAGTAGTATCCCATTTTTACGTAATATTGGTGTTCTATTGTAGATTCTGTATTCTATGTAAAATCTGTGTCAATTCCTATAGTAGTTTCTCTATATTACGTGATATTGGTATCAATTGCTATAGTAGTTTCTCTATTCTACGTAAAATTGGTGTGAATTCCTAAAGTAGTTTCCCTATTCTATGTAATATTGGTGTCAATTCCTATACATGTAGTAGTTATAACTCTATTCTCTGTAATAATGGTGTTAATTGCTTTGTAGTTTTTTTATTCTGTGTAATATTGGTGTCAATTTCTAATGTAGTTTCCCTATTCTAAGTAATATTGGTGTCAATTTCTATAGTAGTTTTTCTATTTTACGTAATATTGGTGTCAAATTATTATTATAGTAGTTTGCCTAATCTATGTTTAATTATATTGATGTCAATTTCTATTTTAGAATCCCTTTTCTACGTATTTCTATAGTGGTTTCTTTCTTCTACGTGATATCGGTGTCAATTCCTTGTAATGTTTCTCTCTATCGTAATATTTTTGTTTTGTGTCATATTGGTATCAATCATATAGCAATATTCCTCTTCTTTGTTATCAAGTCCGTTATTTCCATTTCCTTGTAATAGGTGTGATGGGCGGTGCGAGCTTCACACCTGGAACACTAGGCGGTGGCAATATGTTTGGAAATACAATGGGTGGTTCCAACAGTAATGGCGGTTCTCACAGTAGCAGCAGCAGCAGCAGCAGCAGCAGCAACAGCGGCTATCACGCTGTAAAACCGGCGGAAAAACCACTGAAGGTAAAGTTGCGATCATGTGACGCTTACTTCTTTTAAGAATGCAAACCTTATGCAAATTAGATGCATAATATGCCATGACCATTTCAAAAACCGGCAGTTTACAGCCGCCTAAAAGTCATACGCATTAGCAGGAGTTAAACATGTATACACGTGAATTTTACACTCTGTCGATATGTAATCAGTGTGCGTACAAATCGTACACACTCTGTCGGTTAACACTCTGTCGATATGTAATCAGCGTGCGTACAAGTCATACATGCAATGTCAGTTTACACTCTGTCGATATGTAATCAGCTTGCGTACAAGTCGTACATACACTGTCAGTTTACACTCAGTTGATATGTAATCAGTGTGCGTACATCATACATACACTGTCAGTTTACACTCTGTTGATATGTAATCGGTGTGCTTGTAATCGTACATACACTGTCAGTTTACACTCTGTTGATATGTAATCAGTGTGCTTGCAAGTCGTACAAACACTCTCAGTTTACACTCTGTTGATATTTAATCAGTGTGCGTACATCGTACACACACTGTCAGTTTACACTCTGTTGATATGTAATCAGTGTGCGTGCAAGTCGTTCATACACTGTCAGTTTACATTTGTTGATATGTTATCCCAGTGCGTACTAGTCGTACAAACACTATCAATTTACAATCTGTTGATATATAAACAGTGTGCGTGCAAGTCGTACACACACTCTCAGTTTACACTCTGTTGATTTATAATCAGTGTGCGTACAAGTTGTACATACACTGATAGTTTACACGCTGTTGATATGTAATCAGTGTGCATACAAGTCGTACATACACTGTCAGTTTACACTCTGTCGATATTTAATAAGTGTGCGTACATCGTACACACACTGTCAGTTTACACTCTGTAGATATGTAATCAGTATGCGTGCAAGTCGTACACACACTGTCAGTTTACACTCTGTCAATATGTAATCAGTGTGCGTACATCGTACACACACTGTCAGTTTACACTCTGTAGATATGTAATCAGTATGCGTGCAAGTCGTACATACACTGTCAGTTTATACTCTGTTAATATGTTATCAGTGTGCGAGCACGTGGTACATACATTATCAATTTACACTCTATTGATATGTAATCAGTGTGCGTGCAAGTCGTACAAACACGGTCAATTTACACTCTGTTGATATATAATCAGTGTGCGTACAAGTCGTACAAACACTCTTAGTAAACACTCTGTTGATTTGTAATAAGTGTGCGTGCAAGTCGTTAATACACTGTCAGTTTACACTCTGTTGATATGTAATCAGTGTGCGTAAAAGTCGTACAAACACTCTCAGTTTACACTCTGTTGATTTGTAATCAGTGTGCGTGCAAGTCGTACATATACTGTCATTTTACACTCTGTTGATATGTAATCAGTGTGCATACAAGTCGTACATATACTGTCAGTTTACAGCCTGTCGATATTTAATAAGTGTGCGTACATCGTACACAAACTGTCAGTTTACATTATGTTGATATGTAATCAGTGTGCAGGCAAGTCGTACATACACTGTCAGTTTACATTCTGTTGATATGTAATCAGTGTACGTATATCGTACACACACATTCAGTTTACACTCTGTTGATATTTAATCAGTGTTCGTACATCGTACACACTGTCAGTTTACACTCTGTTGATATTTAATCAGTGTGCGTACACCGTACACACTGTCAGTTTACACTCTGTTGATATTTAATCAGTGTGCGTACATCGTACACACTGTCAGTTTACACTCTGTTGATATTTAATCAGTGTGCGTACACCGTACACACTGTCAGTTTACACTCTGTTGATATTTAATCAGTGTGCGTACATCGTACACACTGTCAGTTTACACTCTGTTAATATGTAATCAGTGTGCGTACATCGTGCACACACTGTCAGTTTACACTCTGTTGATATTTAATCAGTGTGCGTACACCGTACAAACTGTCAGTTTACACTCTGTTGATATTTAATCAGTGTGCGTACATCGTACACACTGTCAGTTTACACTCTGTTGATATTTAATCAGTGTGCGTACACCGTACACACTGTCAGTTTACACTCTGTCGATATTTAATCAGTGTGCGTACATCGTGCACACACTGTCAGTTTACACTCTGCTGATATGTAATCAATGTGCGTGCAAGTCGAACATACACTCTCAGTTTACACTCTGTTGATATATAATCAGTGTGCGTACAAGTCGTACAAACACTATCAATTTACACTCTGTTGATATATAATCAGTGTGCGTACAAGCCGTACACACACTCTCAGTTTACACTCTGTTGATTTTTAATCAGTGTGCGTGCAAGTCGTACATACACTATCAATTTACACTCTATTGATATGTAATCAGTGTGCGTACAAGTCGTACAAACACTATCAATTTACACTCTGTTGATATATAATCAGTGTGCGTACAAGTCGTACACACACTCTCAGTTTACACTCTGTTGATTTTTAATCAGTGTGCGTGCAAGTCGTACATACACTATTAATTTACACTCTATTGATATGTAATCAGTGTGCGTACAAGTCGTACAAACACTATCAATTTACACTCTGTTGATATATAATCAGTGTGCGTACAAGTCGTACACACACTCTAAGTTTACACTTTGTTATTTTTAATAAGTGTGCGTGCAAGTCGTTAATACACTGTCAGTTTACACTCCGTTGATATGTAATCAGTGTGCGTACAAGTCGTACATACACTGTCAGTTTACACTCTGTTGATTTGTAATCAGTGTGCGTGGAAGTCGTATAGACACTGTCAGTTTACACTCTGTTGATATGTAATCAGTGTGCATACAAGTCGTACATACACTGTCAGTTTACACTCTGTTGATTTGTAATCAGTGTGCGTGGAAGTCGTATATACACTGTCAGTTTACACTCTGTTGATATGTAATCAGTGAGCGTACAAGTCGTACAAACACTATCAATTTACACTCTGTTGATATGTAATCAGTGTGCGTGCAATTCGTTAATACACTGTCAGTTTACACTCTGTTGATATGTAATCAGTGTGCGTACAAGTCGTACATACACTGTCAGTTTACACTCTGTTGATTTGTAATCTGTGTGCGTGGAAGTCGTATATACACTGTCAGTTTACACTCTGTTGATATGTAATCAGTGTGCGTACAAGTCGTACAAACACTATCAGTTTACACTCTGTTGATATGTAATCAGTGTGCGTATAAGTCGTACAAACACTATCAATTGACACTCTGTTGATATGTAATCAGTGTGTGTGCAAGTCGTACACACACTCTCAGTTTACACTCTTTTGATTTGTAATCAGTGTGCGTGCAAGTCGTACATACACTGTTATTTGACACTCTGTTGATATGTAATCAGTGTGCATACAAGTCGTACATACACTGTCAGTTTACACTCTGTCGATGTTTAATCAGTGTGTGTACATCGTGCACACACTGTCAGTTTACACTCTGTTGATATGTAAACAGTGTGCGTGCAAGTCAAACATACTCTATTAATTTACACTCTGTTGATATTTAATCAGTGTGCGTACATCGTACACACACTGTCAGTTTACACGCTGTTGATATGTAATCAGTGTGAGTGCAAGTCGAACATACACTATCAATTTACACTCTGTTGATATATAATCAGTGTTCGTGCAAGTCGTACACACACACTCAGTTTAAACACTGTTGATTTGTAATCAGTGTGCGTGCAAGTCGTACATACATTATCAATTTACACCATGTTGATATATAATCAGTGTGCGTGCAAGTCGTACAAACACTATCAATTTACACTCTATTGATATATAATCAGTGTGTGTGCAAGTCGTACACACACTCTCAGTTTACACTCTGTTGATTTGTAATCAGTGTGCGTGCAAGTCGAACATACACTATCAATTTACACTCTGTCGATATATAATCAGTGTGCGTGCAAGTCGTACATACACTGTCAGTTTACACTCTATTGATATGTAATCAGTGTGTTTGCAATTGTACATACACTGTCAGTTTACACTCTGTTGATTTGTAATCTGTGTGTGTGCAAGTCGTACATACACTGTCAGTTTACACTATGTTGATATATAATCAGTGTTCGTGCCAATCGTACACACATATTCAGTTTACACTCTGTTGATATGTAATCAGTGTGCGTGCAAGTCGTACATACACTGTCATTTTACACTCTGTTGATATGTAATCAGTATGCGTACAAGTCATACATACACTGTCAGTTTACACTCTGTCGATATTTAATCAGTGTGCGTACATCGTACACACACTGTCAGTTTACACTCTGTTGATATGTCATCAGTGTGCGTGCAAGTCGTACATACACTGTCAGTTTATACTCTGTTGATATGTAATCAGTGTGCGTACAAGTCATACATACACTGTCAGTTTACACTCTGTCGATATTTAATAAGTGTGCGTACATCGTACACACACTGTCAGTTTACACTCTGTCGATATGTTATCAGTTTGCGTGCAAATCGTACATACAATGTCAGTTTACACTCTGTTGATATGTAATCAGTGTGCGTGCAAGTCGTACATACACTGTCATTTTACACTCTGTTGATATGTAATCAGTGTGGGTACAAGTCATACATACACTGTCAGTTTACACTCTGTCGATATTTAATCAGTGTGCGTGCAAATCGTACACACACTGTCAGTTTACACTCTGTTGATATGTTATCAGTGTGCGTGCAAATCGTACATACAATGTCAGTTTACACTCTGTTGATATGTAATCTGTGTGCGTACAAGTCATACATACACTGTCAGTTTACATTCTGTTGATATGTAATCAGTGTGCGTACAAGTCATACATACACTGTCAGTTTACACTCTGTCGATATTTAATCAGTGTGCGTACATCGTACACACACATTCAGTTTACACTCTGTTGATATGTAATCAGTGTGCGTGCTTGTCGTACATACACTGTCAGTTTACACTCTGTTGGTATACTATCAGTTTACACTCTGTTGATATGTAATCAGTGTTCGGGTAAATCGTACATAAACTATCAGTTTACACTCTGTTATGTAATCAATGTGTGTACAAATGGTACATACACTGTCAATTTGCACTCTGTTTATATGTTATCATTGTGTGTGCTAGTCGTAAATACACTGTCAGTTTACACTCTTTTGATAATCTGTCAGTTTACACTCTGTTGATATGTAATCAGTGTGCGTGCAAATCTTACATACACTATCAGTTTACACTCTGTTGATATGTAATCAGTGTGCGTACAAATCGTACATTCACTATCAGTTTACACTCTGTTGATATGTAATCAGTGTGCGTACAAATCGTTCATACACTATCAGTTTACACTCCGTTTATGTGTAATTAGTGTGCGTACAAGTCGTACATACACTGTCAGTTTGCACTCTGTTGATATGTAATCAGTGTGCGTGCAAGTGTTTCACCATCGCACATCATTAACACATAACGCACAGATTTCTATATATATTTATTTCTTACATTGTTGCAACTGTTATTTAAATTTAATGAATCAATACAATATGCAGTTTCTAAAATATAGTTCGAAATATGTCCCCATTTTTGTATAAGTTCGTATTTAAAAATGACCTATTATCTCGATCATATCATGCAACTAAACTTGCATTTTTACCACATCTAACCATCTAAAACCCATCTTACAGCTGGTCTCCCCATAGTTAACCGCCTTAATTACTACTTGACCGTACACCTGGCCTTTCCAAAGTAAACTCTTTCCCAGAAGTAAAAACTCATCTCTTTTTAAAGCTTGTAGCTTGAGAATTACTTCCGCTTATCGTCATGATTTATCAGTATACTTCCTGCATAGATGTCGCTAAATGCCCATAAAATATGTTAACAATTCTATTTTTAGCCTGCTGTATGCAAATCTTTGACAGTGTCATCTATCAAAAGTTCAAACTAATTAGTATCTTCAATCTTAATCTAAATGCTTGCAATTACAGCGTGCCTTACACATCAGTGTTACTTTGGGTTGAAGTTTTACATTATCAAACAAGATAGAATACAATCATTAATAATTGAAGTGGCCGACAATAACACACACGTCGTACACACACTGTCAGGACACACTCTGTTGACATGTAATCAGTGTGCGTACAAGTCGTACACATACTGTCAGTTTGCACTCTGTTGATATGTAATCAGTGTGCGTGCAAATCGTACACACATTGTCAGGACACACTCTGTTGACATGTAATCAGTGTGCGTACAAGTCGTACACATACTGTCAGGACACAATCTGTACACTCTGTTGATATATAATCAGTGTGTGTACAAGTCGTACATACACTGTCAAGACACACTCTATTGATATGTTATCAATGTGCGTACAAGTTGTACATACACTGTCAATTTACGGTCTTTTAATATGTAATCAGTGTGCGTACCAGTCGTACATACACTGTCATTGAACACTCTGTTGATATGTAATCAGTGTGCGTATAAGTCGTACATACACTGTCAATTTACACTCTGTTGATATGTTATCAATGTGCGTACAAGTTGTACATATACTGTCATTTTACAGTCTGTTGATATGGAATCAGTGTGCGTACAAGTCGTACATACAATGCGTACAATTCGTACATACATTGTCAATTTACACTCTATTGATATGTAATCAGTGTGCGTACAAGTCATACATACACTGTCATTTTACACTCTGTTGATATGTAATCAGTGAGCGTACAAGTCGTACATACACTGTCAGTTTACACTCTGTTGATATGTAATCAGTGAGTGTACAAGTCATACATACACTGTCATTTTACACTCTGTTGATATGTAATCAGTGAGCGTACAAGTCGTACATACATGTACACTGTCAGTTTGCACTCTGTTGAATTGTAATCGGTGTGGGTACAAGTCGTACATACACTGTCAGTTTGCACTCTGTTGATATGTAATCAGTGTACGTACAAGTCGTACACACACTGTCAGGACACACTCTGTTGATATGTTAACAATGTACGTACAAGTCGTACATACAATGCGTACAATTCGTACATACACTGTCAATTTACACTCTGTTGATATGTAATCAGTGTGCGTACAAGTCATACATACACTGTCATTTTACACTCTGTTGATATGAAATAAGTGAGCGTACAAGTCGTACACACATTGTCAGGACACACTCTGTTGATATGTAATCAGTGTACGTACAAGTCGTACACACACTGTCAGGACACACTCTGTTGATATGTAATCAATGTGCGTACAAGTCGTACATACTCTGTCAATTTACACTCTGTTGATTTTTATCATAACGTACATTTTCAGGAATGCACGGGCACCATGCTATGTATGATGACATGCAAAGGGCATTACTCACTTAGCAATGAAGTCGGAAGTAACGGTTGTCGCGCATGTACATGTCCGAAGGAACACCAGGAAATGCACGGTAAATAATATACAGTTTTAGAAACGAAACACTCAGATAAACAGCAATATAGCATCGAGTTCTTTATCGATTTATATGAAATTTTTATTATATTTGATGATATGACATATTTCTACTTTTCCTTTAAATTTTCATCAAAATGTATTGTGATTATCACTCCTTTGTATTGATTTGAAACATACAATCCCCGTTACCTAAATTAACAAAAAACAGTATATTGTATTATAGTTTTGCGCATTGATGCACGCACGAGATAAAATTCTCACTGAATGGATTATATTTAAAATCCCGGATTGTCGTATGTTTGTTCTTTTTTTTTTTGTAATAAATTGTTTTAGTTCATACTCTTTACATATACATGTATATGTATGTATTATAGGTTTACCACAACGAATTATTTCAACAAATACAGAATAGTAGTATTATTACGTAACGATTACGAAGGGCGACGATTAGTCGTCAACGTAAACGTTCGATGGCGAACGTGCCGATGCGATGAGCGTTGTTTATTGATGAATGAGTAAATGTTGGAGATGTAAATGAAGTTGAAGGCATTAAATAGATGTGTTATGTTGAAGATCACATACAGCAACTACGACGACACTTATTAATTTCTATCAGTTTTCTTTAGAAATCACAGATATAGAAAATCTACCTAGTTCGCCTAAAACGACTATGTTCGGAGTTTGCTGTTGTACACCTAAAATATGTTTTATGTGTTATTTATCTAAATTTTTAAATTCATATAGTCCCAAAATTGCCGACCAATATTAGATTATAGGTAAAACCATTGAATTAAAAAGTTGTAACTTAGTTTTGATGTCTACTTTGATTCTACTAAACACCGAAAGCAAACAATTATACGCTTTAAGTGCTTGCTCTTGAAGAGCTATTATTGCATTTCCTGTATATGAAAAACATATTCTTAAATAACAAAATGTATCTACTATTTCTAGTGTCTCATTACTGATAAACCATTTGTAGTGATGTAATTGCTTGCTATTCTCAAATATGCATACTTTTGTTTTATTAACATTAATTTTTTAAACCCCATTTAGCTGAATATTGAAAAATATTATAAATCTGTAATTATAAACTATGTGGATCTGTCGTAAATATAACTACGTCATCGCCAAAAGGCAACATTTAGTTATAAACTATGTGGATCAGTCGCAAATAGAGCTACGTCATCGGCAAAAGGCGGCATTTAGTTATAAACTATGTGGATCAGTCGTTAATAGAGCTACGTCATCGGTGAAAGGAAACAGTTAGTTATAAACCATGAGGATCTGTCATAAATACAGCTACGCGAAAGGCAACATTTAGTTATAAACTATGTGGATCTGTCGTAAATAGAGTTACGCAAAAGGCAACATTTAGTTATTAACAATGTGGATCAGTCGTCAATAGAGCTACGTCATCGGAAAAATGCAACATTTAGTTATAAACAATGTGGATCAGTCGTCAATAGAGCTACGTCATCGGCAAAAGGCAACATTTAGTTATAAACTATGCGGATCAGTCGTTTATAGAGCTACGTCATCGGCAAAAGGCAACATTTAGTTATAAACTATGTGGATCAGTCGTTTATAGCGCTACGTCATCGGCAAAAGGCAACATTTAGTTATAAACTATGTGGATCAGTCGTTTATAAAGCTACGTCATCGGCAAAAGGCAACGTTTAGTTATAAACTATGTGGATCAGTCGTCAATAGAGAAACGTCATCGGCAAAAGGCAACGTTTAGTTATAAACTATGCGGATCAGTCGTCAATAGAGAAACGTCATCGGCAAAAGGCAACGTTTAGTTATAAACTATGCAGATCAGTCGTTAATAGAGCTACGTCATCGGCAAAATGCAACATTCAGTTATAAACAATGTGGATCAGTCATCAATATAACTACGTCATCGCCAAAAGGCAACATTTAGTTATAAACTATGTGGATCAGTCGTTTATAGAGCAACGTCATCGGCAAAAGGCGGCATTTAGTTATAAAGTATGTGGATCAGTCGTTTATAGAGCTACGTCATTGGCAAAATGCAACATTTAGTTATAAACAATGTGGATCAGTCGTCAATAGAGCTACGTCATCGGCAAAAGGCAACATTTAGTTATAAACTATGCGGATCAGGCGTTGATAGAGCTACGTCATCAGCAAAAGGCAACATTTAGTTATAAACAATGTGGATCAGTCGTTAATAGAGCTACGTCATCGGCAAAATGCAACACTTAGTTATAAACAATGTGGATCAGTCGTCAATAGAGCTACGTCATAGGCAAAAGGCAACATTTAGTTATAAACTATGTGGATCAGTCGTTTATAGAGCTACGTCATCGGCAAAAGGCGGCATTTAGTTATAAAGTATGTGGATCAGATGTTATAGAGCTACGTCATCGGCAAAAGGCAACATTTAGTTATAAAGTATGTGGATCAGTCGTTTATAGAGCTACGTCATCGGCAAAAGGCAACATTAATTATAAACTATGTGGATCAGTCGTTTATAGAGCTACGTCATCGGCAAATGGCAACGTTTAGTTATAAACTATGCGGATCAGTCGTTAATAGAGAAACGTCATCGGCAAAAGGCAACGTTTAGTTATAAACTATGCGGATCAGTCGTTAATAGAGAAACGTCATCGGCAAAAGGCAACGTTTAGTTATAAACTATGCGGATCAGTCGTTAATAGAGAAACGTCATCGGCAAAATGCAACGTTTAGCTATAAAATATGCGGATCAGTCGTCAATAGAGCTACGTCATCGGCAAAAGGTAACATTTAGGTATAAACTATGTGGATCAGTCGTTAATAGAGAAACGTCATCGGCAAAAGGCAACATTTAGTTATGAGCTATGTGGATCAGTCGTCAATAGAGCTACGTCATCGGCAAAAGGCAACATTTAGTTATAAACTATGCGGATCAGTCGTTAATAGAGCTACGTCATCGGCAAAAGGCGGCATTTAGTTATAAACTATGTGGATCTGTCGTAAATAAAGCTGAGTCATCGGCAAAAGGTAGCATTTAGTTATAAAAGAATGCAGATCTGTCGTAAATAGAGCTACGTCATCGGCAAAAGGTAACATTTAGTTATAAGCTATGTGGATCAGTCGTTAATAGAGCTACGTCATCGACAAAAGGCGGCATTTAGTTATAAACTATGTGGATCTGTCATAAATAACGCTGAGTCATCGGCAAAAGTTAGCATTTAGTTATAAAAGTATGCGGATCTGTCGTAAATAGAGCTATGTCATCTGTAAAAGGCAACATTTAGTTATAAGCTATGTGGATCAGTCATTAAAAGAGCTACGTCATCGGCAAAAGGTAACATTTAGTAATAAATTTTGTGGATCAGTCGTTAATAGAGCTACGTCATCGGCAAAAGACAACATTTAGTTATAAACTATGTGGATCTGTCCTAAATAGAGCTACGTCATCGGCAAAATGCAACATTTTGTTATTAACAATGTGGATCAGTCATCAACAAAGCTACGTCATTGGCAAAATGCAACATTTAGTTATTAACAATGTGGATCAGTCATCAATAAAGCTACGTCATCGGCAAAAGGCAACGTTTAGTTAAAAACTATGCGGATCAGTCGTCAATAGAGAAACGTCATCGGCAAAAGGCAACGTTTAGTTATAAACTGTGTGGATCAGTCGTTAATAGAGCTACGTCATCGGTAAAAGGCGGCATTTAGTTATAAACTATGTGGATCTGTCGTAAATAAAGCTGAGTCATCGGCAAAAGGTAGCATTTAGTTATAAAAGTATGCGGATCTGTCGTAAATAGAGCTATGTCATCGGTAAAAGGCAACATTTAGTTATAAGCTATGTGGATCAGTCATTAAAAGAGCTATGTCATCGGCAAAAGGCAATATTTAGTAATAAATTTTGTGGATCAGTCGTTAATAGAGCTACGTCATCGGCAAAAGACAACATTTAGTTATAAACTATGTGGATCTGTCCTAAATAGAGCTACGTCATCGGCAAAAGGTAACATTTAGTTATAAACTATGTGGATCAGTCGTAAATATAGCTACGTCATCGGAAAAGGGTAACATTTAGTTATCAACTATGTGGATCTGTCGTAAATAGAGGTACCTTATCGGCAAAAGGCAACATTTAGTTATAAACTATTTGGATCAGTCGTTAATAGAGATACGTCATCGGCAAAAGGTAACATTTAGTTATGAAGTATATGGATCTGTCGTCAATAAAGCTACGTCATCGGCAAAATGAAACATTAAGTTATAAACAATGTGGATCAGTCGTTAATAGAGCTACGTCATCGGCAAAAGGCAACATTTAGTTATAAGCTATGTGGATCAGTCGTTAACAGAGATACGTCATCGGCAAAATGCAACATTTAGTTATAAACTATGTGGATCAGTCGTTTATAGAGCTACGTCATCGGCAAAAGGCAACATTTAGTTATAAACTATGCGGATCAGTCGTCAATAGAGCTACGTCATCGGCAAAAGGCAACATTTAGTTATAAACTGTGTGGATCAGTCGTTAAAAGAGCTACGTCATCGGCAAAAGGCAACATTTAGTTATAAACTATGTGGATCTGCCGTAAATAGAGCTACATCATCGGCAAAAGGTAGCATTTGGTTATAAACTATGTGGATCAGTCGTAAATAGATTTACGTCATCAGCAAAAGGCAACATTTAGTTATAAACTATGTGGATCAGTCGTTAATAGAGCTACGTCATCGGCAAAAGGCAACATTTAGTTATAAACTATGTGGATCAGTCGTTAATAGAGCTACGTAATCGGCTAAATGCAACATTTAGTTATAAACTATGTGGATCTGTCGTAAATAGAGCTAAGTCATCGACAAAAGGTAGCATTTGGTTATAAACTATGTGGATCAGTCGTAAATAGATCTACGTCATCAGCAAAAGGCAACATTTAGTTATAAACTATGTGGATCAGTCGTTAATAGAGCTACGTCATCGGCAAAATGCAACATTTAGTTATAAACTATGTGGATCAGTCGTAAATAGAGCTAAGTCATCAGCAAAAGGTAGCATTTAGTTATAAACGTATGCGTATCTGTCGTAAATAGAGCTACATCATCGGCAAAAGGTAACATTTAGTTATAAACTATGTGGATCAGTCGTTAATAGAGAAACGTCATCGGCAAAAGGCAACGTTTAGTTATAAACTATGCGGATCAGTCATTAATAGAGCTACGTCATCGGCAAATGGCAACGTTTAGTTATAAACTATGTGGATCTGTCGTTAATAGAGCTACGTCATCGGCAAAAGGCAACGTTTAGTTATAAACTTTGTGGATCAGTCGTAAATACAGCTACGTCATCGGCAAATGGCAACGTTTAGTTATAAACTATGTGGATCAGTCGTTAATAGAGCTACGTCATCGGCAAAAGGCAACATTTAGTTATAAACTATGCGGATCAGTCATTAATAGAGCTACATCATCGGCAAATGGCAACGTTTAGTTATAAACTATGCGGATCAGTCATTAATAGAACTACGTCATCGGCAAAAGGCAACGTTTAGTTATAAACTATGTGGATCAGTCGTTAATAGAGCTACGTCATCGGCAAATGGCAACGTTTAGTTATAAACTATGCGGATCAGTCATTTATAGAACTATGTCATCGGCAAAAGGCAACGTTTAGTTATAAACTATGTGGATCATACGTTAATAGAGAAACGTCATCAGCAAAAGGCAACGTTTAGTTATAAACTATGCGGATCAGTCATTAATAGAGCTACGTCATCGGCAAATGGCCACGTTTAGTTATAAACTATGTAAATCTGTTGTAAAAAGAGCTTAGTCATCGGCAAAAGGCAACGTTTAGTTATAAACTTTGTGGATCAGTCGTAAATACAGCTACGTCATCGGCAAAAGGCAACATTTAGTTATGAACTATGCGGATCAGTCATTAATAGAGCTACGTCATCGGCAAATGGCAACGTTTAGTTATAAACTATGCTGATCAGTCATTAATAGAGCTACGTCATCGGCAAATGGCAACGTTTAGTTATAAACTATGTGGATCTGTCGTAAAAAGAGCTAAGTCATCGGCAAAAGGCAACGTTTAGTTATAAACTATGTAAATCTGTCGTAAAAAGAGCTAGGTCATCGGCAAAAGGCAACATTTAGTTATGAACTATGTGGATCAGTCGTAAATAGAGCTACGTCATCGGCAAAAGGTAACATTTGAATAGATGATCAACGTCCTTTTTGATTAAATTGTTAAAATCGATATTTTCGGTTATATCATTGATGAACAAAATAAAAAAATAATGGTGTTAAGGGCTCCCTTTGCTTTCAACCAAGAGTTGCATCAAAGAAGTCTGAAAAAGTCATATCAGGTGATTTCATACTAGATTTAACGTTACTATAGATCGCTTTTATAAACTTAATCATTTAGCAACTTATACCCAATTTGACGAGCTTTACTTAAAGTGCATCATTTATATCGAAAACTGTCGCGTTTCATTTTAATGGTATGGCGTATGACTGCCATTTTTGTTTTACTGTCATTTTTTTCTCCTCATTGTTGATATTTATGTGGCTGGGTCTGGCTTATACACAGTATTTACCTACTCTTGGACATTCAGGTAAATGGTAAAATGCGACATCTTTGAAATGACGCGAAACAGATTCGCGTAATAATTTCTCAGCGTTTAGTTAACCTGTGCTTGAAACTTTTGTACCATCATCTGATTTCTTTCGGTTGTTCTTCTTACTTTTTTTTCAAATAAAAATACATGATGCTTGCTATAGAGTGTAGATTTTTCTCATTGAAGATGATGTTTTTTCACTGTCTGTTGTTGAATGTGTACAATATTTTTCTCCACATTCAACAGTATAGCTTTCTCCAATATGACAATTTCTAATTTTCATATAATTATTGCAACAACTCTATTTTAACTACCCATTTTTTTATGCCAGTTTTGGAAAATCTGTAAAGTAACGAGTCATCTCGCGACAAATATTTCTTATCGCGATATTCTTTGATATATTTATTTCAAACTAATTTGTCGTAAAGAGATGCGCTTTAGCAAACCGTCTTTTTGCAATGAGCTTATCGGTCCAGCCAAATATGCTGTATCCATATTTTGTCTCATTTTCATTCATCGTTTCATTTTTCTTGCTTTAAAGTGACTTTCATGCACACTTAACTTTCATTTGCTATTTTTATTGATAAAATAAACAAAATAGTATTGGAATTTAATATATGCCTAATAGATACCTCAATTGGTAAGGGATATATTCATAGTTGATAATGAATCTAATTCATGTACAAAAGTATGTTATTCATTCATGTATTGAAAAAGGGGGCATGGTTAGTGTCAGTGACATGCAAATTATTGCTGGGCACCTTCAAACATTAATATTTGTTTGTTATAGATATAAAAAAAGTTAAATATATAGTTTTGCAACAAAACAGAGCATTATTTGAAGCAAAAACAACTATTTATCCATATATGGTCATGTATTTTGACACTCAAGTTATGTAATGTTGCATATACAATAAAATGAATATGCAGTCAGATAGATACACTATAGGAGGCAATACAAGGACATTTTCAAAGTATTTCTTTTTCTAGAATTATTTTTATTAAGGTACAATGGTTAAAAAATTTAGGCAGTTTTTCCTGTTTTCGAGTCGTCCGAAACTGATTTATGCATGTGTGACCGCCATCTTATTTTGGTGCATGAATTCGAAAAACTGTTGCGCGATGAATTCAAAAGGCATATTTTTATATTTAGAAATGGTAAAGGTTTGTTCGACAAAAATTTCAGTCACATGTCGTGACAATTTCTACCCTTCAAGGTCTCACTGAACAATTACCTCCCTTACATGACGGTAGCAAGATTATTACGCCCAAGAAATTAGAGCTGTGTAAAGCGGTTGGGTAATTTTTTTTTAAGAAATGCATAAAATGTCATATTTTTTTGTGCATATGGGAACATTGGAACATTTTCATGATTTCTGCAAAGTTTGGGTGACCCTGGGAACTGTTTGATGATGCTATAACAGTTTAAAGATGCGTAGTGATACACTGCAACAAATGGGCAGAATTGTCAAAAATGAAGGGGTGCCATCAAACCATCGGAATTGTGAAAAAGCAACCTGGTCAACCCCATGTTTTTTCTGCATATTTAGACCAACAGAGGACTATCTATGGGAATAAGGCACTTTTAGAACCATTGGTAATGTATCCAGTGTTCCAGAAGTGCATGTCTCTATATGTAGAACAGTTCAAAATTAATTGGTGTGTGAGACGTTCAACGATATCAGTTTAGTAGTTCCCGATGCGATTCGAGCTGCTTCATTTTGGATTTATCCAGTTCAAGTTTTTCATATAGTGTGCAATTATCCTAAATTACATCTGCGTATTCTAAAAAAGGTCTAATAAAAGTAGAGTATATTATTTCTAAGGACTTTCGATCAAGTTGAAATTTGAGTTTCCGCATTATATGATTCTTTTCCACGCTTTAACTTTAATACATTCTATATGTGAGTGCCAGTTACAGTCATCCGAAAACGTGACGCCTATGTGTTTGTGAGATTTCACTTCTCAAATGTTTTGATTTAGCATATTTAGGGGTGGGTGTGCAGGTTAATTATGTTTACGAGATATCAGTAGCGATTCTGTTTTTGTGGGTTTAAAACTGACTAACCACTTATTACTCCAATCTGTAATTTTAGCTATATCAGAGTTTGTCTGCAGCAACATTTACATGATCTACATTAATATAAAGACTTGTATCATCGGCAAATAGACGAATGTTTGAATTGATATCCGTAACAATATCATTGATGTAAATTAGGAAGAGATGCGGTCCTAGGATAGAGCCTTGTGGAACACCTGTATTTATTGAATTCCATCTGGATTTAGCACCAGGAATAACTACACACTGACGTCGATTACCAAGGTAATCTTTGAACCATTTAATAAGTGAATAAAAAATACCAGCAACTGAAGAGGTGATAGGAAGTTGATTTCATGAAGAAAGTTAAAAACATGTTTAAATATTAGTCTTTCCAGAACCTTATCGTTATTACTTAGGAGAGAAATAGGACGGTAGTTATTTACAGAAGATGGATCCCCTTTTTTGAAAACGGCATACACATGCGCTTCTTTCCAAATATTTGGAACTTTTCCACCAGTTAAAGATTTGTTGAAAATATTGCAAAAAAGGAGTGGACAACTCATTAGAGAGTTCACGTATTATACGATTATTTATTTCATCAGGGCCCGTTGCTTTACCTTTTGAAAGACATGCTAAAACAGACTTGACTTTTTCTGGGGTTAATTAAAATAATCGCATAACTGTATTACTGTCGGGCATAACAGGTAGTTCAGTATTGTTATCGTTTAAAATTGTCTGGCTTTCGAAAAAAGTCGTTTAATAAATTGGCCTTGTCTGTCTCGTCAGAAATTGTCACATCGTTGCTAATAAGAGGTGGTAGTGTTTGTTTGGCATTTGGAGAAATAAAAGTCTTAAGAGTTTTCCAAAAGTCCCTGCAAGAAATATCTGATGTTTTGAGTTTGTGGGAAAGATTGTTATAATATGCTTGTTTTGATTGACGTATTAGTGTTATTATTTCATTTCGGGTATTTCGAAATTGATCCCAGTGGTGTTTAAGGTTTGGCTTTTCTGTATAATCTTTTTCTATATCTGATTTTAAGCTTTATCAAAGTATTTATCCAAGGAGGCTCATATGGTCTATTACGAACAGTCAATTTGGGAATGCATTGTTCGGTTAAAGATATAATAGTTTCAGTAATATTTTTTGCATAAACATTAATATCATTATTCGACAATTCTTGCCAATTTATTTCTTGAGCTTTACTTCGCAATAGATTAAAATCACCCTGGTCATATATCCATATTTTTCTAGTGTAAGATTTGAATTTCGGTTTTGTAAACTTAAATATGGCAAATATTGGACAATGATATCTGTGTACTTGATCTAGGAAAGGATCAGACACGCCACTTAATATTAGATTAGCACTATTACTAACTAGCATAATATGAATGAGAGAAGACGAATTTTCAGTAAAATGGGTAGGTTCATTTATAATGTGACTTAAACCAAATTGATTGCATAGCGATGTAAGTTTTTTTAGCACTTTGAGAGTTTAGCATATTTAAGTTTAAATCGCCGGTAATTATAATATCATTAATTCCTGAATCAACTGCTAAATTAATAGAGTCTTCTATTATGTTGTAATAAATTATATCGGGGTTTGGAGGTCTGTAAAATACACCAAGGAGTATATGTTTATTATTAAGTGAAATATCGATCCAGATACATTCTAAACGGTTTTATTCGAGATCTACCCTACGTTTGTATGTAAAGTTAGTTTTTTAATTATACAATAACTCCACCATGGCTATCACCATAACGGTCTTTCCTTTCAGGTCTTTGAAATGAAGGAATAAGAAGTTCTTCGGTAGGTATGGATTCATGTACCCAAGTTTCGGAGAATGTTAGGATGTCGAATTGATTACGTTCTGCACTAAGCAGATCTAGTTTATAGCGTAAACTTTGGACATTATAATGAATTAAAGATAAGTTATATGTCATGTCCAGAGTTTCAGAAATTGAGGTTGCATTTGATACACTGGGTGAATTTAGTATTTTAGGTTTGGGATTAGGGTGTATATCTCCCGACTGTAAAAGAAAAACAAAGAACCAGGTGCACATGATTGCTGTAAAATGTAAGCATAATGTATCTTTAACAAACTTTACGTTAGTGAAATATTTACGGCCTAATAACAGACGTTTATGGGGATGTTCAACGGTGTTAGCGAGTCTAGATGTAGATAAGACGTTTTCAAGCAAAGAAAATATACTTAGTAATTAATTAATTAATGATAGCAGCAGAAGCAAATGCAACAAAGTTGAAAACATAAACTCACATCGATATGACGGCATGATGGCGGTATAACTGTGCCTATATTTTACGAAATGGAATTAAGAGACAAGATTAACAGTTCTACCGGTAACATACAGTCACACCTTTGTAGTGTTATGAAACAAAGATAACAACATATAATATGAAATTCAGAATTTTTCCCCCACATTATCCGGTGCCGCGTGCCCTAAAAATGGTAGAGAGAAAAGGAAAAAAAGTAGTTCAAGAAAATAAACGCAAAGCTATGGAATAGCATAGTCAGATATATCACAAATGAGAGGATAAATTGTGTCAACGTAAGAAATATGACAATTCTGATACAGGTAAATCAAACGAATTATTACATATAATTAATATACATAATTAGGATTTAGAGAAATACTTATCAGGACAACAGTCGTTGAGAAACGGAGCAAAAAGAAAACGAAAATAATAACGTTTGTGAGAAATATACAGGGAAAAGCAAATAAGTCTAACTGTCATTGGTCAGATTGTTACCGGTATGTTCTGTGCCGTGGACAATGAATATAATTTCAATTTGTAAATTCATTAGATAACATGAAAATTGGGCAAGCAATTACATATACAATAAATCTAAATTAGATATGCAGTATCATTACACAAGTATAGTAAATATGCGATTTTAAACAGCAGACGTATAGACAATATGTTAGACAAACGCATGTAATACAGGCACTTCTATCACAATAGTGCATTTTCGTCACCTTGTTTCTGTGTTTATGTTAAGAAAAAAATTCAGGAAGTAGTTATACGTCAGGGAAAATGAGGCCGGTCATATCAGCCACATTTTGCCAAAACGGCCACATTTTAACAAATTACAACGCAAAAACGTTTTATGTACCTGTCGATAATACAGGTAGATAGATCATTATACTAAACAGGTTATATGGATCAAACTTCGGTCATATGTATAACGTATTAAGCGTATATTTACAATACAGGTAGATAGGTCGTTTATTCAATGCTATTGTACGAGATACAATAAACTTTTACCCGAAGGCGATAAGATATATTCGTCATAACTCTGTTTAAATAAACAAAATCAAGAAATATCAGTTTTATTGAACATTCATGAGTAAAATATCGGATAGATATACATAGATTTATTTGGCTTGAGTTGATTGAAATATTTTAAATAAAAATAAAGATGGCTGCAAAACGAGGAATTGAAAATACGGACTCTTTCAGTGTTAAAATGATGAAACAATCGGATGAAACTTATTTTCCTGATGATATGATATTAGACGATTCTAATTTACCCGAAGATGTAGGAGGTAAATCATGCCACATTTTGTGAGCAAACCGAAAACGAAGAAAATCGATACTCACCGAAGGCGAACGAACGCGAATTTAGTAGTAGCTATCACAATCGATCGCGTACGGAAACGGCCGAGCGAGGATCGGCTTTTACTTTACTTCGTAGGTTAAAGAAGGAAATAGCTCGAAGTCTTATTTGCTTGCATTATGTATATAACATAAAAAAGCAGACGTTTTTCAAAATGTTCTTATGCAAATTGTTTTATTATATTTTACAAAATAGTATTCTCATCATATGTTCGTTATTTAAAGATTACCCGTATACTTGTTAAGGTTCTAAAAAGCTATTAAATGATTGCCTTAATTGAATGAAGCTTAATTACAGTTAAACTCTTTTAACGGCGTAACAAAAATAATTAGATGAAGTTGGGAGTATATGACCAAATTAACTTTAAGAGTAATCGTCGAAGTAAATTTTGTGGCTAAACTTATAGCCTACATAAATAATGGGTAATACTATTTTGTAAAATATAATAAAACAATTTGCATAAGAACATTTTGAAAAACGTCTGCTTTTTTATGTTATATACATAATGCAAGCAAATAAGACTTCGAGCTATTTCCTTCTTTAACCTACGAAGTAAAGTAAAAGCCGATCCTCGCTCGGCCGTTTCCGTACGCGATCGATTGTGATAGCTACTACTAAATTCGCGTTCGTTCGCCTTCGGTGAGTATCGATTTTCTTCGTTTTCGGTTTGCTCACAAAATGTGGCATGATTTACCTCCTACATCTTCGGGTAAATTAGAATCGTCTAATATCATATCCTCAGGAAAATCAGTTTCATCCGATTGTTTCATCATTTTAACACTGAAAGAGTCCGTATTTTCAATTCCTCGTTTTGCAGCCATCTTATTTTTATTTAAAATAGTTCAATCAACTCAAGCCAAATAAATCTACGTATATCTATCCGATATTTTACTCATGAATGTTCAATAAAACTGATATTTCTTGATTTTGTTTATTTAAACAGAGTTATGACGAATATATCTTATCGCCTTCGGGTAAAAGTTTATTGTATCTCGTACAATAGCATTGAATAAACGACCTATCTACCTGTATTGTAAATATACGCTTAATACGTTATACATATGACCGAAGTTTGATCCATATAACCTGTATAGTATAATGATCTATCTACCTGTATTATCGACAGGTACATAAAACGTTTTTGCGTTGTAATTTGTTAAAATGTGGCCGTTTTGACAAAATGTGGCTGATATGACCGGCCTCATTTTCTATGACGTATAACTACTTCAGGAATCAATGTAATACATTGGCAGTACAATACAGAGAAGGGAAAACATTCGATATCAATAACAAGGACGTATAACACACACCGGTCCGCAGTTAGCACTCAAGGTTTATCAATACACTACATGTATAATATCTAAAACGCAATATTTACAGAGTAGTAATATTCAACCAGTCAATACGCAATATCATAATAGTGCATGTATAACGAAGACTCACTCTCATTACAATGCACCTATACTAATGACCTCGTTTCAGTACCACCCCGGTCCACTGCTAGCAATTTAAGGTATATCAATACACTACATGTATAGCAAAATCACAGTTTTCGCAGAGTAGTAATATTAAACCAACCAATAGGCAATACCAAATCAGTGCATGCATAACGGCCACTCACTCTCACTACAATGCACCTATACTAATGATCTCGTTTCAGTGTTTCTATTAAAGTAAAACAATGACAGTTTCTACACATCTAGTCATTACACAGTATCGCTACTGCACAGGTATCTAAAACATGCATCACCAAAGCGTAATGTATTAAAAGTAACGCTGTCCTCAAAAAGGTATTAAACATCTCAATATCATATCAATGAACATGTTACACATTCCGTTTTCGTTAGATGACAAAGTACGGAATAAATAATACTGGTAACAATAAGTAAGAACTATAAATACATGATAGGAAAACCAATAGATACACAATGTACGTTTGGTAAAGAATGTCTATCATCGACTACGATGGTTGTTATAAACAATGCACGTGCTGTTACAAGTCCATTAACCAATACAATAACATAATCATGTTGGACGTGTCTAAGAGAAGCATTGGTATTAAAAAAACGGTAAAGATAAGCAATCCCGCTATAATCAAAATATAGGTTACCGATCAACTATTTATACTGTTCGTAATAGCCCAACGGGCTTCGATCCTTTACCGTTGTAATACGGTGTACTTTCATAGCGAGGTCTTTAATCAGAATGGTGCCGTCACTTGACCAAGCACTGGCGATACGTTTTGCACGGAAAAGCTTCCTAGCCTCGAATAATAGCTGGTTTCTGGCTCTGGTTAATCCTCGTTAACGTACATTCCCTTGTACTCAGGAATATCTTTTGTACGAACTCTGTGCGGTACAGATTCTGTCTAGCACGATAGGATGTAAATTTGACGATAATGGCACGTGGTTTGTTAGAGGATGGTTTGCCAGTACGTTGCGATCTGTCGATCTCCGATATGTCTATGGTTACATTAAGGGCAGAAGCCATTGTTGAAATATTAGTGTCTGTGTTTTCTGTCTCAGACTCTCGCACCCCCGTCACGCGAAGACAGTCCCGTCTACTTTACTGTTTAGCGGAGTCTGCAGTTAACTCCAGCTGAGTAACTCTCTTCTTGAGAGTTTCATTTTCAGCTCTGAGGTCCGAGATTTCCTTTTTTAGACCGACTACTACACCTGAAATAATGCCTTCAATCATTGTTTCTGTCATTACTTTTACCATTTCCTGTACGTCATGGCGAAAAGAATCATGGAGCATAGTTGAGATTCCTTTAAGGTGATGAAAGATATCGTTTTCTACTGGAAAGAGTTGACGGTATGGATGTTACGCTCATAATAAACTGTGTCACCTTTATTTTGTTGAGCAGTATAATTAGGAAATCATCGAACGTAACTTGTCTTAATAGGCCGTTATGAAGACTTAGAAAATAATCGCTCACACCACTGTCTATAAATAGAGTTAGTAACAATTCATTACACAAATGGACAATACATATCTCTGGTCAATATCATCATATCTCCAGCAAGTCCAATTGCTACACTAGTCACACATATTCACATAATGTTCATGCTTCCGATGCAGCAAAAGTTGCCTTCTTGTGAGATTTGGAAAGTATGATTTAATCACATATTTTGTCAGACAAATATTGTAAACATCCGCCTATCTGCCATTGATCACGTTTTTTTTTTGTTTTTTTTTTGTTTGTTTTTTTTTTCTCACATTTTCAGATTCGCACCATTTATTAATTCTGTTTCTCAAAGCGAGCGAGAATATTTTAGATAGAACATTGATAAGAGTTATTCCACGATAATTGGAGGGATTATCACGGTCGCCTTTCTTGTGAATCGGTACAATAAACCCTTTACCCCAAGAGTCCAGATAATTTTCTGTATCATATATTTGGTGGTGTGTAACCTGTTTACAACTTGTGAAATTTACCGATGATACTATTTTTTCGATTAAGTTCATTTTCTGTGGTTATAGTACGTTTATATTAACAGGACACACAGTTTATAAGGTATTGAACATATTTGTCGATTTGCTTTTTTAAAATACAGACTAGTTAACGTGATATTTGATTTACATTTTCGGAAGTGTACAGCTGTATTATATTTGGTGGGTGGGGTGTATACAAGCTTATACCCCACGGGCAGAGCGGGAAATTCGTCACGCTTGAGTACACACGATAAGTTTTATGTTGTTATACACGACAAAAGGAGTGCACAATTCAACGGTTCACCTGTTCAAATTAAGCCACTCCGAACATTTAAGATGTTTTGTCTTAACGATGATAATATAACCCAAGATGCGGAGGCTTATGTTGATTCTTTCATGTCATCTCAACGGATAACGCGAGTTGATACAACACAACAAAGTGGACGTTAGAGACATCTTTCTGTTCTGCTCGCTAATGAAAGTACAGTGAAGAAGGCCAGAAATGACGATTCGTGTCGCGTTAGTATGACCGCTAAACGTTCGCTTTATCAAGCAGCGCCTACTCCTGCTCCCCGTAATATCAGTGTTACTCAGGCGGAGGTCCATCATGATTCGGATATAGGTGTTAAGGATATTCTAGCCAAGATGTCCGCAGACATGCATATGCTTTTTACCTCGCTGTCCGAGCGTATTGATAAGTTATAATCCGGACTTGAGCAACGGATATCTTCCAAAGTGGCCCAACTGTTGGAAAAACGCGTCAACGTGGAACTAGGGCGCATTAAGAAAGATGTTGACTCTAAGCTCGACACTTTCAGAGACACATTACGTGAAGAGATCGCTCCTGATCTTCAAGAGATAAACAAAAAAATGAGCTCTCTCGCGACTCCTGTGACAAACAATACACCAGATATTTCTCTGAATGTTGTTATTAGAAATCTCCCGGAAAGTGTCAAAGAAAATCTGGATGAGAAGGTCAACTCATTTATTTCACATGGCCTGAAAATTAATTATGTTTATGTTGCCATTACAGAACGTAAACTGTCGAATAATAACAGTAGAGCCGGTGTGGTAATCGCTAAGTTGAAATCTAGTGCCGATAAAAGTATGGTAATGTCTTCCAAGTCTACATTAAAGAACAACCGTCAATTTCCTGACGTTTTTATCCATAATGACCAAACAAGAGACGATCGCTTGATGTCTAATAATTTCAAAACCATCATTGATGCCATCAACCGCGGTGATAAATTGTCATTACATGGTTCACGAGTTGTGAATAGACGCAACCACCACAATGGTAACACTCGTGATAATGGCTACCATACTCGAGGCGGTAGTACGAGGCCCAGGTCCGATAATTTAACTGACAATTCTACGGGATCGGTTTCAAACTCTGGTGCTGCTCAAACATCGGGTCAACAAGGTCAGAACTCTAACAGGGCCAACACAGCAGGAACACGGCCAATGGCAGGGGTGGCGGTCGAGGATATGGTCGACGTGGTAATGGACATAGAGGTCGTTGCTAGGTACATGTCGGGCTCTGGAATGTTAGGGGTTGGAATTGTGATTTTACTAGTGATAATTTTATGTTGAGGTCGTCATGTTTGAACTCTCTAAACCTAGATATTATAGGCATTGCCGAATCCCATCTTAAAGCTAGTGATATACTACAGCTAGAAGGTTACCAATGGTACAGTAACAATCGCAAAAACTTACATATACGGGCTAGGACGGGTTCTGGGGGAGTTGGACTTTTTATTCGCATTGACATTGTAAAGTGGTTTAATATATCTGTTCTATATAACACTAAAGAAGGTGTTCTTTGGTTATAACTTACTCATAAAACAGAAAATATCGTTATTTTACCATGCGTATGTTACCTTCCTCCCGAGAACGCGTCCCGTCACGTAAATGCTTTTAATTTTTACGATAATCTTTTGACGGATATGTATGAATACCAAAATGTAGGAATACCGTTTATATGTGGAGATTTCAATAGCCGTTGTGGCGATAACAATGATTTTATTGTTGGTGTTGATTCTTTGTGTGAAAGAAATGTCGTTGATTTTAAGACCAATGCATTTGGTGATATTTTAATTGAATTTCTTATTAATGCTAATATGTGTATTCTTAATGGTCGTAATTTTATAAACAATGATTTTACATCTATATCTACTAAAGGTTGTTCCGTTGTTGACTTCTGTTTAGTAAGTCATGATAATTTATCACTGTTCGATGATTTTTCAGTTGTACGTGCTGTTGATGCCGTCAACCATTGTAATAATATTAGTGCAATTGCTCCAACAAGTATTCCAGATCATTCAGTATTAACATGGTGTATAAAGTTTGAAAATCCAACTGTTTTTACGAATAAATCAGATGTTACTGGTGGATACGATAAAATTTGACGTACATAGTATGCCAAATGATTTTTTGGCTGGTACTGATATTGTTACCAAGGTAAATGCCGCAATTGCAGACTTGGAAGGCAGTCTCCGTTCACAAACTGATATCGATGTGACTTTTAATGGCTGGTGTGACATTGTTAATAATGAAATGTATAACCTGCTGCCTTTTAGGTCTGTATGTTGCGGCATTAACAATAAGAAAAGGCGCGTTAGAAAGCCTTGGTGGAGTAATACTTTGACTGATTTATGGAACTCTGTTTGAAATCTGAAAAAGATTGGTTAAACTGTAATGGTATATATCTAAAGAATAAACTCAAATCTGATTACTGTTATGCTAGAAAGTTATTTGATAGAGAGGTTCAACGCTCTAAACGCCACCATTGGTATAAAATACAAGATGATATGTTAAATGATATAAATAATGATCCGAAAGCTTCTGGAAATCTATTGGTAAAATAGGAATACATAAAAACAAGAAAAGGTCAATTCCAATGGAGTTACTTCTGGATGATGGTAGTTTGACTTCAGATGTTAAGCATGTTTTAAGTAAATGGGAGAAAGATTATAGTTACCTTTATAACTCTACTATTGATCCCATAAAAACTAATGACCATAATTATGTTGGTAACACGAATACTAGTTTTATTTTGGATGAGCATATATCTATTCTAGAAGTAAAACAGCTATTGAAAATGCTAAAAAGGTAAAGCACATGGTATAGATAAAATACCGGTGGATGTTCTTAAAAATGATACTTCGGTATACTTTTTACATGTTCTTTTTAATGTTTGTTTTAATACGGGTTTTATTCCATCTTTATGGGGTAAATCTATTATAAATCCTATACCTAAGTCAAGCTCCGCCGACACAAAAGACCCACTCTCTTATAGGGGTATATCATTATCATCATCCATGTATAAATTGTATAGTTCTATATTGAATAATCGTCTATATATTTGGTCGGAAAATAATAATAAAATTGTTGACGAGCAGAATGGTTTTCGGAAAAAACATAGCACAATAGACCAACTTTTATCTCTAACAAATATTATAGATATAAGGAAAAAGCTTAAACGCTCTACATTCTGTGCTTTCATTGTTTTAAAAAAGCTTACGACTATATCAATAGAGGCAAGCTTTTGGAGAAATTGCAGTGAATTGGTGTTTCTAGTAAAATGCTTGTAGCTGTCAAAATCTTTATATGCATCTGTTTCCTCCAGTGTGAGGGTGAATAATTTTTATACCAAATGGTTTCTAGTGAATTCTGGTTTAAGACAAGGCTGTTCATTGTCATCCGTATTATTCAATTTGTTTATAAATGACCTAGCATTACGTATAACATCCACTGGTAAAGGTATCTGTACTTATAATGAAAATGATAGCATTTTAATGTATGCTGGTGATATTGTACTACTGCTGAAAATGAAGAAAACCTGCAGCATATGCTTAATGAGCTAAATAGCTGGTGTAGTATTAACAGTATGACAATTGATTTTACTAAGAGTAGCATCGTAGCATTTCAGACCATTGTCAATTGCTAAATCAGATATTGCATTTACTTGCGGTGACAATGTTCTTACTTATACTGATACACATGTATATCTTGGATTAACATTAACAGAGCATCTAGATTTTAATGTGACTGTAAAAATAGTGGCTAAAAGCGCTGGTCGTGCTCTAGGTTTACTTATTGCCAGGTATAAAAGCTTAGGTTGAATGCATTTACAAAGTTGTTTGATTCACTTGTTTGGTCTGTTATATCGTATGGAGCTACAATATGGGGTGTTAAATTTTATAAATTCAATACAAAATAGAGCGATGAGATTTTTTCTTGGAACTGGCAAATATACACCTACTGCAGCCATTTCAGGCGATATGGGTTGGGTCCCTCCAATAGTCAAACAATGGAAATGTATAGCGAGACATTGGGTACGCAACATCTATACAATTGATACAAGATAAAAAAAAGAATATTTATTTGGGCATGAAATAAAGCTAATAACTCTTTTTTCACAGTTATAAATCAATTTGATAGTTTACAGCTTCATATTCATACATACTCAAACGTTAACAAAATTAAATTTGTTGATATTGTATTTGAAAAGATGATGTCTATATATATATTACGGAGTGGAAAGCAAGTGTAAATCAAACAACTAGTATACGTGGTAATGGACATAACAAATTAAGAACTTATAGGCTTTTTAAAAATGATTATGAAGTAGAAAACTATTGTAAAATTGTGCTACCAATGAAGCATAGATCAGCGTTTGCAAAATTCAGATGTGGTGTTGCGCCATTATAACTAGAAACTGGTGTATATGAGGGTATCAATGAGAATGACCGGTTACAATGTCTGATTCTAAAATGTGCCACTTATAAAGATATTAGGACAGATCTGATGCTTAAAGCAGTAAGCATAGATGCGAACTTTAATAATTTTGATGACTGTAATAAAATGAAGTTTCTTTTTTCCAATAAAGATATAATAAGAATATGTGCCAAAACCTGTTTTACAATACTACAAAAACGTAGCTTGTGAAGCTTTACTCTGAACTCTCAGCCATTATGCAAAGGAACATATCAACACATAACCTAGTGTTACTTTACTCTGAACTCTCAGCTATCTTGCATAGAACCAGATTTACATATTACCTAGTGTAGCTTTACTCTGAACTCTCAACCATCATGCATAGGAACATATCTACACATAATCTAGTGTAGCTTTACTCTGAACTATCAGCCATCATGCAAAGGAAAATATCTACACATAACCTAGTGTAGCTTTACTCTGAACTCTCAGCTACCATGCATAGAATCAGATTTACATATAACTGAGTGCAGTTTAATTCTAAACTCTCAGCCATCATGCATAGTATCAGATCTACATGTAACCTAATGTAGCTTTACTCGTATACTCTCACCCATCATGCATATGAAATATCTACATATAATCTAGTTCAGCCAGCATGCATAGGAACAGATCTACATATAACTTAGTGTAGCTCTACTCTGAATTCTCAGCCATCATGCATAGGAACATATTATCTACAAATAACCTAGTGAAGCTTTACTCGCATACTCTCAACCACCATGCATAGGAAACAGATTTTCGTATCACATAGTGTAGCTTTTCTCTGAACTCTCAACTAGCATGCATAGTAACAGACCTACATGTAACATATTGCAGCTTTAAGCTGACCTCTCAGTCATCATGCATAGGAACAACTCTACATATAATCTCGTGTATCTTTACTCTGAACACTCAACCATCATGCATAGGAACATATCTATGTATAATCTACATGTAGTTCAGCCATCATGCATATGAACAGATCTACATATAACCTAGTGTAGCTTTACTCTGAATTCTCAGCCATCATGCAGAGGAACTTATTATTTACATATAACTTAGTGTAGCTTTACTTCTAACTCTCAGCCATCATGTATAGGAACAGATCTATATATAACCTAGTGTAGCTTTACTTCTAACTCTCAGCCATCATGTATAGGAACAGATCTACATTTAACCTAGTGTGGCTTTACTCTTAACTCTCAGCCAGCATGCATAGGAAGTGAACTACATATAACCTAGTGTAGCTTTACTCTGAACCCTCAACCGTCATGCATAGGAACATATCTACGTATAACCTAGTGTAGCTTAATCTGAACCCTCAACCGTCATGCATAGGAACATATCTACGTATAACCTATTGTAGCTTTACTCTGAACCCTCAACCGCCATGCATAGGAACATATCTACGTATAACCTAGTGTAGCTTTACTTCAAAACCTTTTTTCGCTGTTGAACATTTTGGACATGAGTCATGTGATTATACCTTACTAAGTTTATAGTTTCAGTGATAGGGAAGCCGCAGCCTAAACCGCAACCCAAACCGCAGGAGCAACACATAGTTTATGTACCTAAACCTGCGACACATTCCGATTGTACCGGAACTAAATTGTGCATGCTGACGTGTAAAGGCAAGTACATACTTGGTGACCACGGACAGGACGGGTGTCAGTCTTGCGCATGTATACCAGGTAAGATGGTGGCGAATGAAAATACTTTCATTTATTGGAAGGAATTATTTACAGTTAATATTGTTAACAAGAGTATGTGTCTATATATGTGATGTGTAGTTATACTGTAGCAGTAATATGTTCCCTTAAACAAAAACGAGCTTACAAGTCTAGTTAGCTTTTTTAATTTTAATGAAATACAATTAAAAAAAACACAAAACATCGATTAGTGTTCTTCCTAAATTACCGTCCATAATTGCGTTTATTTCATTATTTCGTATAAACTTATTTCATTAAAACAGGTTATATTTGTTATATGAAAGGACAGATTAGACATCTCATAAAAATAAAAAGAGTTGCCATTGCTGGTGGTTTGTCGAAAATTAGGACTAACTTTGAATCCATTACATAATTGTCCGATAAATATAAGCCATAATAGCAATAAGGTACAGACGCCCTAAACCGTTAAAGTACCCCATATTTGCACTCCGTTGCGCTCAATTTGCACTCCGTTCGGATACAGAATCAGGTACACAATTAGTGTAGCACCAAAATCCCCCGAATTACCCGGTTAAGGTAAAAGGTTTATCATTAAAGGTAAATGAATCGTAAATGTTAATCACTTGGCAAGAAATGGAAACAGGCAGGTTTGTTAATTTGTAAACTAAAACATACATTTTGCAAACAACTCTCCTACAGAACCAGAGCCAGTACATGTTGTACCGGTAGCGACGAAGCCAAAGGAAGAATGCCACGAGACAGTCATGTGCATGTTGTCATGCAAACATGGATATCAACTCAGTCCGAAATGTAACGATGGTTGCCACGAGGAATGTCAGAAATGTACATGTTTACGTAAGTAACTTTAACGGAATCTTATTCTTTATATTTTGAATATCATATTTGTCTATCTGTCAATACTGAGAATATAATATGTTTAAAACAAATGTTACGTAGTGGTTGCTTTTAACCTTCATTCTCATATATCTGTTGGAAATAATAGGTTATTAAAATATTTGTGTTTGTGTGCCGTATATTGCTTTCGGTCACAGATATTACGTTGAGTGTCGTATCGGTCACATATATTACGTTGAGTGTCGTATATTGCTATCGGTCACAGATATTACGTTATGTGTCGTATATTGCTATCGATCACAGATATTACGTTGAGTGTCGTGTATTGCTATCGATCACAGATATTGCGTTGAGTGTCGTATATTGCTATCGGTCACATATATTACGTTGAGTGTCGTATATTGCTAACGACCATAGGTATAACGTTATGTGTCGTATATTGGTATCGATCATAGATATTATGTTGAGTGTCGTATATTGCTATCGATCACAGATATTACGTTGAGTGTCGTATAATGCTTTCGGTCACATATATTACGTTGAGTGTCGTATATTGCTAACAACCACAGGTATTACATTTAGTGTCGTATATTGGTAACGATCACAGGTATTGCTAACGATAACAGGTATGTCGTTGAGTGTCGTATATTGCTGACAATCACAGGTATTGCTATCGATAACAGGTATGTCGTTGAGTGTCGTATATTGCTATCGATAACAGGTATATCGTTGAGTGTCGTATATTGCTAACGATCACAGGTATTGCTAACGATAACAGGTATGTCGTTGAGTGTCGTATATTGCTAAACGATCACAGGTATTGCTAACGATAACAGGTGTGTCGTTGAGTGTCGTATATTGCTGACGATCACAGGTATTGCTAACGATAACAGGTATGTCGTTGAGTGTCGTATATTGCTAGCGATCACAGGTATGTCGTTGAGTGTCGTATATTGCTAACGATCATAGTTATTGCTAACGATAACAGGTAATACAATGACTAGAGTATACTGCTGACGATCACAGGTATTGCTAACGATAACAGGTAATACAATGACTAGGGTATACTGCTAACGATCACAGGTATTGCTAACGATAACAGGTAATACAATGAGTAGATTATCCTGCTGACGATCACAGGTATTGCTAACGATAATAGGTAATACAATGAGTAGATTATACTGCTTACGAGCACATGTATTACTTACGATAACAGGTAATACAATGACTAGAGTATACTGCTGACGATCACAGGTATTGCTAACGATAATAGGTAATACAATGAGTAGATTATATTGCTGACGAACACATGTATTACTTACGATAACAGGTAATACAATGACTAGAGTATACTGCTGACGATCACAGATATTGCTAACGATAACAGGTAATACAATGAGTAGATTATCCTGCTGACGATCACAGGTATTGCTAACGATAACAGGTAATACAATGATTAGATTATCCTGCTGACGATCACAGGTATTGCAAACGATAACAGGTAATACAATGACTAGAGTATACTGCTGACGATCACAGGTATTACTAACGATAACAGGTAATACAATGAGTAGATTATACTGCTGACGATCACAGGTATTGCTAACGATAACAGGTAATACAATGAGTAGATTATATTGCTGACGATCACAGGTATTGCTAACGATAACAGGTGATACAATGAGTAGATTATACTGCTAACGATCACAGGTATTGCTAACGATAATAGGTAATACAATGAGTAGATTATCCTGCTGGCGATCACAGGTTTTGCTAACGATAACAGGTAATACAATGAGTATAGTGTATTGCTGACGGTCATAGATCGTACGTTAAGAGTAATATATTGCTAACGGCCATTAACGGTTATAGATTACACTTTTAATATTGTAGATTACACCACCTTTTATCATTATAGATTACACTATAATAAACCATTATAGATAACACCTCTATTAACCATTATAGATTACACTGCCATTTACCATTATAGACTACACTACCTTTTACCATTATAGATTACACTATCTTTTACCATTATATATTACACTACCTTTTATCATAATAGATTACACTACCTTTCACCGTTATAGATTACACTACCTTTTACCATTATAGATTACACTACATTTTACCATTAAAGATAACACTGCCTTTTACCATTACCTTTTACCATTATAGATTACACTGCCATTTACAATTAAATATTACACTGCCATTTACCATAATAGATTACACTACCATAAACCATTATAGATTACACTGCCATTTACAATTATAGATTACACTGCCATTTACCGTTATAGATTACACTGCATTTTACCGTTATATATTGCGCTACCATTTACCATTATAGTTTATCCTACCTTTTACCAATATATATTACAGTACCATTTACCATTATAGTTTACACTAACATTTACCATTATAGATTACACTACCTTTACCATTATAGGTACCTTACCTTTTACCATTATAAATTACACTACCTTTTACCATAGATTACACTACATTTGCCGTTATAGATTACACTACCTTTTACCATTATAGTTTACCCCACCTTTTACCATTATAAATTACACTACGTTTTACCATAGATTACATTACATTTGCCGTTATAGATTACACTACATTTTACCATAATAATTTACACTACCATTTACCATTATAGATTACACTTCCTTTTATCATTATAGATTACACTACCATTTACCATTATAGATTTCACTACCATATACCATTATATTGTACACTACCTTTTACCATTATAAATAACTCTACCATTTACCATTATAGATTACAGTACCATTTACCATTATAGATTACACTACCATTTACCATTATAGATTACACTACTGTTTACCATTATAGTTTACACTATCTTTTACCATTATACTTTACACTACCATTTACTATTATAGATTACACTACCTTTTACCATTATAGATTACACTACCATTTACCATTATAGATTACACTACCATTTACCATTATAATTTACACTACCTTTTACCATTATAGATTACACAACATTTTACCATTATAGATTACACTACCTTTTACCATAATAGATTATACTACCATTTACCATTATAGATAACACTACCATTAACCATTGACTACTTTATGTTTTCTATTGATTCAGCTCCGAAACAAATAGTCATTGTATATGAGGTAAAATGTCCACAGGCACTTTCGTGTCCGAGAGGTTGCTCGGTGGGATACAAGTGTGACAAAAATGGCTGCCCCACGTGTGAATGCATCCATCCACAAGGTGATATTTCATTATTAATGTTGGACTGTAGAAGTTAATATGAAATAAGGCATTGCCTAAAAGGCTATTTTGTCATATTCGACCATGTAAATTATTTAATAGCAGTGTGTCAGGATAAGATTTATCAATGTCAAAATAATAAATTAATCCATTTGTAAGTCCATGCGTAAGTCCACTATATGGCTATGATGTTGTATATCTGCTGTAGTAACTTAAAGTGCCTTCCGGTTACCAACGATAAAGAAGGGTAACGAAGTAACCAGGGATATAGACATGGTTTTTGATATTTCTGATTTTAACTACAATATGAATAGCATAAATGTTGTATCTAGGTTACAAAAGACATATAACATGTACAGACCCTAAACCGCTCAAGTACCCCATAATTGCACTCCGTTTGCGCTCAGTTTGCACTCCGTTCGCGCTTAGTTCGCGCTCCGTTTGCGTGCATTCGATTAAACGCGGTTAATTTAATGCACTCACAAACGCAAGTATTCGCTCACGAGCGCTGTATAGCTGAGTGCTCTATTTAATACTCCTCTTAGCGTTCGCTTCGTTCAGCGTTCTCTCAACGTTCAGTTCGCTCAGTTCGGTTTCCGGCCCATAACCAATCGCAATAGCTCAACTCTTTAAAATGATTCTATATTGACTTTTTAATTTAATCTGTTCCAATGGAGCAATAAAATGTATCCAAGGGATTTAGTCAACGTAAATTAATTCATAATCCGATTGTTTGTCTTCATATTATATCACCCGCTGGACGAAAGGTTGAACTAGTATCGATAGTAGGCATGTTTAACGGAAGTGTTTATGTTTTGATATGTGATCAGTGGTCTGGGTGATCAAAGAATATCGCACGTTATACCGGCTTCTGTTATCCAGACCGATATGTGTTTGCGTCAGTATCTTCTTTGATATACCATATGCCGTTTGTTACAGGAAAGCAATAAAGTTTGTCCACAAAATTTACATAATTTTTTATACATCATCAACATAAACTAAATATATTGTTATTAATAATTGAATTCAATTAATAATTCCGTACTGTTGATACCTCGTTGGTCTTATAATAATCCATAAATCAGATCAGTGTAAGCAGTGACTTAACAACATGTGGATATATCACTGGTTTTGTTAATGTTCAAACTAAAATAAGCTTTATAATCAATAATATGCACTGCATGGGTGATGAAAAATTTATTATAATCCGTGCGATGCAATTCGACATTACAATAAATGAATTTTGAAAAATAATAATCTTGTAGTGTTTTTCTCGATTTGGGTCCAAATGTGGCTTCACTAAACTTAAAAATATATTCTGATATTTTAAGTTTTTATAATTATTTTCGTTATTATTATGTATATAAATATACTTGCAATGAACTTTTTTTCAGTTGGTCTCTCAAATTATTCTTTTACTGATAGTATGCTTTATGTTAATATATTATTTAAATGACAAACTATATTAAACTTGTTTGAAACTACACCCACTGTGCTATACCGCTAATTATATGACACGCAGCAACACACCCGTGGTGTTAATTACGTTATGTCACATGCCAGTGAGAGCCGTGTCAATTAAGTTATATGCTAAAGCGGTAACTTATCGGTCTACTGACCACGGAAGATATGTATGATTTCATTTTGATTGTAATTCGTGCCAGATGGATGAATCTTAATTGAGCCAACATTATGTGATTGAAAAGAAAAGATAAAAAAGGAAAAATGGCAGCCAATTAACAACAAATAAAAAAATCATTTAAGATATTGGTTATTCGAAGTTTCAGAACGCTTTAGTATGTAAATATCATGATGTTGATATCATTAAATTAACGAACCGAAAACCCCACGCCAGTTCTGAATGAATGGTAGAAAGTGTGACATACACGTATTAAGGGATGTGTATTCAGGGCTGTCATTTTACCACAGCTGCCATAGCGATTTCGTATAAAAACAGATCAGAATTGTTAATTTACAAAATAAAACAATCCTACAATTTCAAAACTAATAACAATTAAAGACATGTCTCTAAATAATTCCTTGTAAAAATGTAGTATTTTATTTGTATTATTTTTTACTTTCATTATTTGTTTTATTTTTTTAAATATTATTATCATGGGGGCTATTATTATAATATACATATTGGCTGATTGATCAGTTACCAAAGCCATACAGCGGGTTACAAATGGTCTTATTTTTGCAGAGGTGTACCTTTTGTACCATATCTATTTTGTTTAGAGATTAAATTGCAACCAAATATGTTAAGGTGTTTGATAAATTATGTATCAGTTTTTTACGTGGTACACAGAAATACTAGATTTTTCAAATTCGGTTGAATCGGTGACACATAAACCAGTCACTGGTTGAAGATTCTATCACAAAAAGATAATGTACAGATGTAGGGGGTGGGTTATTATTGTTATTTTTATTTGCAACCAATCATCAAATTCCTTTAAAGGATACGGACAGAGAAAGGACAAGCAATGACCTAGAATATATTGAATGAAAAACAATATTTTTTAGGAGAGGCGGTTGCGAGTTGGGATGTTCAAAAAAGTTTCCAACCGGCAGGATTATTGTGGATCAACCGAAAGTGTAGGGCTGTAGCAATATATTGAAATATCAGTATATAACAATACGGCATATCGTAGCGACTATGTCTTTATCGACTGTTTTGCAATACAGCAAATAACCAACTTAAATAATTTTCTTACACAGAAGTTCGCCTCTCCAAAATTGTGTTTGCCTTAAAGGGTATACAATGCTATAAATGTCTTTAAAAAATAAAATAATTATCGCAATGGATAAAAGTATATCATTAACATTATTTAAATATCCAAATAGGTTAGTATGTCAAATCTACCAGAAACGTGATCAAATCGATTTTTAAATTGAAGTGGTAAACTTGAAACCAATCCCTTTTCTAAATATAGGCAACACTTAAATACTGTTTGACGACCTTCGCTTCGTCATTCGGATTCTTTCTAAGATGAAACAATTGTTACTACATGTAAACCTGTATAACGGATCAAATCAAAATCAAAATGAAAGCACATGACTTAATATGTCACAAAATATGTTGCCATTTTATGAGAGAAATGTATTTTAATCTAACCTAGGCACGTAGCCAAAGTTAGGAAATCCTTTTTCAATTTAAAAGAAATTAAAATATCCTTATGCATTCCATTTAACATATAATCAGCGCTGTAGTGGAGCTATTGAAGGGTGTTACTTGCTGGAAATGCTCCATCCTGAAAACTCAAATTATTTGAAAGATGAAAACTCCTGTTATTTAAACAAAATCGTCAGTATAATTCCATTTGTAAGACCAACAAAATGATATGGCTATTTGCCCAGAATATTTTATTGAAATCGGAATCGAGCTTCAATCTTTGTCTTCTGACAGTTGCAAGTGATCCAGTCTATAACGTTACGGTCTCTTGACAGATGTTTCATTCCATTGTCTGTGACATTTGCTCTATATTTACTTTCTGGACATATAATCTTGTTACAACTTATTGTATGTCTTCCATGCAATTGCTAATATTGTGTAAAATAGGTTAAACTAAAAGTCCACAAGTCTTGTTCGCCACAAGATTTCTTTCTTTTTCAAGATTTTTATGCTCTGTTTGAGAGTTCTTTTAAAGAGAACTAACTCGATCAAGTCCGGTTTCCTACACTACATCAACTTGGAAACCTCAGTTCATAACATGTATACAGAAGGCAAATTTAGAGTTACTTCACCAGTACCGACACCTGACCTCTAAAGTTAATTTAAAATATTTTGTATACAATATCGGTCCTGCTAATTCATCATCGGTGCTTTAAGGCGGTGATAATATCGTACAAGAGAACTGTGATACAAAGTATCACAGCGGGCTTAAAACCACTCTTTAAGAGATATAACACACACACACACACACACACACACAACCTTTTCATCCATACAGAAGTATACTACGAGGAAATTTAGAACAAAGATGAAATGCTGATAAATTGTTGAAATAAAGTATTTACAACATGTAAAACTAATCCGGAAATAAATTATTAGGAAATACCGAAGAATTGAAGGTTTTAAAAATCGCCTAGGGGTACGAACTGGTTAGTGTACGAATAAAATTATTAGACTGCGTCTAAAATATTACATACAAAAAGATACGAAACTACCTTCGTAATAAGTATTAAAGCAGTCTAGCAAAAAAAATAGACTGTGTCTGATCTTATTTTATTTCAGTCTTCAATATCATGTACTTTCAGTATAAAATGTGAACCAATGTAAAGCAGTCTGCCAAATCCCCTAGAGGAACATCTTAACCCCGTATTAAATAATGCGGCTCGCCTTTAGGCGGCCCGCAATAACAATTACTCGACACAGCCGTCACAACATCTGTGGCACAATCTGTATATGTACTAATCAGAGCACAGCCGCTATAGCATCTTAGGTAACACCAGTACATATATACTAATCACAGAAAACTACCGTCATAACATCTTCGGCATATTATTCAGTGCATGCAATATTTACTGAACAACGCTACCACAACTTAAACATTGCCAGTGCATATAATAATCACAGAACACAGTCATTATATTTTAGGCAGATTCAGTCACTGTGCATATAATACCGTAATCATAGGACACACGCCATGCATATAGTACTGACTTGGCAGAGACCATTGTCCCAGTTTTGGTAAATGCATTGACATATGTCATAGTTACTGAACTATCTATGAAACAAATTACTAAGGCAGTTGGAGAAACAGTTGCCATCTCCAGGCACATAATAAACCCATATTATTTATTCCTTTCTATCTTCTGATACTGCAACACACTGTCGCGAGGAATATGTGCAGGCACAAAGTGCACGTGCCTCTACTTAATTACATTGTTTTATGTCTCTGGCACATGTTTACAAGAACTTGAATCACTGATTAACATAGAAGTTCAGTGCGATATTTTACATGTACATGTACATGTACTTTACTTTATTTACTGGCTTATCCCCTTCGCCATCTCAAACTCATCTTAGGCGCGTTCACCGACGGTGCTGAGATCAAGCTTGGTGTAAGCTTATTCCACTTATCAACGATACGTGTATGACCCCCTCCAAACGATTGCATGTTTTCATTAACTTGCCTGACTAAGGCACCGTGAGAGTGCCTTTTGACGAAACTCAACCGGGAATGAAACTGGAGACCCCTGGATCCTGAAGCAAATATATATGCTAACAACTATACCACCTTTTAAATTTTAATTTAGCAGATAAATTATTTGAAACAACAGGCATATTTGAAATAACTCATATAATGATTATAACACCTTTAAAATTATATATAGATAAGCACTGTAGATGTAAACATTGATTTTGTTTACATTTTTGGCAGTGGCGATTAGGTCACGTATACCAATGTGAATGTTACGGTGTGACACGAAAACTACTTTTCCAAGAAACATTATTGTGTAAGTGGCAAACCTTCAAAGATTGTGCATCTGCAACAACTGATTAAATAGTATACATATTAGCTTTAATGTGATGGTGTAAGTTATATGACATGTTTCAGTGTAAAAAAGAGTAAAAGTATGGATGATTCATGTAGATAAACTAAGTCTAAATAAAAGACAAAATTACCACCAAAATATGAAAAAATAACACTTTTTCTGCAAATATACGCATTTTGTTGAATGCTTTTGTCTTATTTTTATTGATGAATTCTTGTTTCTAGTGGTATAATGTATGATAAGTCCGAAAATCCATTTTTTACTTACGGCTGTTGGGGTGTTTGGTCACAAATCCAAGATGTTCACCAAAATGGCCGCAAATATTGAAATTCATGTTATATTATATAATCTGATATAAAACACTGAAAGTGTTAAAATTTAGTTTTATTGTGTTGTTTTAAGTTGTATGACATATTTTAGGGTAAAAAAAAGTAAAATGATGGTTGATTCGTGTACAACAAGTCTAAGTAAGGGACAAAATTGCCGCCAAAAAGATATGACTGTTTTTTCTGCAAATATACTCATTATGTTGAACGCTTTGGTCTTATTTTTATTTATAAACGGTTCTCAAATTTCGGTTCAGCCAAACGCGCACTTTTATGCCAAGGGAGCTTACTACTCATATTCTCGTTTGGTTACCCTCCTTTACCATTTTAAACAGACGCGGGACGCAGCAATTGAAATTGTAAGAGTGACTATTTTTTGACTAACTAGTCCGTTAACCGGATGTTCAAAAAAATATAGGCATCAATTGTAATCAAACGGACTCATGTACAATGACTTTTGGGTGTTTTTTACCGACGCTTTGCGCTGAGGATAAATCCACTACTAAACGCCAACTGTCAATCACACGAATCATTGGCATAGTAGCGTTTGTTGATTTATTCTTGTGTATGCTCCGGCATGCGGGTTGGGAATAGAAAAAATCCCGCCCTCAGACCTCCACTGTTCACTGTGGCATATTTATTAATTCAGTAAACTATGATGGTGAAAATTTCTTATGTTGACAAAGTGTCATTTGGGACAAACATTAGGGCAGCTACAGAGGTCACTTGTTTACATGATCGTTAAAATGTTCGTGTAGGCGTGGAATCGTCGTCACTTGACCGCACAATTATATAACCACAATACCTTAGATACTTTTTAAACCCACCAGATTCGACCACGATTGCACCACCTTGCAACACTGCTAATCTAAAACTTAAATACGTACTCTGATAGTTCAAGGCCCAGACTTTAAGTATATATATGTAGTATAGCGTGGTGGTCATGTAAAAGATTTGTAGAAACCGGGTTCCTCGAGTCAAAGGGGGCGTCATAAGGGCATATGCTAGAGGCATATTGTAATTACAATTTAAGGTGAATTTTCTGTGATAAGTACCTCCGTTACTTCGCGTTTCAAGTTGTTTATGACGTTGGCTTCTTGTCCATTCTTTCAACGCTTTTCACTTTTCCATCTCTTTGAATATATCTCATATGTTGACACATGCGTGGTAGATTTTGTTCTGGTTTAAAATGTCAACATTTTAATGCATCTATTATTTGCGCATTTAGTCACTAATCATTTTGCGTTTTTTGGTACAAAAATGCCGCCATTGTTTTATCAACAAGTTCATTCATCTATTGATTTAAACAATAGCTTGCATTTAGACAGATAACAACATACCGAGTTCAAAGTCAAACTTTTCGAATATTATAAGTTTAACGTAGTATTCATAATATCAGTACTATAAATTTCGTTTCAGTTGTCGGTGTACTGACTGTGCACGAGATACATACCACGCAAGCGATCACGTGCAGCAAGGCACTCACGTGTCCAAAATCATGTTCACTTGGATACAAATGCGGTGCTGACGGATGTCCAATCTGCGAGTGTTGTGTTGAAGTACACACAGGTATCGTGTTTTAAAGTTTCAATAATGACGCAAAATGTTGACTTAAACGAGACAGACGGCTAGACATTAAATCCATATTTTCACCTACGCGCTAAAAAATATAAATACATAGGACATTTATAGGTTTAAACAATATTAAATAACTTTATTTCACATATAAGTACAGAGGTGCAAAGTTGAACAACTATTTATTAAACTTTATTCACATATAAAAACCGGCCAGAGGTACAAAGTAGAGACAATATTTATTCAACTTTATTTCACATATAAATACAGAGGTACAAAGATGAAACAATATTCATTCAACTTTATTCATAAATAAATACCGGCCAGAGGTACAAAGTAGAAACAATATTTATTCAACTTTATTTCACATATAAATACAAAGGTACAAAGATGAAAAACTATTTATTCAAATTTATTCACATATAAATACAGAGGTAAAAAGTAGAAATAATATTTATTCAACTTTATTTCACATATAGATAAAGAGGTACAAAGTAGAAACAATATTTATTCAACTTTATTCATAAATAAATACCGGCTAGAGGTACAAAGTAGAAACAATATTTATTTAACTTTATTTCACATATAAATACAGAGGTACAAAGATGAAACCATATTTATTCAACTTTATTCACATATAAATACAGAGGTACAAAGTAGAAACAATATTTATTCAAATTTATTCACATATAAATACAGAGGTACAAAGTAGGAACAGTATTTATTCAACTTTATTTCACATATAAATACAGAAGTACAAAGATGAAACAATATTTATTCAACTTTATTCACATATAAATACAGAGGTACCAAGTAGAAACAATATTTATTCAAATTTATTCACATATAAATACAGAGGTACAAAGTAGGAACAATATTTATTCAACTTTATTTCACATATAAATACAGAAGTACAAAGTAGGAACAATATTTATTCAACTTTATTTCACATATAAATACAGAAGTACAAAGATGAAACAATATTTATTCGATTCACATATAAAAACAGAGGTACAAAGATGAAACAATATTTATTCAAATTTATTCACATATAAATACAGAGGTACAAAGTAGAAATAATATTTATTCAACTTTATTCACATATAAATACAGAGGCACAAAGTAGGAACAATATTTATTCAACTTTATTCACATATAATTACAGAGGTACAAAGTAGGAACAATATTTATTCAACTTTATTTCACATAAAAATACAGAAGTACAAAGATGAAACAATATTTATTCAACTTTATTCACATATAAAAACAGAGGAACAGAGTAGAAACAATATTTATTCAAATTTATTCACATATAAATACAGAGGTACAAAGTAGAAATAATATTTATTCCACTTTATTCACATATAAATACAGAGGTACAAAGTAGAAATAATATTTATTCAACTTTATTTCACATATAAATACAAGTAGAAATAATAAGCTTACCAAGTTGATAATTGCATCTCCATCAACTATAGTACTACTATAGTACTACGCATCCTGCTGATACCAACCGCGGTATACTTATAGTACAACACACCCTGCTAATACAAACTGCTGGCATACTTATAGTACTACACATCTTGTTGATACAAACGGCCGGCATACTTATAGTACTACACATCCTGCTGATACTTACCACCGACATACTTATAGAACTACACATACTGCTGATACCAACCGCTGGAATACTTATAGTACTTCACATCCTGCTGATACCAACTGCTGGCGTACATATAGTACAACACACCCTGCTGATCCAAACCGCCGGTTTTCTTATAGTACTACACATCCTGCTAATACCAACCGCCAGCATACTTATTACTACACATCCTGATGATACCAAACGCAGCATACTTATAGTACTTCACATCCTGCTGATAAAGCGCCTGCATACTTATATTCTTCACATCCTGCCAACCGCCGGCATACTTATAGTACTACGCATCCTGCTGATACCAACTACGGCGTACTTATAATACTACGTATCCTTCTGATACCAACTGCGGCATACTTATAGAACTACGCATTCTGCTGATACCAACTGCGGCCAATTTATAGTACTACGTATCCTACTGATACCAACAGCTAGCATACTCATAGTACTACACACCCTTCTGATACCAACTGCGGCATACTTATAGTACTTCGCATCCTGCTGATAAACCGCTGGCGTACTTATAGTACTACGCATCCTGCCAACCGCCGGCATACTTATAGTTCTAGGCATCCTGTTGATATCAACCGCGGTGTACTTATAGTACTTCACATCCTGCTGATAAACTGCCAGTGTACTTATAGTACCACATACCCTGGTGATACCAACTGCGGCATACTTATAGTACTTCGCATCCTGCTGATAAACCGCAGGCGTACTTATAGTACTACGCATCCTGCCAACCGCCGGCATACTTATAGTTCTAGGCATCCTGTTGATACCAACCGCGGCATACTTATAGTACTTCACATCCTGCTGATAAACTGCCGGTGTACTTATAGTACCACATACCCTGCTGATACCAACAGCGGCATACTTATAGTAATTCGCATCCTGCTGATAAACCACCAGAGTATTTATAGTACTACGCATCCTGCTGATACAAACTGCTGGCATACTTATAGTACTACACATTCTGCTGATACCAACCGCCAGCATACTTATAGTACTAAACACCCTGCTGATACCAACCGGGGCATACTTATAGTATAACACACCAGGCTGATACAAACTGCTGGCATACTTATAGTACTACACATCCTGTTGATACCAACCGCCAGCATACTTATAGTACTACACATCCTGCTGATACAAACTGCTGGCATACTTATAGTACTACACATCCTGTTGATACCAACCGCCAGCATACTTATAGTACTAAACACCCTGCTGATACCAACCGGGGCATACTTATAGTATAACACACCAGGCTGATACCAACCGCCAGCATACTTATAGTACAACACATCCTGATGATACAAACTGCTGGCATACTTATAGTACTACACATCCTGTTGATACCAACCGCCAGCATACTTATAGTACTACGCATCCTGCTGATACAAACTGCTGGCATACTTATAGTACTACACATCCTGTTGATACCAACCGCCAGCATACTTATAGTACTACGCATCCTGCTGATACAAACTGCTGGCATACTTATAGTACTACACATCCTGTTGATACCAACCGCCAGCATACTTATAGTACTAAACACCCTGCTGATACCAACCGGGGCATACTTATAGTATAACACACCAGGCTGATACCAACCGCCAGCATACTTATAGTACAACACATCCTGATGATAAAAACCGCTGGCATACTCCTAGTACTATACATCCTGCTTATACAAACCATCAGCTTACTTATAGTACTTCACATCCTGCTGATACTTTCCGCCGGCATACTTATAGTACTACACATCCTGCTGATACAATCTGCTGGCATACTTATAGTACTACACATCCTGCTGATACCAAAGGCCGTCATACTTATAGTACTACACATCCTGCTGATACCAACCGCAGCATACGTAAAGTACTTCACATCTTGCTGATAAACCACCTGCGTACATGTACTTATATTTTATGCATCCTGCTGATACCAACCATGGCATATGGTACTACGTATCCTACTGATACCAACAGCTAGCATACTCATAGTACTACACACCCTTCTGATACCAACTGCGGCATACTGATAGTACTTCGCATCCTGCTGATAAACCGCCGGCGTTCTTATAGTACTATGCATCCTGCCAACCGCCGGCATACTTACAGTACTAAGCATCCTGCTGATATCAACCACGGTGTTCTTATAGTACTCCGCATCCTGCTGATAAACTGCCGGTGTACTTATAGTACCATGTACACTGCTGATACCAACCGCTGCATACTTATAGTACTCCGCATCCTGCTGATAAACCACCGGAGTACTACGCATCCTGCCAACCGACGGCGTACTTATATTACTACACATCCTGCTGATACCAACCACCCGCATACTTATAGTACTACACATCCTACTGATACCAACCGCCAGCATACTTATAGTACTACACATCCTGCCTGCTGAAACCAAACGCATGCATATTTATAGTACTACATATCCTGCTGATACCTACCGCTGGCATACTTCTTGTGCTCAACACCCTGCTGATACAAACCACAGGCATAATTATAGTACTACACATCCTGCTGATTCCAACCGCTAGCATACTTATAGTACTACACATCCTGCTGATACCAACTGCCAGCATACTTATAGTACTACACATCCTCCTGATACCAACCGCCAGGATATTTATAGTACTACACATCCTGCTGATACCAAATGCCAGCCAACTTATAGTGCTACACATCCTGCTGATACCAACCGCCAGCATACCTATAGTACTACAATGTACACACCCTGCTGATACAAACCACCGGCATACTTATAGTACTACACACCCTGCTGATACAAACCACCGTCATACTTATAGAACTACACATCCTGCTGATACCAACCACCAGCATAGTTTCAGTACTACACATCCTGCTGATACCAACCGCCAGGTTATTTATAGTACTACACATCCTGCTGATACCAACCACCAGCATAGTTTCAGTACTACACATCCTGCTGATACAAACATCTGGTGTACTTATAGTACTACACACCCTGCTGATACAAACCACAGGCATAATTATAGTACTACACACCCTGCTGAAACCAACTGCAAGCCTACTTATAGTACTACACATCCTGCTGATACCAACCGCCAGCATACTTATAGTACTACACATTCGGCTGATACCAACCGCCAGCATACTTATAGTACAACACTCCCTGCTGATACAAACCACTGGAATACTTATATTACTACACACCCTACTGATACAAACCGCTGATATACTTATAGTACTACACATCCTGCCGATACCTACCGCCACCATACTTATAGTACTACACATCCTGCTGATAAAGTGCCTGCATACTTATAGTACTACACATCCTGCTGATACAAACATATGATGTACTTATAGTACAACACTCCCTGCTGATACAAACCACTGGAATACTTATATTACTACACACCCTGCTGATACAAACCGCTGATATACTTATAGTACTACACATCCTGCCGATACCTACCGCCACCATACTTATAGTACTACACATCCTGCTGATAAAGCGCCTGCATACTTATAGTACAACACATCCTGCTGATATAAATCATCGGCATACTTATAGTACTACACATCCTGCTGATACCAACCGCCAGCATACGTATAGTACTACAAACCCTGCTGAGCCCAACCGCGGCATACTTATAGTATTTCGCATCCTGATGATAAACTGCCTGCGTACTTATAGTACTACGCATCTTGCTGATACCAACCGCGGCATACTTATAGTACTATGTATCCTACTGATACAAACCGCCAGCATACTTATAGTACTACACACCCTTCTGATACCAACCACGGCATACTTATAGTACAACACACCCTGCTGATAAACTGCCTGCATACTTATAGTACTACGCATCCTGCTGATACCAACCGTGGCATATGTATAGTACTATGTATCCTACTTATACCAACCACCAGCATACTTATAGTACTACCCACCCTTCAGATACCAACCGCGGCATACTTATAGTACTTCGCATCCTGCTGATAAACTGCCGGAGTACCTATAGTACTACGCATCCTGCCAACCGCCAGCATACTTATAGTACTACGCATCCTGCTGATAAATCGCCGACATTCTTATATTCTTATCAGATATTACGATGATGGGCCGGGATATGTCTAAAGATCACAGATATTACGTTGAATCATAGTATTTTGCTAGGGATTACAGATATAGCGGTGAATGTCGTATATTTCTAAAGACTACATGTATTTCGATAAAAGGTTGAAATATTGTTGACGATCACATATATTATGATGAAGGGTAGTTTATTGCTAAGTACCATATATATTACGACGAGGCTCGTTTATTGCTGACGATCACATATACATGTATTATGTTGAGTGTCGTATATTGTTAACGATCAGAGCTATTATGCTGAAAGGTCGTTTATTGCTGTCGATCAAATATATTATGGTGAGTGTCGTATATTGCTAACGACCACAGCTTTTATGCTGAAAGGTCTTACATTGCTAGCGATTACAAATATTGCTAACAATAACGTTGAATGTTGTATATTCCTTACGACCGCAGGTATTGCTTTGAGTGTAGTATATTGCTAGCGACCACAGACATTACGCTGAAAGGTCGTATTTTGCTAACGATCACAGGTATTCATAACGATCACAAGTAGTACACTATATTGTAGTATATTGCTTACGATCACATATATTACGATGAGTGACGTATATAACTAATGATCACAGGTATTGCTAACGGTGATAGCTATTGCTTTCAATCACATATAAAAGTTTTAGCGTTGAATGTCGTATATTCTTTACGGTCACATATATTGCTAACGATCACAGGTATTGCTTACGATCACAGGTATTACTAACGATCACAGGTATTGCTTACGATCGCAGGTATTGCTTACTATCACAGGTATTACTAACGATCACAGGTATTGCTAACGATCACATGTAGTACTCTAAAAAGTAGTATATTGCTAACGATCGCAGATATTACGATGAATGTCGTATATTGTTTACGATGTGCCGTATGTTGCTAACGACCACGTCTTTTCTGCAGCTCTGGATATTCTTCCGACTGTCTGCTTCTTTGAAGTCCTGACATTCCGATGTCTTGGAGTAGTTTCCATAAGGACGAAGCTGGGAATACGCGCTACTTCTATGGGATAGCACTATATTTTCAAACTCTCTTCTCCGCACTGCTGGGCAAGATCGTCATACTTGGTCCTCTTCCTCTCATTTGCCTGGTTGCACCGTCAGAACAACATCTGACTGTAGTGTTGTATAGACAATGCTTGGAAACTGCAGCTTCCTGTCAAGGTCCACTCATTGGCAGCATCCAATGTGCTTTGCTGGCTGCTTTGGATATGTTGCTTTCCTGTCCTGGTCTTGTTTGACAAGACATGTTCCAATGTATTTCTTTTTTCCACAAAGCGAGCATGATGACTCTGTAGTGCGAAGTCCTCAGCAGTGACGATTGCTTTATGTTGTCAGCACATCATAGGCAGCAAGGGTCACACATTTGAGTTGAAAATGCTGGTATTTCCAGATGTCAGACCATGATAGCTTATTATCTGTTGTCTGCCACTTTGTCCAATTTCCTTGGTTCCCAATCTGCAGGCCTTTACTCTCCTCGTTTCTTATTCTTCGCGTCTAACTTCTCCCTGAACCATGGACCACCGCTCAGGCGCATTTGCGGTCTTCCAAGGTTGTCTTTGCGTTTAGCCGAGTCCTTTTCTTGCTGTACATGATGTTCCTATTGTGTCTCGGTGATGTAGTCGACTATCTGCATCTTCAACAAGAAGCCTGCCTGTTGCTCTTCTTATTAATGAGCCATGTAAGATCGCATTTCCTAGACGTTAAGCTCCCGGGATCTCGAGTTCTTATGCGCTAAGCTCCCTGGAGCTCTATACGTCAAATATACACATCAACTTTATAACGGGTCTGACATCTTGACGTATGGAGCTCCCGAATTAAAATTGATAGTCATACTGGCTGCCATGTTATTTGCTAGACCTTTAACGCCATCGTTATTATAATTATGTAGTGTCTAAATGTCCATCAGCACTGTTGTATAAATCTACACTAAAAATCCGCATTTGGACCACCTCTATAAACATTCGGATTTTTACTTTTGTTTAATGATCATTTTGTTAAATAATAATATTACCACTCCTATACTGAGTATAAGGGCCGCTTTTAAGGCAAGGGATTAGTGTATTTTCTCCGGAAATTGGACCACCAGTTGATATCATCATTCTTTTTCACTTTTGTTATTTTCAGGTGAATGTTATTAATAAGTCATTGGGCGTTTTTAAAGTGTGTACACGGGGACCTTTGTTGATTAGGTGTAAATTGTTATTCAGTATCTCGATTACCTAAGTGTCATTTTGCTTGTCCCATATACGAATAAAGATTAAATATGTTTCATGCATTAAGGAAAGAAAATTTTGATTTGTTTTCATGAAAGCTTTTTAAAGTATTTCATCATATTATTTACAGTGATACGTGTGTGTCGATATATCAATTACGAGTCGCTATATCGATACAAAATTTCCAATCGCTAAATGAAGACAGATATGTGCTGAAAGGTCTCACCCGATATTAGGGACCACCTCAATATTTGGACAACTTTTTTCAAAGCACCAAATGTGGTCCTATTAGAGTTTCAGTTAGGGATTCTACTGTACATCATTGTAATAATAATAATAATAATAATGATAATAATAATAATAATAGTAAAAATAATATTAATAATATTAATAATAATAATAATAATAATAATAATAATAATAATAATAATAATAAAAAAAATCATTACCATAATCATCATCTTCATCATCATCATCATCAATACTGTTCCCGTAGTATTTGTTACATGTAAATGAATATACAGTAGCACTGGTTAGGCTAATTGACCACCGTTAAATAACTGCAATGATTTGAAAACGGCGAAAAAACTCCAAACAAACAATCAATCAACTATCATTACCATAATTTGATGATGAAGATGATGAAAATAAATTATGCTGATGATAATAATATGATAGTGATGATGATGATGATTATAAAAAATGATCATGATGATGCTACTACTACTACTACTGCTGATGATTGTGATAAAGATGATGTTGATGACAGTAACAACAATAAAGACGATAATGATTATCTTGATGATGATTTTATGATATTGATGATGAATATAATGATGATGATTGTGATACTGATGATGATGATGATGATGTGATACTGATGATAATGATGATGGTTAAAAATGAAGATACTGATAATGGAATCGACTGCAATGGTGATTATCATCGTTGTGGAAAAAATGGTAGATATTGTATTAGTTCTCTAAATAGTCTTAATTGATATTGAAGTCGATATATTTGAATCGAAGAGCTCTATGCGGGATATGGGACATTTTGACATATAGAGCTACTCGGGAGCTCCACGCCGTCGGGAACTCTATGCGGTTTTATAATTGACATATAGAGCTACTCGGGAGCTCCACGCCGTCGGGAACTCTATGCGGTTTTATAATTGACGTATAGAGCTACTCGGGAGCTCCACGCCGTCGGGAACTCTATGCGGTTTTATAATTGACATAAAGAGCATCTCGGGGAGCTCTATGCGTCAGGAGCGCTTTGCGGTGTTACAGAGTCACTGGACTCCTTTAATGCCATGACCAGTCTCGCTTTGCTGACATTGTACTCCTCTACGATGGATGTTAGTGGGAGTTGTATAATTCCCGGTGCTGTGTAGAGACCTGTGCTGGAAAAGGAGGGTGGTAAGCCGAACCAGTGCCGGAGGCATTTGTTTATCTTCTTGTCCATACTTTCTACAGTGGTTATAGGCAACTCATACAGCACGAGGGGCCACATCAGTCGAAGGAGAAGACCATACTGAAGTTTCCCTGGAATTCCTGTTGCTTAACCTTTTTCAGTTCATCTGTCAGTTACTGTAACTCTCAACCTACATTATTCTTGTCGCTAAGGCAACCATTAAATCACTTTCCTAGACATATGGCCGCGTTATCTACATGTACCAGGGAAGATATCAGCTCTCCCTCTACTGTCACATCTGCATGCGTCTTACTCTTGCCCTTCCACAGGATAAAGACCCTTGATTTCCGAGGGTTGAATGCCATCCTGGCCCAAGTGACAACATTTTCAAGAGCCTTCAGGTTCCGTCTGGCTTGGATATGGAATCTGGTTGTGATCGTAAGGTCGTCCATGAATCTTCATTGTGGTGGTACTCTGATATTCACATTGGTCGTCGGTCATTATGAGATTGATTCCCATAACAAATAGGGTGACAGAAATTGTGCAACCTGTCGTGAATCCTATCTCTAAGATTATCCACGACGTTGTGAAATCTGCCGCTGAGAAGTGCAGCCTTTTCCCACTGTAGTAGCGATCACATGTACTACGCTGAAGGTTCGTATATTGCTAACGATCACCTTTACCACAATGAAGGTTCGTATGTTGCTAACGGTCACATGTACTGCACTGAAGGGTCGTATATTGCTAACGATCACATGTACTACACTGAACCGTCGTAGATTGCTAAATGTACCACAATAAAGGTTTGTGTGTTGCTATCGATCACAGGTACTACGTTGAAGGGTCGTATGTTGCTAACGATCACAGGTACCACAATGAAGGGTCGTATGTTGCTAACGATAACATATACAACAATTATGGTTCGTATGTTGCTATCGGTCACAGGTACTACGCTGAAGGGTCATATACTGCGCTGAGTGACATATATTGTTAAAGATCACAGGTATTACATTTGAGGGTCGTATATTGCTAACGACCATAAGTATTGCCAACAGTATTGCGCAGAGGGTCGTACATTGTATACTGCCTACGATCACATACGGTACATTGAAGGATCGTAGATTACTACTACGATAAGTTTTTAACAGTACGTATTCTAAACAAAACGTTCACGCAGCACCTTATCTGCAATATACAACTAAACACTACTATACTGTACTAAACAATACTATACGGTATTAAACACTACTATACGGTTCTAAACACATTGTTTGCACATGAGAAATTCCACTTTGAATATATTCTGCTGAATAGAAAGTCGCAAAAATGTGAAACTTATTATTGTTATCTGTACCGACCCAGCTCCTGTCGCCACGGCTGCACCGCACCATACTGCTGAGTGTCCGAAAACACTTCAATGCATGCTGTCTTGTAAAGATGGGTATCAGCTCGGATCTCATGACACAAACGGTTGCCCACAATGCAGCTGTCTTGCACGTGAGTTATATAATTGTATTGCAAGATGCTGGCATAACGTACAATGCTCATTTGTTTGTGTTATTTTGTAACATGCAATTAAATGTAGAAAATTAGTTTCAAAAATTGCATCCGTCTGTCCGGCTCATGTAGAATATTATTAGTTGATATGTCAGTTTATATCTTGTACAATCGTGTGTCCGGATAATGTAGAATATTATTAGTTGCTATATAACTGTATATCTTGTATACCCGTGTACCTGGATAATATAGAATATTATTAGTCGATGTCTAACATTATATCTTGTAGACCCGTGTGTCAGTATAATGTATAATATTATAAGTTGATGTGTAATTTTCTATCTTGTAGACACGTGTGTCTGGATGATGCAGAATATTATTAGATGATGTGTAACTTTATATTTTGTAAACCCGTGTGTCAGGATATTGTAGAATATTATTAGTTGATGCGTAACTTTATATTTTGTAGACCCGTGTGTTTGGATAATGTATAATATTGTTAGTCGATGTGTAACATTATATCTTGTAGACCCGTGTGTCTGAATAATGTAAAATATTATTAGTCGATGTGTAACATTATATCTTGTAGAACCGTGTGTTTGGATAATGTATAATACTATTAGTCGATGTGTAACTTTATATCTTGTAGAACCGTGTGTCTGGATAATGTATAATATTATTAGTAGATGTGTAACTTTATATCTTATAGAACCGTGTGTCTGGATAATGTATAACATTATTAGTCGATATGTAACTTTATATCTTGTAGAACCGTGTGTCTGGATAATGTAGAATATTATTAGTCGATGTGTAACATTATATATTGTAGAACCGTGCGTCTGGATAATGTAGAATATTATTAGTCGATGTGTAACATTATATCTTGTAGAACCGTGTGTCTGGATAATGTAGAATATTATTAGTCGATGCGTAACTTTATATCTTGCAGAACCGCGTGTTTGGATCATGTAGAATATTATTAGTTGATGTGTAACTTTATATCTTGTAGATCCGTGTGTCTGGATAATGTAGAATATTATTAGTCGATGTGTAACTTTATATCTTGTACCCGTGTGTCTGGATAATGTAGAATATTATAAGTCGATGTGTAACATTATATCTTGTAGACCCGTGTGTTTGGATAATGTAGAATATTATTAGTTGATGCGTAACTTTATATCTTGTAGACCCGTGTGTCTGGATACTGTATAATATTATTAGTCGATGTGTAACATAATATCTTGTAGAACCGTGTGTCTGGATAATGTAGAATATTATTAGTCGATGTGTAACATTATATCTTGTAGACACGTGTGTCTGGATAATGTAGAATATCATTAGTTGATGCGTAACTTTATATCTTGTAGAACCGTGTGTCTGGATAATGTAGAATATTATTAGTCGATGTGTAACATTATATCTTGTAGACCCGTGTGTCTGGATAATGTAGAATATTATTAGTTGATGCGTAACTTTATATCTTGTAGAACCGTGTGTCTGGATAATGTAGAATATTATTATTCGATGTGTAACATTATATCTTGTAGACCCGTGTGTCAGGATAATGTAGAATATTATTAGTTGATGCGTAACTTTATATCCTGTAGAGCCGTGTGTCTGGATAATGTAGAATATTATTAGTCGATGTGTAACATTATATCTTGTAGACCCGTGTGTCTGGATAATTTAGAATATTATTAGTTGATGCATAACTTTATATCTTGTAGACCCGTGTGTCTGGATAATGTATAATATTATTAGTCGATGTGTAACATTATATATTGTAGAACCGTGTGTCTGGATAATGTATAATATTATTAGTCGATGTGTAACATTATATCTTGTAGACCCGTGTGTCTGGATAATGTAGAATATTATTAGTCGATGTGTAACATTATATCTTGTAGACCCGTGTGTCTGGATAATGTAGAGTATTATTAGTCGATGTGTAACTTTATATCTTGTAGACCCGTGTGTCTGGATAATGTATAGTATTATTAGTTGATGTGTAACTTTATATCTTGTAGACCCGTGTGTCTGGATAATGTATAATATTATTAGTCGATGTGTAACATTATATCTTGTAGACCCGTGTGTCTGGATAATGTAGAGTATTATTAGTCGATGTGTAACATTATATCTTGTAGACCCGTGTGTCTGGATAATGTAGAGTATTATTAGTCGATGTGTAACATTATATCTTGTAGACCCGTGTGTCTGGATAATGTAGAGTATTATTAGTCGATGTGTAACTTTATATCTTGTAGACCCGTGTGTCTGGATAATGTATAGTATTATTAGTTGATGTGTAACTTTATATCTTGTAGACCCGTGTGTCTGGATAATGTATAATATTATTAGTCGATGAGTAACGTTATATCTTGTAGACCCGCGTGTCTGCATAATGTATAATATTATTAGTCAATCAGTAACTTTATATCTTGTAGACCCGTGTGTCTGGATAATGTATAATATTATTAGTCGATGTGTAACATTATATCTTGTAGAATCGTGTGTCTGGATAATGTAGAATATTATTAGTCGATGTGTTACTTTATATCTTGTAGACCCGTGTGTCTGGATAATTTAGAATATTATTAGTCGATGTGTAACATTATATCTTGTAGAACCGTGTGTCTGGATAATGTATAGTATTATTAGTCGATGTGTAACATTATATATTGTAGAACCGTATGTCTGGATCATGTAGAATATTATTAGTCGATGTGTAACATTATATCTTGTAGACCCGTGTGTCTGGATAATGTAGAATATTATTAGTCGATGTGTCACATAAAATCTTGTAAAACCGTGTGTCTGGATAATGTAGAGTATTATTAGTCGATGTGTAACATTATATATTGTAGAACCGTGTGTCTGGATAATGTAGAATATTATTAGTCGATGTGTAACATTACATCTTGTAGACACGTGTATCTGGATAATGTATAATATTATTCGTCGATGCGTAACATTATATCTTGTAAAACCGTGTGTCTGGATAATGTATATTATTATTAGTCTATGTGTAACATTATATCTTGTAGACCCGTGTCTCTGGATAATGTATAATATTATTCGTCGATGCGTAACATTATATCTTGTAAAACCGTGTGTCTGGATAATGTATACTATTATTAGTCTATGTGTAACATTATATCTTGTAGACCCGTGTCTCTGGATAATGTATAATATCATTAGTCGATGTGTAACTTTATATCTTGTAGACCCGTGTGTTTGGATAATGTAGAATATTATTAGTCAATGTGTAACTTTATATCTTGTAGAACCGTGTGCCTGGATAATGTAGAATATTATTAGTCGATGTGTAACATTATATCTTGTAGACCCGTGTGTCTGGATAATGTATAATATTATTAGTCAATGTGTAACTTTATATCTTGTAGAACCGTGTGCCTGGATAATGTAGAATATTATTAGTCAATGTGTAACTTTATATCTTGTAGAACCGTGTGCCTGGATAATGTAGAATATTATTAGTCGATGTGTAACATTATATCTTGTAGACCCGTGTATCTGGATAATGTAGAATATTATTATTCGATGTGTAACTTTATATCTTGTAGACCCGTGTGTCTGGATAATGTAGAATATTATTAGTCGATGTGTAATTTTAAATCTTGTAGACCCGTGTGTCTGGATAATGTAGAATATTATTAGTCGATGTGTAACATTATATCTTGTAGACTCGTGTGTCTGGATAATGTATAATATTATTAGTCGATGTGTAACATTATATCTTGTAGAACAGTGTTTCTGGATAATGTATAGTATTATTAGTCGATGTGTAACATTTTATTTTGTAGAACCGTGTGTCTGGATAATGCAGAATATTATTAGTTGATGTGTAACTTTATATCTTGTAGAACCGTGTGTCTGGATAATGTAGAATATTATTAGTAGATGTGTAACTGTATATCTTGTAGACCCGTGTGTCGGGATAAAGTAGAATATTATTAGTCGATATGTAACATTATATCTTGTAGACCCGTGTGTTTGGATAATGTAGAGTATTTTTAGTCGATGTTTTACTTCATATCTTGTAGACCCGTGTGTTTGGATAATGTAGAATATTATTAGTCGATGTGTAACATTATATCTTGTAGAACCGAGTGTCTGGATAATGTATAATATTATTAGTCGATGTGTAACATTATATCTTGCAGACCCGTGTGTTTGGATAATGTAGAGTATTATTAGTCGATGTGTAGCATTATATCTTGTAGACCCGTGTGTTTGGATAATGTTGAATATTATTAGTCGATGTGTAACATTATATCTTGTAGAACCGTGTGTCTGGATAATGTATAATATTATTAGTCGATGTGTAACTTTATATCTTGTAAACCAGTGTGTTTGGATAATGTAGAATATTATTAGTCGATGTGTAACATTATATCTTGTAGAACCGTGTTTCTAGATAATGTAGAATATTATTAGTTGATGCGTAACTTTATATCTTGTAGAACCGTGTGCTTGGATAATGTATAATATTATTAGTCGATGTGTAACATTATATCTTGTAGAACCGTGTGTCTGGATAATGTAGCATATTTTTAGTCGATGTGTAACATTATATCTTGTAGAACCGTGTGTTTGGATAATGTAGAGTATTTTTAGTCGATGTGTAACTTTATATCTTGTAGACCCGTGTGTTTGGATAATGTAGAATATTATTAGTCGATGTGTCACATTATATCTTGTAGAACCGTGTGTCTGGATAATGTATAATATTATTAGTCGATGTGTAACATTATATCTTGTAGACCCGTGTGTTTGGATAATGTAGAGTATTATTAGTCGATGTGTAACATTATATCTTGTAGACCCGTGTGTTTGGATAATGTAGAATATTATTAGTCGATGTGTAACATTATATCTTGTAGAACCGTGTGTCAGGATAATGTAGAATATTATTAGTCGATGTGTAACTTTATATCTTGTAGACCAGTGTGTTTGGATAATGTAGAATATTATTAGTCGATGTGTAACATTATATCTTGTAGAACCGTGTGTCTGGATAATGTAGAATATTATTAGTTGATGCGTAACTTTATATCTTGTAGAACCGTGTGTTTGGATAATGTATAATATTATTAGTCGATGCGTAACATTATATCTTGTAGAACCGCGTGTCTGGATAATGTAGAATATTATTAGTCGATGTGTAACTTTATATCTTGTAGACCCGTGTGTCTGGATAATGTAGAATATTATTAGTCGATGTGTAACTTTATATCTTGTAGAACCGTGTGTTTGGATAATGTAGAATATTATTTGTCGATGTGTAACTTTATATCTTGTAGACACGTGTGTCTGGATAATGTAGAATATTATTAGTCAATGTGTAACATTATATCTTGTAGAACCGTGTGTCTGGATAATGTAGAATATTATTAGTCGGTGTGTAACTTTATATCTTGTAGAACCGTTTGTCTGGATAATGTAGAATATTATTAGTCGGTGTGTAACATTATATTTTGTAGACCCGTGTGTCTGGATAATGTAGAATATTATTAGTCGATGTGTAACTTTATATCTTGTAGACCCGTGTGTCTGGATAATGTATAGTATTATTAGTCGATGTGTAACTTTATATCTTGTAGATCCGTGTGTCTGGATAAAGTATAATATTATTAGTCGATGTGTAACTTTATATCTTGTAGAACCGTGTGTTTGGATAATGTATAATATTATTAGTTTATGCGTAACTTTATATCTTTAGACCCGTGTGTCTGGATAATGTAGAATATTATTAGTCAATGTGTAACATTATATCTTGTAGAACCGTGTGTCTAAATAATGTAGAATATTATTAGTCGATGTGTAACTTTATATCTTGTAGAACCGTGTGTCTGGATAATGTAGAATATTATTAGTCGATGTGTAACATTATATCTTGTAGAGCAGTGTGTCTGGATAATGTATAGTATTATTAGTCGATGTGTAACATTATATCTTGTAGACCCGTGTGTCTGGATAATGTATAGTATTATTTGTCGATGTGTAGCATTATATGTTGTAGACCCGTGTGTCTGGATAATGTATAGTATTATTAGTCGATGTGTAACTTTATATCTTGTAGAACCGTGTGTCTGGATAATGTAGAATATTATTAGTCGATGTGTAACATTATATCTTGTAGAGCAGTGTGTCTGGATAATGTATAGTATTATTAGTCGATGTGTAACATTATATCTTGTAGACCCGTGTGTCTGGATAATGTATAGTATTATTTGTCGATGTGTAGCATTATATGTTGTAGACCCGTGTGTCTGGATAACGTATAGTATTATTAGTCGATGTGTAACATTATATCTTGTAGACCCGTGTGTCTGGATAACGTATAGAATTATTAGTGGATGTGTAACATTATATATTGTAGACCCGTGTGTCTGGATAATGTATAGTATAATTAGTCGATGTGTAACATTATATCTTGTAGACCCGTGTGTCTGGATAATGTATAGTATTATTTGTCGATGTGTAGCATTATATCTTGTAGACCCGTGTGTCTGGATAATGTATAGTATTATTAGTCGATGTGTAACAATATATCTTGTAGACCCGTGTGTCTGGATAATGTATAGAATTATAAGTCGATGTGTAACATTATATCTTGTAGACCCGTGTGTCTGGATAATGTAGAATACTATTAGTCGATGTGTAACATTATATCTTGTAGACTAGTGTTTCTGGATAATGTAGAATACTATTAGTCGATGTGTAACATTATATCTTGTAGACCCGTGTGTCTGGATAATGTAGAGTATTATTAGTCGATGTGTAACATTATATCTTGTAGAACCGTGTGTTTGGATAATGCAGAGTATTATTAGTCGATGTGTAACTTTATATCTTATAGAACCGTGTGTCTGGATAATGTATAGTATTATTAGTCGATGTGTAACATTATATCTTGTAGACCCGTGTGTCTGGATAATGTAGAATATTATTAGTCGATGTGTTACATGATATCTTGTAGAACCTTGTGTCTGGATAATGTAGAATATTATTAGTCGATGTGTAAAATTATATCTTGTAGAACCATGTGTCTGGATAATGTAGAATATTATTAGTCGATGTGTAACATTATATCTTGTAGAACTGTGTGTCTGGATAATGTACAATATTATTAGTCGATGTATAACTTTATATCTTGTAGAACCGTGTGTCTGGATAATGTATACTATTATTAGTCGATGTGTAACATTATATCTTGTAGAACCGTGTGTCTGGATAATGTAGAATATTATTATTCGATGTGTAACATTATATCTTGTAGACCCGTGTTTCTGGATAATGTATAGTATTATTTGTCGATGTGTAACATTATATCTTGTAGACCCGTGTGTTTGGCTATTGTATAGTATTATTAGTCGATGTGTCACATTATATCTTGTAGACCCGTGTGTTTGGATAATGTAGAATATTATTAGTCAATGTGTAACATTATATCTTGTAGAACCGTGTGTCTGTATAATGTATAATATTATTAGTCGATGTGTAACTTTATATCTTGTAGACCCGTGTGTTTGGATAATGTATAATATTATTAGTCGATGTGTAACTTTATATCTTGTAGACCCGTGTGTCTGTATAATGTATAATATTATTAGGTGATGCGTAACTTTATATCTTGTAGACCCGTGTGTTTGGATAATGTATAATATTATTAGTCGATGCGTAACTTTATATCTTGTAGAACATAATGTCTGGATAATGTTTAATATTATTAGTCGATGTGTAACATTATATCTTGTAGAGCCGTGTGTCTGGATAATGTATAATATTATTAGTCGATGTGAAATTTTATATCTTGTAGACCCGTGTTTCTGGATAATGTAGAATATTATTAGTTGATGCGTAACTTTATATCTTGTAGACCCATATGTTTGGATAATGTATAATATTATTAATCGATGCGTAACATTATATCTTGTAGACCCGTGTGTCTGGATAATGTATAATATTATTAGTCGATGTGTCACATTATATCTTGTAGAACCGTGTGTCTGGATAATGTAGAATATTATTAGTTGATGCGTAACTTTATATCTTGTAGAACCGTGTGTTTGGATAATGTAGAATATTATTAGTCGATGTGTAACTTTATATCTTGTAGAACCGTGTGTCTGGATAATGTAGAATATTATTAGTCGATGTGTAACTTTATATCTTGTATAACCGTTTGTCTGGATAATGTAGAATATTATTAGTCGATGTGTAACTTTATATCTTGTAGAACCGTGTGTTTGGATAATGTAGAATATTATTTGTCGATGTGTAACATTATATCTTGTAGAACCGTGTGTCTGTATAATGTATAGTATTATTAGTCGATGTGTAACATTATATCTTGTAGACCCGTGTGTCTGGATAATGTATAGTATTATTAGTCGATGTGTAACATTATATCTTGTAGACCCGTGTGTCTGGATAATGTATAGAATTATTAGTCGATGTGTAACATTATATCTTGTAGAACCGTGTGTTTCGATAATGTAGAATACTATTAGTCGATGTGTAACATTATATCTTGTAGACCCGTGTGTCTGCATAATGTAGAATACTATTAGTCGATGTGTAACATTATATCTTGTAGACTAGTGTTTCTGGATAATGTAGAATACTATTAGTCGATGTGTAACATTATATCTTGTAGACCCGTGTGTCTGGATAATGTAGAGTATTATTAGTCGATGTGTAACATTATATCTTGTAGAACCGTGTGTTTGGATAATGTAGAGTATTATTAGTCGATGTGTAACTTTATATCTTATAGAACCGTGTGTCTGGATAATGTATAGTATTATAAGTCGATGTGTAACATTATATCTTGCAGACCCGTGTGTCTGGATAATGTAGAATATTATTAGTCGATGTGTTATATTATATCTTGTAGAACCTTGTGTCTGGATAATGTAGAATATTATTAGTCGATGTGTAACATTATATCTTGTAGAACCATGTGTCTGGATAATGTAGAATATTATTAGTCGATGTGTAACATTATATCTTGTAGAACCGTGTGTCTGGATAATGTACAATATTATTAGTCGATGTGTAACTTTATATCTTGTAGAACCGTGTGTCTGGATAATGTATACTATTATTAGTCGATGTGTAACTTTATATCTTGTAGACCCGTGTGTTTGGATAATGTATAATATTATTAGTCGATGTGTAACTTTATATCTTGTAGACACGTGTGTCTGGATAATGTAGAATATTATTAGTCGATGTGTAACTTTATATCTTGTAGACCCGTGTGTCAGGATAATGTATAATATTATTAGTCGATGTGTAACATTATATCTTGTAGAACCGTGTGTCTGGATAATGTAGAATATTATTAGTCGATGTGTAACTTTAGATCTTGTAGACACGTATGTCTGGATAATGTAGAATATTATTAGGTGATGCGTAACTTTATATCTTGTAGACCCGTGTGTTTGGATAATGTATAATATTATAAGTCGATGCGTAACTTTATATCTTGTAGAACATTGTGTCTGGATAATGTTTAATATTATTAGTCGATGTGTAACATTATATCTTGTAGAACCGTGTGTCTGGATAATGTATAATATTATTAGTCGATGTGAAACTTTATATCTTGTAGACCCGTGTTTCTGGATAATGTAGAATATTATTAGTTGATGTGTAACTTTATATCTTGTAGACCCGTATGTTTGGATAATGTAGAACATTATTAGTCGATGCGTAACATTATATCTTGTAGACCCGTGTGTCTGGATAATGTTTAGTATTATTAGTCGATGTGTAACATTATATCTTGTAGACCCGTGTGTTTGGATAATGTATGATACTATTAGTCGATGTGCAACATTATATTTTGTAGAATCGTGTGTTTGGATAATGTAGAATATTATTAGTCGAAGTGTAATATTATATCTTGTAGAACCGTGTGTCTGGATAATGTAGAATATTATTAGTCGATGCTTAATTTTATATTTTGTAGAATCGTGTGTCTGGATAATGTAGAATATTATTAGTCGATGTGTAACTTTATATCTTGTAGAACCGTGTGTTTGGATATTGTATAGTATTATTAGTCGATGTGTAACTTTATATCTTGTAGACCCGTGTGTCTGGATAATGTAGAATATTATTAGTCGATGTGTAACTTTATATCTTGTAGAACCGTGTGTCTGGATAATGTATAATATTATTAGTCGATGTGTAACTTTATATTTTGTATAACAGTGTGTCTGGATAATGTAGAATATTATTAGTCGATGTGTAACATTATATCTTGTAGAACCGTGTGTCTGTATAATGTATAGTATTATTAGTCGATGTATAACATTATATCTTGTAGACCCGTGTGTCTGGATAATGTAGAATATTATTAGTCGATGTGTAACTTTATATCTTGTAGACCCGTGTGTCTGGATAATGTATAGTACTATTAGTCGATATGTAACATTATATCTTGTAGACCCGTGTGTCTGGATAATGTATAGTATTATTTGTCGATGTGTAACATTATATCTTGTAGACCCGTGTGTCTGGCTAATGTATAGTATTATTAGTCGATGTGTAACATTATATCTTGTAGACCCGTGTGTCTGGATAATGCATAATACTATTAGTCGATGTGTAACATTATATCTTGTAGACCCGTGTGACAGGATAATGTAGAAACATATTAGTCGATGTGTAACATTATATCTTGTAGACCCGTGTTTCTGGATAATGTTGAATATTATTAGTCGATGTGTAACATTATATCTTGTAGACCCGTGTGTCTGGATGATGTAGAGTATTATTAGTCGATGTGTAACATTATATCTTGTAGACCCGTGTGTCTGGATAATGTAGAGTATTATTAGTCGATGTGTAACATTATATCTTGCAGAACCGTGTGTCTAGATAATGTAGAGTATTATTAGTCGATGTGTAACTTTATATCTTGTAGAACTGTGTGTCTGGATAATGTATAGTATTTTTAGTCGATGTGTAACAGTATATCTTGTAGACCCGTGTGTCTGGATAATGTAGAATATTATTAGTCGATGTGTAACATTATATCTTGTAGAACCGTGTGATTGGATAATGTAGAATATTATAAGTCGATGTGTAACATTATATATTGTAGAACCGTGTGTCTGGATAATGTATAATAGTATTAGTCGATGTGTAACATTATGTCTTGTAGAACCGTGTGTCTGGATAATGTAGAATATTATTATTCGATGTGTAACTTTATATCTTGTAGAACCGTGTGTCTGGATAATGTATAATATTATTAGTCGATGTGTAACTTTATATCTTGTAGAACCGTGTGTCTGTATAATGTAGAATATTATTAGTCGATGCGTAACTTTATATCTTGTAGAACCGTGTGCCTGGATAATGTAGAATATTATTAGTCGATGCATAACTTTATATCTTGTAGACCCGTGTGTCTGGATAATGTAGAATATTATTAGTCGATGTGTAACTTTATATCTTGTAAAACCGTGTGTTTGGATAATGTAGAACATTATTAGTCGATTTGTAACATTATATCTTGTAGAACCGTGTGTCTGTATAATGTAGAATATTATTAGTGGATGCGTAACTTTATATCTTGTAGACCCGTGTGTCTGGATAATGTAGAATATTATTAGTGGATGCGTAACTTTATATCTTGTAGAACCGTGTGTCTGGATAATGTAGAATATTATTAGTGGATGTGTAACTTTATATCTTGTAGACCCGTGTGTCTGGATAATGTAGAATATTATTAGTCGAGTGTAACTTTATATCTTGTAGACCCGTGTGTCTGGATAATGTAGAATATTATTAGTCGATGTGTAACTTTATATCTTGTAGACCCGTGTGTCTGGATAATGTAGAATATTATTAGTCGATGTGGAACTTTATATCCTGTAGACCCGTGTGTTTGGATAATGTATAATATTATTAGTTGATGCGGAACTTTATATCTTGTAGAACCGTGTGTCTGGATAATGTAGAATATTATTAATCGATGAGTAACTTTATATCTTGTAGACCCGTGTGTTTGGATAATGTAGAATATTATTAGTCGATGTGTAACTTTAGATCTTGTAGACCCATGTGTCTGGATAAGGTATACTATTATTAGTCGAAGTGTAACTTTATATCTTGTAGACACGTGTGTCTGGATAATGTAGAATATAATTAGTCGATGTGTAACTTTATATCTTATAGACACGTTTGTCTGGATAATGTAGAATATTATTAGTCGATGTGTAACTTTATATCTTGTAGACACGTGTGTCTAGACAATGTAGAATATTATTAGTTGATGTGTAACTTTATATCTTGTAGAACCGTGTGTCTGGATAATGTATAGTATTATTAGTTGATGTGTTACTTTATATTTTGTAAACCTGTGTGCCTGGATAATGTAGAATATTATTAGTTGATGCATAACTTTATATCTTGTAGACAAGTGTGTCTGGATAATGTAGAATATTATTAGTCGATGCGGAACTTTATATCTTGTAGACCCGTGTGTTTGGATAATGTATAGTATTATTAGTTGATACGGAACTTTATATTTTGTAGACACGTGTCTCTGGATAATATAGAATTTTATTAGTTGATGGGTAACTTTATATCTTGTAGAACCGTGTGTCTGGATAATGTATAGTATTATTAGTTGATGTGTACCTTTATATCTTGTAGACCCGTGTGTCTGGATAATGTAGAATATTATTAGTCGATGTGTAACTTTATATCTTGTAGACCCGTGTGTCTGGAGAATGTAGAATATTATTAGTCGATGTGTAACTTTATATCTTGTAGACACGTGTGTCTGGATAATGTAGAATATTATTAGTTGATGTGTAACTTTATATCTTGTAGACCCGTGTGTCTGGATAATGTAGAATATTATTAGTTGATGTGTAACTTTATATCTTGTAGAACCGTGTGTCTGGATAATGTAGAATATTATTAGTCGATGCGTAACTTTATATCTTGTAGGCCCGTGTGTCTGGATAATGTATAGTATAATTAGTCGATGTGTCACTTTATATCTTGTAAACACGTTTGTCTGGATAATGTATAGTATTATTAGTCGTTTCGTAACTTTATTGCTTGTAGACCCGTGTGTCTGGATAATGTAGACTATTATTAGGCGATGTGTAACTTTATATCTTGTAGACCCGTGTGTCTGGATAATGTAAAATATTATTAGTCGATGTGTAACTTTATATCTTGTAGAACCGTGTGTCAGGATAATGTAGAATATTATTAGTCGATGTGTAACTTTATATCTTGTAGACCCGTGTGTCTGGATAATGTAGAATATTATTAGTCGATGTGTAATTTTAGATCTTGTAGACCCATGTGTCTGGATAATGTATAATATTATTAGTCGATGTGTAACTTTATATCTTGTACAACCGTGTATATGGATAATGTAGAGTATTATTAATTGATGCGGAACTTTATATCTTGTAGATCCGTGTTTCTGAATAATGTGTAATGTTATTAGTTGATGTGTAACTTGATATCTTGTAGACCCGTGTGTCATGATAATATAGAATATTATTAGTCGATATATAACTTTGTATCTTGTAGACCCGTGTGTCAGTATAATGTATAATATAATAAGTTGATATGTAACGTTATATCTTGAAGACCCGTGTGTCAGGATAATATATAATATTATTAGTCGATGTAAAACTTTATATCTTGCAGACACGTGTTTCTGGATAATGTAGAATATTATTAATTGATGTGTAACTTTATATCTTGTAGACCTGTGTGTCTGGATAATGTAGAATATTATTAGTTGATGTATAACTTTTTATCCTGTAGACCCGTGTGCCTGGATAATGTAGAATACTATTAGTTGATGTATAACATTTTATCCTGTAGACAGTGTGCCTGGATAATGTAGAATACTATTAGTTGATGTATAACTTTTTATCCTGTAGACCCGTATGTCTGGACAATGTAGAATATTATTAGTTGATGTGTAAATTTATATCTTGTAGACCCGTGTGACAGGATAATGTAGACTATTATTAGTCGATATGTAACTTTGTATCTTGTAGACCCGTGTGTCAGTATAATGTATAATATTATTAGTCGATGTGTAACTTAATATCTTGTAGACACGTGTGTCTGAATAATGTATAATATTATTAGTTGATGTGTTACTTTATATCTTGTATACCCATGTGTCTGGATAATGTAGAATATTATTAGTTGATGTATAACTTTTTATCCTGTAGACCCGTGTGCCTGGATAATGTGGAATAATATTAGTTGATGTATAACTTTTTATCCTGTAGACCCGTGTGCCTTGATAATGTTGAATATTATTAGTGGATGTGTAACTTTATATCTTGTAGACCCGTGTGTTTAGATAATGTAGAATATTATTAGTCGATGTGTAACTTTATATCTTGTAGACACGTGTGTCTGGACAATGTAGAATATTATTAGTTGATGTGTAACTTTATATCTTGTAGAACCGTGTGTCCGGATAATGTATAGTATTATTAGTTGATGTGTTACTTTATATTTTGTAAACCTGTGTGCCTGGATAATGTATAATATTATTAGTGGATGTGTAACTTTATATCTTGTAGACACGTGTGTCTGGATAATGTAGAATATAATTAGTCGATGTGTAACTTTATATCTTGTAGACACGTTTGTCTGGATAATGTATAATATTATTAGTCGTTTTGTAACTTTATTACTTGTAGACCCGTGTGTCTGGATAATGTAGAATATTATTAGTCGATGTGTAACTTTATATCTTGTAGACCCGTGTGTCAGGATAATGTAGAATATTATTAGTCGATGTGTAACTTTATATCTTGTAGACCCGTGTGTCTGGATAATGTAGAATATTATTAGTCGATGTGTAACTTTAGATCTTGTAGACCCATGTGTCTGGATAATGTATAATATTATTAGTCGATGTGTAACTTTATATCTTGTACAACCGTGTATCTGGATAATGTAGAATATTATTAATTGATGCGGAACTTTATATCTTGTAGATCCGTGTTTCTGAATAATGTATAATGTTATTAGTTGATGTGTAACTTGATATCTTGTAGACCCGTGTGTCAGGATAATGTAGAATATTATTAGTCGATATGTAACTTTGTATCTTGTAGACCCGTGTGTCAGTATAATGTGTAATATAATAAGTTGATATGTAACGTTATATCTTGTAGACCCGTGTGTCAGGATAATATATAATATTATTAGTCGATGTAAAACTTTATATCTTGCAGACACGTGTGTCTGGATAATGTAGAATATTATTAATTGATGTGTAACTTTATATCTTGTAGACCTGTGTGTCTGGATAATGTAGAATATTATTAGTTGATGTATAACTTTTTATCCTGTAGACCCGTGTGCCTTGATAATGTAGAATACTATTAGTTGATGTATAACATTTTATCCTGTAGACAGTGTGCCTGGATACTGTAGAATACTATTAGTTGATGTATAACTTTTTATCCTGTAGACCCGTGTGTCTGGACAATGTAGAATATTATTAGTTGATGTGTATAATTTATATCTTGTAGACCCGTGTGTCAGGAAAATGAAGACTGTTATTAGTCGATATGTAACTTTGTATCTTGTAGACCCGTGTGTCAGTATAATGTATAATATTATAAGTGGATGTGTAACTTTATATCTTGTAGACACGTGTGTCTGAATAATGTATAATATTTTTAGTTGATGTGTAACTTTATATCTTGTAGACACGTGTGTCTGGATAATGTAGAATATTATTAGTTGATGTGTTACTTTATATCTTGTATACCCATGTGTCTGGATAATGTAGAATATTATTAGTTGATGTATAACTTTTTATCCTGAAGACCCGTGTGCCTGGATAATGTAGAATAATATTAGTTGATGTATAACTTTTTATCCTGTAGACCCGTGTGCCTTGATAATGTTGAATAATATTAGTTGATGTGTAACTTTGTATCCTGTAGACAAGTGTGCCTGGATAATGTAGAATATTATTAGTTGATGCATAATTGTTTATCCTGTAGACCCGTGTGTCTGGATAATGTAGAATAGTATTAGTTGATGTGTAACTTTGTATCCTGTAGACTCGTGTGTCTAGATAATGTAGAAAAACATTAGTTGATGTGTGACTTTGTATCCTGTATACACGTGTGCCTGGATAATGTAAAATATTAATAAATGATATGTAACATTATATCTTGTAGACCCGAGTGTCTAGATAATGTAGAATATTATTAGTTCATATGAATTTGTTTTGTCTTGTAGATCTGTGTGTCTGGATAATGTATAATATTATTAGTTGATATGCAACTTTGTATTTTGTAGACCCGTGTGTCTGGATAGTGTAGAATATTATTAGTTGATATGTATATTTGTATCTTGAAGACCCGTGTATCTGGATAATGTAGAATATTATTAGATGATATGTAACTTTGTATCTTGTAGACCCGTGTGTCTGAATAATGTGGAATATTATTGATGATGTATCTTGTCGACCCGTTTGCCTGAATAATGTAGAATATTATTTGTTGATATGTATCTATTTGTCGTAGACACGTGTGTTAGGATAATGTTGAATAGTATAAGTTCATATGTAACTTTTGTCTTGTAGACCCGTGTGCCTCGATAATGTAGTATATTATTAATTGATATATAACTTTATGTCTTGTAGACCGGTGTGTCTGGATAGTGTAGAATATTATTAGTTCAATTCAATTCAATCCAAATTTGTTCAGGTATATAAGATCATTATACAACATATATAACATGATGATGATTAAATAACTGTAATAAAACAAGAAAATAAATAAGTAAAGTAATTATAGTAATCATCTAAAAATTAAAGATCTTATAACCTTGGATAACCCATTAAAGCAACAAACGTGCTAGTTTTCAACGGGGTCCCTTTCCTTAAAATTCTGATTTTTTAAAAAAAAAATCAAAAATATGATATACATGAAAGTTAAGAATGTAGACATTTGATATAAACTCGTTAAAATGTAACAATACAAAAAACATTTAATTATCTTATACCCTGAATAACTGAATTATACATATAAGTGGTTCACATGACAAGAAATATTTTCAACAGATACTTAATAATTAAATATTCAAATTTTCTATAGCCTGCGAGGAGATACATAAATGTCTTTTAACTTCACGTTTAAAAGTTTGCAAGTAACTCGGGTAGATTTTGATGAAACTTTGTTTATCTTCAATAACTGTGATATTTCGGTTACATAAGATTTGAACCGATTTATCGACGCGACTCCCATTTCAGAGAGATTATTACATAGAATAACGTGGTCAACAGTATCAAACGCCTTCTGTAGGTCGAGTAAAACCATTCCGGTATAAAGACCATTTGCATTGTTATGTTTAATAAAATCAAAAAGGTGAATAAGACATGTATCAGTGGAGTATTTACTCCTAAGACCGGACTGGAACTCATACAGAAGAGAATTTTTATCTAAAAAAATCCGCAAATTAGTTATATACAGAACGCTCTAGAACTTTAGATATAACATTAAGTATGCTACATGTTACTGGCCTATAATTACCAACTTCCAAATGACTAGACTTTTTGTAAATGGGACTGACTCTTGCAGTTTTCATTTCATCAGGAACAATGCCTGAGTCAATAGACATATTAATAATAAAAGTAACAGGTGTTTTTAGAAAAATTGCAGTATCTCTGACAAATTTAGGTGGAATACCATCTAGTCCAGTGCTTTTAGCGACATTTAACTTATTTAATTCCCTGAAAACAAAATCCTCAATGACATGATTAATTTTAAAAAAAGTGTCTGGAAACTTCTTCGAATTATAAAAATTCTTAAAAATTTGTGAAGATGTAGCAAAAATATGTATAGGGTTCGGCAGCTTATTTACAAGCTTTGCCGCGACTGTAGTAAAAAATCATTCAAATGATTCACGATTGTCAAAGGATCATGACAAACCTCATTATCAATATTTAAGACAATATTCGAACTTTTGTTTGTCTTATATTTGTAACCCAGCTTTTTCAACTGCTGCCATAGACCTTTCACGTCATACTTATGTTCTTCCACTTTATCCGAGAAATAGTTAGATTTTGTAGATTTGATTAGATATTGAAATTTGTTTCGAAAGCTACAAAATTGCTTATAATAATTAGTAGACTTATGTTTTTTTTATAATTGTATAAGGCATTGTCTCTTGCTTTAATTAAATCAAGAATTTCAGAGGTCATCCACGGTTCTGTACACTGCTTTAATCTGACCTCTTTAATATGAGTTATATTGTTTAATACATTCATAAAAATATAATGAAAATATGACCAAGCATCGTTTACACATGTCGAGTTAAAGCATGTACTCCAGTCAGCACTCGTGAGATTATGAACGAAATCTTGTTTAGTATAATTTTTCATTGACCTAATTTTAACGTTTTTTTTGTGAATTTAAATAACCTTTCGGTACCTTCCTTGAACAAAACGTCATAAAACGATCGTTAACACCCATAGGGATAGTACCAGACTGGAAAATTCGGTCTTTATTATTGCATAGGATATGGTCTATAAGGGTACTTGAAGTGTGCGATACACGCGTGGGATCGGTTATGATTTGATCTAAGTTAAAAATGCGTAACATATTGACATATGTTTTATACAATGAACTTTCTTTTTTAAAACAACAAATATTAAAATCACCCTATATAATAGTTTCATTTTCGGATCGTAGATTTAATAGATTTTCCTCAAACCTATTGGTAAAACTAGACTGATTAGGCGGCCTATAATACGTACCAATAGTAATAGGGTTTGCTTTCGGTAACAATAGCTCGATCCATAGAAATTCGTCAGTATGGTTACTTATATCTGTCTTAATATTAAACGCTAAATCGTTTCGGATATAGGTACATACACCACCACCATTTCGATTTCGATCCTTACGGATAATACAATGATCTTCTATTGATACCTCTATGTCTGTAATAAAAGCATTTAGCCAAGTTTCAGTAATAGAGATAACAACGGCCCTAGCTTTGTCAGCAAAGAAACGAATTTCGGACATTTTAGGAAATAACGAGCGAGCATTTAGATGAACAAAGTGCAAACCTTTCCTGGTAAAACATTGAAAATGGTCACTTTTAACATTAGTAGGTAAATTGTTTGAAGAATCATTTTAATGCTCATTTGCTAAATACTCAAATTCAGAATTATCAAATCCAGAGTCACCAGATAATAATTTATAAGTACATTGAACGCAGTAAACAGATTGTCTTTATCGTTACATGAAAACAGTTTATAGTCATTGACTGTGATGTAGCCAGTGCACTTTATATGCGTCTTTGAATGACAGGAAACACAGGTTACTGCTTTGCTGGTTGAAATAACTCCTCTCTGACATACTGTACAGTTGATATGTAACTTTATATCTTGTAGACCCGTGTGTTTGGATAATGTAGAATAATATAAATTAATATGAAACTTTATATCTTGTAGACAGTTGTGGCTAGATAATGTAGAATATTATTATCTAATATATAACTTTATGTCTTGTAGACCCGTGTCTGGATAATGTTAAATATTATTAGTTGATGTGTAACTTTATTTGCCGTAGACCCGTGCGTCAGGATAATGTTGAATATTATTTGTTGATATGTAACTTTATTTGTCGTAGACCTGTGTGTCAGGATAATGTTGAATAGTATTAGGTCATATGTAACTTTATATCTTGTTAACCCGTGTGACTAGATAATGTTGAATATTATTAGTTGATATATAACTTTATGTCGTGTAGACTCGTATGTCTGGATAATGTAGAATATTATTAGTTGATATATAACTTCTTGTCTTGTAAACCCGTGTGTCTGGATAATGTAGACTATTATTAGTTCATATGTAACTTTATATGTTGTAGACTCGTATGTCTAGATAATGTAGGATATTATTAGTTGATGTGTCAATTTATATCTTGTAGACCCTTGTGTCTGGATAATGTAGAATATTATTAGTTGATGTGTCGATTTATATCTTGTAGACCCGTCTGTCTGGATAATGTAGAATAGTATTAGTTGATATGTAACATTGTATCTTGTAGACTCTTGTGTCTGGATAATGTAGAATATTATTAGTTGATGTGTCGATTTATATCTTGTAGACCCGTCTGTCTGGATAATGTAGAATAGTATTAGTTGATATGTAACATTGTATCTTGTAGACCCTTGTGTCTGGATAATGTAGAATATTATTAGTTGATGTGTCGATTTATATCTTGTAGACCCGTGTGTCTGGATAATGTAGAATAATATTAGTTGATATGTAACTTTGTATCTTGTAGACTCTTGTGTCTGGATAATGTAGAATATTATTAGTTGATGTGTCAATTTATATCTTGTAGACCCTTGTGTCTGGATAATGTAGAATATTATTAGTTGATGTGTCGATTTATATCTTGTAGACCCGTCTGTCTGGATAATGTAGAATAGTATTAGTTGATATGTAACTTTGTATCTTGTAGACCATTGTGTCTGGATAATGTAGAATAGTATTAGTTGATATGTAACTTTGTATCTTGTAGACCGTTCTGTCTGTATAATGTAGAATATTATTAGTTGATGTGTCGATTTATATCTTGTAGACCCGTCTGTCTGGATAATGTAGAATAGTATTAGTTGATATGTAACTTTATAACTTGAAGAACCGTGTGATTGGAAAATGTAGACTATTATTAGTTGATATGTAACTTTGTATCTGATAGACCATTGTGTCTGGATAATGTAAAATTCTATTAGTTGATATGTAACTTTTTATCTGGAACACCATTGTGTCTGCAAGATTTAGACTAACATTAGTTGATATGTAACTTTGTATCTTGTAGACCCTTGTGTCTGCAAGATTTAGACTAACATGAGTTGATATGTAACTTTGTATCTTGTAGATCATTGTGTCTGCAAGATTTAGACTAACATTAGTTGATATGTAACTTTGTATCTTGTAGACCCTTGTGTCTGTATAATGTAGAATAGTATTAGTTGATATGTAACTTTGTATCTTGTAGACCCTTGTGTCTGTATAATGTAGAATAGTATTAGTTGATACGTAATTTTGTATCTTGTAGACCCTTGTGTCTGAATAATGTAGAATAGTATTAGTTGATATGTAACTTTGTATCTTGTAGACCCTCGTGTCTGGATAATGTAGAATAGTATTAGTTGATATTTAACTTTGTATCTTGTAGACACTTGTGTCTGGAAAATGTAGAATATTATTAGTTGATGTGTCGATTTATATCTTGTAGACCCTTCTGTCTGGATAATGTAGAATAGTATTAGTTGATATTTAACTTTGTATCTTGTAGACACTTGTGTCTGGATAATGTAGAATAGTATTAGTTGATGTGTAACTTTATTTCTTGTAAAGCCTTGTGTCTGGATAATGTAAAATAGTATTAATTGATATGTAACTTTGTATCTTGTAGACACTTGTGTCTGGATAATGTATAATAGTATTAGTTGATATGTAACTTTGTATCTTGTAGACCATTGTGTGTAGTTAATGTAGAATAGTATTAGTTAATATGTAACTTTGTATCTTGTAGACCATTGTGTCTGGATAATGTAGAATAGTATTAGTTGATATGTAACTTTTTATCTTGTAGACTCTTTTGTCTGGATAATGTAGAATAGTTTCAGTTGATATGTAACTTTGTATCTTGTAGACCATTGTGTCTGGATAATGTAGAATAGGATAAGTTGATATGTAACTTTGTATCTTGTAGGCCAATGTGTCTGAATAATGTAGAATAGTATTAGTTGATATGTAACTTTGTATATTGTAGACCATTGTGTCTGGATAATGTAGAATAGTATTAGTTGATATGTAACTTTATATCTTGTAGACCCTTGTGTCTGGATAATGTAGAATAGTATTAGTTGATATGTAACTTTGTATCTTGTAGACTATTGTGTCTGGATGATGTAGAATAGTATTAGTTGATATGTAACGTTGTATCTTGTAGACCCTTGTGTCTGGATGATGTAGAATAGTATAAGTTGATATGTAACTTTGTATCTTGTAGACCATTGTGTCTGGATGATGTAGAATAGTATTAGTTGATATGTAACTTTGTATCGTGTAGACCCTTGTGTCTGGATGATGTAGAATAGTATTAGTTGATATGTAACTGTGTATCTTGTAGAACCGTGTGTCTGGATCATGTAGAATAGTATTAGTTGATTTGTAACTTTATATCTTGTAGACCCGTGTGTCTGGATAACGTAGAATAGTATTAGTTGATGCGTATGTTTGTATCTTGTAGACTCGTGTGTCAGGATAATGTAGATTAGTATTAGTTGATATGTAACTTTGTATCTTGTAGACCCGTGTGTCTGGATAATGTAGAATAGTATTAGTTGATATGTAAATTAGTATCTTGTAGACCCGTGTGTCTGGATATTGTGGAATAGTATTGGTTAATATGTAAATTTATTTGTCGTAGACCCGTGTGTCAGGATAATGTTGAATTGTATTAGGTCATATGTAACTTTATATCTTGTTAACCCGTGTGCCTAGATAATGTAGAATATTATTAGTTGATATATATCTTTATGTCTTGTAGACTCGTATGTCTGGATAATGTAGAATAGTATTAGTTGATATATAACTTCTTGTCATGTAAACCCGTTTGTCTGGATAATGTAGAATATTATTAGTTCATATGTAACTTTATATATTGTAGACTCGTATGTCTCGATAATGTATGTGTTATTAGTTGATGTGTCAATTTATATTTTGTAGACCCGTGTGTCTGGATAATGTAGAATATTATTAGTTGATATGTAACTTTGTATCTTGTAAACCGGTGTGTCGGGATAATGTAGAATAGTATTAGTTGATATGTAACTTTGTAACTTGTAGACCCGTGTGTCTGGATAATGTAACACTTATAATTTTGTTTTGTTGAGTAAATTGTTTAACTGAACTGAATAACAATTGTTAATTTGACAGTAAGTAGGACTGCAATGTATCTCGTGTTTTACCCACATCTCTGTAATCTACGATTTAAATATCCATATCCCCATTTTTTCCTCTTTTGGGAGTAAATTACACTCTTATTACAACAGTGCTTTTTAGATTAAAAAGACAAATTATTGAATTGGTGCTCATATTATCTGATTTGAAAAGATGCAAAATATCAGAAAAATATTTAAAGCCAAATATATTAGAACTCAAACAATAGCTACATAGTTACATAGTTACTTGTCGGCAAATCTTGAACACATTCAGATTTAAGCTGGTACAAGGATGAAATATAAAGTGATATAAGGAAATGCATACAATTATTTTCATGCTTTGTCAAGAAAACGAGATTTTAGTTGCATTTTATTGAAAAAGAATACAAAAGAAAAAGAATATAGCACTTTTACCATTATTGATTACCCTACCTTTTTACCATTATAGTTTACACTACCTTTTACCATTATTGTTTACACTACCATTTACCATAAAAAGATTACACTACCTTTCACCATTATAGATTAAACTACCTTTTGTCATTATAGATTTCACTACCTTTTACCCTTATTGATTTCAATTCCTTTTACCATTATAGATAACAACACCTTTTACCATTATAGATTACATTACCTTTTATCATTATAGATTACACTTCTTTTTACCATAATATATTACACTACCTATAACTATTTTAGATTACACTTACTTTTACAATTATAGATTACTATACCTTTTACCATTATTGTTTACACTACCTTTTACCGTTATAGTTTACACTACCTTTTACCATTATAGATTTACCAACCTTTTACCATTATAGATTACTCTACCTTTTACCGTTTTAGATTACACTACCTTTTACCATAAATGTTTACTCTACCTTTTATTATTATAGTTTACACTACCTTTTACCGTTATAGATAACACTACCTTTTACCATTATAGATTACACTACCTTTTACCATTATAATTTGCACTACCTTTTACCATGATATATTAAACTACCTTTTACCATTGACGTTTACACTTAGTCTACCTGTTATCATTATAGATAACTCTACATTTTACCATTATAGATTACACTACATTTAACCATAAATGTTTGCACTACCTTTTACCATTAATATTTACACTATCATTTACCATTATAGTTTACACTACCTTTTACCATTATATTTTACTCTACCTTTTACCATTATAGATTACACTACATTTTACCATTATAGATAACACAATCTTTTACCATCATAGATTGCATTACCTTTTGCCATTATAGTTTACACTACCTTTTACCATTATAGTTTACTCTACCTTTTACCATTAAAGATTACACTACCTTTTACCATTATAAATAACACTACCTTTTACCATTACAGATTACATTACCTTTTGCCATTATAGTTTACTCTACCTTTTGCCATTATAGATTAGATTATTTTACAATTATAGATTACACAATTTTTTACCATTATAGATAACACTACCTTTTACCATTATTGATTACACTACCTTTACCATTATTGTTTACAGTACCTTTTAACATTATAGATAACACTATCTTTTACCATTATAGAACACACTACCATTTGCCAATATAGATAACACTTCCTTTTACCATTATAGATAACACTACCTTTTACCAATATAGATTACACTACTGTTTACCATTATAGATTACACTACCGTTTACCAATATAAATAACACTTCCTTTTACCATTATAGATAACATTACCTTTTACCATTATAGATTACACTACCTTTTACCATTATAGATAACACTTCCTTTTACCATTATAGAGAACACTTCCTTTTACCATTATAGATTACACTATCTTTTACCATTATTGTTTACACTACCTTTTACTGTTACAGATTACACTTCCTTTTACTATTATAGATTACACTACCTTTTACCATTATAGATTACACTTCCTTTTACTATTATAGATTACACTACCATTTACCATTATAAATTACACTACCATTTACCATTATTGTTTACACTATCTTTTACCATTATATTTTACTCTACCTTTTACCATTATAGATTACACTACATTTTACCATTTTAGATAACACAATCTTTTACCATCATAGATTGCATTACCTTTTGCCTTTATAGTTTACACTACCTTTTACCATTAAAGATTACACTACCTTTTACCATTATAAATAACACTACATTTTACCATTACAGATTACATTACCATTTGCCATTATAGTTTACTCTACCTTTTTCCATTATATATTAGATTATTTTACAATTATAGATTACACAATTGTTAACCATTATAGATAACACTACCTTTTACCATTATTGATTACACTACCTTTACCATTATTGTTTACAGTACCTTTTAACATTATAGATAACACTACCTTTTACCATTATAGGTTACACTACCTTATACCATTATAGATTACACTACCTTTTACCATTATTGATTACACTACCTTTACCATTATTGTTTACAGTACCTTTTAACATTATAGATAACACTACCTTTTACCATTATAGGTTACACTACCTTATACCATTATAGATTACACTACCTTTTGCCAATATAGATAACACTTCCTTTTACCATTATAGATAACACTACCTTTTACCATTATAGATTACACTACCGTTTACCATTATAGATTACACTACCGTTTACCAATATAAATAACACTTCCTTTTACCATTATAGATAACATTACCTTTTACCATTATAGATTACACTACATTTTACCATTATAGATAACACTCCCTTTTACCATTATAGAGAACACTTCCTTTTACCATTATAGATTACACTACCTTTTACCATTATTGTTTACACTACCTTTTACTGTTACAGATTACACTACCATTTACCATTATAGTTTACACTACCTTTTACTATTAAAGATTACACTATATTTTACCATTATAGTTTACACTACCTTTTACCATTATAGTTTACTCTACCTTTTACCATTAAAAATTACACTTCCTTTTACCATTATAAATAACACTACCTTTTACCATTATATATTTCGCTACATTTTATCATCATAGATTGCACTACCTTTTACTACTTTATGTTTTTTATATTGTATACAGCTCCGAAACAAACAGTCATTGTATACGAGGTAAAATGTCCACAGGCACTTTCGTGTCCGAGAGGTTGCTCGGTGGGATACAAGTGTGACAAAGATGGCTGTCCCACGTGTGAATGTATCCATCCACAAGGTGATATTCCATTATTAATGTTGGACTATAAAAGTTAATAGTAAAGAAAGCACTGTATTTGGCTGTAGAAGTTAATATAAAATAACTCTCTGTACTTGGCTGTAGAAGTTAATATAAAATAACTCTCTGTGCTGGGCTGTAGAAGTTAATATAAAATAACTCTGTGTACTGGGCTGTAGAAGTTAATATAAAATAACTCTCTGTACTTGGCTGTAGAAGTTCATATAAAATAACTCTCTGTACTGGGCTGTAGAAGTTAATATAAAATAACTCTCTGTACTTGGCTGTAGAAGTTCATATAAAATAACTCTCTGTGCTGGGCTGTAGAAGTTAATATAAAATAACTCTCTGTACTGGGCTGTAGAAGTTAATATAAAATAACTCTCTGTACTTGGCTGTAGAAGTTCATATAAAACAACTCTCTGTACTGGGCTGTAGAAGTTCATATAAAACAACTCTCTGTACTTGGCTGTAGAAGTTAATATAAAATAACTCTCTGTACTGAGCTGTAGAAGTTAATATAAAACAACTCTCTGTACTTGGCTGTAGAAGTTCATATAAAACAACTCTCTGTACTGGGCTGTAGAAATTAATATAAAATAACTCTCTGTACTTGGCTGTAGAAGTTCATATAAAACAACTCTCTGTACTTGGCTGTAGAAGTTAATATAAAATAACTCTCTGTACTGGGCTGTAGAAGTTAATATAAAATAACTCTCTGTACTTGGCTATAGAAGTTAATATAAAATAACTCTCTGTGCTGGGCTGTAGAAGGTAATATAAAATAACTCTCTGTACTGGGCTGTAGAAGTTAATATAAAATAACTCTCTGTGCTGGGCTGTAGAAGTTAATATAAAATAACTCTCTGTGCTGGGCTGTAGAAGTTTATATAAAATAACTCTCTGTACTTGGCTATAGAAGTTAATATAAAATAACTCTCTGTGCTGGGCTGTAGAAGTTAATATAAAATAACTCTCTGTACTGGGTTGTAGAAGTTAATATAAAATAACTCTCTGTGCTTGGCTGTAGAAGTTAATATAAAATAACTCTCTGTGCTGGGCTGTAGAAGTTAATATAAAATAACTCTCTGTACTTGGCTGTATAAGTTAATATAAAATAACTCTCTGTGCTGGGCTGTAGAAGTTAATATAAAATAACTCTCTGTACTGGGCTGTAGAAGTTAATATAAAATAACTCTCTGTACTTGGCTGTAGAAGTTAATATAAAATAACTCTCTGTACTTGGCTGTAGAAGTTCATATAAAACAACTCTCTGTACTTGGCTGTAGAAGTTAATATAAAACAACTCTCTGTACTTGGCTGTAGAAGTTAATATAAAACAACTCTCTGTGCTGGGCTGTAGAAGTTAATATAAAACAACTCTCTGTACTGGGCTGTAAAAGTTAATATAAAATAACTCTCTGTACTTGGCTGTAGAAGTTAATATAAAATAACTCTCTGTGCTGGGCTGTAGAAGTTAATATAAAATAACTCTCTGTGCTGGGCTGTAGAAGTTAATATAAAATAACTCTCTGTACTGGGCTGTAGAATTTAATATAAAATAACTCTCTGTACTGGGCTGTAGAAGTTAATATAAAATAACTCTCTGTACTTGGCTGTAGAAGTTCATATAAAACAACTCTCTGTGCTGAGCTGTAGAAGTTAATATAAAATAACCCTCTGTACTGGGCTGTTGAAGTTCATATAAAACAACTCTCTGTACTTGGCTGTAGAAGTTAATATAAAATAACTCTCTGTACTTGGCTGTAGAAGTTAATATAAAATAACTCTCTGTACTTGGCTGTAGAAGTTCATATAAAACAACTCTCTGTACTGGGCTGTAGAAGTTCATATAAAACAACTCTGTACTTGACTGTAGAAGTTACTGAACGCCAACTCTCAATCACACGAATCATCGACAAAGTAACGTTTGTCTTGCTTAAGATTTATTCTTGTGCGTCTACGTGCTCAAACACACGCGCTGTGAGGAGAAAAAACTTCGCCCTCGGCTCTCCGCTAGTCATTACAGTTCTGTTTGGGAGGATCCTAGCGTATCTATTAATTAAGTAAAGTAGAAACAACGAAACTACGATGTTGAAAGTTTGATGTTGACATTGTGTTCCCGAGGACAAAATTAGGACCGCTACAGAGGTCACTGGTTTACTAAAGTCCTATGGAGAAACGTTCAAATGTTCGTATAGACGTATCACCGGCACTTGACCACACAGTTATATGTAGTTTATATGTAAGATAAAGTAGTTCATGTAAGAGGATTTATGTTCTTATCTGGCCGGTATAGTTTATCGCATATTATTTGGACGTCACCATTTATATATTGGTTCCCAAGCAGAGTGCGCTCGACCTAAATAATAATAGAACGCGGTAAGCAGTCAATTTCTCAGTTCTGACCGCCCGTATACTCAAGATTACTTGACGTGGTATTGTTTAGAGTCACCACTTTTAATTATACCCACCACCACCCTAATTCCTTGTGGGCTCCTAGTTTATTGTATTCTACCTAAGTTTATGCTCATTACTTTGTATCTAGTGGTTTTATATGCCCAGATATGTTTGATGTTTATATATATATATATATTATATATATATATATGGAGATAATTATTTGTGAATAACCAAGACATAAATGTACAGACCAGACTACGGCGAGTGCGCCTAGCTACAATGCAAACCATAGATACAATATCAAGGCCTCTACCAAACCATAAATTTGGTGTCGACCATGACTTATATACTATGGAATTACATGTAACACATCTAGACAGGGTGGACAAATTTACATACATGAAGTGATAGCTTTATATGAGTAGGATCCAGTTAAGGATTCATGACTACTCACATGCTATATAAAGGACAGATTTATAAACCCGTTGGATCATATAGATACAGTGAATTCATATGTATTTAATTTCATAAAGGGAGATAATTAAATTCACAACAACGGAATTTACGATTTTTGGGATCTTTTCAGATGCTCATTCACAATGCATGATATATATATGGAGATATTTATATATATATATGGTTTGGCAGAGGCTTTGATATTGTATCTATGGTTTGCATTGTAGCTAGGCGCACTCGCCGTAGTCTGGTCTGTACATTTATGTCTTGGTTATTCACAAATAATTATCTCCATATATATAATGCATTGTGAATGAGCATCTGAAAAGATCCCAAAAATCGTAAATTCCGTTGTTGTGAATTCAATTATCTCCCTTTATGAAATTAAATATATATGAATTCACTGTATCTATATGATCCAAAGGGGTTTATAAATCTGTCCTTTATATAGCATGTGAGTAGTCATGAATCCTTAACTGGATCCTACTCATATAAAGCTATCACTTCATGTATGTAAATTTGTCTACACTGTCCAGATGTGTTGCACGTAATTCCATAGCATATAAGTCATAGTCGACACCAAATTTATTGGTTTGGCAAAGGCCTTGATATTGTATCTATGGTTTGCATTGTAGCTAGGCGCACTCGCCGTAGTCTGGTCTGTATATTTATGTCTTGGTTATTCACAAATAATTATCTCCATATATATATATATATATATATGTATTTATATATATATATATATATATATATATATAAATGTATTGGTAATTAACGTATCTCTTTAGGAATTATATAATATAATTCCCGGCATTTTTAAATAAAATGCCCATTTCAACTTATTTGTTTTTTTCTTGTTACATGTTACATACTTACCACATAAACGACTTGGTGTTTTCTTGTTACATGTAACATATGTACCACACAAGCGACTTGGTGTTTTCTTGTTACATGTTATACTTACCACACAAGCGACTTTGTGTTTTTTGTTACACGTTATACTTACCACACAAGCGACTTGGTGTTTTCTTGTTACATGTTATACTTACCACACAAGCGACTTGGTGTTTTCTTGTTACATGTTACATACTTACCACACAAGCGACTTGGTGTTTTCTTGTTACATGTAACATACTTACCACACAAGCGACTTGGTATTTTCTTGTTACATGTTATACTTACCACACAAGCGACTTGGTGTTTTCTTGTTACATGTTATACTTACCACACAAGCGAATTGGTGTTTTCTTGTTACATGTTACATACTTACCACACAAGCGACTTGGTGTTTTCTTGTTACATGTAACATACTTACCACACAAGCGACTTGGTATTTTCTTGTTACATGTTATACTTACCACACAAGCGACTTGGTGTTTTCTTGTTACATGTTATACTTACCACACAAGCGACTTGGTGTTTTCTTGTTACATGTTACAAACTTACCACACAAGCGACTTGGTGTTTTCTTGTTACATGTAACATACTTACCACACAAGCGACTTGGTATTTTCTTGTTACATGTTATACTTACCACACAAGCGACTTGGTGTTTTCTTGTTACATGTTATACTTACCACACAAGCGACTTGGTGTTTTCTTGTTACATGTTACATACTAACCACACAAGCGACTTGGTGTTTTCTTGTTACATGTTACATACTTACCACACAAGTGACTTGGTGTTTTCTTGTTACATGCAACATACTTACCACACAAGCGACTTGGTATTTTCTTGTTACATGTTATACTTACCACATAAGCGACTCGGTGTTTCTTGTTACATGTTACATACTAACCACACAAGCGACTTGGTGTTTTCTTGTTACATGTTACATACTAACCACACAAGCGACTTGGTGTTTTCTTGTTACATGTTACATACTAACCACACAAGCGACTTGGTGTTTTCTTGTTACTTGTTACATACTAACCACACAAGCGACTTGGTGTTTTCTTGTTACATGTAACATACTTACCACACAAGCGACTTGGTATTTTCTTGTTACATGTTATACTTACCACACAAGCGACTTGGTGTTTTCTTGTTACATGTTACATACTAACCACACAAGCGACTTGGTGTTTTTTTGTTACATGTTACATACTAACCATACACGCGACTTGGTGTTTTCTTGTTACATGTAACATACTTACCACACACGCGACTTGGTATTTTCTTGTTACATGTTATACTTACCACACAAGCGACTTGGTGTTTTCTTGTTACATGTATCATATTTACCACACAAGCGACTTGGTGTTTTCTTGTTACATATTAAACTTACCACACAAGCGACTTGGTGTTTTCTTGTTACATGTTATACTTACCACACAAGCGAATTGGTGTTTTCTTGTTACATGTTACATACTTACCACACAAGCGACTTGGTGTTTTTTTTGTTACATGTAACATACTTACCACACAAGCGACTTGGTATTTTCTTGTTACATGTTATACTTACCACACAAGCGACTTGGTGTTTTCATGTTACATGTTATACTTACCACACAAGCGACTTGGTGTTTTCTTGTTACATGTTACATACTTACCACACAAGCGACTTGGTGTTTTCTTGTTACATGTAACATACTTACCACACAAGCGACTTGGTGTTTACTTGTTACATGAAACATACTTACCACACAAGCGACTTGGTGTTTTCTTGTTACATGTAACATACTTACCACACAAGCGACTTAGTATTTTCTTGTTACATGTTTTACTTACCACACAAGCGACTTGGTGTTTTCTTGTTACATGTTATACTTACCACACAAGCGACTTGGTGTTTTCTTGTTACATGTTACATACTAACCACACAATCGACTTGGTGTTTTCTTGTTACATGTTACATACTAACCACACAAGCGACTTGGTGTTTTCTTGTTACTTGTTACATACTAACCACACAAGCGACTTGGTGTTTTCTTGTTACATGTAACATACTTACCACACAAGCGACTTGGTATTTTCTTGTTACATGTTATACTTACCACACAAGTGACTTGGTGTTTTCTTGTTACATGTTACATACTAACCACACAAGCGACTTGGTGTTTTTTTGTTACATGTTACATACTAACCATACACGCGACTTGGTGTTTTCTTGTTACATGTAACATACTTACCACACAAGCGACTTGGTATTTTCTTGTTACATGTTATACTTACCACACAAGCGACTTGGTGTTTTCTTGTTACATGTATCATATTTACCACACAAGCGACTTGGTGTTTTCTTGTTACATGTTATACTTACCACACAAGCGACTTGGTGTTTTCTTGTTACATGTTATATTTACCACACAAGCAACTTGGTGTTTTCTTGTTACATGTTATACTTACCACACAAGCGACTGGATGTTTTCTTGTTACATGTTACATACTAACCACACAAGCGACTTGGTGTTTTCTTGTTACAAGTTACATACTAACCATACAAGCGACTTGGTGTTTTCTTGTTACATGTTATACTTACCACACAAGCGACTTGGTGTTTTCTTGTTACATGTTACATACTAACCACACAAGCGACTTGGTGTTTTCTTGTTACATGTTACATACTAACCACACAAGCGACTTGGTGTTTTCTTGTTACATGTTACATACTAACCACACAAGCGACTGGATGTTTTCTTGTTACATGTAACATACTTACCACACAAGCGACTTTATGTTTTCTTGTTACATGTTACATACCAACCACACAAGCGACTTTGTGTTTTCTTGTTACATGTTTCATACTTACCACACAAGCGACTTGGTGTTTTCTTGTTACATGTTACATACTAACCACACAAGCGAATTGGTGTTTTCTTGTTACATGTTACATTCTAACCACACAAGCGACTTGGTGTTTTCTTGTTACATGTTATACTTACCACACAAGCGACTTTATGTTTTCTTGTTACATGTTACATACTAACCACACAATCGACTTGGTGTTTTCTTGTTACAAGTTACATACTAACCATACAAGCGACTTGGTGTTTTCTTGTTACATGTTATACTTACCACACAAGCGACTTGTTGTTTTCTTGTTACATGTTACATACTAACCACACAAGCGACTTGGTGTTTTCTTGTTACATGTTACATACTAACCACACAAGCGACTTGGTGTTTTCTTGTTACATGTTACATACTAACCACACAAGCGACTGGATGTTTTCTTGTTACATGTAACATACTTACCACACAAGCGACTTTGTGTTTTCTTGTTACATGTTACATACTAACCATACAAGCGACTTGGTGTTTTCTTGTTACATGTTACATACTTACCACACAAGCGACTTGGTGTTTTCTTGTTACATGTTACATACTAACCACACAAGCGACTGGATGTTTTCTTGTTACATGTTACATACTAACCACACAAGCGACTTGGTGTTTTCTTGTTACATGTTATACTTACCACACAAGCGACTTGGTGTTTTCTTGTTACATGTTACATACTAACCACACAAGCGACTTGGTGTTTTCTTGTTACATGTTACATACTAACCACACAAGCGACTTGGTGTTTTCTTGTTACATATTACATACTTACCACACAAGCGACTTGGTGTTTTCTTGTTACATGTTACATACTAACCACACAAGCGACTTGGTGTTTTCTTGTTACACGTTATACTTACCACACAAGCGACTTGGTGTTTTCTTGTTACATGTTACATACTAACCACACAAGCGACTTGGTGTTTTCTTGTTACATATTACATACTTACCACACAAGCGACTTGGTGTTTTCTTGTTACATGTTACATACTAACCACACAAGCGACTTGGTGTTTTCTTGTTACACGTTATACTTACCACACAAGCGACTTGGTGTTTTCTTGTTACATGTTATATTTACCACACAAGCGACTTGGTGTTTTCTTGTTACACGTTATACTTACCACACAAGCGACTTGGTGTTTTCTTGTTACATGTTACATACTAACCACACAAGCGACTTGGTGTTTTCTTGTTACATGTTATACTTACCACACAAGCGACTTGGTGTTTTCTTGTTACATGTTATATTTACCACACAAGCGACTTGGTGTTTTCTTGTTGCATGTTATACTTACCACACAAGCGACTTGGTGTTTTCTTGTTACATGTTACATACTAAACACACAAGCGACTGGGTGTTTTCTTGTTACTTGTTATACTTACCACACAAGCGACTTGGTGTTTTCTTGTTACATGTTACATGTTCGACCACAAATGTACCTTGCAACACGGCATATTCGACCACAAATGTTCGTTTCAACACGGCATATTTAAAACTTAAAAACTACTTTCTCTGATAGATCAATCTGTAGAAACCAGGCTTCTGGATGTCACATAGGTCTACGCTACAGGCATATAAGTACATAGGTCTACACTACAGGCTTATAAGTACATAGGTATACACTATATGCTTATAAGTACAAAGGTATACACTACAGGCTTATAAGTACATAGGTCTACACTACAGGCTTATAAGTACAAAGGTCTACGCTACAGGCATATAAGTACATAGGTCTACGCTAAAGGCTTATAAGTACATAGGTCTACGCTAAAGGCTTATAAGTACATAGGTCTACGCTACAGGCATATAAGTACATAGGTCTACGCTACATGCTTATAAGTACATAGGTCTACGCTACAGGCATATAAGTACATAGGTCTTTGCTACAGGCATATACGTACATAGGTCTACACTACAGGCTTATAAGTACATAGGTCTACGCTACAGGCATATAAGTACATAGGTATACGCTACATGCTTATAAGTACATAGGTCTACGCTACATGCTTATAAGTACATAGGTCTACGCTACAGGCTTATTAGTACATAGGTCTACGCTACAGGCATATAAGTACATAGGTCTACGCTACAGGCTTATAAGTACATAGGTCTACGCTACAGGCTTATAAGTACATAGGTCTATGCTACAGGCATATAAATACATAGGTCTACGCTACAGGCATATACATGTAAGTACATAGGTCTACGCTACAGGCATATAAGTACAAAGGTCTACACTACAGGCATATAAGTACATAGGTCTACGCTACAGGCATATAAGTACATAGGTCTACGCTACAGGCATATAAGTACAATTGAAGAGTAACTTGCAAAAACAATTTTTGTGATGAGTACCTCCGGTAAGCACCAGTTCCATTTGTTCGTGTATAAGTTGTCAGTAACAATCAGTTAATAACGTCGATCTCTTGTAAATGCATTCAATTTATGTTAACTGTTTAGCTGTTGACATGCGTGGAAATTTTTGTTCTGGTATGAACTGTCACAATTTTATTCGCACATTTGATCACTAATTTTAAAATGCCGTCACGATGCAAAACAACAAGTTCATTCATCTATTGTTTTGACCAAATGCATGCAAAGTCACACAATATTATAAGTGAAACATATTATTCATAATATAATTACTATAAATTTCGTTTCAGTTGTCGGTGTACTGACTGTGCACGAGATACATACCACACAGGCGATCACGTGCAGCAAGGCACTCACGTGTCCCAAATCATGTTCCCTTGGATACAAATGCGGTGCTGACGGATGTCCAATCTGCGAGTGTTGTGTTGAAGCACACACAGGTATCGTGTTTTAATGTTTCAATGATGACATAAAATGTTGACATAAAAGGGTAAAATTGCTCGTACACAGGCATCAAATCCATATTTTCACCTTTGCGTTGAAAATATAAATACATGGCAATTTTTTAGGTTTAAACAATATTTATTCAACTTTATTTCATATATAAAAACCGAGGTATAAAAAAGAAATAATATTTATTTAACTTTATTTCACATATAAATACAGAGGTACAAAATAGAAATAATATCAATTCAACTTTATTTCACATAGAAATACAGAGGCACAAAGTAGAAACAATATTTATTCAACTTTATTTCACATATAAATACAGAGGCACAAAGTAGAAACAATATTAATTCAACTTTAGTTCACATATAAATACAAAGGCATAAAGTGGAAACAATATTTATTCAAATTTATTCACATATGAATACAGAGGTACAAAGTAGAAATAATATTTATTCAACATTATTCACATATAGATACAGAGGCACAAAGTAGAAACAATATTAATTCAACTTTATTTCACATATAAATACAGAGGCACAAAGTAGAAACAATATTTATTCAACTTTATTCACATATAAATACAGAGGCACAAAGTAGAAACAATATTTATTCAACTTTATTCACATATAAATACAGAGGTAAAAAGTAGAAATAATATTAATTCAGCTTTATTTCACATATGAATACAGAGGTACAAAGTATAAATAATATTAATTCAACTTTATTTCACATATAAATACAGAGGTACAAAGTACAAATAATATTTATTCAACTTTATTCACATATAAATACAGAGGCACAAAGTAGAAACAATATTCATTCAACTTTATTTCACATATAAATACAGAGGTACAAAGATGAAACAATTTTATTCAAATTTATTCACATATAAATACAGAGGCACAAAGTAGAAACAATATTAATTCGACTTTTTTTCGCATATAAATACAAAACACAAAGATGAAACAATATTTATTCAAATTTATTCACATATAAATACAGAGATACATAATAGAAATAACATTTATTTAACTTTATTTCACATATAAATACAGAGGCACAAACTAGAAAAATATTTATTCAACTGTATTCACATATAAATACAGAGGTACAAAGATGAAACAATATTTATTCAACTTTATTCACATATAAATACAGAGATTCAAAGTAGAAATAATAAGCTTACCAAGCTGATGTAACTGCATCTTCATCAGCCAGTATGACCAGTGGTTCATTTTATATTTTGTGATTAAAGATAAAAAAACGGAATGCTATAGTATAAAATGCCAAGTGAGAAAATAAACTAATACAACACTATGGGCGCATCTAATTCGGAAAGCGTCCAAGCAACTACAAGTGCACGTTTACACAATAGAACAATAGAAATACGGTGAAGATACAACACGTGATATTATAGATCAATGCAGATTGGTGGGCTTGGTGTGAACGTATCAGTACCAATCTCGAACACTACGCAATGTTAAGAACCAGGGATTTGTAACAATTATCTACACGGCGGTGATTCTCACATTTATATCCTTAATAGATAGTAAAAATAGGACGAAGTGGGTCGACGAAAAATAATGTATATTGTAACAAATCATATCTGCAGCTCTTTTACATAGTTATTTTTGTCGCTTTTAAGGAAAGATCCTTGATAACACCTTGTTCAATCGACGCCTGTTTATGCCTAATTGGAAAATGGAGGGTAATGAACTAGTCTAAACTAGTCTAAACTGTTGATGCTGATCGTGGAAGGAGGATCGTTAGTCTTGTGATCTTTTACAGTACTACACATCCTGCTGATACAAACCGCCGGCGTACTCTACTCCATCTCAAACCAGTAAACGCAAAGTTGAGGTGTATTAGCTGAGGCATGTCACAGATATACATGTTATGCTGTGACCATCAGCACAGATACTAATGCTGATGATTATATTGATTTAATAACCGAACATGACAATAGTGCATTTTCAAATGCGCATTTGCATACATCAAGCGTGTTTAATTATCTGCTAAGGGATTACACATTGCTAATATGAACATACAACATATACTTCCAAATGTTGATAAAATCAAATACCACCTAAGTCAATTTATTTCAACTGAAAAGTAGGGAATTGTTGAAACATTTTTATCCCCAAGTATTGAAGACACTAACGTACGGACATCTTATTTTAAATTCGATTGTACGGATGGAGTGTTTTAGTACATTTAAACATTCCATATCGCAGATGCCACGATTTAGAATGCGATGATACAGAATCAATATGTATAAAAATAAAATACACAAATAGCAACCCGTTTTTACTACACTTCATATATTAAGCACCAAATGAAATTCAAGCATGGATCGCGTCTTTTAAATTAATAGTAGATAAAATTGATCACTTAGATCTGGAAATCTATATGCTTGGGATTTCAATATCAACTGTTTATTGGATACTAATGTTGAAAACTATAGTATAAAACATGGAATGACACTATTATGAATTTTGGTCTTACACAGATGATTAAATCACCAACTAATAAATGTAAATCTAGTTCTAATTTTATAGATCACATATATACAAATACACCTGATTTAATATCAGAGGTTATAATGTCCGTATACAGCATTAGTGATTGCTATCCTGTTTGTTTTACACGGCGCATGGGTAGTATAAAATCAAAAGGGAATTGTCATGACAAATTAAATACAGATGTTTCAAGAATTTCAATGAAATTGTATGTTTTAATGACTTATCCAATTATTCACTTGATGTTATTGAATATCTTGATAATCCAAACCAATCTCTAACTATGTTATATTCTATACTCAATTCGGTTCTTACTTAGCATGGTGCTATGGAAGAAAAATGAGTTTCATATAAGACCCAACCTGGTTGGTTTACGAATGAGAATTAGGAGGCAATCAGTACGAGGGATAAATTGCACAAACACAAAAGACAATTTTTCAAAATTAAAATGTAAATTTGATGCAAAATTACGCAATTTTGAATTCAGAATTGAACCAATAACTCCATTTGAAGAGCGAAAACTTATTGACAAACTTTATAGGAATAAGTCTACAGGTCTTGATGATAGTGGACCTAGAATCCTTAAATACCGTGGCGATTGTATAACTCCTGCGTTTGTATCGATTATAAATAACTCAATTAACCAATGTGTATTTCCAGATTCATTGAAGAAAGCATTTATAATTCCCATTTTCAAGGGAGGATATAGAAATAATCACAATAATTACCGTCCCATATCTATATTGCCGACAATAATTACAAAAGTATTTGGACGGCATATAGCAAACCAGATACAACACTATTTTATAAAGTATAAAATTATTCATAAAACGCAATCAAGATTTAAGGAAAATCACTCTTGCCAAACTGCCTTGGCTAATCTCATAGACACATGGCTTAAAGATGTGGATTCAGGAAAGTATGTTGGCGATGTATTTCTTGATTTAAGCAAAGCTTTCGACCTTGTTGATCATGATATATCAATTCACGAATTAAAACTTTAACATTTTTCCGATTTAGCTGTTCAACTATTTAAATCATATCTCTCGAATAGAAAACAATTAATAAGAGTGAAAAATCTAAAATCAGACATGCTTTAGATGAAATCTGGCGGACCACTACTTTTTCTTTTTCATATGAATGACATCGGTTGTATTTCTGAAATAAATGGAAGTACTGATCTCTATCCAGGACAGATTAAATTCAATTAGTAGAATGTGTATAAAAAATAGCATGTCATTACATCCTGAAAAAAACACAACAGCAACAAATGTATGATAATTGCTACGAAATCCAACGAAGTATAAAGGATCTAAATTTAACCATTATCAGTATGTTTGTAGAAAATGTTACCACTCAGAAATTATAAGGTGTTGATATAGACAATACTCTATCATGGAAAACTCTGCTTGCTAAAATAGGTGCCAAATGAAACTAAAAAATAGCTCACATTATTTAACATGTGAAAAACAAGTATTAGATTACAATGCCTACATATTATCTACATTTAATAATTGTTGTATTGTTTGTGGCAAAGTCAAGCATATACAAATACAATATATAAATCTCAGAAAAAGCAGCGAGAATAATACTTAATAAGCCATTGAAAACAAATTTTCAGAAATATTCAAAGAATTACAATGGCTTCCAATTTCCAGAAGATCTTATTGTCACACTACTGTTTTAGTACTTAAAGCAATTGAAAAAATAGTACCATCATATATATAAAACCTTTTGACCTTTTCAAATAATACATCATATAACTTACGATATATTGATAGCAAAGATCTCGTTTCTCAAAAGGCTTGCACCAATTATTTAAAAAATAGTTTTATATTAATAGTACACTAATATGGAATGCTATACCAGTATCTATAAGACATAAATCAAATATTCACCGTGTAAAAATTCAATATAGAAATTACCTTCTTGAATCACAAATTAAATGATTTGTGTTACTGTTGAATGAAATAGTATAAATGTACATATGTATAAAAGCTAGATGCGTGCTTTGCTAAATTGAGTATTTGTCACAAGTATAGTTGTATTTATACGTTTTAATTTGTTAATATTATATTGTAATGATTTAAATGTTGTTGCAGAAGGCCAGATTGAAAATAATATGTGTACCTTGAATTCAATAGTATTATGTCATAATGTGTAACCTTCTATATATATATACACATATATTATTATAATTATTATTATCATTATTAAAACTCAAACAAATCAAATACAAGTATTATAACATATTTACACTGCCTTATTGTTATCTGATCATGGGTAAACAAGCACATACAGTTATGGATAGAAACTATATATACTGGTTGCTTGTTTGTCAAACTAGATGATTGGCCATTTAGTTGGCAATTAGTCTACCAAATAGATGTGTATATATACGAATAGGAATATTTTATTCAGCATAAAACATCAATACAATGTTTATAGCCTATACACATTGAAAGATGGGTGAATAACATGAAATAGATCATTTAACAGAGAAGCAATATATATTATCTATGTGAATTACATATATTTATATATGCATATATGATAAGAGTCACATTAACACGTTGTTAGTATAAAGAATGTCAGTCGCTTTTATATGTAGATACTGACTGTTGTATATACATTAGTTTGATGGTGTATGTTTATAATGATCGGTTAATTAATTGTTATCTTTTCTGCATTGTATATGAATTTTGCTATGTTTGTTAACAAAGCTTTTGAGTTTGTGGATATCAGTGATTGAAATTTGTTTATCGTTGGCCAACTACAGAAGTATCTTTTAAAGTAGGTATTCCTCAAGTGTCTATATGCGGGACACACCAGAAGGAAATGATATTCATTTTCGATTTGGTTCATTTGGCATTTTGTACAAATTCTGTTTTCTCTTGGTATGTTATCGTATCTTCCTGTTTTTATCGCTAAATTATGTGACGATATGCGAAATCTTGAAAGTGCAAATTTATATTTATTTTCTTTTATTGCGTCTAAGTATTTTTCTGTTTTAAAGTCATGTTTAAATAAGCTATAGTACTGTAGTCTGGATGAGTTGTTTATTTCTGAGTACCAGGTTTGTTTATATGTATCTAAGATGCGCTGTTTTATGATGGGAAAATGTATATCTATATCGAATTGCTGTAACCATATATCACTAAATCCATGGTTTTGGAGAATAGTTTTTATTTGATATGCCCAGTTTGTGTTTTGGTTATTTGGTAAATTATCGGCATCATGTTTTAGCATTGAATAAATATTTTTAACTATGGAGTTTTCGCCTAGTTTGAGGATTTTCATCCAGTATTTTACCATATTAATTTTTCTGACAACTAACTCTAATTGTTCGAAAAAATCAAAATTGTCTGAGTTAATTACTTTTGAACAAATTGGTGGTATGTAAACATGACAAATATAAACATCTTCATTAAATATCAATAAATCAGCATCAATTTTCAGCCAGATTAATCCATATTGTTCTTTCTCTATAATGTTTATATATTTACTTACATTATTTTTAAAATAAACTGATAATCCGCCACTGTAACGTCCTTTTTTGTATTTTTTGATTTATTACCTACAATTTGAACACTTTTAAAGCCTTTTATATCTAAGTTAATATCGTTTATGTCTGCCAGCCACGTTTCACAAAGAAAAATAATATCGTAACTGTTCAATAAATTGATGAAATCTGGATCACATAGTTTACGTTTTAGTCCGTTCACATTCCAAGAGATTATTTGGAGCTGCTCCTCTTGACTTTCCTAGTATTCCATGGTGGTTCCTGTCGCGTAATTGGTCTATGGGACAAAACGTTGACCGTTGATGAACAGTTCATCTCCAACTAGTTTGACGTTGTTGTTTCCCTTTGCTTTTTCTTGCTGCATGATTGGAAAAAGCTGTTTCCAAGCGTCGCGCACCTGTTTTGGTCATTGGATGCCTATTCCAAGATTTGTCTGTTTTAGTGTTTCTGTTTTTTCAAACGATTTCTTTCGAACGTTTTCTCTGTCACTGTAGTAATGAAACTTTCCTACAATTGGTCTCAGTTTGTGCTGCAGTCTCGGTCCTACCCTGTGTACTCTATCAAACATTATGGAGACAGAGTTTTCAATTCCTAGCTTTTGTCTTAGTATTTCTTTTACCATTTCCTCACAATTTTCAAGATCTCCTGATTCTGGTATGCAGTAAAACATAAGATTTTCTTTCATTGATCTTGACTCTAGATCTGTCAGCTTGGCTTCTAACGACGTTTTATGTTCAGAGAGTTCCTTTGCTGTGGTTTCGAGATGTTGACATTTTGTTTGTAATTTTTTTAATTCACTTTTTGAATTCTGTATTTCTTTTTTATTTGTCTCTGACTCAGAGTTCATGAATTGGCAGGCGTTTTCTACTTCACTAATGCGTGTGTCGATTGTTGATACTTTTCTTTCCAAGTCTTCTATTTTCAGGTTAATAGAATCCACATTTTTTTCTATTTTGTCGACTGTTTTCATTTTTTGTTTGATTTGATTGATTTCTTCTAGCATTTCTGTAGCCCAGGGTGGTGTTACTGTATTGTTCTGCTTTGGTTGAAAATATTGCTGTTGCTTTGTTGGGAATGTCCCTCCGTATACAGGCGGTGGTGTCGGAGACTGAGTTTGTCCGGTATTAAATTGAAATGCCATCGTATTTGGTGGATTCAAGGCGTAGTATTGCTGTGTACTATAGTTACTATGTTGCGTAGTACTTACAGTTTGTTTACTTTTGTCTATTAACTGACCACTCTGTTCCCCGCCTAAACTCGTTTGATCGGTTATGCCACAATGGTTACCGCTATCGTCTAATGGTGACGTTGGCGGGCGTTTCTTTTTTCGTTGTTTTCGTTGAGTCTGGTTCTGTTTTCCAGTTATAGTTGTCTCCGACATGAATAATGATATAAGTCCAAACTATCATAACTTTATTGTTTCGTTCTGTTCGTTAAATCTAAAAAAAACTTAAAAAATATCCAAAATTTTAGGAGCGCTAAAATTCCATGTTCTCACCCATCACGAACGATAACTCTCATACGTCATATATGTCATCATAGCTTTGTGAAAAACTACATATACCTGTCTGCTTGTTTGTCATACTAGGTGATTGGCCATCTAGTAGGCAATTAATCTACCAAATTAATGTGTATATGTCATCATAGCTATGTTAAAAACTACATATACTCGTCTGCTTCTTTGTCAAACTAGGTGATTGAGCATCTAGGAGTAAAATAAGGTGATTGGTCATGATATACGGAATTATTTGTCTTGCCGCTTTAAACAGCATATAAACACCTATCCTATATCCATTATTTAAAATATAACTGTTTATTCATCTTATCAACCCCTAGAATGCACCGGCAAATGCATCAGTCAAACTGTAACCGATTCGCAAACTAGTACCGGTGGCAGTAACATTTTCAATCCAAATGCTGGTCCCGGCTTGAGTATCGGTTATTTTAAACCAATTTCTGTTTCGACAGCAGGAATGGGTTCCGGCTCAAGTAGCGGTTCATACAACCCTAGTACCGGTTTTGGCAGCAGTCCATTTAAAATTAATGATGGTTCGGGTGCAGGATTGGTTTCCGGTCCATTTGGTACTGATAATGTTTCGACTAGTGCTGGAAATGGATCAGGAGGCGTTTTACACCAAGTTGACGGTGGTGGCGTTGGAATCGTCTCGCAGCTTGGAAACTTTAATAATGGGAGTGTCATGCCATTTATTCCGGGTGGTACAGAAGGAAACGGTAATGCATTTGATCTTTTGATTGGAGGATCCAGCGGTAGTACAGGACAGGGACCGTTCAATTCCTTAGGGAACGTAGGTAGCGGTGGAAACGGCTTCGGTTCTAGCGGTAGTACCGGACAGGGACCGTTCAATCCCTTAGGAAACGTAGGTAGCGGTGGAGGCGGCTTAGGTTCCAGCGGAAATACAGGACAGGGACCGTTCAATCCCTTAGGAAACGTAGGGAGCGGTGGAGGCGGCTTGGGTTCTAGCGGTGGAACTGGACAGGGAACGTTCAATCCCTTAGGAAACGTAGGTAGCGGTGGCGGCGGCTTGGGTTCCACCGGAAATACAGGACAGGGGTCGTTCAATCCCTTAGGAAACGTAGGTAGCGGTGGAGGCGGCTTGGGTTCAAGCGGTGGTACAGGACAGGGACCGTTCAATCCCTTAGGAAACGTAGGGAGCGGTGGAGGCGGCTTGGGTTCCAGCGGTAGTACTGGGCAGGGACCGTTCAATCCCTTAGGAAACGTAGGTAGCGGTGGAGGCGGCTTGGGTTCCACCGGAAATACAGGACAGGGGTCGTTCAATCCCTTAGGAAACGTAGGTAGCGGTGGAGGCGGCTTGGGTTCAAGCGGTGGTACAGGACAGGGACCTTTCAATCCCTCAGGAAACGTAGGTAGCGGTCTAAACGGTATGGGTTCAAGCGGTGGAAATGGACCAGGCCCGTTTAATCCTTCAGGAAACGGAGGTAGTATAGGAAACGGTATGGGTTCCAGCGGTGGTATGGGTCAGGGGCCATTTAATTCAATGGGTACTGGTAGTAATGGAGGAGGAAAGGGAGGATCCGGAAGTGGCGCCACTGGACATGGGCATTTCAATCAAGCTGGAAATGGCAACGAAGGAAAGGGACCATTTGGATCTGCTTTGGGAAGTAACTGGGAAAATGGTTCCGCAAATCACAAAGGATGGGCTACTGGAGGTGTAAGTGGACCGTTTTCGAATGGTCAGGGCAGTGGTACATCGTCTGGAATATATCATAACATGGGTGGCAATGGTAATGGAATAAGACCCGGTGGTGGAAATGGTAGCAGTGAAATGATGACAGGAAGTGCTTCGGGTATGCATGGCGGTGACAGCAGCTCAAATGGAACCAGTGTTATGCAAACCGGAGCATTTATGACACCCGGAAATACATCGGGTGGACCTGGCTCAACTGCTCCGGGATCAGGAAATGGCGGTCCGTTTCAAATAACACCCCAAACAGGCGGACCTCAGTCTAATGATAGCGGTAAGCCTTTGAGCCCTTTTGCGTCAGCAGCGAACGGTAACGGCCGTGGACCATTTGCACAAGCGACTGGTACCTCCGGAAATAGCACTGGAGCCGGAGGAGTCAATCCTTTTTCTCAGCCTGATTCCCTCGGCGGTGGGATAGGTCCAGCGATTGGCATGTTCCATACAACGGACGGCTCCGACGGCAATATTGGACAAAACTTAGTTGGGGATGGTACACGACCTTTCACTTTGAACTCAGGGCCAAGCTCAAGTTCTAATGTTCTGATGGGTGGGCTTGGTGGATCAGGGCAATTTCTTTACAGCCACAAAGGCGGAACTTTGTCTGGAATGGGTGGATTTGGATCATATGGGCTTTCCGGAAACGGAAATGATCTTATGAGTGGGACAAATACGATTTCTGGATCACAAACAACAATAAATGGCGCCGGGGGTCACACAGATACTAATCTGTTAACGACAATCAAACATTGTACAGATGTGTTGGCTTGTATGATGAACTGTGCCGTCGGATATGACCTCAATGTTACTGGAACTGGTTGTCCAGTATGCACGTGCTCTGAGGGAAATGGTGGACCCGTGCCTGCGACAGAAAATTTAATACAAGAAATGGGTAAGATATGATTTAAAGTTTTCCAAACTGTTCATGTGTATGCAGATCCGATAAAAGATAAAATGAAAGCTCTACGGAATGTCAGATATGTTTTTTCATTTACATGTGTATTGACTCGGCAATTACATGACGGGGGAGGGCGACTCGACCCGGTGTCTGCGTCTGCGTTAAAGTTTTGGTGAAATTGTTAATAAATATGCTTAACTTTCAGTTATATGCATAGGACTGGGCTTCTAAATTTAGTCAATGTCATATGGTGAAACTTTGAGTTAAAGTTTTGGGTAAAATTGTTTATTAGTGTGCATTGCTTGCGTGTAATTGCTAGAATTTTTGCATGCTTAAACTCTGTGACGGCATTATGTAACATATAGGGCTCCTACCTTGAAAGTTTTGGTGCAAGCTGTGATTTACTACATGGATATTCACAGATTTGTGAATGTTATAGGGTGTATGTGTATACCTCGAGTTTTTTGTACTATTATAGTACTGTTATATTTAAGTTCAAGGCGAACTATCGGATCTTAAATAAGAAAATAGGCTTATACATGTAACTCTATGTTAAGGTTTAGGTGTACGTTGTATATATAGTCATGACTACTTTCACTGTTGTATTATGATTCTTATTTTCTTATGTCTGACATTATTTTCAACCAAATGTTGCTCTATTTTTTAGTTGATGTGGTCACTTTGGAGCTCAACACTGTTACTGTGTATTTATATGAACTGCTGTAAAATATCCAGATTGATATGGTCTGGCTTAGTTCAATGATTATTTGTTTATAGGAAATACCTTGTATTATTGTTTGAATATTCCTGGCCCCCTTTGTCTCACATTTATTTATGCATCTGCCCGAGCATTCCCCCTGCCCCCTTTTTATTTTACTTTTGTATTAAATGAAATACTTTAACCATTTTAACTTTATCACCGCCCCCACCCCGATTTTTTCATGTTTTTGTTTTAATTGTAATACCCAATTTCAACTTTATTAATCCCCCATAATTTTGTAAAAAAAACATGTTTTAAATAAAATGAAATACTCTGCCCATTTTTCTCTCAATTAGCATTTGTTTTAAAGTTAACGAACTACTCTGCCCTATTTCAACCGAAGTACTGTTCCCCTCCTCACCTCCACTCCACACACATGTATTTACCGCCTTAATATTAAGGACGATACTGTTGATAAAGCTGTGCCTGTGTAAATATACATTATATAAACTATTATATACCGTTCTGTGATTAGAATAGTCGAGTAAACGCTGTTTTCCAACAGCTCTTGTACATATTATTTATGGCGACTTTTTCGATGTTATTAGTTTTACACCGATTGTGAAGCTAGCGCTTGTATCTTTAAACAAATAAATAATGATGTCCCCAGATCAAATGCTCCTAGACACATAACATTGTTATTTATTTATGTCACAACAGCGACAGAACCCACCAACTGTAAAACGAGTTTCACCTGCCCGGCCAAGTGCACACGCGGGTTCACCTGCTCCAATGATGGATGCCCAACCTGCGACTGTGTCGGGCAGCCAGCAGGTATGTACTGGTGTGCTACTATTATAGTATAGTGTTAGTCTACTTACCTTTATGTTTCAACATGCACGTTATTTGGACAATACTCCAGACAATATTAGTTTGCTGCCATTTTTTTGTTTACTTTGTCTTTCTGTCAGTACACTATCACTATTCCGAAGCTCGTTTAACATTTAACATGTTTAAGCTTTTATAAAAAAATTATATTTGGTTATCGTAATGTATTTCATCTCCATTAAGAAGTACAATCAGAACTTACACAAGTCGCACTCGAATCAGTTTCTGGATATAACCACTTTAAGTATTGTCCATCAGGTCTGACCTGGGATCGAACCGCCCACCTCTGGCGTTGGCAGCCAACAGTCTTACCATATCTCTTCCACCCATTATATATCTTCAAACCACGATTATTATGCTGAGAGAATATTAATGTAATTATATGTCAATATTTCTGTATAAGCAAAGCAGGTTTCGAGGCATAAGTGCATTTATTCACAAACAGCAGAAGATCAATAACGACAAGACGGTAATTTATTGCAAAACAAATGGTATACTATTCATAAAAATAAACTTCATTCATTTGTTTTCGTTTTCAGTCCAACTTCCCAGCATTGATCAATTAAATTGTGAGGGCAAATTTACATGCAAAAGCAGCTGCCGCAATGGCTACACGTGTGGACCTGATGGCTGCCCGACGTGTGATTGCCTCACTGAGGGTGCGTGTCTGCCCATCGTGCACCGCGTCCTTACCGATGTTTTGTATAAGGGAATGGAATTATTGCGACAATGTGTTTTTCTTGTCACTTAATTATAGTACATGGTGATCTGTCCTAATACACTTACCAATGATACCAACTAGATGTATAAGCACAAACGCATCATGGCGGCCTGGTCGTTTATTTCAAGACCGTCCTTGCACGTTTGTTTATCTGCGATGTTTCCCCTTGTTTACGTATCTAACATAACTATAAAAACTTGCAGGGTGTATATTTGTGATACGCGGAAGCTTTGCAACTGTTCGTTGGCTGATCAAAGATAAACTAACTGCGGATGTTTTATTTTATCTGGTCGATTTAGATACAATATTATGCAATGCTAAATTGTGGTTAGTATACACTTCTTAGAACTTCATGTTGGTTGATTTAACAAGCTATACCAAAATGCTGATTGGTTTAGTCGACGTGCTGCGTAAGACGTATTGTACCCTTTACTTGGAAGATTGAGCAGAGCGATTTGAAATTTAGACTTAGAATCATACAAACATAATACGACGCACACGTATATGGTCAGCTACCACCATTGCGTTTTCCATAGACTTACATTATAACGTTTGACCTAATTCTCACTATTTCTATCATCAGCGGACCAAAAAGTCCTATATCATATTAAAGTACTGTGAAATAATTATATTAAAGAATATGTGAAGAGTATGTTGAAGCAAATGTCGTGAATCGTATATGTGAAGAGTATTTTAAAGCAAGTGTCGTGAATCGTATATGTGAAGAGTATGTTAAAGCAAGTGTCGTGAATCGTATATGTGAAGAAATATGTTAAAACAAGTGTCGTGAATCGTATCTGTGAAGAGTATGTTAAAGCAAGTGAATGCTTGATTATTTCTAAGTGAATACTTTTATTATTTCTAAGTGAACACTTTGATTATTTCTATGTGAATACTTTGATTATTTCTATGTTGATTATTTCTAAGTGAACAGTTTGATTATTTCTAAGTGAACACTTTGATTATTTCTTTGTGAATACTTCGATTATTTCTAAGTGAACACTCTAATTATTTCTATGTGAATACTTTGGTTATTTCTAAGTGAACACTTTGGTTATTTCTAAGTGAATGCTTTGATTATTTCTAAGTGAATACTTTGATTATTTCATAGTGAAAACTTTGATTATTTCCTAGTGAATACATTGGTTATTTCTAAGTGAATACTTTGATTATTTCTAAATGAATAATTTGATTATTTCTAAGTGAACACTTTGATTATTTCTTAGTGAATAATTTGATTATTTCTATGTGAATACTTTGATTATTTCTATGTGAATACTTTGATTATTTCTATGTGAATACGTTCGGTACCACTTCGGCTTTTAACGGGATGAAATTACAATTTGAAGCCGTGTTATTTGTTTAAGACAGTACTGGTATATCAGTTATCCATTTCGTTTCACAATACAGCAAACTTCTGACATGTGTCAATATATTTCAGTGACGAATCTAAAACCTGTTGTTGTTCAGCCCACGCCAGCGCCCTCTACTTCCGGTGTAAGCACACTGATAAGCAAGTGTCACGCAACAGTACAGTGTATGGCGACATGTGACAATGGCTACACGCTAGGGTCCGAGGGTTCAGATGGATGCCCAAAATGTTCCTGTATTAATCTGCAGACAAGTACGCTTGTAGTCATATTATGTATTGACAACTGTATTGCATTGTATTTGGTCTCCTGTGATGACATTTTGCATATTGTGATTTTGAAAACAATCGTTTGGACTTTTAATAAAAAGTTTATGTCAGTTGTTAAGAATTTAGTGTCAGTTGATGTTAATTCATGGTGTCAGTGTCAGTTGATGTTAATTTAGTGTCAGTTGATTATAATTTAGTGTCAATTGATGACAATGTGCTTATACTGTAGCGTTAGTTGACGCAGGTGTAGTATCAGTTAGACAATAAAATGTTAATATGAAAATTAAGTTATACTGTAGTGTCAGTTGATGACAATTTGGTTATACTGTCTGTAGTATCAGTTGATTACAATTTGGTTATATTGTAGTGTCAGTTGATGACAATTTGGTTATACTGTAGTGTCAGTTGATGGCAATTTGGTTAAACTGTCTGTAGTGTCAGTTGATGACAATTTGGTTATACTGTTATGTCAGTTGATGACAATTTGGTTAAAATGTCTGTAGTGTCAGATGATGACAATTTGGTTATACTGTCTGTAGTGTCAGATGATGACAATTTGGTTATACTGTCTGTAGTGTCAGATGATGACAATTTGGTTATACTGCCTGTAGTGTCAGTTGATGACAATTTGGTTATACTGTCTGTAGTGTCAGATGATGACAATTTGGTTATACTGTCTGTAGTGTCAGATGATGACAATTTGGTTATACTGTCTGTAGTGTCAGATGATGACAATTTGGTTATACTGTCTGTAGTGTCAGTTGATGATAGTTTGGTTAAACTGTCTGTAGTGTCAGTTGATGACAATTTGGTTATACTGTAGTGTCAGTTGATGATAATTTGGTTATACTGTCTGTAGTGTCAGATGATGACAATTTGGTTATACTGTCTGTAGTGTCAGATGATGACAATTTGGTTAAACTGTCTGTAGTGTCAGTTGATGGCAATTTGGTTAAACTGTCTGTAGTGTCAGTTGATGACAATTTGGTTATACTGTCTGTAGTGTCAGTTGATGACAATTTGGTTATACTGTCTGTAGTGTCAGATGATGACAATTTGGTTATACTGTCTGTAGTGTCAGATGATGACAATTTGGTTATACTGTCTGTAGTGTCAGAAGATGACAATTTGGTTAAACTGTCTGTAGTGTCAGTTGATGGCAATTTGGTTAAACTGTCTGTAGTGTCAGTTGATGGCAATTTGGTTAAACTGTCTGTAGTGTCAGATGATGACAATTTGGTTATACTGCCTGTAGTGTCAGTTGATGACAATTTGGTTATACTGTCTGTAGTGTCAGATGATGACAATTTGGTTATACTGTCTGTAGTGTCAGATGATGACAATTTGGTTATACTGTCTGTAGTGTCAGTTGATGATAGTTTGGTTAAACTGTCTGTAGTGTCAGTTGATGACAATTTGGTTATACTGTAGTGTCAGTTGATGATAATTTGGTTATACTGTCTGTAGTGTCAGATGATGACAATTTGGTTATACTGTCTGTAGTGTCAGATGATGACAATTTGGTTAAACTGTCTGTAGTGTCAGTTGATGGCAATTTGGTTAAACTGTCTGTAGTATCAGTTGATGACAATTTGGTTATACTGTAGTGTCAGTTGATAACAATTTGGTTATACTGTCTGTAGTGTCAATTGATGACAATTTTGTTATACTGTAGTGTCAGTTGATGATAATTTGGTTATACTGTAGTGTCAGTTGATGAAAATTTAGTGATACTGTAGCGTCAGGTGATGCAAAAATTGGTTATAGTGTAGCGTCAGTTGATGGCAATTTGATTAAACTGTAGGGTCACTTGATGACAAATTGGTTTTACTGTAGCGTCACTTGATAACAATTTGGTTATACTTAAGCGTCACTTGTTGGCAATTTTGTTATACTGTAGCGTCAGTGGTTTTACTGTAGCGTCAGTTGATGACAATTTGGTTAAATTGTAGCGTCAGTTAATGACAATATGGTTATTCTGTAGCGTCAATTGGTGACAGTTTGGTTATACCGTAGCTTCAGTTGATGACAGTTTGGTTATACTGTATCGTCACTTGGTGACAATTTCGTTATACTGTAGCGTTAGTTGATGACAATTTGGTTTTACTGTAGCTTCAGTTGATGACAATTTGGTTATACTGTATCGTCACTTGTTGACAATTTCGTTATACTGTAGCGTCAGTTGATGACAATTTGGTTTTACTGTAGCGTCGGTTGGTGAAAATTTCGTTATACTGTAGCGTCAACTGATGACAATTTGGTTATACTGTAGCGTCAGTTGATGACAACTTGGTTATACTGCAGCGTCAGTGGTGATACTGTAGCATCAGTTGATGACAGTTTGGTTATTCTATAGCGTCAGTTGGTGACAATTTGGTTATACTGTAGCGTCAGTTGATGACAACTTGGTTATACTGTAGAGTCAGTTGATGACAACTTGGTTATACTGCAGCGTTAGTGGTGATACTGTAGCATCAGTTGATGACAGTTTGGTTATTCTATAGCGTCAGTTGGTGACAATTTGGTTATACTGTAGCGTCAGTTGATGACAACTTGGTTATACTGTAGCGTCACTTGATGACAACTTGGTTATACTGCAGCGTCAGTGGTGATACTGTAGCATCAGTTGATGACAGTTTGGTTATTCTATAGCGTCAGTTGGTGACAATTTCGTTATACTGTAGTGTCAGTTGATGACAATTTGGTTATACTGTATCGTCAGTTGGTGACAATTTGGTTATAGTGTAGCGTCAGTTGATGGCAATTTGATTAAACTGTAGGGTCACTTGATGACAAATTGGTTTTACTGTAGCGTCACTTGATAACAATTTGGTTATACTTAAGCGTCATTTGGTTATACTGCAGTGTCACTTGTTGGCAATTTTGTTATACTGTAGCGTCAGTGGTTTTACTGTAGCGTCAGTTGATGACAATTTGGTTAAATTGTAGCGTCAGTTGATGACAATATGGTTATTCTGTAGCGTCAGTTGGTGACAATTTGGTTATACTGTAGCTTCAGTTGATGACAGTTTGGTTATACTGTATCGTCACTTGGTGACAATTTCGTTATATTGTATCGTCAATTGATGATAATTTGGTTTTACTGTAGCTTCAGTTGATGACAATTTGGTTATACTGTATCGTCACTTGGTGACGATTTCGTTATACTGTAGCGTCAGTTGATGACAATTTGGTTTTACTGTAGCGTCGGTTGGTGAAAATTTCGTTATACTGTAGCGTCAACTGATGACAATTTGGTTATACTGTAGCGTCAGTTGGTGACAATTTGTTTTTTTGTAGCGTCAGTTGGTGACAATTTGGTTATACTGTAGCGTCAGTTGATGACAACTTGGTTATACTGCAGCGTCAGTGGTGATACTGTAGCATCAGTTGATGACAGTTTGGTTATTCTATAGCGTCAGTTGGTGACAACTTGGTTATACTGTAGTGTCAGTTGATGACAATTTGGTTATACTGTAGCGTCAGTTGGTGACAATTTGGTTATACTGTAGCGTCAGTTGGTGACAATTTGGTTATACTGTAGCGTCAGTTGGTAACAATTTGGTTATACTGTAGCGTCAGTTGGTGACAGTTTGGTTATACTGTAGCGTCAGTTGATGACAGTTTGGTTATACTTTAGCGTCACTTGATGACAGTTTGGTTATTTTGTAGCGTCACTTGATGACAGTTTGGTTATACTTTAGCGTCAGTTGATGACAATTTGGTTATACTGTAGCGTCAGTTGGTGACAATTTGGTTATACTGTAGTGTCAGTTGGTGACAGTTTGTGACAATTTGGTTATACTGTAGCGTCAGTTGGTGACAATTTGGTTATACTGTAGCGTCAGTTGGTGACAATTTGGTTATACTGGAGCGTCAGTTGGTAACAATTTGGTTATACTGTAGCGTCAGTTGGTGACAGTTTGGTTATACTGTAGCGTCAGTTGATGACAGTTTGGTTATACTTTAGCGTCACTTGATGACAGTTTGGTTATTCTGTAGCGTCACTTGATGACAGTTTGGTTATACTTTAGCGTCAGTTGATGACAATTTGGTTATACTGTAGCGTCAGTTGGTGACAATTTGGTTATACTGTAGTGTCAGTTGGTGACAGTTTGTGACAATTTGGTTATACTGTAGCGTCAGTTGGTGACAATTTGGTTATACTGTAGCGTCAGTTGGTTTTACTGTAGCGTCAGTTGGTGACAATTTGGTTATACTGTAGCGTCAGTTGATGACAATTTGGTTATACTGTAGCGTCAGTTGGTGACAATTTGGTTATACTGTAGCGTCAGTTGGTGACAATTTGGTTATACTAAGCGTCAGTTGATGACAATTTGGTTTTACTGTAGCATCACTTGATAACAATTTGGTTATACTGTAGCGTCAATTGGTTATACTGTAGTGTCAGTTGGTTATACTGTAGCGTCATTTGGTTATACTCTAGTGTCAGTTGGTTTATACTGTATTGTCAGTTGATGACAATTTGGTTATTCTGTAGCGTTATTTGGTTATACTGTAGTGACAGTTGATGACAATTTGGTTATACTTTAGAGTCAGTTGGTTAAACTGTAGTGTCAGTTGGTTATACTGTAGTGTCAGTTGGTGATACTGTACTGTCAATTGGTGATACTGTAGCGTCAATTGGTTATACTGTAGCGTCATTTGGTTATACTGTAGCGTCAGTTGGTTATACTGTAGTGACAGTTGATGACAATTTGGTTATACTGTAGCGTCATTTGGTTATACTGAAGTGTCATCTGTCAATTGGTTATACTGTAGTGTCAGTTGGTTATACTGTACTGTCAATTGGTTATACTGTAGCGTCAGTTGGTTATACTGTAGCGTCTGTTGGTTATACTATAGCGTGTGTTGGTTATACTGTAGCGTTATACTGTACTGTCAATTGGTTATACTGTAGCGTGTGTTGGTTATACTGTAGCGTTATACTGTACTTTCAATTGGTTATACTGTAGTGTCAGTTGGTTATACTGTACTGTCAACTGGTTATACTGTAGCGTCAGTTGGTTATACTGTAGTGTCAGTTGGTTATACTGTAACATCAGTTGGTTATACTGTAGTGTCAGTTGGTGACAATTTGGTTATACTGTAGCGTCAGTTGGTTATACTGTAGTGTCAGTTGGTGACAATTTGGTTATACTGTAGTGTTAGTTGGTGACAATTTGATTATACTGTAGTGTAAAAGTTTAAATATACTTGCTGTGATAAAATGATTTTTAAAAGTAGTATTGTTTCAGCTGAATGCCACACCGGATGTGAACATAAACCGGCCGTAGCTCTGCACACCTGCGACGCAGCACTCTCGTGTATGTCCTCGTGTACTGACGGGTATCACCTTGGTGATGTTGGAGGTGATGGCTGTCCAGCATGCTCGTGCAAAGTTGCCAATTGTCACAGTGGATGTAAAGAGACGCACAAAGAAGTAATACAACTTGTACAAACGTCTGACGGATGTACTTCTGGCACTTGTCATAACTCGTGCACAGGGGACTGTGGAAATTCAGGTATTTTTATTGTTGTGTTTTACAATTAATTCAAGCATGTATTTGAAATTTACTTGTGCGAAAGAACTGACTAAACTTACCATAGTGCTTTTCATTCTTCTTTCATACAAAAATCTCATAAAACACAAAAAAGAACATATCCATCTGTAAACATCCCTGTATTTATTATGAGTTCACACGTTAAACAAACACATGATTTCAAGAAAAATATCATAGTTTATAACAAAACAAGGCCGTTAAATATCTATTATTGTCCAAGGAGTAGAGCATCGGATCCGAGGTCGGGCATTCGTGGCTTTGATACTCCGCCGGAACTATAAGTGGTGTCCTTGAGCAAGACATTTTAACGGCATATGCTAAGTATGGCTTTACCGAGAAAACGTCTCCAATTACCCATTGTGTGTATGTACAGATGTACCCATTGTGTGTATGTACAGATGTACCCAGTGTGTGTATGTACAGATGTACCCAGTGTGTGTATGTACATATATACCCATTGTGTGTATGTACAGATATACCCATTGTGTGTATGTACAGATGTACCCAGTGTGTGTATGTACAGATGTACCCAGTGTGTGTATGTACATATATACCCATTGTGTGCATGTACAGATGTACCCAGTGTGTGTATGTACATATGTACCAATTGTGTGTATGTACAGATGTACCCAGTGTGTGTATGTACAGATGTATCCAGTGTGTGTATGTACATATGTACCAAATGTGTGTATGTACAGATGTACCCAGTGTGTGTATGTTCAGATGTACCCATTGTGTGTATGTACAGATGTACCCAGTGTGTGTATGTACATATATACCCATTGTGTGTATGTACAGATGTATCCAGTGTGTGTATGTACATATATACCCATTGTGTGTATGTACAGATGTACCAAGTGTGTGTATGTACAGATGTACCCATTGTGTGTATGTACATATATACCCATTGTGTGTATGTACAGATATACCCATTGTGTGTATGTACAGATGTACCCATTGTGTGTATGTACAGATGTACCCATTGTGTGAATGTACATATACCCATTGTGTGTATGTACAGATGTACCCAGTGTGTGTATGTACATATGTACCAATTGTGTGTATGTACAGATGTACCCAGTGTGTGTATGTACAGATGTACCCAGTGTGTGAATGTACATATACCCATTGTGTGTATGTACAGATGTACCCAGTGTGTGTATGTACATATGTACCAATTGTGTGTATGTACAGATGTACCCAGTGTGTGTATGTACAGATGTACCCAGTGTGTGTATGTACATATGTACCAACTGTGTGTATGTACAGATGTACCCAGTGTGTGTATGTACAGATGTACCCATTGTGTGTATGTACAGATGTACCCAGTGTGTGTATGTACATATATACCCATTGTGTGTATGTACAGATATATCCAGTGTGTGTATGTACATATATACCCATTGTGTGTATGTACAGATGTACCAATTGTGTGCATGAACAGATGTACCCAATTTGTGTATGTACATATGTACCAATTGTGTGTATGTACAGATGTACCCATTGTGTGTATGTACAGATGTTTCCATTGTGTGTATGTACAGATGTACCCATTGTGTGTTTGTACAGATGTTTCCATTGTGTGTATGTTCAGATGTACCCATTGTGTGTATGTACAGATGTACCAATTGTGTGTATGTACAGATGTTCCAATTGTGTGTATGGACAGATGTACCAATTGTGTATATGTACAGATATTCCCATTGTGTGTATGTACAGATGTACCAATTGTGTGTATGTACAGATGTTCCCATTGTGTGTATGTACAGATGTACCAATTGTGTGTATGTACAGATGTTCCCATTGTGTGTATGTATAGATGTACCAAATGTGTGTATGTACAGATGTACCAATTGTGTGTATGTACAGATGTTCCCACCCATTGTGTGTATGTACAGATGTACTAGGAGTAAAAAAAATGACGCAGTGTACGCATAACCAAATTGCACTAGGTGCGCTTACGTACTGTCCTTTGTATTAACGCATGAATTATTGGACGTATTGTCCTTTGTATTAACGCATGAAGTATTGGATGTTTTCGTCTATGAAGCTTTTCTTCTCCTAAACAACATGTAAACACCCAATGCTTCCGGTTTATGTGGTTTTGATAAATATAAAAGCTACGGCCATATTTGTATGATACCTGCCATGACCAGCACTATTTCTGGTACGAAAATTTAAGGATGAAGTTTATGTTTGTTAAAATTCCATGTACCTCTGTTTGCTCAACATGTGACATTATATTAATTAACATTTATTTTTAAAAGAATTGTGATATATACGAGACAATTTATGAACACATTACCATTTAAAAAGTCCTTGCCTTCTGACCTCTGCACGCTATAACTAACAAAAATTGGATATGCGCCCAAGCACACAAATGACGTCATATGGGTGGGGTGTGGTGGTATATTTGTGTTGGGAGTGTCAAATACCAATCTGTATTGACTTATTCATTTCTTTTTGTTAGGAACGCAAGTTGTTCAGCTTGTTTCTGGCGGATCAGCGTCTGGGGGCGGCAGCTCATTAAGTGTCAGCGGGGGAGGATTTATGGGCGGGGCTGGAGGTGGAGCAATTGCAGCTGGTGGGAGTAGCGGAGGTATGACAGATGGAGGTGGGTATTTCAACATTTGAAATATATCAATATTAAAAAGAAACAACATTTTATCACATAATGTACAGGTATATATATATATATGGAGATAATTATTTGTGAATAACCAAGACATAAATGTACAGACCAGACTACGGCGAGTGCGCCTAGCTACAATGCAAACCATAGATACAATATCAAGGCCTCTGCCAAACCAATAAATTTGGTGTCGACCATGACTTATATACTATGGAATTACATGCAACACATCTGGACAGGGTGAACAAATTTACATACATGAAGTGATAGCTTTTTATGAGTAGGATCCAGTTAAGGATTCATGACTACTCACATGCTATATAAAGGACAGATTTATAAACCCGTTGGATCATATAGATACAGTGAATTCATATATATTTAATTTCGTAAAGGGAGATAATTAAATTCACAACAACGGAATTTACGATTTTTGGGATCTTTTCAGATGATCATTCACAATGCATGATATATATATATATATATGGAGATAATTATTTGTGAATAACCAAGACATAAATGTACAGACCAAACTATAGCGAAGAATGCAAACCATAGATAAATACCAAGGCCTCTATATATACATAGTATATATATTGTATACTCTGACAATATTTAAACCCAAATGATTACATTAAACATATCATAACAAACTGACAGCGAAACCGTCTGCTTCGAAGTAACACACACACACACACACACACACACACACACACACACACACACACACTAAAATAAAATGTATAACTAATACATGTATATACGTTCCAGGAAAACAGTGTAAACCTCTGCCGCCCAACTGCCACCCATATTGTATTAAATATGACATGGAACACTGCCGAATGTGCGAGTGTTAAAGTGAGTTTCTAGCTTTTTATAAAGTTTAAAAGAACATAATATAACTTTATATCTGAACATTATATCTACATGATGCAAATATAAAATTAGAATACACCAGTATGTGTAACGACTATTTATTTTGATTTTACTTTCGAAAGGTAGCTCTTGTAAATGCCTCAATGAATCTTATTTTGCATATCCTCATAAAAGAACGCTATCATGGAAAATATGCTACCAAAACACAATCAATATTCATCCTGCTTTCCTTTCGTATCGCCTTTTTTGTTTACAAAATTGAAACAGACGAAGAAAACTTTCAACATTTCCGAATATCGTTTTTTTCCTTGGTTGATAGTTTAGATACAATGGTGTAATACATATTTATTAATGAATTTGAAAGAAAGTAAAAACAGAGTCTGCATATTTATATATATCATCGTGCTCGACTGATGCTCAGCCTCATTGAGTAACAAGGTATTGAGTTTAATTATAGTTAAAAGTACATTAATTGAACATTGATTATTTGCAACTAACCAATCATTTATCTAATCATTAGAACGAATCGTCGGCAAGGTAGCCCAAAGGAAAAGTATATATATATATCATAATCAATTATTTCACTAGCTGTATTTATCGTAGTAAGTTTGTGCAACTACTGCTCGGTGCACGCTACACTCCCATTCATCGCAGTCAAATGACAGAACTTCGATAATGGTCGTCATTACAAATGTATTTTACTGTTTTAATGCGTGTTTTACGCTCAAAATTACATATATAAAGAAATTGCCATGTACCAGAAATTACACCTGTAAATCTCTCTGCCATAGTTTGACATGTACCAGAAATTACACCTGTAAATTCTCTCCGCACATTGTTTAAACAATTCACTTCAAATATAACTTTTACTCCGACCTTTTTCTTGTAGGTAAGCAAGACGTCATAAATATATACATTGACGTCATTATTCTGACGTAACGTCTGTCTCCTTTTTACGGTTTCTTACGACAAAATCAAGTTTTGAAATATTGATATTGTCCTACTTTCTCTGCCAATGAAATCGCTCAGTTTTTTTTTCGAAATAGCACATTCCATTTCAAATATAGAAACTTCCATTTTCCATTCCGTGAAAAATAGAACTTTCAATTTTGAATCAACTTCTGAAGCTGTAAGGACAACGCTACATTGTTGTCCTATTTTTTTAGCCAATGAAATCGCTCATTTTTTTTCAAAATAGAACGTTCCATTTCACATAGAAAGTTCCATTTTCCATTTCATGAGAAACAGAACTTATATTTTGAATCAACTCCTAAAGCTGCAAAGACAATGCTTTATTTTTTCACTACGGTGATGAATCCGGGTGACCTAATGCTAAAAGTAAAAGTGCCCGTTTCTGGTAACATTCTTGCAGATTACTTTCTTAAAATTAACATTTCATGAAAAATCATAAAACAATGACGAACGCAGTCTCTGGCAACTTAGTAAGTTTAGTTTAAACTTATCTGTTTTACTCTGATTGTGAAACAAGTTACGCTCGAAGTCTTCCTTTGCAGAACCAGTACTAAGCATATGCCAAATGACAGTAGGCCTTATTTTGCACACAAAACCGTAACGGGGGATCGAACACACGACCCTCCGATCATGGATCTGATGTTCTAATACTGAACCACGCGCTGCACTTATTAACACCGATAAGTTCATCTCCACGCAGAGACGGCGTTCGTCTTTATTTTGTGAATTTCATGAAATATTAAGAAAATGATTAGCAAAATGTTACCTGTAACGGACAATTTTCTTTCGATTTTTACACCGCTCAATAGTATCAGGTCACGTATGTTCGTTACCGCATGCAACTACAAAACGATCGCAATCCCTTAAATTCACTCTCAACTTCAATGATGAACACTCCCCCTAAATCCATTTAATCCAATGAAAACTTACGAGGAGCGCGCGAAATATCTATAGAATAAAGTGAGTTAAACTATTTCAGATAATCTGGATGGCATAAACAGAAAATGTCTACTAAATAATCAACCTCTGTAGAGGATCAACTTACGCGGTGAACCAATAAGTTAATATCACAAAATTTGTAACTGGACGGTTATCCGGTTAATCGTTTCAGCACTTTTCTGCAGCGACACTGTCATGTGTGATTTCATTTCCGTTTAGAAATAATAGTTTACAAGTAATTATTTTCTGTTTAATTTGTTATGGAATACAACTATGACATAATAATTTAAATCTTTTATTTTTGAAATTCCATTGCAAATAAAATATTTGTATCACACTAAACAAGAACTTTCATCTCAATCACTAAATATCTACAAAAATGTAGGTAATTAACCCTCACATGTAACTTATATAATGAACAGTCTCAAATTAATAGACGTACGAGATCTTGTACATTATGATTATACATCACGGAAACGCCTCATCTAACTTGTTTATTTTTAACGAACAAAACAACCTAAAATGAATATATATATATATATATATAAATTCAATTAGAAAATCAAAAGAAAATGAATGCTCAAATACGTGTATAACCCATACAATGAACGGCCTAAACTTAATATATGTCCGAAATAATTATGAAGACAAGCGATTTGCTTGTTTTGCCGAACGAGCAAACTATGTACAAAACAACATCACAGACTTGCTCAGTCTAAATCCATTTTAACTTTAACTGTAACATTTGTGGTGATGGATACTCTAGGCATCAGACCCATTTCTTCAAGTGGTATGCAAGGCTGGATCGCCAAATCGATACCTTGCCACATTATTTTGCAAACGTTTTACTTCTGGTCGTGAACATCCCTAGTATTTCCTGTAATATGTCTTCGGTTACAAAGTCGTTCAAAGGACACAGGACACTGAACTCTTTCAGCAGTAACGCTACACATATTTTGATGTTTAAGAAGACTTTTCCTAAAGGCGAATGTTGCTTTACATGTTTTGCATCTTTCTTTTAGCGCCGGATCGTGCGATGCCACATGCCTTTAAAAATTCCATAGAGTGTAATATCCTTTCTGACACAAATTGCAGGTGAATCGAAAGATTCTGTTATGAACTGTCCTGCTATGTTGTCTTAGCCCTTCTGCAGATATAAGTATCTTCCCACAATCATTACACAATAAACTTTTCGTTGATGATGACGAAGATCCCGACAATTCATTGTTTTTTTCCATCAAGTTATTCGTGTGCAATCTTTTCGTGTCTCTTTGAGATTAAACATTCGTTTTGTGCTGTATTCATATTTTCATTGCCCACTTCAATGAAACACTCATCTATGCCTTTAAATTCAAATGAATCGTCCATTTTGTGGTGATCTGCATCAAACTACAACGTATGAAACAGTAATCTAATTATTAGGGCTCACAAGCGATCGTACAGTGAACTCACAAGTGACATTACAGAATTATTTTCCTTGTAAAAAAGCTAAGACAAATGACCGTACAGTTTCTTTGACCCTGCATGGAAATAAATAGATATAACTTCCAAAATAGAACATTTGTTTTAATATCATATGCAGATATTGGTCTAGTAATATTAGCATTAACTTGTAAAGTTAAAATAGTCATATAAAGAGTTTTTTATAACAAAAATGGCTGTTTTACACCTTTAAATGGAGTAACGGGTTCAGAAAATATTGTTTCGGCAAGAAATCCTATACATTCATTAATAGGAAACACAGGCAATGATAACTGGTTCATTGGAAGGCTACTAGTACAATTTAAGTCAATTATTACAAGTGGAAGTCTTTGAATACGTTGAAAACATACCTGCACATCTGCCGAAACTTTCGAACGCTGTCGCTTCATTACTCGGAAATGATTGTACTAAACTCAATATTTCCAAGTGACTACAATTCGTTTATACACTGTGATAATTAATGCTAATGAGAACTAGGTGGACGTTATTGATTCTATTTAAAAATAGAACTTAATATTTTTATACTTTATGTTTTAATATTTTAGCTAATTCAATGTTATGATTTTGATTATTAATGTATGTACATTCCTATAAACCACAGTGTATGTATTTTAGGTTCTGGGAGACGAGCGTACAGCGAGAGATAAACAAATAGTCCGTTTCGTTTCATATATTCATGATAATATTCAAATAAAGCTGTGTGAAATTAATGTGGATTCTTTATATTAAACGTTAAGAAGTATACTTGGTATTTTCACTTGTATATTTTACTACCACAAGTTTACATTTATAAGTGTTTATAACAAAACATGCACATATTAACAGTTGAAAGTTAGTATACTGCATCTTGTTAACCGGAAGTGCACCATTGGGTAACTGTTGTTACTCAATTGGTCATTTTCTGGTGAATCCACGAGAGAAATGACGTTACACGTGTGTATACACCTGGACTCATACTGTCGCCGCATCCGGAACCCCAGCTAACAACTCCGGCTATCTCCCATACGCCGTGTTTCTGGCACACCAGCGGGCCGCCGGAATCTCCCTTGAAATGTAAATATAATGTGACATTAAATAGGTGTTCATTTCATGACGATTTGAACGTTAGAATAAATTGCTTATCGATTGTTTTCTTTCTATACTCAACTTCGTGTTTATAATTAAACTGACTCAATGATACATGCAATATAAAATGTCTTCTGAATTAATTTGTATTCTAGGTGAATCGAAGAAAGCATTTGAATATGTAGCTTGTTATTCCGGCTTATACATGTTTATTGTAATATGAAACTTGTTGTCCCGGCTTATACATGTTTATTGTAATATGAAACTTGTTGTCCCGGCTTATACATGTTTACTGTAATATGAAACTTATGAAACTTGTTGTCCCGGCTTATACATGTTTATTGTAATATGAAACTTGTTGTCCCGGCTTATACATGTTTATTGTAATATGAAACTTGTTGTCCCGGCTTATACATGTTTACTGTAATATGAAACTTGTTGTCCCGGCTTATACATGTTTATTGTAATATGAAACTTGTTGTCCCGGCTTATACATGTTTACTGTAATATGAAACTTGTTATCCCGGCTTATACATGTTTATTGTAATATGAAACTTGTTGTCCCGGCTTATACATGTTTATCGTAATATGGAACTTGTTGTCCCGGCTTATACATGTTTACTGTAATATGAAACTTGTTGTCCCGCTTATACATGTTTATTGTAATATGAAACTTGTTGTCCCGGCTTATACATGTTTACTGTAATATGAAACTTGTTATCCCGGCTTATACATGTTTATTGTAATATGAAACTTGTTGTCCCGGCTTATACATGTTTATTTGAATATTTGAAAATATAACTTGCTGTTCGGCTTGTACATGTTTATTGTAATATGTAACTTGTTGTTCTGACTTATACATGTTTATTGTAATATGAAACTTGTTATTCCGGCTTATACATGTTTATTTGAATATTTGAAAATATAACTTGCTGTTCGGCTTATACATGTTTATTGTAATATGTAACTTGTTGTTCCGACTTATACATGTTTATTGTAATATGTAGCTTGTTGTCCCGGCTTATACATGTTTAATGTAATATGTAACTTGTTGTCCCGGTTTATACATGTTTATTGAAATACGTCATATGTTGTCCCGGCATATACATGTTTATTGAAATACGTCATATGTTGTCCTGGCTTATACATGTTTATTGAAATACGTCATATGTTGTCCCGGCTTATACACGTTTATTGAAATACGTCATATGTTGTCCCGGCTTATACACGTTTATTGAAATACGTCATATGTTGTCCCGGCTTATACATGTTTATTGAAATACGTCATATGTTGTCCCGGCTTATACATGTTTATTGAAATACGTCATATGTTGTCCCGGCTTATACATGTTTATTGAAATACGTCATATGTTGTCCCGGCTTATACATGTTTATTGAAATACGTCATATGTTGTCCCGGCTTATACATGTTTATTGAAATACGTCATATGTTGTCCCGGCTTATACATGTTTATTGAAATACGTCATATGTTGTCCCGGCTTATACATGTTTATTGAAATACGTCATATGTTGTCCCGGCTTATACATGTTTATTGAAATACGTCATATGTTGTCCCGGCTTATACATGTTTATTGAAATATGTCATATGTTGTCCCGCTTATACATGTTTATTGAAATACGTCATAAGTTGTCCCGGCTTATACATGTTTATTGAAATACGTCATATGTTGTCCCGGCTTATACATGTTTATTGAAATACGTCATAAGTTGTCCCGGCTTATACATGTTTATTGAAATATGTCATATGTTGTCCCGGCTTATACATGTTTAGTGAAATACGTCATAAGTTGTCCCGGCTTATACATGTTTATTGAAATATGTCATATGTTGTCCCGGCTTATACATGTTTATTGAAATACGTCATAAGTTGTCCCGGCTTATACATGTTTATTGAAATACGTCATATGTTGTCCCGGCTTATACATGTTTATTGAAATACGTCATATGTTGTCCCGGCTTATACATGTTTATTGAAATACGTCATATGTTGTCCCGGCTTATACATGTTTATTGAAATACGTCATATGTTGTCCCGGCTTATACATGTTTATTGAAATACGTCATAAGTTGTCCCGGCTTATACATGTTTATTGAAATACGTCATATGTTGTCCCGGCTTATACATGTTTATTGAAATATGTCATATGTTGTCCCGGCTTATACATGTTTATTGAAATATGTCATATGTTGTCCCGGCTTATACATGTTTATTGAAATACGTCATAAGTTGTCCCGGCTTATACATGTTTATTGAAATACGTCATATGTTGTCCCGGCTTATACATGTTTATTGAAATACGTCATAAGTTGTCCTGGCTTATACATGTTTATTGAAATATGTCATATGTTGTCCCGGCTTATACATGTTTATTGAAATATGTCATATGTTGTCCCGGCTTATACATGTTTATTGAAATACGTCATAAGTTGTCCCGGCTTATACATGTTTATTGAAATATGTCATATGTTGTCCCGGCTTATACATGTTTATTGAAATACGTCATAAGTTGTCCCGGCTTATACATGTTTATTGAAATACGTCATATGTTGTCCCGGCTTATACATGTTTATTGAAATACGTCATATGTTGTCCCGGCTTATACATGTTTATTGAAATATGTAATATGTTGTCCCGGCTTATACATGTTTATTTAGATATGTAGCTTGTTGTCCCGGCTTATACATGTTTATTGAAATATGTCATATGTTGTCCCGGCTTATACATGTTTATTGAAATACGTCATATGTTGTCCCGGCATATACATGTTTATTGAAATACGTCATAAGTTGTCCCGGCTTATACATGTTTATTGAAATATGTCATATGTTGTCCCGGCTTATACATGTTTATTGAAATATGTCATATGTTGTCCCGGCTTATACATGTTTATTGAAATACGTCATATGTTGTCCCGGCATATACATGTTTATTGAAATATGTCATATGTTGTCCCGGCTTATACATGTTTATTTAGATATATAGCTTGTTGTCCCGGCTTATACATGTTTATTGAAATACGTCATATGCTGTCCCGGCTTATACATGTTTATTGAAATACGTCATATGCTGTCCCGGCTTATACATGTTTATTGAAATACGTCATATGCTGTCCCGGCTTATACATGTTTATTGAAATACGTCATATGCTGTCCCGGCTTATACATGTTCATTGAAATACGTCATATGTTGTCCCGGCTTATACATGTTCATTGAAATACGTCATATGTTGTCCCGGCTTATACACGTTCATTGAAATACGTCATATGTTGTCCCGGCTTATACACGTTCATTGAAATACGTCATATGTTGTCCCGGCTTATACACGTTCATTGAAATACGTCATATGTTGTCCCGGCTTATACACGTTTATTAAAATACGTCATATGTTGTCCCGGCTTATACACGTTTACTGAAATACGTCATATGTTGTCCCGGCTTATACACGTTTACTGAAATACGTCATATGCTGTCCCGGCTTATACACGTTTATTGAAATACGTCATATGCTGTCCCGGCTTATACACGTTTATTGAAATACGTCATATGTTGTCCCGGCTTATACATGTTTATTGAAATAAGTCATATGTTGTCCCGGCTTATACATGTTTATTGAAATACGTCATATGTTGTCCCGGCTTATACATGTTTATTGAAATACGTCATATGTTGTCCCGGCTTATACATGTTTATTGAAATACGTCATATGTTGTCCCGGCTTATACATGTTTATTGAAATACGTCATATGTTGTCCCTGTCCCGGCTTATACATGTTTATTGAAATACGTCATATGTTGTCCCGGCTTATACATGTTTATTGAAATACGTCATATGTTGTCCCGGCTTATACATGTTTATTGAAATACGTCATATGTTGTCCCGGCTTATACATGTTTATTGAAATAAGTCATATGTACATGTTTATTGAAATACGTCATATGTTGTCCCGGCTTATACATGTTTATTGAAATACGTCATATGTTGTCCCGGCTTATACATGTTTATTGAAATACGTCATATGTTGTCCCGGCTTATACATGTTTATTGAAATACGTCATATGTTTTCCCGGCTTATACATGTTTATTGAAATACGTCATATGTTGTCCCGGCTTATACATGTTTATTGAAATATGTCATATGTTGTCCCGGCTTATACATGTTTATTGAAATACGTCATATGTTGTCCCGGCTTATACATGTTTATTGAAATACGTCATATGTTGTCCCGGCTTATACATGTTTATTGAAATACGTCATATGTTGTCCCGGCTTATACATGTTTATTGAAATACGTCAAATGTTGTCCCGGCTTATACATGTTTATTGAAATACGTCATATGTTGTCCCGGCTTATACATGTTTATTGAAATACGTCATATGTTGTCCCGGCTTATACATGTTTATTGAAAAACGTCATATGTTGTCCCGGCTTATACATGTTTATTGAAATATGTCATATGTCGTCCCGGCTTATACATGTTTATTGAAATACGTCACATGTTGTCCCGGCTTATACATGTTTATTGAAATACGTCATATGTTGTCCCGGCTTATACATGTTTATTGAAATACGTCAAATGTTGTCACGGCTTATACATGTTTATTGAAATACGTCATATGTTGTCCCGGCTTATACATGTATATTTAGATATGTAGCTTGTTGTCCCGGCTTATACATGTTTATTTGAATATGTAACTTGTTGTTCGGCATATACATGTATATTTGAATATGTAACTTGTAGCTTATACATGTATATTTACCTGATACCAAACCGTACCTACACCGTCTATTTTCAAAGGTTATATGTTAATATATTTACCTGATACCAAACCGTAAATCCACCGTGTATTTTCTCAGCTCATATGTTAACATATTTACCTGATACCAAACCGTACCTCCACCGTTTATTTTCCCTGCTCCCATGTTAACATATTTACTTGCTACCAATTGTACATCCACCGTGTTCAAATGTTAATATATTTACCTGATACCAAACCGTACCTCCACCTTGTATTTTTACGGCTTATATGGTGTATTTTTCCAGCTCATATATATGTTCACATAATTACCTAGTACGAATCCTTGCCTCTACTATGTATTTTCCTAGCTCATATGTTAAAATATTTACCTGATACCAAACCGTACCTCCACCGTTTATTTTCCCTGCTCCCATGTTAACATATTTACTTGCTACCAATTGTACATCCACCGTGTTCAAATGTTAATTTATTTACCTGATACCAAACCGTACCTCCACCTTGTATTTTTACGGCTTATATGGTGTATTTTTTATAATTACCTAGTACGAATCCTTGCCTCTACTATGTATTTTCCTAGCTCATATGTTAAAATATTTACCTGATACCAAACCGTACCTCCACCGTTTATTTTCCCTGCTCCCATGTTAACATATTTACTTGCTACCAATTGTACATCCACCGTGTTCAAATGTTAATTTATTTACCTGATACCAAACCGTACCTCCACCTTGTATTTTTACGGCTTATATGGTGTATTTTTTATAATTACCTAGTACGAATCCTTGCCTCTACTATGTATTTTCCTAGCTCATATGTTAAAATATTTACCTGATACCAAACCGTAATTCCAATGTGTATATTCCCAGCTCACATTTTACTATTTTTATCAACTACGAATTCTTGCTTCTACCGTGTATATTCCCAGATCATATGTTAACATATTTACCTGATACCAAACCGTAACTCCAATGAGTATTTTCTCAGCTCATATGTTAACATATTTACCTGATACCAAACCGTACCTCCACAGTGTATTTTCCAAGCTCATATGTTAATATTTTTAACAAGTACGAATCTTTGCTTCTACCGTGTATTTTCCAAGCTAAAATGATAATATATTTACCTGATACAAAACTGTCAATCCGTCTTGTATTTTAACAGCTCATATGTTAACATATTTACCTGATACCAAACCGTATCTCCAGCGTGTATTTTTCCGGCTCACATGTTAACATATTTACCTGATACCAAACCGTACCTTCACCGTGTATTTTCCGAGCTCATATGTTAACATATTTACCTGATACCAAACCGTACCTCCACCATTTATTTTTCCGGCTCACATGTTAACATATTTACCTGATACCAAACCGTACCTCCACCGTGTATTTTCCGAGCTCATATGTTAACATAGTTACCTGATACCAAACCGTACCTACACCGTCTATTTTCTAAGGTCATATGTTAATATATTTACCTGATACCAAACCGTACCTCCACCGTGTATTATCCCAGCTCATATGTTACCTATTATGAATCCTTGCCTCTACCGTGTATTTTCCCAACTTACATGTTAACAAATTTACCTGATACCAAACGTACCTCCGCCTTGTATTTTCGTAGCTTATATGTCAACATATTTACCTGATACCAAACCGTACCTCCACCGTGTATTTTCCCAACTCATATGTTAATATATTTACCTAGTACGAATCCTTGCCTCTACCGTGTACTTTCCCAGCTTATATGTTAACATATTTACCTGATACCAAACCGTACCTCCACCATGTATTTTCCCAGCTCATATGTTAACATATTTACCTGATACCAAACCGTACCTCCACCATGTATTTTCCCAGCTCATATGTTAACATATTTACCTGATACCAAATCATACGTCCACCGTGTAATTTCCATGCTCATATCTTTACATATATATCTGATACCAAACCGTACCTCAACCGTGTATTTTTCCCAGCTCACATGTTACATATTTAGCTGGCACCAAATCGTACCTCCACCGTGTTCTTTTCCAGCTCCCATGTTAATATATTTATCTGGCACCAAACCATACCTCCACCGTGTACTTTCAAAGTTTATATTTTAACATATTTACCTGAAACAAACCGTACCTACATTATGTATTTTCCCGACTCATATGTTAACATATTTAATGATACCAAAGCGTACTTCCACCGTGTATGTTCCCAGCTCATATGTTAACATATTTACCTGATAGCAAACCGTACCTCCACTTTGTATTTTCCCAGCTCTTATGTTAACATATTTACCTGGCACCAAACCGTACCTCCAACGTGTTCTTTCCCAGCTTATATGTTAACATATTTACCTGATACCTAACCGTACCTCCACCGTGTATTTTCCCAGGTCATATGTTAACATATTTACCTGATACCTAACCGTACCTCCACCTTGTATTTTCCCAGGTCATATGTTAACATATTTACCTGATACCTAACCGTACTTCCACCGTGTATTTTCCCAGGTCATATGTTAACATATTTACCTGATAGCTAACCGTACCTCCACCTTGTGTTTTCCCAGGTCATATGTTAACATATTTACCTGATACCAAACCGTACCTCCACCGTGTATTTTCCGAGCTCATATGTTAACATATTTACCTGATACCTAACCTTACCTCCACCGTGTTCTTTCCCAGCTCATATGTTAACATATTTACCTGATACCTAACCGTACCTCCACCGTGTTCTTTCCCAACTCATATGTTAACATATTTACCTGATACCAAACCGTACCTCCACCGTGTATTTTCCCAGCTCAAATGTTTATGTATTTACCTGATACCAAATCATACGTCCACCGTGTATTTTCCATGCTCATATCTTTACATATATATCTGATACCAAACCGTACCTCCACCGTGTATTTTCTCAGCTCACATGTTAACATATTTAGCTGGCACCAAACCGTACCTCACCGTGTAGTTTCCCTGCTCATATGTTAATATATTTATCTGGCACCAAACCGTACCTCCACCGTGTACTTTCCCAGTTTATATTTTAACATATTTACCTGAAACAAACCGTACCTCCACTGTGTACTTTCCCAGTTTATGTTAACATATTTACCTGATACCTAACCGTACCTCCACTGTGTACTTTCCCAGCTCATATGTTAACATATTTACCTGATACCTAACCGTACCTCCACTGTGTACTTTCCCAGTTTATGTTAACATATTTACCTGATACCAAACCGTACCTCCACTGTGTACTTTTCCAGCTCATATGTTAACATATTTACCTGACACCAAACCGTACCTCCACTGTGTACTTTTCCAGCTCCCATGTTAACATATTTACCTGATACCTAACCGTACCTCCACCGTGTATTTTCCCAGCTCATATGTTAACATATTTATCTGATACCTAACCGTACCTCCACTGTGTACTTTCCCAGTTTATGTTAACATATTTACCTGATACCTAACCGTACCTCCACTGTGTACTTTTCCAGTTTATGTTAACATATTTACCTGATACCAAACCGTACCTCCACTGTGTACTTTTCCAGCTCATATGTTAACATATTTACCTGACACCAAACCGTACCTCCACTGTGTACTTTTCCAGCTTCCATGTTAACATATTTACCTGATACCTAACCGTACCTCCACTGTGTACTTTCCCAGTTTATGTTAACATATTTACCTGATACCTAACCGTACCTCCACTGTGTACTGTCCCAGTTTATGTTAACATATTTACCTGATACAAAACCGTACCCCCATCTTGTATTTTACCAGTTCATATATTAACATATTTACCTGATACCAAACCGTGCCTCCATTGTGTATTTCCCCGGCTCACATGTTAACATATTGGTACCCTGCACCAAACCATACCTCCACCGTGTATTTTCCTGGTTCACATGTTAATATATTTACCTGGCACGAATCCTTGCCTCCGCCGTGTATTGCCCCTGCACATATATTGCTGATGTAGATATTATTCCAGCCCATCAAGTTCTTACAGTTGGTATTTGATATCGTATCAAGGTTCACGTACATCAAGTATCGGGTTCCAGGCGCATTTCCATTGTCATCTAAATTACCAAAAATATAGACTATGGAAAATTGTTATGCCTATTTAATTACATGTGATATATATAAAAACAGTTATGTACCCCTAACACTGATATCCCCTGTCCGGTCTCGTGTACCTAAATACATCTCCCGAGCCTGGTCTCTTATAACTAATACATCTGCCATGTCTAGTCTCGTATACATGATTATATCTCCCGAGTCTGGTCTCTTATACCTAATACATCTGCCATATCTGGTCTCGTATACATAAATATATTTCCCAAGTCTGGTCTCTTATACCTAATACATTTGCCATGTCAGGTCTCGTATACATGATTATATCTCCCGAGTCTGGTCTCTTATAACTAATACATCTGCCATGTCTGGTCTCGTATACGTAAATATATCTCCAGAGTCTGGTCTCCTATACCTAATAAATCTGTCACGTCTGGTCTCTTATACTTAATACGTCTGCCATGTCTAGTCTCGTATACATAAATATATCTCCCGAGTCTGGTCTCTTATACCTAATACGTCTGCCATGTCAGGTCTCGTACATGTATACATGATTATATCTCCCGAGTCTGGTCTCTTATACCTAATACGTCTGCCATGTCAGGTCTCGTATACATAAATATATCTCCCGAGTCTGGTCTCTTATACCTAATACGTCTGCCATGTCAGGTCTCGTACATGTATACATGATTATATCTCCCGAGTCTGGTCTCTTATACCTAATACGTCTGCCATGTCAGGTCTCGTACATGTATACATGATTATATCTCCCGAGTCTGGTCTCTTATACCTAATACATCTGCCATATCTGGTCTCGTATACATAAATATATTTCCCAAGTCTGGTCTCTTTTACCTAATACATTTGCCATGTCAGGTCTCGTATACATGATTATATCTCCCGAGTCTGGTCTCTTATAACTAATACATCTGCCATGTCTGGTCTCGTATACGTAAATATATCTCCAGAGTCTGGTCTCCTATACCTAATAAATCTGTCACGTCTGGTCTCTTATACTTAATGCCATGTCTTGTCTCGTATACCTAATACATCTCCTGAGTATGGTCTCGTATACCTAAATACATCTCCCGAGTCTGGTCTCGTATACATAATACATCTGCCATTTCTTGTCTCGTATACCTAATAAATATCCCGAGTCTGGTCTCGTATACATAATACAACTGCCATTTCTTGTCTCGTATACCTAATATATATCCATAGTATAGCCTCGTATACCTAATTAGATCTGCCATGTCTTGTCTCGTATATCTAATACATCTCCTGAGAAAAGTATCTTATTCTTAAATACATCTCCCGAGACTAGTTCTTAAAACCTAAATACATCTCCCGAGACTAGTCTCTTATACCTTAATACATCTCCCGAGTCAGGTTTCTTATACCCAAAACACATCTCCCGAGTCAAGTCTCTTATATCTTAATAAATATTCCGAGTCGGGTCTTTTATACCTAAATACATCTCCCGAGTCAGGTATTTTATATCTAAATACATCTCCCGAGTCAAGTTTCTTGTACATAAATACATCTCCCGAGTCAGGTCTCTCGTACCTTAATACATCTCCCGAGTCAGGTATTTTGTACCTAAATACATCTCCCGTGCCAGGTCTCTTGTACCTAAATACATCTCTCGAGTCAGGTCTCTTGTACCTAAATACATCTCCCGAGTCAGGTCTCTTCCTCAATACATCTCCCGAATCAGGTCGTCTATGTCTAAATACATCTCTCGAGTCAGGTCTTCTATACATAAATACATCTCCCGTGTCAGGTCTCTTGAACCTCAATACATCTCCCGTATCAGGTCTCTTGTACCTAAATACATCTCCCATGTCAGGTATCTGATGCCTAAAAATATATTCCGAATCAGGTCTCTTGTACTTAAATACATCTCAAGTATCCGGTTTCTCGTACCTTAATACATCTCCCGAGTCAGGTCTCTTGTATCTAATGCATCTCCCGTGTCAGTTCTCTTGTACCTAAATACATCTCTCGAATCAGGTCTCTTGTACCTAAATACAACTCCCGAGTCAGGTCTCTTCCTCAATACATCTCCCGAATCAGGTCTTCTATGTCTAAATACATCTTCTGAGTCAAGTTTTCTATGTCTAAATATATATCTCGAGTCAGGTCTCTTGTACCTAAATATATATCTCGAGTCAGGTCTCTTGTACCTAAATACATCTACCAAGCCAGGTCTCTTGTACCTAAATACATCTCCAAAGTCAGGTTTCTACCTAAATACATATACCGAGTCTTCTATACCTAAAAACGTCTCCCGAATCAGGTCTCTACCAAAAAACATCACCAGAGTCATGAATTTTATACCTAAATACATCTCCCGAGACAGGTCTTCTATACCTAAATACGTCTCCCAAGTCAGGTTTTCTATACCTAAATACGTCTCCCGAGTCAGGTCTTCTATACCTAAATACGTCTCCCAAGTCAGGTCTTCTATACCTAAATATGTCTCCCGAGTCAGGTCTTCTATACCTAAATACGTCTCCCAAGTCAGGTCTTCTATACCTAAATACATCTCCCGAGTTAGGTCTCTACCAAAATACATCACCCGAGTCAGGTCTTCTATACCTAAAGTCAGGTCTTCTACATCTTAATACTTTCGAGTAAGGTCTTCTATACTTAAATACATATCCCAAGTCAGGTCTTCTATACTTAAATACATATCCCAAGTCAGGTCTTCTATACCTAAATACGTCTCCCAAGTCAGGTCTTCTATACCTAAATACGTCTCCCGAGTCAGGTCTCTACCTAAATACATCTCCCGATTCAGGTCTTCTATACCTAAATACATCTCCCGAGTCATGTCTTCTATACCTTAAAACGTTTCCCGAGTTAGGTCTCTACCACAAAACATCTCCCGAGTCAGGTTTTTTATACCTAAATACATCTTCCGAGCCAGATCTTCTATATCTAAATACATATCCCGAGTCAGTTTTTCTATACCTAAATACATCTCTCGAGCCAGGTCTTCTGTATCTAAATATGTCTCCCAAGTCAGGTCTCTACATAAATACATCTCCTGAGTCAGGTCTTCTATACCTTAATACGTATCCCAAGTCAGGTCTTTAATACCTAAATACATCTCCCGAGTTAGGTATTCTATACCTAAATACATTTCCCGAGTCAGGTCTTCTTTATTTTAATACATCTCGCGAGTCAGGTCTTCTATACCAAAATACATCTCCCGAGCCAGATCTACTATACCTAAATACATCTCCCGAGTCAGGTTTTCTTTACCTAAATACGTCTCCAGAGTCAGGTCTTCTGTACCTAAATTTGTCTCCCGAGTCAGGTCTCTACATAAATACATCTCCTGAGTCAGGTCTTCTATACCTTAATACGTGTCCCAAGTCAGGTCTTTAATACCTAAATACATCTCCCGAGTTAGGTATTCTATACCTAAATACATTTCCCGAGTCAGGTCTTCTATATCTTAATACATCTCGCGAGTCAGGTCTTCTATACCAAAATACATCTCCCGAGCCAGATCTACTATACCTAAATACATCTCCCGAGTCAGGTCTTCTATACCTAAATACATCTCCCGAATCAGGTCTTCTATACCTGAATACATCTTCCGAGTCAGATCTTCTATACTTTAATACATCTCCCGTGTCAGGTCTTATATACCTAAATACATCTCCCGAATTTGGTATTCTATACTGTATACTTCTAACAAATCTGGTCTTCTTTACCTAAATATGTCTCCCGAATCAGGTTTCTATCTTAATACATCTCCCGAACCAGGACTTCTATACCTAAATACGTCTCCCGAATCAGGTCTTTTGTACTTAAATACATCTCCCAAGTCAGGTCTCTACCTTAATACATCTCCTTAGTCAGGTCTAAGTCAGGTCATAAATACATTTTCCGATTCAGGTCTTCTACATTTATACCAAAATACATCTCCCAAGTCAGTTCTTCTATACCTAAAAACATCTCACAAGTCAGGTGTCTACCTAAATACATCTCCCGAAATGGGTCTTCTGTACCTAAAAACATCTCCCGAGTCAGATTTCTACCTAAATATATCTCCCGAATGAGGTCTTCTATATCAAAATACATCTCCCGTGTCAGGTCTCTACCTTATTACATTTCCGGAATCAGGTCTCTACCAAAATACGTCTCCCAAATTAGTTCTTCTATACCTAAATACAACTGCAGAATCAGGTCTTTTATACCAAAATAAATCTCCCGAGTCAGGTCTTCTATACCTAAATACATCTCCCGAGTCAGGTCTCTACATAAATACGTCTCCCGAATCAGGGCTTCTTTACCTAAATGCAACTCCCGAGTCAGGTCTCTACCTAAATACATCTCCCGAGTCAGGTCTCTATCAAAAGTAAAGTCTCCTGAATCAGGTCTTCTATACCGAAATACATTTCCCGAGTCAGGTCTTCTACATGTATACGAAAATACATCTCCCGAGTCAGCGAGTCAGGTCTTCTATACCTAAATACATATACCGAGTCAGGTCTTCTATACCTTAAAACGTCCCCCGAGTCAGGTCTTCAATACCTAAACACGTCTCTCGAGTCAGGTCAGTACCTAAATACGTCTCCCGAATCAGGTCTTCTATACCTGAATACATCTCCCGAGTCAGGTCTTCTATACCTAAATACCTCTCCTGAGTCAGGTCTTCTATACCTAAATACATCTCCCGAGTCATGTCTTCCAAAACTAAAAACGTCTCCCGAGTCAGGTCTTCAGTACCTAAATACATCCCCCGAATCAGGTTTCTATCTAAATACATCTCTCGAATCAGGTCTTCTATACCTAAATACATCTCTCGAATCAGTTCTTCTACATGTATACCAAAATACATCTCCCGAGTCAGGTTATCTATAACTAAATGCATCTCCCGAGTCAGGTCTATACCTCAATACTTTTACCGATTCAGGTCTCTACCTAAATACATCTGCCGAACCAGGTTTTCTATACCTAAATACGTCTCTCGAATCAGCTCTTCTATACCTAAATACATCTCCCGAGTCTTGTGTCTACCTAAATACATCTCCCGAATCCCGTCTTCTTTACCTAAATACATCTCCCGAGTCAGGTCTTCTACATGTATAATAAAATACATCTCTCGAGTCAGGTCTTCTGTACCTAAATACATCTCCCAAGTCAGGTATCTACATAATTACATCTCCCGAGTCAGTTATTCTATACCGAAATACATCTTCCTAAAAGGTCTTCTACATGTATACAAAAAAAATCTCCCGAGTCAGTTATTCTATACCGAAATACATCTCACGAGTCAGGTATCTACCTAAATACATCTCCCGAATCAGGTCTTCTATACCTAAATATATTTCCCGAGTCAGGTCTCTACCTAAATACATCTCCCGAGTCAGGTCTTCTATATCTGAATGCTTTCGAATTAGGTATTCTATACCTAAATACGTCGTCCGAGTCAGATCTTCTATAACTAAATACGTCTCCCGAGTCAGGTCTTCTGTACCAAAACACATCTTCTGAGTCTTGTCTCTACCTTAATACATCTCCCGAGTCAGGTCTTCTATACCTAAATATATCTCCCGAGCCAGGTCTTCTATACCTAAATACATCTCCCGAATCAGGTCTTCTATACCTAAATATATTTCCCGAGTCAGGTCTCTACCTAAATACATCTCCCGAGTCAGGTCTTCTATATCTGAATGCTTTCGAATTAGGTATTCTATACCTAAATACGTCGTCCGAGTCAGATCTTCTATAACTAAATACGTCTCCCGAGTCAGGTCTTCTGTACCAAAACACATCTTCTGAGTCTGGTCTCTACCTTAATACATCTCCCGAGTCAGGTCTTCTACACATAAATACATCTCCCGAGTCAGGTTTCTACCAAAAGTAAAGTCTCCCAAATCAGGTCTTCTATACCTAAATACATCTCCCGAGTCAGGTCTCTATCTAAATAAGACTCCCGAATCAGATTTTCTATACCTAAATACGTCCCCGAATCAGGTCTTCTATACCTAAATTCATCTCCCGAATCTGGTGGTCTATACCTAATTACATCTCCAGATTCTGGTTTTCTACACCTAAATACGTCTCCCGAGCTAGGTCTCTACCTTAATACGTCTCCCGAATCAGATCTTCTCTACCTTAAAACATCTCCCGAATCTGGTCTTTTATACCTAAATACATCTCAAGAGTCAGGTCTCTACCTAAATACGTCTCCCGAATCTGGTATTTTATACCTAAATATATCTCCCGAGTCAGATCTTCTATAACTAAATACGTCTCCCGAGTCAGGTCTTCTATACCTAAATTCATCTCCCGAAACAAGTCTCTTCCTAAATACGTCTCCCGAATCAGGTCTTCTATACCTAATTACATCTCCCGAGTCAGATCTCTACCTTATTGTATTTCCCGAATCAGGTCTCTACCTAAATACGTCTCCCGAATCAGGTCTTCTATACCAAAAAACATCCGAATCAGGTTTTCTATACCTAAATATTTCTACCGAATCAGGTCTTCTATACTTAAATACGTCTCCTGAATTAGATCGTCTATACCTAAATACATCTCCCGAGTCAGGTCTTCTGTACCTAAATACATCTCCCGTGTCAGGTCACTGTCTAAATACATCTCCCGAATCAGGTCTTCTATACCTAAATACATCTCCCGAATCAGGTATTCTATATCTAAATACATCTCCCGAATCAGGTCATCTATACCTAAATACATCTCCCGAGTCAGGTCTTCTATACTTAAATATGTCTACCTGAGTCAAGTCTTCCATACCTAAATTCATCTCCCAGGTCAAGTCTCTTCCTAAATACGTCTCCCGAATCAGGTCTTCTATACATAAATACATCTCCCGAATCAGGTCTTCAATACCTCAGCTAAATACATCTCCCGAGTCAGGTCTTCTATACCTAAATATATCTCCCGAGTCAGGTCTACTATACCTAAATACATATCCCAAATCAGGTATTCTATATCTAAATACATCTCCCGACCCAGGTCGTCTACATGTATACCTAAATACATCTCCCAAGTCAGGTCTCTACCTAAATACATCTCCCTAGTCTGGTCTTCTATACCTAAATACATCTCCCGAATAAAGTATTCTACATATATACCAAAATACATCTCCCGAGTCAGGTTTTTTATACCTAAATACATCTCCCGAATCAGGTCATCTATACCTAAATAAATCTCCCGAGTCAGGTCTTCTATACCTAAATAAATCTCCCGAGTCAGGTCTTCTATACCTAAATAGGTCTCCCGAATCAGGTCTTGTATACCTAAATATATCTCCCGAGTCAGGTTTTATATACCTAATTACATCTACCGAGTGAAATATCTACCTAATTACATTCCTCGAATCGTGTATCTACCTAAATACGTCTCCTGAATCAGGTCTTCTATACCTAAAAACATCCAAATCAGGTCTTCTATACCTAAATACATCTCCCGAATCAGGTCTTCTATACCTAAAAACGTCCCCCGAGTCAGGTATTCTATACGTAAATACGTCTACCAAATCAGGTCTTCTATACCTAAAAACGTCTCCCGAGTCAGATTTTCTATACCTAAATACGTCTCCCAAATTAGATCTTCTATACCTAAATACATCTCCCGAGTCAAGTCTTCTGTACCTAAATACATCTCACATGTCAGGTCTCTATCTAAATACATTTCCCGAATCAGGTCTTCTATACCTAAATACATATCCCGAATCAGGTTTTCTATACCTAAATACATCTCCCGAATCAGGTCTTCTATACCTAAATATATCTCCCGAATCAAGTCTTATATACATAAAAACGTCTCCCGAGTCAGGTATTCTATACATAAATACATCTACCAAATCAGGTCTTCTATACCTAAAAACGTCTCCCGAGTCAGATTTTCTATACCTAAATACGTCTCCCAAAATAGATCTTCTATACCTAAATACATCTCCCGAGTCAAGTCTTCTGTACCTAAATACACCTCACATGTCAGGTCTCTATCTAAATACATCTCCCGAATCAGGTCTTCTATACCTAAATACATCTCCCGAATCAGGTCTTCTATACCTAAATACATCTCCGAATCAGGTCTTCTATATCTCAGCTAAATACATTTCCCGAGTCAGGTATTCTATACCTAAATATATCTTCCGAGTCAGGTCTTCTATAACTAAATACATTTCCCGAATCAGGTCTTCTATACCTAAATACATCTTCCGAGTCAGGTCTTCTATTCCTAAATACGTCTCCAGAATCAGTTCTTCTATACCTAAATATATCTCCGGAGTCAGGTATTCTATACCTAAATACATCTCCCGAGTCAGGTCTCTACCTATATACGTCTCCCAAATCAGGCCTTCTATACCTAAATACATCTCCCGAGTCAGGTCTTCTATACCTAAATACCTCTCCTGAGTCAGGTCTTATATACTTAAATATATCTCCCTATTCAGGAATTCTATATCTAAAAAAACCTTCCGAGTCAGGTCTCTACCTAAATACATATCCCGAGTCAGGTCTTCTATATCTAAATACATCGCCTGATTCAGGTCTCTACCTAAATACGTCTCCCGAATCAGGACTTCTGTACCTAAATACATCTCCCGAATCAGGTCATCTTTACCTAAATACATCTCCGGATTCAGGTCTTCTATACCTAATAATGTCTACCGAGTCAGGTCTTCTCTACCTAAATTCATCTCCAAGGTGAAGTCTCTTCTTAAATACGTCTCCCGAATCAGGTCTTTTATACTGCAATATATCTCAATATTCAGATATTCTATACCTAAAAAAACCTCCCGAGTCAGGTCTTTACCTAAATACATATCCCGAGTCAGGTCTTCTATACTTAAATACATCGCCCGATTCAGGTGTTTACATAAATACGTCTCCCGAATCAAATCTTCTATTCCTAAATACGTCTCCCGAATCAGGTCTTCTATATTTAAATACATTTCCCGAATCAGGTCTTCTATACCTAAATACATCTCCCGAATCAGGTATTATATACCTAAATACATCTCCCGAGAAAGGTCTCTACCTAAATACGTTTTCCAAATCAGGTCTTCTATACTGAAATATATCTCCCTATTCAGGTATTCTGTACATAAAAAACCTCCAGAGTCAGGTCTCTACCTAAATAGATATCCCGAGTCAGGTCTTCTATGCCTAAATATATCACCTGAGTCAGAACTCTACCTTAATACGTCTCCCAAATCAGATCTTCTATACCTAAATACGTCTCCCGAATTAGGTGTTCTATATTTAAATACATATCCCGAGTCAGGTCTTCTACACCTAAATACATCTCCCGAGTCAGGTCTTCTACACCTAAATACGTCTCCCGAATCAGGTCTTCTACACCTGAATACATCTCCCAAGTCAGGTCTACTACACTTAAAAACGTCTGCCGAGTCAGGTCTTCTATACCTAAATATATCTCCCGAGTCAGGTCTTCTAAACCTAAATACATCTCTCGAGTTAGGTCTCTACCTAAATATGTCTCCCGAATCATGTCTTCTATACCTAAATACATCTCCCGAGTCAGGTCTCTACCTCAATTGATTTCCCGAATCAGGTCATTACCTAAATACGTCTCCCGATCAGGTCTTCTATACCTTAATATATCTTCCGAATCAGGTCTTCTATACCTTAATACATCTCCCGAGTCAAATCTCTACCTAAATACATTTCCCGAATCAGGTCTCTTAAAATACGTCTTCCGAATCAGGTCTTCTATACTTAAATACGTCTCCCGAGTCAGGTCTTCTATACCTGAATACGTCTCTCCCGAGTCTGGTCTCTACCTAAATACATCTGCCGAGTCAGGTATTCTATACTTAAGTACGTTTCTCGAGTCAGGTCTCTACCTAAATACGTCTCCCGAATCAGATCTTCTATACGTAAATACGTCTACCGATTCAGGTCTTCTACACCTAAATACATCTCCAGAGTGAGGTCTTCTACACCTAAATACGTCTCCCGAGTCAAGTCTTCAAAATCTAAATACAGCTCCAGAGTCAGGTTTCTACCTAAATTCATTTCCCGAATCAGGTCTTAACCTAAATACGTCTCCCGAATCAGGTCTTCTATACCTAAATACAGCTCCAGAGTCAGGTCTTTACCTAAATACGTCTCCCGAATCAGGTCTTCTGTACCTTAATATATCTCCCGAGTCAGGTCTTCTATACCAAAATACATCTCCCGAGTCAGGTTTTCTATACCCCAGCTAAATACATCTCCCAAGTCAGGCCTTCATATCATATATCTCCCAAGTCAGGTCTTTTATACGTTAATACATTTCCCGAATCAGGTACATGTATCTACCTAAATATGTCTCCAGAGTCAGGTCTTCTTTACCTAAATACAACTCCCGAATCAGGTCTTCTTTATCTAAATATATCTCCCAATTCAGGTCTTCTATACCTAAACACATCTCCCGAGTCATTTTTTTACCTAAATACGTCTCCCGAATCAGGTCTTCTATACCTAAATTCATCTCCCGAATTAGCTCTTCTATACCTAATTATTTCTCCGGAGTCAGGTCTTCTATACCTTAAATCATCTCTCGAGTCAGGTCTCTACCTAAATACATCTCCCGAATTAGGTATTCTATACCTAAATACATCTCCCGAGTCAGGTCTATACCTAAATACATCTCCCGAATCAGGTCTGCTTTACTTAAATACATCTTCAGATTCGTGTCTTCTGTACCTAAATACATCTCCCAAGTCAGGTCTTCTATACCTAAATACATCTCCCGAATAAGCTCTTCTATACCTAATTATATCTCCGGAGTCAACTCTTCTATATTTAAATATATCATCTGAATCTGGTCTTCTATACATAAATACATCTCTCGAATCAGGTTTTCTATACCTAAATACATCTCCCGAGTCAGGTTCTCTATACCCCAGCTAAATACATCTCCCAAGTCAGGTCTTCCAATCATATATCTCCCAAGTCAGGTCTTTTATACCTTAATACATTTCCCGAATCAGGTACATGTATCTACATAAATACGTCTCCAGAGTCAGGTCTTCTATACCTAAACACATCTCCCGAGTCATTTTTTTACCTAAATACGTCTCCCGAATCAGGTCTTCTATACCTAAATTCATCTCCCGAATTAGCTCTTCTATACCTAATTATTTCTCCGGAGTCAGGTCTTCTATACCTAAAATCATCTCCCGAGTCAGGTATCTACCTAAATACATCTCCCGAATTAGGTATTCTATACCTAAATACATCTCCCGAGTCAGGTCTATACCTAAATACATCTCCCGAATCGGGTATGCTATACCTAAATACATCTTCAGATTCGTGTCTTCTATACCTAAATTCATCTCCCGAGTCAGGTCTTCTATACCTAAATACATCTCCCGAATAAGCTCTTCTATACCTAATTATATCTCCGAGGTCAACTCTTCTATATTTTAATATCATCTGAATCCGGTCTTCTATACCTAAATACATCTCCCATATCAGGTTTTCTATATCTAAATACATCTCCCGAATCAGGTCTTCTATACCTAAATGCATCTCCTGAGTCAGGTTTCTACTTAAATACATCTCCAGAGTTAGGTCTTCTATACCTAAATACATCTCCCGAGTCAGGTCTTCTATACCTAAATACATCTTCCGAATCAGGTCTTCTATACCTAAATACATCTCCCGAATCAGGTCTTTTATACATAAATACATCTTTCGAATCAAGTCTTCTATACCTAAATACATCTCCCGAATCAGGTGTTTTATACCTGAGTACGTCTCCCCGAGTCAGGTCTCTACCTAAATACATCTCCCGAGTCAGGTATTCTATACCTCAGTACGTTTCCCGAGTCAGGTCTGTACCTTAATACATGTCCCGAATCAGATATTCTATACCTAAATACATCTCCCGAGTCAGGTATCTACCTAAATACATCTCCAGAGTCAGTTCTCTACCTAAATATATCTCCCGAATCAGGTCCCGAGTCAGGTATCTACCTAAATACGTCTCCGTTTTCATTTCTCTACCTAAATACATCTCTCGAATCAGGTTTCTATACCTAAATACAACTCACAAGTCAGATCTCTACCTAAATATATCTCCCGAGTCAAGTTTCTACCTAAATATATCTCCCGAGTCAGGTCTTCTATACCTAAATACATCTCCCGAGTCAGGTCTTTTCCTAAATACATCTCCCGAATCATGTCTTCTATACCTAAATACATCTCTCAAATTAGGTCTTCTATACCTAAATACATCTCCCGAGTCAGGTCTTGTGTACCTAAATACATCTCTCGAGTCAGGTATCTACCTAAAACCGTCTCCCGATTCAGGTCTCTACCTAATACATCTCTCAAATTAGGTCTTCTATACCTAAATACATCTCCCGAATCAGGTCTTGTTTACCTAAATACATCTCCCGAGTCAGGTCTCGTGTAATTAAATACATCTTCCCAGTCAGGTCTCTTATTCTTAAATACATCTCCCGATTCAAGTCTTTTATAACTAAATAGATATCCCGAGTCAGATGTCTTATACTGAAATACATATATCGAGTCTGGTCTCTTATACCTTAAAACATCTCCCGAGTCATGTACAAATATCTTATACCTAAATACATCTCCCGAATCAAGTCTCTTATACCTAAATACATCCTCGAGTCAATTCTTGTGTACCTAAATACATCTCCCGAGTCAAGTGTCTTATACCTAAGTACCTCTCCCGAGTGTCAGATGTCTTATACCTAAATACATATATCGAGTCAAATCTCTTATACCTTAATACATCTCCCGAGTCAAGTCTCTTATACCTAAATACATCTCCAGAGTCAGATGTCTTATACCTAAATACATATATCGAGTCTGGTGTCTTATACCTAAATACATATCCCAAGTCAAGTCTCTTATACCTAAATACATCTCTCGAGTCAATTATTTTATACCTAAATACATCTCCCGAGTCAAGTCTATTGTACCTAAATACATCTCGAGAGTCACTTCTCTTATACCTAAATACATCTCCCGAGTCATGTCTCTTATACCTTAATACATCTCCTGGGTCAATTCGCTTATACCTAAATACATCTCGCGAGTTAAGTCTTTTATACCTAAGTACATCTCCAGAGTCAGATGTCTTATAGCTAAATACATATATCGAGTCTGGTGTCTTATACCTAAATACATATCCCAAGTCAAGTCTCTTATACCTAAATACATCTCTCGAGTCAATTATTTTATACCTAAATACATCTCCCGAGTCAAGTCTATTGTACCTAAATACATCTCGAGAGTCACTTCTCTTATACCTAAATACATCTCCCGAGTCAAGTCTCTTATACCTTAATACATCTCCCGGGTCAATTCGCTTATACCTAAATACATCTCGCGAGTTAAGTCTTTTATACCTAAGTACATCTCCCGAGTCAGATGTCTTATAGCTAAATACATATATCGAGTCTGGTCTCTTATACCTACATGTAAATACATCTCCCGAGACAGGTATCTTATACTTAAATACATCTACCGAGTCAAATCTTTTATACCAAAATACATCCCCCGAGTCAGATTACATATATCGAGTCTGGTATCTTGTACCTAATTTCATCTCCCGAGTCAGATTACATATATCGAGTCTGGTATCTTGTACCTAATTACATCTCCCGAGTCAGATTACATATATCGAGTCTGGTATCTTGTACCTAATTTCATCTCCCGAGTCAGATTACATATATCGAGTCTGGTATCTTATACCTAATTACATCTCCCGAGTCAGATTACATATATCAAGTCTGGTATCTTATACCTAAAAACATCTACTGAGTCAAGTCTTTTATACCAAAATACATCTCCCGAGTCAGATTACATATATCGAGTCTGGTATCTGATACCTAAATACATCTACCGAGTCAAGTCTTTTATACCAAAATACATCTCCCGAGTCAGATTACATATATCGAGTCTGGTATCTTATACCTAAATACATCTCCCGAGTCAGATTACATATATCGAGTCTGGTATCTTGTACCTAATTACATCTCCCGAGTCAGATTACATATATCGAGTCTGGTATCTTGTACCTAATTACATCTCCCGAGTCAGATTACATATATCGAGTCTGGTATCTTGTACCTAATTACATCTCCCGAGTCAGATTACATATATCGAGTCTGGTATCTTGTACCTAATTACATCTCCCGAGTCAGATTACATATATCGAGTCTGGTATCTTGTACCTAATTACATCTCCCGAGTCAGATTACATATATCGAGTCTGGTATCTTGTACCTAATTACATCTCCCGAGTCAGATTACATATATCGAGTCTGGTATCTTGTACCTAATTACATCTACCGAGTCAGATTACATATATCGAGTCTGGTATCTTATACCTAAATACATTTACCGAGTCAAGTCTTTTATACCAAAATACATCTCCCGAGTCAGATTACATATATCGAGTCTGGTATCTTATACCTAAATACATCTCCCGAGTCAGATTACATATATTGAGTCTGGTATCTTATACCTAAATACATCCCCCGAGTCAGATTACATATATCGAGTCTGGTATCTTATACCTAAATACATCTCCCGAGTCAGATTACATATATCGAGTCTGGTATCTTATACCTAAATACATCCCCCGAGTCAGATTACATATATCGAGTCTGGTATCTTATACCTAAATACATCTCCCGAGTCAGATTACATATATCGAGTCTGGTATCTTATACCTAAATACATCCCCCGAGTCAGATTACATATATCGAGTCTGGTATCTTATACCTAATTACATCTCCCGAGTCAGATTACATATATCGAGTCTGGTATCTTATACCTAATTACATCTCCCGAGTCAGATTACATATATCGAGTCTGGTATCTTATACCTAATTACATCTCCCGAGTCAAGTCTTTTATACCAAAATACATCTCCCGAGTCAGATTACATATATCGAGTCTGGTATCTTGTACCTAATTACATCTACCGAGTCAGATTACATATATCGAGTCTGGTATCTTATACCTAAATACATTTACCGAGTCAAGTCTTTTATACCAAAATACATCTCCCGAGTCAGATTACATATATCGAGTCTGGTATCTTATACCTAATTACATCTCCCGAGTCAGATTACATATATCGAGTCTGGTATCTTATACCTAATTACATCTCCCGAGTCAGATTACATATATCGAGTCTGGTATCTTATACCTAATTACATCTCCCGAGTCAAGTCTTTTATACCAAAATACATCTCCCGAGTCAGATTACATATATCGAGTCTGGTATCTTATACCTAAATACATCTACCGAGTCAAGTCTTTTATACCAAAATACATCTCCCGAGTCAGATTACATATATCGAGTCTGGTATCTTATACCTAAATACATCTACCGAGTCAGATTACATATATCGAGTCTGGTATCTTGTACTTAATTACATCTCCCGAGTCAGATTAGATATATCGAGTCTGGTATCTTGTACCTAATTACATCCCCCGAGTCAGATTACATATATCGAGTCTGGTATCTTGTACCTAATTACATCTCCCGAGTCAGATTACATATATCGAGTCTGGTATCTTGTACCTAATTACATCTCCCGAGTCAGATTACATATATCGAGTCTGGTATCTTGTACCTAATAACATCTCCCGAGTCAGATTACATATATCGAGTCTGGTATCTTATACCTATATACATCTCCCGAGTCAGATTACATATATCGAGTCTGGTATCTTATACCTAATTACATCTCCCGAGTCAGATTACATATATCGAGTCTGGTATCTTGTACCTAATTACATCTCCCGAGTCAGATTACATATATCGAGTCTGGTATCTTATACCTAAATACATCTCCCGAGTCAGATTACATATATCGAGTCTGGTATCTTATACCTAAATACATCTACCGAGTCAAGTCTTTTATACCAAAATACATCTCCCGAGTCAGATTACATATATCGAGTCTGGTATCTTATACCTAAATACATCTACCGAGTCAAATCTTTTATACCAAAATACATCTCCCGAGTCAGATTACATATATCGAGTTTGGTATCTTATACCTAAATACATCTACCGAGTCAGATTACATATATCGAGTCTGGTATCTTGTACCTAATTACATCTCCCGAGTCAGATTACATATATCGAGTCTGGTATCTTGTACCTAATTACATCTCCCGAGTCAGATTACATATATCGAGTCTGGTATCTTGTACCTAATTACATCCCCCGAGTCAGATTACATATATCGAGTCTGGTATCTTGTACCTAATTACATCTCCCTAGTCAGATTACATATATCGAGTCTGGTATCTTATACCTAAATACATTTACCGAGTCAAGTCTTTTATACCAAAATACATCTCCCGAGTCAGATTACATATATCGAGTCTGGTATCTTATACCTAAATACATCTCCCGAGTCAGATTACATATATCGAGTCTGGTATCTTGTACCTAATTACATCTCCCGAGTCAGATTACATATATCGAGTCTGGTATCTTGTACTTAATTACATCTCCCGAGTCAGATTACATATATCGAGTCTGGTATCTTGTACCTAATTACATCTCCCGAGTCAGATTACATATATCGAGTCTGGTATCTTGTACCTAATTACATCTCCCGAGTCAGATTACATATATCGAGTCTGGTATCTTGTACCTAATTACATCTCCCGAGTCAGATTACATATATCGAGTCTGGTATCTTATACCTAAATACATTTACCGAGTCAAGTCTTTTATACCAAAATACATCTCCCGAGTCAGATTACATATATCGAGTCTGGTATCTTATACCTAAATACATCTCCCGAGTCAGATTACATATATCGAGTCTGGTATCTTGTACCTAATTACATCTCCCGAGTCAGATTACATATATCGAGTCTGGTATCTTGTACCTAATTACATCTCCCGAGTCAGATTACATATATCGAGTCTGGTATCTTATACCTAAATACATCTACCGAGTCAAGTCTTTTATACCAAAATACATCTCCCGAGTCAGATTACATATATCGAGTCTGGTATCTTGTACCTAATTACATCTCCCGAGTCAGATTACATATATCGAGTCTGGTATCTTGTACCTAATTACATCTCCCGAGTCAGATTACATATATCGAGTCTGGTATCTTGTACCTAATTACATCTCCCGAGTCAGATTACATATATCGAGTCTGGTATCTTGTACCTAATTACATATCCCGAGTCAGATTACATATATCGAGTCTGGTATCTTATACCTAAATACATCTACCGAGTCAAGTCTTTTATACCAAAATACATCTCCCGAGTCAGATTACATATATCGAGTCTGGTATCTTGTACCTAATTACATCTCCCGAGTCAGATTACATATATCGAGTCTGGTATCTTATACCTAAATACATCTACCGAGTCAAGTCTTTTATACCAAAATACATCTCCCGAGTCAGATTACATATATCGAGTCTGGTATCTTGTACCTAATTACATCTCCCGAGTCAGATTACATATATCGAGTCTGGTATCTTATACCTAAATACATCTCCCGAGTCAGATTACATATATCGAGTCTGGTATCTTGTACCTAATTACATCTCCCGAGTCAGATTACATATATCGAGTCTGGTATCTTGTACCTAATTACATATCCCGAGTCAGATTACATATATCGAGTCTGGTATCTTATACCTAAATACATCTACCGAGTCAAGTCTTTTATACCAAAATACATCTCCCGAGTCAGATTACATATATCGAGTCTGGTATCTTGTACCTAATTACATCTCCCGAGTCAGATTACATATATCGAGTCTGGTATCTTGTACCTAATTACATCTCCCGAGTCAGATTACATATATCGAGTCTGGTATCTTGTACCTTATTACATATCCCGAGTCAGATTACATATATCGAGTCTGGTATCTTATACCTAAATACATCTACCGAGTCAAGTCTTTTATACCAAAATACATCTCCCGAGTCAGATTACATATATCGAGTCTGGTATCTTATACCTAAATACATCTCCCGAGTCAAATCGTTTATACCTAAGTACCTCTCCCGAGTCATATGTCTTATACTTAAATACATCTCCCGAGTCAAGTCTTTTATACCAAAATACATCTCCCGAGTCAGATTACATATATCGAGTCTGGTACCTTGTACCTAATTACATCTACCGAGTCAGATTACATATATCGAGTCTGGTATCTTGTACCTAATTACATCTCCCGAGTCAGATTACATATATCGAGTCTGGTATCTTGTACCTAATTACATCCCCCGAGTCAAGTCTTTTATACCTAAGTACATCTCCCGAGTCATATGTCTTATACTTAAATACATCTCCCGAGTCAAGTCTTTTATACCAAAATACATCTCCCGAGTCAGATTACATATATCGAGTCTGGTATCTTGTACCTAATTACATCTCCCGAGTCAGATTACATATATCGAGTCTGGTATCTTGTACCTAATTACATCTCCCGAGTCAGATTACATATATCGAGTCTGGTATCTTATACCTAATTACATCTACCGAGTCAAGTCTTTTATACCAAAATACATCTCCCGAGTCAGATTACATATATCGAGTCTGGTATCTTGTACCTAATTTCATCTCCCGAGTCAGATTACATATATCGAGTCTGGTATCTTGTACTTAATTACATCTCCCGAGTCAGATTACATATATCGAGTCTGGTATCTTGTACCTAATTACATCTCCCGAGTCAGATTACATATATCGAGTCTGGTATCTTGTACCTTATTACATATCCCGAGTCAGATTACATATATCGAGTCTGGTATCTTGTACCTAATTACATCTCCCGAGTCAGATTACATATATCGAGTCTGGTATCTTGTACCTAATTACATCTCCCGAGTCAGATTACATATATCGAGTCTGGTATCTTATACCTAAATACATCTACCGAGTCAAGTCTTTTATACCAAAATACATCTCCCGAGTCAGATTACATATATCGAGTCTGGTATCTTGTACCTAATTACATCTCCCGAGTCAGATTACATATATCGAGTCTGGTATCTTGTACCTAATTACATCTCCCGAGTCAGATTACATATATCGAGTCTGGTATCTTGTACCTAATTACATCTCCCGAGTCAGATTACATATATCGAGTCTGGTATCTTGTACCTTATTACATATCCCGAGTCAGATTACATATATCGAGTCTGGTATCTTGTACCTAATTACATCTCCCTAGTCAGATTACATATATCGAGTCTGGTATCTTATACCTATATACATCTACCGAGTCAAGTCTTTTATACCAAAATACATCTCCCGAGTCAGATTACATATATCGAGTCTGGTATCTTGTACCTTATTACATCTCCCGAGTCAGATTACATATATCGAGTCTGGTATCTTGTACCTAATTACATCTCCCGAGTCAGATTACATATATCGAGTCTGGTATCTTGTACCTAAATACATCTCCCGAGTCAGATTACATATATCGAGTCTGGTATCTTATACCTATATACATCTACCGAGTCAAGTCTTTTATACCAAAATACATCTCCCGAGTCAGATTACATATATCGAGTCTGGTATCTTGTACCTTATTACATATCCCGAGTCAGATTACATATATCGAGTCTGGTATCTTGTACCTAATTACATCTCCCTAGTCAGATTACATATATCGAGTCTGGTATCTTATACCTATATACATCTACCGAGTCAAGTCTTTTATACCAAAATACATCTCCCGATTCAATTACATATATCGAGTCTGGTATCTTGTACCTTATTACATCTCCCGAGTCAGATTACATATATCGAGTCTGGTATCTTGTACCTAATTACATCTCCCGAGTCAGATTACATATATCGAGTCTGGTATCTTGTACCTAATTACATCTCCCGAGTCAGATTACATATATCGAGTCTGGTATCTTGTACCTAATTACATCTCCCGAGTCAGATTACATATATCGAGTCTGGTATCTTGTACCTTATTACATCTCCCGAGTCAAGTCTCTTATACCTAAGTACATCTCCCGAGTCATATGTCTTATACTTAAATACATCTCCCGAGTCAAGTCTCTTATACCTAATTACATCTCCCGAGTCAGATTACATATAGCGAGTCTGGTATCTTGTACCTTATTACATCTCCCGAGTCAAGTCTCTTATACCTAAGTACATCTCCCGAGTCATATGTCTTATACTTAAATACATCTCCCGAGTCAAGTCTCTTATACCTAATCACATCTCCCGAGATCGAGTCTGGTATCTTGTACCTAAATGAATAGGCGGATAATTCCACACCTATCCCAGAAGTCATAGTACACTATAGCGTTTACCATTCTGGCATGATGATGGTGGTCAGCTGATATCTTGTGTTTGGGATCGTATGTACAGTCTAGCTTAGTATTACAGGAAATCAGCGCAATGGTTTACATCTTTTCTCTTACATAAAACAAGGACTTAATAGATTTATCAATAACTTCTTGTGCCTGAGTGTAATCAACCGATGGCATAATTTTTTATGCTAACCTAGTGTAATATCACTACCGATTCACTACACTGATGTAGTTATACGCGCGCTGTAAATAAATAAAAACATTACATGGCTGACCTGATTTTCCATGGGACATTTGTTGGCGTTGTGACTGAAATAGTGTATCGCAAATGATCAAACTATGGGATACGAACGTTGAAATAGAGTCCGGAGCGGAGAGACTGACAATTGCACTGGAGGTCGCCACCACATCAATGAATCGAAAAACAAAGCAGATGACAACAGGTCGAAGGTATGCCGCGGTTTCAATGAAAGAAATAAAGGGATAAAAGTCGGGTCAGACCACTTTATCGAAAATTGTTTACGACTTAAAGCTTCTGTATAATTTCCTTGAAATCAATATAACGAAAGCAGACAGTCGCACGAAATTCCCCCCAAAAAGCTATCACAATTACTTTGTTGTTTCTTTTTAGTGGTCGGAAGGCAAACGGAAATGCTTATGAGCATCGCAGTCTGAGAGGATTGGTGTCGCCAGTTACGTCATTATGGATACGTTGAAACTAACAGTATTGAGTTTCAGTAAAGTTCGCGACACTCGGAGCTGTAAACAAAAGTCACTTAAATGTGACGGAAAGGGCAATCTCCTAAACAAAAGCATCACCATCAGCAATTAGGAAGTCGACGCTTTGTGGTATATTGGGCAGTTGGGAGACTGTACTCCATACAGTATATTACAAACACTATGGTTCTATGACGGTGTCCACTTTGGTATTCGTGGAAATAAAGACCATAGGGACATGTGCTTGTTCGATATCACATTAAAACCCGATACAAATGGGCTTGAATACTTGGGCATATTCAGAGCGCCAAACAAAAACCAGGACCGGTGAACATCGAAAAAAAACTTTGGGCAAAAACCGATTTTTTGAAATGCCGTATGCGTGTTTACAAGGTATATGCTCAGGAGAGGCCATTGAGCTATTCCAAACCGACACAACCATATAACCTGCTACAACTAAGCACTTGCCGGGTCCTCTGGATCAATTGCTCGTGAGAAATGTCGTCGGGGTAAACAAGCTCCAATCTATGACGACCAACCAACAAGAAACTACATACCACAGTGCCAGAAAATATTTGATTCAGAGACTGAACGACAACTCTGTTGTTGCATCATGCAACTATCTGGTCACAAAAACATATCCTTTGTGAGTAACTACTGCCATATCAACGAGAATCAGCAAAATGAATTTTTTAAAATTTTACACTCGAACAACACACAACACACAACACACATTGCTCGATCCTCAGGCTCCTCGTGTTCAGCAGCATTCACGGGTCAATACAAACTCTTTGAACATGACATTTTCGGTGCTCGACTCCACGGAGGAAAATGTATAAGTCATGAATTATAAACCAAGTCAAAAGCAGTTCCCCTCCTCAGTAACCAATTAGAAAAAGATTTCGATCATTGTTGACAGTGAAACTGACTCTGAATAAAACACAATTCACCATCACGTGTGTTAAAACAGTGAAATATGACGTAGATACTGTATGACGTCAGTCTGCATGTTATCGCATGTTTCGGATCTAAATGTTTTTGTTTAAAATATTTTCATATATTAGTACGCTTATTGCTAAAATATAGTGTTTTGTTGTTGGTTATTGAAAACAAGTATAAAAATCTAAGAGAATATTAATAAAATAAATTCCTTACGTACTGCTTTTTGTTGTATTTGTTTTGATGGATGGTAGCCGAAGTACACCTACCTCATGTTGTTTACTAGGTCATGTAGCATAGCAGTCGCTTTTAAGTGCTTTTTCTCCCTCAGGTGTGAATTATGTGATAAAAGCCTCGAATCACCTAACGAGTTTCATAAAATTCAATATGAAATAGGTACGAATGTGAGAGGCTCTATTTAATCTTGATAAAAAAATCTTTGTCGACAAAATAGTAAGTCCCGAGTCTCTTATTAGATGTTCATATAATAAAAATATGTTTTGATTAAAGTTAAGATATTAACATATTGCTTTTACAATATCTGCGCATGTTAACACTACAAGTACAGACGAAAGTTACCGTAATAGGTGGCGCCCCATCCCGATACCGTACACGTGTCTGCTGGAAAGCCATCTTGTGCTCTGGGTAAACACGCTGGACGTATATACCTATGAAAGATCATTATTTGGTATAGTATTATCCATGACGCAGAAATAAAATTACATACATCCATTTACGGAATATGAAAGTTCTGTTTTTCATTCTATCCATGCATTACCATGGATACTGCGTAACGAGAAGAGTTGCTGCTTCGTGATTCCGTGGGACGTGTGGGTGTGGAAATATATCATGTATTTAGAGAGGAAACAAACATTTATTAGGTGGCTTTACGAAAAGAGAGGGTGTATACATTTATTAGGTGGTTTTATGAACAGATAAGGTGTATACATTTATTAGGTAGCTTTATGAATCGAGAGGGTGTATACATTTATTAGGTGGCTTTATGAACAGTGAGGGTGTATACATTTAATAGGTAGCTTTATGAATAGGAACAGAGAGGGTGTAAACATTTATTAGGTGGCTTTATGAATAGAGAGGGTGTATACATTTATTAGGTGGCTTTATGAACAGAGAGGTTGTATACATTTATAAGGTGGTTTTATGAACAGAGAGGGTGTATACATTTATTAGGTAGCTTTATGAATAGGAAAAGAGAGGGTGTATACATTTATTAGGTGGCTTTATGAATCGAGAGGGTGTATACATTTATTAAGCGGCTTTATGAACAGAGAGGGTGTATACATTTATTAGGTGGCTTTATGAATAGAGAGGGTGTATACATGTATTAGATGGCTTTATAAACAGAGTGAGTGTATACATTTATTAAGCGGCTGTATGAACAGAGAGGGTGTATACATTTTTTAGATGGCTTTATGAATAGAGAGGGTGTATACATGTATTAGATGGCTTTATGAACATACAGGGTGTATTCATGTATTAGATGGCTTTATAAACAGAGTGAGTGTATACATTTATTAAGCGGTTTTATGAATAGAGAAAACACATGCATTTGTTAGATAGTTTTATGAATCCTGAAGGTACGTATATTTATTAGGTGGCTTTATGAAGAGAAATGGCACATACATTTACTCGGTGGCTTCATGAATAGCATTTTGAAGTACAATAAATAAGTGTAAGTTAACCTTCTAACAATCTTAATTGCACCACAGTTTTCAGCAAATTCTGAATAAATAAGACATTGAGGTACTTGCTTATGCTTGTGTCCTCTACCTTTGAACGGTTTAGTGCGAGTTGGTTGGGGACGGGCGTAATACGTGTTTTGCAATTATCTTTTTTATTTGATATTGTTTTGTTATTGTTGTTGTTGTTTCTTTCGTAGTTGTTGATGATTTTTGGCTTAGGGTGGTAGAGATGGAAGCTTACCCGTCCAAGCACATTATTTTACTTTAGATTATCTTGCCGAAGTATGGAGGGGCGGTTCAACCATCCATGAACCCGTTAGGTCAGCAAGGTCCAAACACGCACATATGCAATCCAAGGAAAATCCATTGATTTGTATTTACTTGTCAAAAGGAACTTATCTAAACCTTTGACAAGTTCCAATATACAGTTATAACTTTTGTATAGTGCCATTAGCAAATAACATACTACATTAGTTTACAATTTAGCTTGGTATATAAATATAAACCAAAATACACAAAAAAATCTTAGACATACATATTGTGTTTAAGAACATTAACATCAAGCAAATAAAATATTACCAATACCAATTTATCCGTTATATTCAGTGGTTTACTGATATCAACTTGTCCGTTATATCCAGTGGTTTACTGACATCAACTTGTCCGTTATATTCAGTGGTTTACTGACATCAACTTGTCCGTTATATTCAGTGGTTTACAGATACTGACCAGTTATTTTCAGAGGTTTACTGATATCAACAAGCAAATAAAATATTACCAGTACCAATTTATCCGTTATATTCAGTGGTTTACTTATATCAACTTGTCCGTTATATCCAGTGGTTTACTGACATCAACTTGTCCGTTATATTAAGTTGTTTACTGATATCAACTTGTACGTTATATTCAGTGATTTACTGATATGAACTTGTTCGTAATATTCAGTGATTTATACCAATATATTGCTTATATTATTTGCCCGTTATACCCAGTGATAAACTGATACTTACTTGCCCGTTATACCCAGTGGTTTACTTATACTTATTTGCACGTTATATCCATTGGTTTACTGATACTTACTTGCACGTATACCAAGTGGTTTATTGAAACTTACTTGCCCGTTATACCAAGTGGTAAACTGATACTTACTTGCCCATTATACCCAGTGGTTTTCTGAAACTTACTTGCCCGTTACACCCAGTGGTTTACTGATACTTAACCGTCATACCAATATATTGTTTATATTACTTGCCCGTAATACCCAGTGGTTAACTGAAACTTAGTTGCCCGTTATATCCAGTGGTTTAATTATACTTACTTGCACGTTATACCAATAGGTTTACAGATACTTAATTGCACGTTATACCCAGTGGTTTTCTAATACTTACGTAACCGTTATACCCAGTGGTTAACTGATACCTACTTGCCCGTTATACCAAGTGGTTTACTGATATTAAGTTGCACGTTATATCCAGTGTTTTCCTGATATTTACCCGTTATATCCAGTAGTTTGCTCATACTTACATGTACTTACCGTTTATATCCAGTAGTTGGCTCATACTTACATGTACTTGGCCGTTATATCCAGTAGTTTGCTCATAATAACATGTACTTGTCCGTTATATCCAGTAGTTTGCCGATACCTACTTGCCTGTTATACATGTAGTGGTTTACTGATACTTGCCCGTTATATCCAGTAGTTTGCCGATAACTACTTACCTGTTATACACGAAGTGGTTTACTGATACCTACACGTTATATCCAGTAGTTTGCCGATACCTACTTACCTGTTATACGTGTAGTGGTTTACTGATACTTACCGGTTATATCCAGTAGTTTGTCGATACCTTCTTACCTGTTATACATGTAGTGGTTTACTGAAAATTACCCGTTATATCCAGTAGTTTACCGATACCATTTTACCTGTTATACATGTAGTGGTTTACTGATAATTACCCGTTATATCCAGTAGTTTGACGATACTTACTTACCTATTATACATGTAGTAGTTAACTGTTACTTATTCGTTAAATCCAGTAATTTGCCGATACATTGTACTTACTTTCCTGTTATACGTGTAGTGGTTTATTGATACTTACCCGTTATAGCCAGTAGTTTGCTGATACCTACTTCCCTATTGTTCGTGTAGTGGTTTACTGAAACTTACCCGTTATATCCAGTAGTTGGCCGATACCTACTTGCCTGTTATACATGTAGTGGTTTACTGATACTTGCCCGTTATATCCAGTAGTTTGCCGATAACTACTTACCTGTTATACACGAAGTGGTTTACTGATACCTACACGTTATATCCAGTAGTTTGCCGATACCTACTTACCTGTTATACGTGTAGTGGTTTACTGATACTTACCGGTTATATCCAGTAGTTTGTCGATACCTTCTTACCTGTTATACATGTAGTGGTTTACTGAAAATTACCCGTTATATCCAGTAGTTTACCGATACCATTTTACCTGTTATACATGTAGTGGTTTACTGATAATTACCCGTTATATCCAGTAGTTTGACGATACCTACTTACCTATTATACATGTAGTAGTTAACTGTTACTTATTCGTTAAATCCAGTAATTTGCCGATACATTGTACTTACTTTCCTGTTATACGTGTAGTGGTTTATTGATACTTACCCGTTATAGCCAGTAGTTTGCTGATACCTACTTCCCTATTGTTCGTGTAGTGGTTTACTGAAACTTACCCGTTATATCCAGTAGTTGGCCGATACCTACTTATCTGTGATACGTGTAGTGGTTTACTGATACTTACCCGTTATATCCAGTAGTTTGCCGATACCTACTTACCTGTTATACATGTAGTGGTTTACTGATACTTTCCCGTTATATCCAGTAGTTGGCCGATACCTACTTACCTGTTATACGTGTAGTGGTTTACTGATACTTACCCGTTATATCCAGTAGGTAACCGATACCTACTAACCTGTTATACGTGTAGTGGTTTACTGACACTTACCCGTTATATCCAGTAGTTTGCCAATTCCTACTTACCTGTTATACGTGTAGCGATTTACTGACACTTACCCGTTATATCCAGTAGTTTGCCGATACCTACTTACCTGTTATACGTGTAGCGGTTTACTGACACTTACCCGTTATATCCAGTAGTTGGCCGATACCTAATTACCTGTTATACATGTAGCGGTTTACTGATACTTAACCGTTATATCCAGTAGTTTGCCGATACCTACTAACCTGTTATACGTGTAGTGGTTTACTGATACTTACCCGTTATATCCAGTAGTTGGGTGATACCTACTTACCTGTTATACGTGTAGCGGTTTACTGATACTAACCCGTTATATCCAGTAGTTTGACGATACTTACTTACCTGTTATAAATGCAGCGGTTAACTGTAATTTATTTGTTAAATCCAGTAATTTGCCGATACATTGTACTTACTTTCCTGTTATACATGTAGTGGTTTACTGATACTTACCCGTTATATCCAGTAGTTTGCCGATACCTAATTACCTGTTATACATGTAGTGGTTTACTGATACTTACCCGTTATATCCAGTAGTTGGCCGATACCTACTTACCTGTTATACGTGTAGTGGTTAACTGATACTTACCCGTTTTATCCAGTAGTTTGCCGATACCTACTTACTGTTATACGTGTAGTGGTTTACTGATACTTACCCGTTATATCCAGTAGTTGGGTGATACCTACTTACCTGTTATACGTGTAGTGGTTTACTGATACTTACCCGGTATATCCAGTAGTTGGGTGATACCTACTTACCTGTTATACGTGTAGTGGTTTACTGATACTTACCCGTTATATCCAGTAGTTTGCCGATACCTACTTACCTGTTATACGTGTAGTGGTTTACTGATACTTACCCGTAATATCCAGTAGTTGGGTGATACCTACTTACCTGTTATACGTGTTGTGGTTTACTGATACTTACCCGTTATATCCAGTAGTTTGACGATACCTACTTACCTGTTATACATGTAGCGGTTAACTGTAATTTATTCGTTAAATCAAGTAATTTGCCGATACATTGTACTTACTTTCCTGTTATACATGTAGTGGTTTACTGATATTTACCCGTTATATCCAGTAGTTTGCCGATACCTAATTACCTGTTATACATGTAGTGGTTTACTGATACTTACCCGTTATATCCAGTAGTTGGCCGATACCTACTTACCTGTTATACGTGTAGTGGTTAACTGATACTTACCCGTTTTATCCAGTAGTTTGCCGATACCTACTTACCTGTTGTTCGTGTAGTGGTTTACTGATACTTACCCGTTATATCCAGTAGTTTGCCGATACCTACTTACTTGTTATACTTGTAGCGGTTAACTGATACTTATCCGTTATATCCAGTAGTTTGCCGATACCTACTTACCTGTTATACATATAGCGGTTAACTGATACTTACCCGTTATATCCAGTAGTTTGCCGATACCTACTTACCTGTTATACATGTAGTTGTTTACTGATACTTACCCGTTATATCCAGTAGTTTGCCGATACCTACTTACCTGTTATACATGTAGCGGTTAACTGATACTTACCTGTTATATCCAGTAGTTTGCCGATACCTACTTACTGTTATACGTGTAGTGGTTTACTGACAATTACACGTTATATCCAGTAGTTGGCCGATACCTTCTTACCTCTTATACATGTAGCGGTTTACTGATACTTACCCGTTATATCCAGTAGTTGGCTGATACCTACTTACCTGTTATACATGTAACGGTTTACAGATACTAGCCAGGTATATCCAGTAGTTTGCCGATACCTACTTACCTGTTATACATGTAGTGGTTTACTGATACTTACCCGTTATATCCAGTAGTTTGCCGATACCTACTTACCTGTTATACATGTAGTGGTTTACTGATACTTGCCCGTTATATCCAGTAGTTTGCCGATACCAACTTACCTGTTATACACGTAGTGGTTTACTGATACTTGCCCGTTATATCCAGTAGTTTGCCGATACCTACCTACCTTTTATACACGTAGTGGTTTACTGATTCTTGTCCGTTATATCCAGTAGTTTGCCTATACCTACCTACCTGTTATACACGTAGTGGTTTACTGATACTTACCCGTTATATCCAGTAGTTTGCCGATACCTACTTACCTGTTATACACGTAGTGGTTAACTGATACTTACCCGTTAAATCCAGTAGTTTGCCGATACCTACTTACCTATTATACATGTAGCTGTTAACTGATACTTGACCGTTATATCCAGTAGTTTGCCGATACCTACTTACTTGTTATGCATGTAGCGGTTTCCTGATACTTACCCGTTATATCCAGTAGTTGGCCGATACCTACTTACCTGTTATACATGTAGCGGTTTACAGATATTAACCAGGTATATCCAGTAGTTTGCCGATACCTACTTACCTGTTATACATGTAGTGGTTTACTGATACTTACCCGTTATATCCAGTAGTTTGCCGATACCTACTTACCTGTTATACATGTAGTGGTTTACTGATACTTGCCCGTTATATCCAGTAGTTTGCCGATACCTACTTACCTGTTATACACGTAGTGGTTAACTGATACTTGCCTGTTTTATCCAGTAGTTTGCCTATACCTACCTACCTGTTATACACGTAGTGGTTTACTGATACTTACCCGTTATATCCAGTAGTTTGCCGATACCTACTTACCTGTTATACATGTAGTGGTTAACTGATACTTACCCGTTAATTCCAGTAGTTTGCTTATATTTACTTGCCCGTTATATCCAGTTGTTTACTGATTCCTACTTGTCCGTTATATCCAGTGGTTTTCTGATAGTTACTTGCCCGTTACAACCGGTGGTTTACTTATACTCACTTGCACGTTTTACCCAGTGGTTTACTGATACTTACTTGCCCCGTTATACCCAGTGGTTTACTGATACTTTATTGCACGTTATACCCAGTGGTTTACTGATACTTTATTGCACGTTATACCCAGTGGTTTACTGATACTTACTTGCCCGTTTTACCCAGTGGTTTACTGATATTTAATTGCACGTTATACCCAGTGTTTTACTGATACTTACTTGCCCGTTTTACCCAGTGGTTTACTTATACTTACTTGCACGTTATACCCAGTGGTTTTCTGATATTTACTTACCCGTTTTACCCAGTGGTTTACTGATACCTACTTGCCCGTTATACCCAATGGTTTACTGAGACTTGCATGCACGTTATATCCAGTAGTTTACTGATATTTACTTGCACGTTATAATCAGTAGTTTACTGGTACTTACTTGCCCGTTGTATCCAGTAGTTGGCTAATATTAACTGGCTTGTTATATCCAGTGGGTAACTGATACCTACTTGCTCGTTATATCCAGTAATTTGCTAATACATACTTGCCCGTTATATCCAGTATTTTGCCGATACTAACTTGTCCGTTATATCCCGTGGTTTACTGATAATAACCCGTTACATCCAGTAGTTGGCCGATACCTACTTACCTATTATACCTGTAGTGGTTTACAGATACTAACCAGGTATATCCAGTAGTTTGCCGATACCTACTTACATGTTATACATGTAGTGGTTTACTGATACTTACCCGATATATCCAGTAGTTTGCCGATACCTACTTACCTGTTATACATGTAGTGGTTTACTGATACTTGCCCGTTATATCCAGTAGTTTGCCGATACCTACTTACCTGTTATACACGTAGTGGTTTACTGATACTTGCCCGTTATATCCAGTAGTTTGCCGATACCTACCTACATGTAATACACGTAGTGGTTTACTGATACTTGCCCGTTATATCCAGTAGTTTGCCTATACCTACCTACCTGTTATACACGTAGTGGTTTACTGATACTTACCCGTTATATCCAGTAGTTTGCCGATACTTACTTACCTGTCATACATGTAGTGGTTAACTGATACTTACCCGTTAATTCCAGTAGTTTGCTTATATTTACTTGCCCGTTATATCCAGTTGTTTACTGATACCTAGTTGTCCGTTATATCCAGTGGTTTTCTGATAGTTACTTGCCCGTTACAACCAGTGGTTTACTTATACTCACTTGCACGTTATACCCAGTGGTTTACTGATACTTACTTGCCCCGTTATACCCAGTGGTTTACTGATACTTAATTGCACGTTATACCCAATGGTTTACTGGTACTTACTTGCCCGTTTTACCCAGTGGTTTACTGATACTTAATTGCACGTTATACCCAGTGGATTACTGATACTTACGTGCCCGTTTTACCCAGTGGTTTACTTATACTTACTTGCACGTTATACCCAGTGGTTTTCTGATATTTACTTACCCGTTTTACCCAGTGGTTTACTGATACCTACTTGCCCGTTATACCCAATGGTTTACTGATACCTACATGCACGTTATATCCAGTAGTTTACTGATATTTACTTGTACGTTATAATCAGTTGTTTACTGGTACTTACTTGCCCGTTGTATCCAGTAGTTTGCTGGTACTTACTTGCCCGTTGTATCCAGTAATTTGCTGATATTAACTGGCCTGTTATATCCAGTGGGTAACTGATACCTACTTGCCCGTTATATCCAGTAATTTGCTAATACATACTTGCCCGTTATATCCAGTATTTTGCCGATACTAACTTGTCCGTTATACCCCGTGGTTTACTGATACTAACCCGTTACATACAGTAGTTTGCTCATAATTACTTGTCCATTATATCCAGTGGTTTACTTATACTTACCTGCCCGTTATATCCAGTGGTTGACTGATACTTACCTGCCCGTTATATCCAGTGCTTTACTGTACCTACAAGCCCGTTGTATCAATAGGTTTAATGATATCTGCCTGTTGTATCCAATAGTTTGCTGAAACTTACTTGCCCGTTATGTCTAGTAGTCAGCTTATTTTATTTGCCCTATTTACTAAGTAGTTTACTGATACCTACTTGCCAGTTATATCCAGTAGTTTGCTGATACATACTTACCCGTTATATTTAGTAGTTTGCTGATACTTTCTTACCCGTTATATTCTGTAGTTTGCTGGTACTTACTTGCCTGTCATTTCCATCGGGTTACTGATACCTAATTGCCCGTTATATCCAGTAATTTGCTGATATTTGCCCATTGATATCCAGTGGTTTACTGATACCTTATTGTCCGTTATATCCAGTGGTTTACTGTACCTACCAGCCCGTTGTATCCAGTGGCTCTAATGATACCTGCCTGTTATATCCAATAGTTTACTGATACTTACTTGCCCGTTATGTCTAGTAGTCAGCTTATATTACTTGCCCGATTTGTCAAGTGGTTTACTGATACCTACTTGCCCGTTATATCCATTGGTTTGCTGATATCTACTTGCTCGTTATATCCAGTGGTTGGCTGATACTTACCTGTAATATCCAGTGGTTTGCTTTTACTTGCCCGTTATATCCAGTGGTTTATTGATACATGTACCTAATTGCCAGATATATCCAGTGGCTTGATGGTACTTCCCTATTATAACCAGTTGTTTGCTGATACCAACTTGGCCGATATATATCTATAAGTCTGGTGATAACTACTTGCCCGTTATATCCAGTCCTAGTGATTTGCTGATACTTACTTAGCCGCTTTATCATATAGTTTGCTGGTACTTACTTGCCTGTTTTATCCAGTGGGTTATTGTTATATAATTGCCCGTTATATCCAGTGGTTTGCTGAAACTTGCCCGTTATATCCAGTGGTTTGCTGATACTTGCCTGTTACATCCAGTGGTTTGCTGATACTTGCCCGTTATATCCAGTGGTTTATTGATACCTGGTTGCCAGACATATCCAGTGGCTTGATGATACTTCCCTGTAATAACCAGTAGTTTGCTGATATATCTACATACATTTGTCTGTTATATCTACATACTCTTACTTGCCCGTTTTTTCCAGTAGTTTACTGATGTATAATCGCCGTTATATCCAGTTGTTTGCTGATATTTGCCAATTATTATCCAGTGGTTAACTGATACCTACTTGCCCGTTATTTCACGTGGTTTACTAATACTTACTTGCCCGATATATCCAGTGGTTTACTAATACTAACTTACTCGTTATATCCAGTGGTTTACTGATACTTACTTGCCCGTTTTATCCAGTGGTTTACTAATACTTACTTGCCCGATATATCCAGTGATTTACTGATACTTACTTGCCCGTTATAACCAGTGATTTACTAATATTTACTTGCCCGATATATCCAGTGGTTTACTAATACTAACTTACTTGTTATATCCAGTGGTTTACTGATACTTACTTGCCCGTTTTATCCAGTGGTTTACTGATACTTACTTGCCCGTTATATCCAGTGGTTTACTAAGTTTCATCAGAGCGATATCATTTTCTTCCGACTTGGAATTGTGTTTTTCGTGGACATATATGGCGCTGACGCGGGCAATGTTGCTTCCGTAGTTCGTATGCACATCATGTAGTCCCACACCGATTGTCCACTGACTAGAGTAAGTTCCGACGCTGCAAAGATGATTAATACGTGGTGTAGCGATGCCCAAAAAGCGCCACTTCCAAGATGATAACGTTTGGTCTAATGATAAAGTGTCCGCCTTGCATGCTAAATGTCGTGGGTTCGATACCCGGCCGGTCATAAGCTTTGAAAACATGACAATAGATGCTTCCTCGCTTGGCGCTAAGAATTTAAAGGATAGTGTTCGGGTCTGGTTTAACCTGTGTCATTATAATGTGACCATGTGTCATATTTCAGTATATGGCAGCGCTTTTAAAAATACATTTTCAAGTAGACACCGCCACGATATGACAGAATGTTTTTTAAATCAACGCTAAACAGCATGTATATCTTGCTGGTGTTCATACAGCAGATCGTATCTACAATAGGCAGAAACAAACAACGTACAGATACAAGGACAACATAGGTTACGTACTCTTCGAAGCAATGTGCAGCCGTCAGCACCCACTGATCGCTGATTAAAGTACCGCCACAAATGTGGGACCCAAAGTACTGCAGCGAAACCTGCAAATAAGAAACAATTATTAACAGTTAAATATTAAACAAGTACATGTACCATGTAAAATAGAAAATTATGATTTGTTGTTGTATAGTGTAAAGCGTCGCTTTAAACAATTTTTCAGTTATAACGCCATGATGTTTATTTAAGACAGTTTTCTAAGCGCTGTCACACTGGATATCATACCACAGACACATGGTATGATATCCCATCAAGTCACATTATACCGACCAAAAATCACAATACATAAATATTCTAGAAAGTATCGTTTGTCCATATTACTTTTTTCCTCCTTGATTCAGTCATTCAGTGTCATAAAATACACAATAAATACTTTCAACTCAAAACTGAACGTTTTTTGTCAAAAGAAATGTTCACTTATTTATGATTCCAGCGTTCACACGTACTCCTTCATACGCGTTATCATTTCTCCTGCAGTATGTGTCACATTGATTGGTTTGATTATCATACAATGTACACCAGTGCACGTCACCAACTCCGCCATGTGGAGATAATTTACTTGACAAAGGTCATTTAGAAGGATTGACTAATTCAGTGATAGTTTTTAAGAACAACCAATAATCATATATAATGACATTTCACAATAATCATAGATTGTGACATTTCACAATAATAAGATATAGTGATATTTCACAATTACTAGATATAGTGACATTTCACAATAATTAGATATATTGACTTTTCACAATAACTAGATATAGTGATATTACACAATAATTAAATATAGTGACTTTTCACAATTTCTACATATAGTGACATTATACAATAACTAGATATAGTGAAATTACACAATAACTAGATACAGTGACATTTCACAATAATTAGATATAGTGAAATTTCACAACAACTAGATACATTACACAATAATAAGATATAGTGACATTTCACAATAACTAGATATAGTGACATTACACACTAATTAGATATAGTGACATTACACACTAATTATATATAGTGACATTACACTATATTTATATATAGTGCCATTTCACAATAATTAGATATAATGACATTTCACAATAACTAGATATAGTGACATTTCACAATAATAAGATATAGTGACATTACACACTAATTATATATAGTGACATTACACAATAATTATATACATGTATAGTGACATTTCACTATAATTAGATATAGTGACATTTCACAACAACTAGATACATTACACAATAATTAGATATAGTGACATTTCACAATAACTAGATATAGTGACATTTCACAACAACTACATACATTACACAATAATTAGCTATAAAGTGACATTTCACAATAGCTAAATATAGTGACATTTCACAATAATTAGATATAGTGACATTACACACTAATTATATATAGTGACATTACACAATAATTATATACATGTATAGTGACATTTCACTATAATTAGATATAGTGACATTTCACAACAACTAGATACATTACACAATAATTAGATATAGTGACATTTCACAATAACTAGATATAGTGACATTTCACAATAATTAGAAATAGTGATATTACACACTGATTATATATAGTGACATTACACAATAATTATATATAGTGACATTTCACAAAAATTAATACATATAATGACATTACACACTTATTATATATAGTGACATTACACACTAATTATATATAGTGACATTACACAATAATTATATATAGTGACATTACACACTAATTATATATAGTGACATTACACACTAATTATATATAGTGACATTACACAATAATTATATATAGTGACATTACACAATAATTATATATAGTGACATTACACACTAATTATATATAGTGTTTTGTACACATGTTTAAACATTCTTGATGATGACATTCTGATATTTAAACACATTTCAATCCGTTATTTGCCTTTGCCTTTACATGATAAAGTAATAATATACAAATTGTTTTTGTCCCACTCTCTGAGGAGTTAACAATGTTGTGATTCTAACGATGTCAGTTGTAAATAGAATAAGTACGACATGTATTTTCCAAATAAAGTAAGTTTCTGTGACATTTTTTGTTATTTTCCTCTGCTCAATAAGAAGTACTACTATTTAATATCTCTTTAAGTTTATGTGGTATGTGGTTACGGAGGTTGTGCTATACCTGCCATGGAAACTGTCCATGCTGAGCCAGTGTTCCGCCGACGATCTTCTGGGATGTTCCACCGACCATAGTTGTTCCACAAGAATCTGGAATCCAATCACCATCTTTATTTCACAGCTGGTATAAATTAACCTTATAATTCATAAAAGTATAGAACTTAGCCCTTGTACATCTACATCCCCTCGGTACAATAACGGTAGAATTATGTTACATTGCGTATAATGTATATAACATTATAATTACAACGTGTATGAAGATTCTTGAACTATTATTAATATGTAATATTATAATAGTGTATATCATTCACGTCATTATACTTACATGTAACAATTCCAATTATATATTTGGTATAACGTCTATGTCATTATAATTACTATGTTATATTGTGTATGGCGTCTACGACATTTTAGTTACCATGTTATATTGTGTATGGCGTCTATGGCGTTAAAATAAATATGCTTTATTGTGTATGGCGTATATGACATTATAATTACTATGTTATATTGTGTATGTCGTCTATGACATTATAAAAATAACTATGTTATCGTGTATAGAGTCTATGACATTATAATCACTATGTTATATTGAGTATGGCGTCTACGATATTATAATTACTATGTTATATTGTGTATGGCGTCTATGACATTATAATTACTATGTTATATTGTATATGTCGTCTACGATATTATAATTACTATGTTATATTGTGTATGGCGTGTATGACATTATAATTACTATGACATATTGTGTATAGCGTCTACGACATTATAAGTTCTATGTTATATTGTGTATGGCGTCTACGACATTATAAGCTCTATGATATATTGTGTATAGCGTCAACGACATTATAATTACTATGACATATTGTGTATAGCGTCTACGACATTATAGTTACTATGTTATATTGTGTATAGCGTCTACGACATTATAATAACTATGTTATATTGTGCATGGCGTCTATGCCTTTATAATAACTATGTTATATTGTGTATGGCGTCTATGCCTTTATAATTACTATGTTATATTGTGTATGGCGTCTATGCCATTATAAGTTCTATGTTATATTGTGTATGGCGTCTATGACATTATAATAACTATATTATATTGTGTATGGCGTGTATGACATTATAATTACTATGACATATTGTGTATAGCGTCTACGACATCATAATAACTATGTTATATTGTGTATGGCGTCTATGCCTTTATAATTACTATGTTATATTGTGTATGGCGTCTATGCCATTATAAGTTCTATGTTATATTGTGTATAGCGTCTACGACATTATAATAACTATGTTATATTGTGTATGGCGTGTATGACATTATAATTACTATGACATATTGTGTATAGCGTCTACGACATTATAATAACTATGTCATATTGTGTATGGCGTCTATGCCTTTATAATCACTATGTTATATTGTGTATGGCGTCTATGCCATTATAAGTTCTATGTTATATTGTGTATAGCGTCTACGACATTATAATAACTATGTTATAGTGTGTATGGCGTCTATGCCTTTATAATCACTATGTTATATTGTGTATGGCGTCTATGCCATTATAAGTTCTATGTTATATTGTGTATAGCGTCTACGACATTATAATAACTATGTTATATTGTGTATGGCGTCTATGCCATTATAAGTTCTATGTTATATTATGTATGGCGTCTACGACATTATATTCACTATGTTATATTGTATATGTCGTCTATGACATTATAATCACTATGTTATATTGTGTATGTCGTCTATGACATTATAATTACTATTTTATCGTGTAAAGAGTCTATGACATTATAATCACTATGTTAAATTGTGTATGGCGTCTACGACATTATAATTACTATGTTATATTGTGTATGGCGTCTATGACATTATACTTACTATGTTATATTGTGTATGACGTCTATGACATTATAATCACTATGTTATATTGTGTACGTCGTCTATGACATTATAATTACTATGTTATCGTGTAAAGAGTCTATGACATTATAATCACTATGTTAAATTATGTATGGCGTCTACGACATTATAATTACTATGGTATATTGTGTATGTTGTCTATGACATTATAATCACTATATTATATTGTGTATGACGTCTATGACATTATAATTACATTGTTATATTGTTTATGGCGTCTATGACAATATAATTACATTGTTATATTGTGTATGGCGACTATGGCATTATAATTACTATGTTATATCGTGTATAGAGTCTATGACATTAAAATCACTATGTTATATTGTGTATGGCGTCTATGACATAATAATTGCTATATTATATTGTGTATAGAGTCTATGGCATTTTAATTTCTATGTGTTATTGTGTATGGCGTCTATGACATTATAATCACTATGTGTTATCAAGTATGGCATCTTATGCATTACAATCACTATGTTATATTGCTTATTGCGTCTATGACATAATAATTACTATGTTTAATTGTGTATGGCGTCTATGACATTATAATTATTATGTTATATTGTGTATGGCGACTATGACATTATAATTACTTTGTAATATTGTGTATGGCGTCTATGACTTTATAATTATTATGTTATATTGTGTATGGCGACTATGTCATTATAATTACTCTGTTATCGTGTATACAGTCTATAACATTACAATCACTTTGTTTTATTGTGTATGGCGTCTATGACATAATAATTACTGTTATATTGGGTATGGCGTCTATGCCATCTTAATAACTATATTATAATTTGTATGGCGTTCATGACATTATAATCACTCTGTTATATTGTGTATGGCGTCTACGACATTATAATTACTATGTTATATTGTGTATGGCGTCTATGACATTATAATTACATTGTTATATTGTGTATGGCGTCTACGACATTATAATCACTATGTTATATTGTGTATGGCGTCTACGATATTATAATTACTATGTTATATTGTGTATGGCGTCTATGACATTATAATTACTATGTTATATTATGAATGGCGTCTATGACATGATAATTAGTATGTTATATTGTGTATGGCGTCAATGACATTATAATCACTATGTTATATTGTGTATGGCGTCTATGACATTATAATTACTATGTTATAGTGTATAGAGAGTATATGACATTATAATTATTATGTTATATTGTGTATGGCGTCTATGACATTATAATTACTACGTTATAGTGTATAGAGAGTCTATGACATTATAATAACTATGTTATATCGTGTATGGCGTCTATGACATTATAATTATTATGTTATATTGTGTATGGCGTCTATGACATTATAATTACTATGTTATAGTGTATAGAGAGTCTTTGACATTATAATAACTATGTTATATCGTGTATGGCGACTATGGCATTATTATCACTATATTATGTTGTGTATGGCGTCTATGACATTATAATTACTATGTTATATTCTGTATGACGTCTATGTCATTATAATCACTATGTTATATTGTGTATGACATCTATGACATTATAATTATTATGTTATATTGTGTATGCCATCTATGACATTATAATTACTATATTATAACTTGTATGACGTTTATGACATTATAATCACTATGTTATATTGTGTATGGCGTCTATGACATTATAATTACTATGTTATAGTGTATAGAGAGTATATGACATTATAATTACTATGTTATATTGTGTATGGCGTCTATGACATTATAATTACTATTTTATAGTGTACAGAGAGTCTATGACATTATAATTACTATGTTATATTCTGTATGGCGTCTATGACATTATAATTACTATGTTATAGTGTATAGAGAGTCTATGACATTATAATTACTATGTTATATGTGTATGGCGTCTATGACATTATAATTACTATGTTATAGTGTAATGAGAGTCTATGACATTATAATTACTATGTTATAGTGTATAGAGAGTCTATGACATTATAATTACTATGTTATATTCTGTATGACGTCTATGTCATTATAATCACTATGTTATATTGTGTATGACATCTATGACATTATAATTATTATGTTATATTGTGTATGCCATCTATGACATTATAATTACTATGGTATATTGTGTATGACGTCTTTGATATTATAATTACTATGTTATATTGTGTAAGCCGTCTACGACATTATAATTACTATGTTATATTGTGTATGACGTTCATGACATACATTATAATTACTATGTAATATTGTGTATGACGACTATGACATTATAATTACTATGTTATATTGTATATGTCGTCTATTTCATTATAATTACTATGTTATATTGTGTATGCCGTCTATGACATTATAATTACTATGTTATATTGTATATGTCGTCTATGACATTATAATCACTATTTTATATTGTGTATGCCGTCTATGACATTATAATTACTATGTTATATTGTATATGTCGTCTATGACATTATAATCACTATGTTATATTGTGTATGCCATCTATGACATTATAATTACTTTGTTATATTGTATATGTCGTCTATGACATTATAATCACTATGTTATATCGTGTATGGCGTCTATGACATTATAATTACATTGTTATATTTTGTATGGCGACTACATTTATGACATTATAATTACTATGTTATCGCGCATAGCGTCTATGACATTACAATCACTATGTTATATTGTGTATGGCGTCTATGACATAATAATTATTATGTTATATTGTGAATGGCGACTATGGCATTATAATTACTATGTTATATTGTGTATGGCGTGTATGACATTTTAATTACTATGTTATATTGTGTATGGCATCTATGGCATTATAATTATTATGTTATATTGTGTAGGGCGTCTATGGCATTATAATTACTATGTTATATTGTGTATGGCGTGTATGACATTATAATTACTATGTTATATTTTGTATGGCGTCTATGACATTATAATCACTAATTTATATTGTGTATGGCGTCTACGACATTATAATTACTATGTTACATTGTGCATGGCGTCTATGACATTATAATTACATTGTTATATTGTGTATGGCGTCTATGGTATTATAATTACTATGTTATATTGTGTATGGCGTGTATGACATTATAATTACTATGTTATATTTTGTATGTTGTCTATGACATTATAATTTCTATGTTATATTGTGTATGGCGTGTATGACATTATAATTACTATGTTATGTTGTGTATAACGTCTATGACATTATAATTACTATGTTATACTCTGTATGGCGTCTATGACATTATAATTACTATGTTATATTGTGTATAACGTCTATGACATTATAATTACCAGAAGTACGTCAGAACTATAATGCTATTTTGTGTGTGTGTCTTGCGCATTTAACAGATAAAACGTACGGGCAGGGCAGTCCGCCAATGTGCACACTCTTGTTTGAGACGAAACCCCGGAACAAAGACTTCCTCCATGAGCCGGTGTCGGGTTGTTACATGTCCGAGTGCGGGTATGGGTGGCTGAACTACCACATGACTGACTACAGTGACCAAAGCTTGACCACGCCGTCCAACCACCGTCCACTGGAAATACACGGGTCACGGCAATAGTTATTTACAATACACGAGTGACGGGAATAGTTATTTACAATACACGGATCACTGGAATAATTATTTACAATACACGTGTCACTTGAATAATTATTTACAATACACTGGTCACTGAAATAGTTATTTACAATACACAGGTCATGGGAATAGCTAATTACAATACGCGGGTTACGGGAGTAGTTATTTACAATACATGGGTCACTGGAAAAAATATTTACAATACACGGGCGCTGGAATAGTTATTTACAATACACGGGTCACGGGAATAATTATCTACAATACACGTGTCACGGTAATATTTATTTACGATACACGGGACACGGGAATAATTAAAGTTCATAATACACGGGTCACTGGAATTATTATTTACAATACACGGGTCACTGGGATAGTTATTTACAATACACGGGTCACGAGAATAGTTATTTACAATACAATTATATCTAGAATAAGCTTTCCGTTGTCTGTATCCGAATAAAGGCGACCAGTGCGGTGCAGATGAGAAGGAAATATTGAATCTTAATAGTTACCTGATTAGTAGGCCCTACATGATATAGAAATCATACATTTATATTTAATTTCATACAGTAACTGTCGTTGTTGGGAATCACGTGAACAGTAATTCAATACAGGCCTTCAATATGCACTGATCATGAGGAACATCATTCAACAATCCAAGGAATCGATGTGGCTTCGGTATATAAATTGGCACTTGTATTTTACGTAAAACAGGCAGACTGTTTAGTATATATATATTGATAATAAAAGCCGTCCTATGACAGACCCCTGTAGAACACTGTGGTAGTTGCACAGGTTGTGTTTCAGATGAAACTATAAGAACAGTCCAAACTGCACAGCTTAGAACACTGTGGTACATGCACTAAACGAAAAATTACACATATTAGAACACTGTGGTATATGTAGTTGCGCAGGTTTTGTTAAAAATGACACTAAACGAACAGTCAAAAGTACGCAGCTTAGAACACTGTGGTCCATGTAGTTGCACAGATTGTGTTACAGATGACACTATAGGCACAGTCAAAAGCACGCAGCTTAGAACACTGTAGTACATGTAGTTGCGCAGATTGTTTTACAAATGACACTATAGGAACAGTCAAAAGTACGCAGCTTAGAACACTGTAGTACATGTAGTTACGCAGGTTGTGTTACATATGACACTAAACGAACAGTCAAAAGTACACAGCTTAGAACACTGTAGTACATGTAGTTGCGCAGGTTGTGTTACAGATGACACTATAGGAACAGCCAAAAGTACGCAGCTTATAACACTGTAGTACATGTAGTTGCGCAGGTTGTGTTACAGATGACACTATAGGAACAGTCAAAAGTACACAGCTTAGAACACTGTTGTTCATATAGTTGCGCAGGTTGTGTTACAGATGACACTATAGGAACAGTCAAAAGTACACAGCTTAAACACTGTAGTACATGTAGTTACGCAGGTTGTGTTACAGATGACACTATTGGAACAGTCAAAAGTACACAGCTTAGATCACTGTAGTACATGTAGTTGCGCAGGTTGTGTTACAGATGACACTATAGAAACAGTCAAAAGTACACAGCTTAGAACACTGTGGTACATGTGGTTGCGCAGGTTGTGTTACAGATGACACTAAACGAACAGTCAAAAGTACACAGCTTAAACACTGTAGTACATGTAGTTGCGCGGTTGTTTTACAGATGACACTATAGGAACAGTCAAAAGTACACAGCTTAAACACTGTAGTACATGTAGTTGCACGGTTGTGTTACAGATGACACTATAGGAACAGTCAAAAGTACACAGGTTAAACACTGTAGTACATGTAGTTGCGCAGGTTGTGTTACAGGTGACACTATAGGAACAGTCAAAAGTACACAACTAAGAACACTGTGGTACATGTAGTTGCGCAGGTTTTGTAACAGGTGACACTATAGGAACAGTCAAAAGTATGCAACTTAGAACACTGTGGTAGTTGCACTAAAGTAACTGTCAAAATTACGCAGCTTAGAATGAGTTACTGTTCATTTAAGAGATTCAAATGAAATCCATTTGTTCTGCAGTCAGACGGTAAAATAGTATGCATGTTAAAAATAAGTTTTAAGGTGAGTGCCTTTCAGATATAAGAAAACATCTGGAAGTATTGAGCTGGATCTGCAATTTCTGTTTTACTTTAAATTCTTTGTATGTACTACTATTGTTACAACATTTGATAGAAACGGACCTTTTTTAAGAACCGTGCCCTTATGACGTCAGAACCAGTTGTTATAGTGATATGTAAAGAATTACCAATAATCACCAAAAAAATGAATGTAATTGTGAATTCGACTGACTATTTTGTTCTTTCATTAACACAGTTCGAGAGACTATTTTGTTCTTTCATCAACACAATTCGAGAGACTGTTTTGTTCTTTCATCAGCACGTTTTGCAAATAAAATATTTTGACATTTTCAGAATCGACAGACGACAATGATACTCGTACATGACATAGTTTAAATAAAATATTTTATGGTTATGCAGATTTCACAATAGACAACAATCATTTTATTTTTCAGTAATGTAAACGTTTTTAATATGTCTATTGATTTTAATGTCGTTTAGCTAAAACTGCTGTTGTTGAACAGCGTGTGCGGTGGTGCAGTCGGGGTTCTGTTGGAATATGGCGGCATGGTAAAAAGAATGTTTTATATGTGCGTGCGTGCGTGCGTGAGTGCGTGCGTGCGTGCGTGCGTGCGTGCGTGCGTGCGTGCGTGCGTGCGTGCGTGCGTATACTGCAGCGTTGAGAGCAATTTAAATAATGTTGTAGTTCAACCCATTTGCATATGTTACAATTTATTTATCATGTGTGTTCATAAGTATATGTCTAAAGTATAAAAAAATGTACAGTTAGGAAACATTATGAGTATATGTCATTTTTTGGAAAATCCATTGTCATTGTGTCTTTAGCCAAAATATATTTGAACTATAATGACCATTAATATAACTTATGTTTTACCAATACATACACACTCTGTATACTTGTTTGATAAAATACCTGGTGACGGGCCTGAACACGTGGCTAGATGACAATTTTGTATGTCAGTTTGGCTCCCGGGACATGTATGTCCTCCATGACTGGGCCTTGGATTATTGCAGTAGCGCCACCTGGTTTTACTTCCGGTTCCACAGGAATGTGAGCAAGAGGAAAACGGAAGCCAGCTTCCCCATCCTCCGTTTACTGTAAGATTGTTGAAAAAAGTTGTTTAGTATAGTTTACGTAAATATAAAATATGTTAAACTGCGTTAACCTTATTTAAATAGATTTTTTTAAAGAGGCGAAAAATCAATTACATGCAGTCTTACGTGAATATAATGTCATCAGACAATACGTTATCGAAATAGTTTGTCTCTTTCATATCGGACTCGCACATTTTTGACTCCCAGTTTTAATTTGTTTATACATTTGTTTTTAGATTTAATTTTTATCAATAACACATTTCGGTTATTGGCCGTAAGGATTGAACTGGCACTCATGAATATTCCGTGATAAAGTTTCGAAGGCTATTTCTAGGAAAAGTGAACTTAATTACATAAAATAAGGTAAAATAATATAAACAACAAGAAAAATACATATTAAACTAAAAATACTTAGCAAACAAATGTAGTCGAACCTATGGCACATGAACCTGAAGTACGAGTGAGAGGTTTTACCACTACGCCACTGAAGTACGAGAGACAGGTGCTACCATTTCGCCACTGAAGTACGAGTGACAGGTATTACCACCACGCAACTGAAGTACGAGTGACAGGTATTACCACTATGCCACTGAAGTACGAGTGATAGGTATTACCACTACGCCACTGAAGTACGATAGACAGGTACTACCACTATGCCACTGAAGTACGCGTGACAGGTATTACCACCACGCCACTGAAGTACGAGTGACAGGTATTACCACTATGCCACTGAAGTACGAGTGACAGGTATTACCACTACGCCACAGAAGTACGATAGACAGGTATTACCACTACGCCATTGAAGTACGAGTGACAGGTTTAACCACTACGCCACTGAAGTACGAGTGACAGGTTTTACCAATACGCCACTGAAGTACGAGTGACAGGTATTACTTCTACGCCACTGAAGTACGAGTGACAGGTATTACCACCACGCCACTAATGTACGAGTGACAGGTTTTACTACCACGCCACTGAAGTACGAGTGACAGGTAATACCACTTTGCCACTGAAGTACGAGTGACAGGTATTACCACTACGCCACTGAAGTACGAGTGACAGGTTTTACTACTACGCCACTGAAATACGAGTGATAGGTATTGCCACCACGCCACTGAAGTACGAGTGACAGGAATTACTTTTACGCCACTGAAGTACGAGTGACAGGTATTACTAACATGCCACTGAAGTAAAAGTGACAGGTATTACCACAACGCCACTGAAGTACGAGTGACAGGAATTACCACCACGCCACTGAAGTACGAGTGACAGGTATTACCACCACGCCACTGCAGTACGAGTGACAGGTATTGCCACTTTGCCACTGAAGTACGAGTGACAGGTATTACCACTACGCCACTGAAGTGCGAAGTGACAGGTATTACCACTACGCCACTGAAGTGCGAGTGACAGGTATTACCACTACGCCACTGAAGTAGGAGTAGCAGGTATTGCCACCACGCCACTGAAGTACGAGTGACAGGTATTACCACCACACCACTAAAGTACGAGTGACAGGTTTTACCACCACGCCACTGAAGTACGAATGACACGTATTGCCACTACGCCACTGAAGTATGAGTGACATGTTTTACTACCACGCCACTGAAGTACGAGTGACAGGTATTACCACTTTGCCACTGAAGTACGAGTGACAGGTATTACCACTACGCCACTAAAGTACGAGCGACAGGTTTTACTACCACGCCACTGAAGTACGAGTGACACATATTGCCACTACGCCACTAAAGTACGAGTGACACGTATTACGACTACGCCACTGAAGTACGAGTGACAGGTGCTACCACTACGCCACTGAAATATGAGTGACAGGTATTACCACTTACGCCACTTAAGTACGAGTGACAGGTATTACCACTATGCCACTGAAGTACGAGTGACAGGTTTTACCACTACGCCACTGAAGTACGAGTGACAGGTATTACCAGTACGCAACTGAAATACGAGTGACAGGTATTACCACTACGCCACTTAAGCACGAGTGACAGATTTTACCACTTCGCCACTGAAGTATGAGTGACAGGTTTTACCACTACGCCACTGAAATACGAGTGACCGGTTTTACCACTACGCCGCTGAAATACGAGTGACAGGTATTGCCACCACGCCACTGAAGTACGAGTGACAGGTATTACTTCTACGCCACTGAAATACGAGTTACAGGTATTATCACCATGCAACTGAAGTAAAAGTGACAGGTATTGCCACCACGCCACTAAAGTACGAGTGACACGTATTGCCACTACACCACTGAAGTACGAGTGACAGGTATTACCACTACGCCACTGAAGTACGAGTGACAGGTACATGTATTACCACTACGCCACTGAAGTACGAGTGACAGGTTTTACCACTACGCCACTGAAGTACGAGTGACAGGTATTGCCACTACGCCACTGAAGTACGAGTGACAGGTATTGCCACTACGCCACTGAAGTACGAGTGACAGGTTTTACCACTACGCCACTGAAGTGCGAGTGACAGGTACATGTATTACCACTACGCCACTGAAGTACGAGTGACAGGTTTTACCACTACGCCACTGAAGTACGAGTGACAGGTATTGCCACTAAGCCACCGCGCCATTCGTTGGCTTAATTTGTTGTTTTTGTTAGTATAAATATTTTCCCGATATCATTATCGAGTTTAACAACGTAAGTGGCTGAACAGACATTTGAGTGCCAGTTCAATAATTACGAACAATAATTTGCTTAGTTTAGTTTACTTCGATTGTGAAAGTAAATACAAATCAAGTTTGAAGTCTTCCTGGTTAGAACCAGTACTAAGTATATGTGGAAAAAAGTGTTTGCTCAAGGACACCACCTACACCCATGGCGGAAGATCGAACCCGTAACCCTCCGATCATTGGTCCGATACTCTACCACTGGACCACGTCCTATTTGTCCCAACTAACTAACTGACTAACTAATTACAATTCCAAATGTTGCTAAATACTTGATAATGTTGATGTATGGTGCGTAGCTTATCGCATGTCTACCAATGCAGCGAAATCTTAAGTATTGTATATTTTTCCAAAGTTAACTGCATATGTAATGTCTCTCACCTACACCTTTCTTTACAAAGATGAAGCTATTAACATAAGTATACATGAAAAATTACTTGGAATCATGATTGATTATACGCTGTCTCGACATACCCAAGACGGCAATGTTATACAGAAATGTAATTCGTTACTTTATCTTCTATCTCGCATCAAAGTATTTCTTTCTGTTCCCATATTACTGTTGTATTCTTTGGGAAAGTTGTAATATTTTACTAGTAAATAAAATTGTAAGATTCCAAAAGAGAGCTATTATACTTATTCTCGATAAAAAAATACGAAACTCCTCTATAGAAATATTCACTAAGCTTTAAGTGGTTGACGCTTCATTAAAGAATTAAATTTAAAAAAAAACAGTACTCATGTATAAATCATTAAATGACCAGACTCCTGCATATCTCAAAGATTCATTTATTATAACAGCCAATGTTCATACATGCGCATTACGGTCATCCTCTAATCTACAGTTGTATTCTCCGAAGCCAAATTCTGAAATGTTTCGAAATTCGTTGCTTATTCAGGCTCTTGTTTTTAGAACTGTATTCCGTCTAATATAAAAATACCAATACTATTACTCAGTCCAAAGCTTAATATTTACAATGGAGTAAAAATTCTTAGCAACTCTAATAAACAGGGTAGCTCTCATCAAAATCGATATATATACATATATGTTTATTCTTATGTGTATATGTTAAATTAATGTTGTACTTTGTTAAGAAAACAGCAAACAAAAGTTGTTTTAAGTGTCTAGAAACAGCAATATATGTTTTCAACTATTTTTCAACCATCCAAATATTACTAACCCTAAACCCTATGGACACTTAACTTCCCATTCATGCGTGCGGACGGGCGGACATGGGTAACCCGTTTCATTGCAGTTATAAATATTTTTTTTGTTGAAAAAAAAAAAGTTACACTAGTAAGTGAACCGGTTTTATAATCAAATGTCAATACAAGTACCAAACATACGCTTAGTATAACATATGTTACACTAAGAGTTAACACCGCGACCCTTAATGTAACAAAACCCATTTTGTTATTCCACTGGTTGCCAAATGAGGTAAAACATTAAGTAAATCTATAACCGACTTGTAATTTGCTACGCCCACAAATTGAACCCCCAAACATGCACGTGCTTCTAGATAACAGTTTCCATATTTGGTAATCATTGTGATTGGCACATGAGCAAACGTCTATTTTAAACTGATTGGTTATGACAAAGCGCGAGAATCATTCCTATAGAGCCTATATTTATGATGTGGACGAACAGTTTCTTTTAGAGATGTTTAATCTTCGAACCGGAAATCAATAACGAAAATAGATTGTTATTTAGAAGAAGCTAAAGTAAGTATTTGTGTGCGAGTGTTGCTGGCATTAATTTCTCGGAAAACAAAACAGAAAGTAGAGTGTTGTATAGAAGCTAAAGTCAGTAATTGTGTGCGAGTGTTGCTGGCATTAATTTCTCGTAAAACAAAAAATAAAGAAGAGTGTTGTATAGAAGCTAAAGTCAGTATTTGTGTGCGAGTGTTGCTGGCATGAATTTCTCGGAAAACAAAAAATAAAGAAGAGTGTTGTATAGAAGCTAAAGTCAGTATTTGTGTGCGAGTGTTGCTGGCATGAATTTCTCGGAAAACATAAAAAAAAAGTAGAGTGTTGTATAGAAGCTTAAGTCAGTAATTGTGTGCGAGTGTTGCTGGCATTAATTTCTCGTAAAACAAAAAATAAAGAAGAGTGTTGTATAGCAGCTAAAGTCAGTAATTGTGTGCGAGTGTTGCTGGCATTAATTTCTCGTAAAACATAAAAAAAAAGTAGATTGTTGTATAGAAGCTTAAGTCAGTAATTGTGTGCGAGTGTTGCTGGCATTAATTTCTCGGAAAACATAAAAAAAAAAGTAGAGTGTTGTATAGAAGCTTAAGTCAGTAATTGTGTGCGAGTGTTGCTGGCATTAATTTCTCGTAAAACATAAAAAAAAGTAGAGTGTTGTATAGAAGCTTAAGTCAGTAATTGTGTGCGAGTGTTGCTGGCATGAATTTCTCGGAAAACATAAAAAAAAGTAGAGTGTTGTATAGAAGCTTAAGTCAGTAATTGTGTGCGAGTGTTGCTGGCATTAATTTCTCGTAAAACAAAAAATAAAGTAGAGTGTTGTATAGAAGCTAAAGTCAGTATTTGTGTGCGAGTGTTGCTGGCATGAATTTCTCGGAAAACATAAAAAAAAGTAGAGTGTTGTATAGAAGCTTCAGTCAGTAATTGTGTGCGAGTGTTGCTGGCATGAATTTCTCAGAAAACATAAAAAAAGTAGAGTGTTGTATAGAAGCTTAAGTCAGTAATTGTGTGCGAGTGTTGCTGGCATTAATTTCTCGTAAAACAAAAAATAAAGAAGAGTCTTGTATAGAAGCTAAAGTCAGTATTTGTGTGCGAGTGTTGATGGCATGAATTTCTCGGAAAACATAAAAAAAAAGTAGAGTGTTGTATAGAAGCTTAAGTCAGTAATTGTGTGCGAGTGTTGCTGGCATTAATTTCTCGTAAAACAAAAAATAAAGAAGAGTGTTGTATAGCAGCTAAAGTCAGTAATTGTGTGCGAGTGTTGCTGGCATTAATTTCTCGTAAAACATAAAAAAAAGTAGAGTGTTGTATAGAAGCTTAAGTCAGTAATTGTGTGCGAGTGTTGCTGGCATTAATTTCTCGGAAAACATAAAAAAAAAAGTAGAGTGTTGTATAGAAGCTTAAGTCAGTAATTGTGTGCGAGTGTTGCTGGCATTAATTTCTCGTAAAACATAAAAAAAAAAGTAGAGTGTTGTATAGAAGCTTAAGTCAGTAATTGTGTGCGAGTGTTGCTGGCATGAATTTCTCGGAAAACATAAAAAAAAAAGTAGAATGTTGTATAGAAGCTTAAGTCAGTAATTGTGTGCGAGTGTTGCTGGCATTTATTTCTCGTAAAACAAAAAATAAAGAAGAGTGTTGTATTGAAGCTAAAGTCAGTATTTGTGTGCGAGTGTTGCTGGCATGAATTTCTCGGAAAACATAAAAAAAAAGTAGAGTGTTGTATAGAAGCTTAAGTCAGTAATTGTGTGCGAGTGTTGCTGGCATTAATTTCTCGTAAAACAAAAAATAAAGAAGAGTGTTGTATAGCAGCTAAAGTCAGTAATTGTGTGCGAGTGTTGCTGGCATTAATTTCTCGTAAAACATAAAAAAAAGTAGAGTGTTGTATAGAAGCTTAAGTCAGTAATTGTGTGCGAGTGTTGCTGGCATTAATTTCTCGGAAAACATAAAAAAAAGTAGAGTGTTGTATAGAAGCTTCAGTCAGTACTTGTGTGCGACTGTTGCTGGCATTAATTTCTCGTAAAACAAAAAATAAAAAAGAGTGTTGTATAGAAGCTAAAGTCAGTATTTGTGTGCGAGTGTTGCTGGCATGAATTTCTCGGAAAACATAAAAAAAAAGTAGAGCGTTGTATAGAAGCTTAAGTCAGTAATTGTGTGCGAGTGTTGCTGGCATTAATTTCTCGTAAAACTAAAAATAAAGAAGAGTGTTGTATAGCAGCTAAAGTCAGTAATTGTGTGCGAGTGTTGCTGGCATAAATTTCTCGGAAAACAAAAAAGAAAGTAGAGTGTTGTATAGAAGCTAAAGTCAATATTTGTTTGCGAATGTTGCAGGCATAAATTTATCGGAAAACAAAAAAGAAAGTAGAGTGTTGTATAGAAACTAAAGTCAGTAATTGTGGGCATAAATTTCTCGGAAAACAAAAAAGAAAGTATAGTAATGTATAGAAGCTAAAGTCAGTATTTGTGTGAGAGTGTTGCTGGCATGAATTTCTCGGAAAACAAAAAAGAAAGTAGAGTGTTGTATAGAAGCTTAAGTCAGTAATTGTGTGCGAGTGTTGCTGGCATTAATTTCTCGTAAAACATAAAAAAAAAGTAGAGTGTTGTATAGAAGCTTAAGTCAATATTTGTTTGCGAATGTTGCTGGCATGAATTTCTCGGAAAACATCAAAAAATAAGTAGAGTGTTGTATAGAAGCTTAAGTACAGTAATTGTGTGCGAGTGTTGCTGGCATTAATTTCTCGTAAAACAAAAAATAAAGAAGAGTGTTGTATAGCAGCTAAAGTCAGTAATTGTGTGCGAGTGTTGCTGGCATAAATTTCTCGGAAAACAAAAAAGAAAGTAGAGTGTTGTATAGAAGCTAAAGTCAATATTTGTTTGCGAATGTTGCTGGCATGAATTTCTCGGAAAACAAAAAAGAAAGTAGAGTGTTGTATAGAAACTAAAGTCAGTAATTGTGGGCATAAATTTCTCGGAAAACAAAAAAGAAAGTAGAGTAATGTATAGAAGCTAAAGTCAGTATTTGTGTGCGAGTGTTGCTGGCATGAATTTCTCGGAAAACAAAAAAGAAAGTAGAGTGTTGTATAGAAGCTAAAGTCAATATTTGTTTGCGAATGTTGCTGGCATAAATTTCTCGGAAAACAAAAAAGAAAGTAGAGTGTTGTATAGAAGCTTCAGTCAGTATTTGTGTGCGAGTGTTGCTGGCATGAATTTCTTGGAAAACAAAAAAGAAAGTAGAGTGTTGTATAGAAGCTAAAGTCAATATTTGTTTGCAATTGTTGCTGGCATAAATTTCTCGGAAAACAAAAAAGAAAGTAGAGTGTTGTATAGAACCTTAAGTCAGTAATTGTGTGCGAGTGTTGCTGGCATAAATTTCTCGGAAAACAAAAAAGAAAGTAGAGTGTTGTATAGAAACTAAAGTCATTAATTTGGGGCATAAATTTCTCGGAAAACAAAAAAAAAAGTATAGTAATGTATAGAAGCTAAAGTCAGTATTTGTGTGCGAGTGATGCTGGCATGAATTTCTCGGAAAACAAAAAAAAAGTAGAGTGTTGTATAGAAGCTAAAGTCAATATTTGTGTGCGAATGTTGCTGGCATAAATTTCTCGGAAAACAAAAAAGAAAGTAGAATGTTGTATAGAAGCTTAAGTCAGTATTTGTGTGCGAGTGTTGCTGGCATGAATTTCTCGGAAAACAAAAAAGAAAGTAGAATGTTGTATAGAAGCTTAAGTCAATATTTGTGTGCGAATGTTGCTGGCATAAATTTCTCGGAAAACAAAAAAGAAAGTAGAATGTTGTATAGAAGCTAAAGTCAATATTTGTGTGCGAGTGTTGCTGGCATAAATTTCTCGGAAAACAGAAAAGAAAGTAGAGTGTTGTATAGAAGCTAAAGTCAATATTTGTGTGCGAATGTTGCTGGCATAAATTTCTCGGAAAACAGAAAAGAAAGTAGAGTGTTGTATAGAAGCTCAAGTCAGTATTTGTGTGCGAATGTTGCTGGCATAAATTTCTCGGAAAACAAAAAAGAAAGTAGAATGTTGTATAGCAGCTAAAGTCAATATTTGTGTGCGAATGTTGCTGGCATAAATTTCTCGGAAAACAAAAAAGAAAGTAGAGTGTTGTATAGAAGCTAAAGTCAGTATTTGTGTGCGAGTGTTGCTGGCATAAATTTCTCGGAAAACAAAAAAGAAAGTAAGTGTTGTATAGAAGCTAAAGTCAGTAATTGTGTGCAAGTGTTGCTGGCATAAATTTCTCGGAAAACAAAAAAGAAAGTAGAGTGTTGTATAGAAACTAAAGTCAGTAATTGTGTGCGAGTGTTGCTGGCATAAATTTCTCGGAAAACAAAAAAGAAAGTAGAGCGTTGTATAGAAGCTAAAGTCAATATTTGTGTGCGAATGTTGCTGGCATAAATTTCTCGGAAAACAAAAAAGAAAGTAGAGTGTTGTATAGAAGCTAAAGTCAGTATTTGTGTGCGAGTGTTGCTGGCATAAATTTCTCGGAAAACAAAAAAGAAAGTAGAGTGTTGTATAGAAGCTTAAGTCAGTAATTGTGTGCGAGTGTTGCTGGCATAAATTTCTCGGAAAACAAAAAAGAAAGTAGAGTGTTGTATAGAAACTAAAGTCAGTAATTGTGGGCATAAATTTCTCGGAAAACAAAAAAAAAAGTATAGTAATGTATAGAAGCTAAAGTCAGTATTTGTGTGCGAGTGTTGCTGGCATGAATTTCTCGGAAAACAAAAAAGAAAGTAGAGTGTTGTATAGAAGCTAAAGTCAATATTTGTTGGCGAATGTTGCTGGCATAAATTTCTCGGAAAACAAAAAAGAAAGTAGAATGTTGTAGAGAGGCTCAAGTCAGTATTTGTGTGCGAATGTTGCTGGCATAAATTTCTCGGAAAACAGAAAAGAAAGTAGAATGTTGTATAGAAGCTAAAGTCAGTATTTGTGTGCGAGTGTTGCTGGCATGAATTTCTCGGAAAACAGAAAAGAAAGTAGAGTGTTGTATAGAAGCTAAAGTCAGTATTTGTGTGCGAGTGTTGCTGGCATCAATTTCTCGGAAAACAAAAAAGAAAGTAGAGTGTTGTATAAAAACTAAAGTCAGTAATTGTGTTCGAGTGTTGCTGGCATAAATTTCTCGGAAAACAAAAAAGAAAGTAGAGTGTTGTATAGAAGCTAAAGTCAGTAATTGTGTGCGAGTGTTGCTGGCATAAATTTCTCGGAAAACAAAAAAGAAAGTAGAGTGTTGTATAGAAGCTAAAGTCAGTATTTGTGTGCGAGTGTTGCTGGCATAAATTTCTCGGAAAACAAAAAAGAAAGTAGAGTGTTGTATAAAAACTAAAGTCAGTAATTGTGTTCGAGTGTTGCTGGCATAAATTTCTCGGAAAACAAAAAAGAAAGTAGAGTGTTGTATAAAAACTAAAGTCAGTAATTGTGTGCGAGTGTTGCTGGCGTAAATTTCTCGGAAAACAAAAAAGAAAGTAGAGTGTTGTATAGAAACTAAAGTCAGTAATTGTGGGCATAAATTTCTCGGAAAACAAAAAAGAAAGTATAGTAATGTATAGAAGCTAAAGTCAGTATTTGTGTGCGAGTGTTGCTGGCATGAATTTCTCGAAAAACAAAAAAGGAAGTAGAGTGTTGTATAGAAGCTAAAGTCAGTAATTGTGTGCGAGTGTTGCTGGCATGAATTTCTCGGAAAACAAAAAAGAAAGAAGAGTGTTGTAAAGAAGCTAAAGTCAGTATTTGTGTGCGAGTGTTGCTAGCATGAGTTTCTCGGAAAACAAAAAAGAAAGTAGAGTGTTGTATAGAAGCTAAAGTCAGTATTTGTGTAAGAGTGTTGCTGGCATATATTTCTCGGAAAACAAAAAAGAAAGTAGAGTGTTGTATAGAAGCTAAAGTCAGTATGTGTGTGCGAGTGTTGCTAGCATGAATTTCTCGGAAAAGAAAAAAGAAAGTAGAGTGTTGTATAGAAGCTAAAGTCTGTATGTGTGTGCGAGTGTTGCTAGCATGAATTTCTCGGAAAACAAAAAAGAAAGTTGAGTGTTGTAGAGAAGCTAAAGTCAGTAATTGTGTGCGAGTGTTGCTGGCATAACTTTCTCTGAAAACAAAAAAGAAAGTAGAGTGTTGTAAAGAAGCTAAAGTAAGTATTTGTGTAAGAGTGTTGCTGGCATGAATTTCTCGGAAAACAAAAAAGAAAGACGAGTGTTGTAGAGAAGCTAAAGTCAATATTTGTGTAAGAGTGTTGCTTGCATGAATTTCTCGGAAAACAAAAAAGAAAGTAGAGTGTTGTATAGAAGCTAAAGTCAGTACTTGTGTACGAGTGTTGCTGGCATAAATATCTCGGAAGAACAAAAAAGAAAGTAGAGTGTTGTATAGAAGCTAAAGTCAGTAATTGTGTGCGAGTGTTGCTGGCATGAATTTCTCGGAAAACAAAAAAGAAAGTAGAGTGTTGTATAGAAACTAAAGTCAGTATTTGTGTACGAGTGTTGCTGGCATGAATTTCTCGGAAAACAAAAAAGAAAGTAGAGTGTTGTATAGAAGCTAAAGTCAGTATTTGTGTAAGAGTGTTGCTGGCATGAATTTCTCGGAAAACAAAAAGAAAGTAGAGTGTTGTATAGAAGCTAAAGTCAGTATTTGTTTGCTAGTGTTGCTAGCATGAATTTCTCGGAAAACAAAAAAGAAAGTTGAGTGTTGTATAGAAGCTAAAGTCAGTAATTGTGTGCGAGTGTTGCTGGCATAAATTTCTCGGAAAACAAAAAAGAAAGTAGAGTGTTGTAAAGAAGCTAAAGTCAGTATGTGTATGCGAGTGTTGCAAGCATGAATTTCTCGGAAACAAAAAAGAAAGTAGAGTGTTGTATAGAAGGTAAAATCATTATTTGTGTAAGAGTGTTGCTGGCATGCATTTCTCGGAAAACAAAAAAGAAAGTAGAGTGTTGTATAGAAACTAAAGTCAGTATTTGTGTGCGAGTGTTGCTGGCATCAATTTCTCTGAAAACAAAAAAGAAAGTAGAGTGTTGTAAAGATGCTAAAGTCAGTAAGTGTGTACGAGTGTTGCTTGCATAAATGTCTCAGAAAACAAAAAAAAATGAAAAGTGTTGTATAGAAGCTAAAGTCAATATTTGTTTGCGAGTGTTGCTGGCATCAATTTTTAAATTTCTCGGAAAACAAAAAAGAAAGAAGAGTGTTGTAAAGAAGGTAAAATCATTATTTGTGTATGTGTTGCTGGCATGAATTTCTCGGAAAACAAAAAAGAAAGTAGAGCGTTGTATAGAAGCTAAAGTCAGTACTTGTGTACGAGTGTTGCTGGCATTAATTTCTCGGAAAACAAAAAAGAAAGTAGAGTGTTGTATAGAAGCTAAAGTCAGTAATTGTGTGCGAGTGTTGCTGGCATGAATTTCTCGGAAAACAAAAAAGAAAGTAGAGTGTTGTATAGAAGCTAAAGTCAGTATTTGTGTGCGAGTGTTGCTAGTATGACTTTCTCGGAAAACCAAAAAGAAAGTAGAGTGTTGTATAGAAGCTAAAGTCAGGAATTGTGTGCGAGTGTTGCTTGCATGAATTTCTCGGAAAACAAAAAAGAAAGTAGAGTGTTGTATAGAAGCTAAAGTCAGTAATTGTGTGCGAGTGTTGCTGGCATAAATTTCTCGGAAAACAAAAAAAATGAAGAGTGTTGTATAGAAGCTAAAGTCAATATTTCTGTGCGAGTGTTGCTGGCATCAATTTATAAATTTCTCGGAAAACAAAATAGAAAGACGAGTGTTGTAGAGAAGCTAAAGTCAATATTTGTGTAAGAGTGTTGCTGGCATGAATTTCTCGGAAAACAAAAAAGAAAGTAGAGTGTTGTATAGAAGCTAAAGTCAGTACTTGTGTACGAGTGTTGCTGGCATAAATTTCTCGGAAGAACAAAAAAGAAAGTAGAGTGTTGTATAGAAGCTAAAGTCAGTAATTGTGTGCGAGTGTTGCTGGCATGAATTTCTCGGAAAACAAAAAAGAAAGTAGAGTGTTGTATAGAAACTAAAGTCAGTATTTGTGTGCGAGTGTTGCTGTCATGAATTTCTCGGAAAACAAAAAAGAAAGTAGAGTGTTGTATAGAAGCTAAAGTCAGTATTTGTGTAAGAGTGTTGCTGGCATGAATTTCTCGGAAAACAAAAAAGAAAGTAGAGTGTTGTATAGAAGCTAAAGTCAGTATTTGTTTGCGAGTGTTGCTAGCATGAATTTCTCGGAAAACAAAAAAGAAAGTTGAGTGTTGTATAGAAGCTAAAGTCAGTAATTGTGTGCGAGTGTTGCTGGCATAAATTTCTCGGAAAACAAAAATAGAAAGTAGAGTGTTATAAAGAAGCTAAAGTCAGTATGTGTATGCGAGTGTTGCTAGCATGAATTTCTCGGAAACAAAAAAGAAAGTAGAGTGTTGTATAGAAGCTTAAGTAAGTATTTATGAGCGAGCGCTTCTGGCATGAATTTCTCGAAAATCAAAACGAAACTAGAGTGTTGTATAGAAGCTAAAGTCAATATTTGTGTGCGAGTGTTGCTAGCATATATTTCTCGAAAAAACAAAACGAAAGTAGAGTGCTGTATTGAAGCTTAAGTCAGTATTTGTGTGCGAGTGTTGTTAGCATGAATTTATCGGGAAAAAGTAGGGTTTTATGAACTGAAAAATAAAGAAAATGCTCTACCTGCTTGCAGTATTCCTATATAGATGCTCCACCTGCTTGCAGTATATAAATTTAGGTTGATTTATGTCGAACTACTTTTTCTAATCTCAAAGTGATTTAAAGTAATATTTTTATCTCATGTGTTATTTGTGTTATTATTTATCAATTAAAATAAACTTTAAATTCTAATAAAGTGCATTAATTAAGTCTATATACGGATACTGTGTTTACTCTTCCATCTGTGCCATTACATAAAGCACGCGTATCATTGTCAGAGATAATGTGTGAACTCGTGTGCAGTTTTATGGGCCAAACACTGACCATTTCCTAAAAGAATGTGTCAATTTCAATAGCCGACACATACGCAGTCGCTCAGGGAGGAGCCAACTAAGTGTTAACATTGAAGACTTAATTAATGAACGAAATGAAGCCGTTACATAGGCCAAACACTGTAGCAAACTACGTGTATAAAGATGAAGCAAGGATTTACTTTTTCTTTCATTCATCAATAAAATCGCTCAAATTGTTCAAAAATAAAACATTTTATTTTACAAAGAACGTTATGACGGTCAGTAGATGTTGATGTACTTCCGCAGCTCCAGGAACGAGAAAGTAAATCAACATCTAGGCCGGTTTGAAGTTGCATGGATGTTCTACTGGTTACTGGCGTAGAAAATCCCATATAACTTCTAACCTATACAGAAAACTCGACATTTTAATGTACCGTAAATTACACATCATAATTATATATACGCTGACATCAATATTCTGACGAAACGCCTATCTCTTTTTAACAGTTTCCTATAACAAAATCAAGCTTTAACATACTTTCGTAGTTGTGAAAATACAAATAGATATATAAAGATCTATGATTACGATTTGTGAATAAGAAAATAGATTACAAATATTGATTATGTCCAAGGTTTTCGTCAGGTCATGTGAGAAAGCTGTCATGTAACATGGGAAACCCATATCTCCCATCGCGCCGCGCAGAAATGGGTGAATGAATCAATTACCAGGACAATCTGTTCCAGTACATGGACACGTCTCCGAGTGACAAGTGTGTGTCTCTTGTGTGCTCCCGGTACACTGACTTCCGGTTGCACTTGGCGTTGGACTATTGCATTTCCGGTGTCGGCTGTGGTACCCAGTTCCACAAGATTTTGAGCATATCCCGTATGCGCTCCATAAACTCCAGCCCCCATTTACAACACCTGTATGGAGACACGAGGGTGAATACAATACATGAACTCCAGCCTCCATTTACAACACCTGTATGGAGACACGAGGGTGAATACAATACATGAACTCCAGCCTCCATTTACAACACCTGTATAGACACGAGGGTGAATACATTATATAAACTCCAGCCTCCATTTACAACACCTGTATAGACACGAGGGTGAATACATTACATAAACTCCAGCCCCCATTTACAGCACCTGTATAGAGACACGAGGGTGAATACATTACATAAACTCCAGCCTCCATTTACATCACCTGTATGGAGACACGAGGGTGAATACATTACATAAACTCCAGCCCCCATTTACAGCACCTGTATGGAGACACGGGGTGAATACTTTACATAAACTCCAGCCTCCATTTACAACATCTGTATGGAGACACGAGGGTCAATACATTACATAAACTCCAGCCTCCATTTACAACACCTGTATGGAGACACGATGGTGAATACATTACATAAACTCCAGCCTCCATTTACAGCACCTGTATAGAGACACGAGGGTGAATACATTACATAAACTCCAGCCTCCATTTACATCACCTGTATGGAGACACGAGGGTGAATACATTACATAAACTCCAGCCCCCATTTACAGCACCTGTATGGAGACACGGGGTGAATACTTTACATAAACTCCAGCCTCCATTTACAACATCTGTATGGAGACACGAGGGTCAATACATTACATAAACTCCAGCCTCCATTTACAGCACCTGTATGGAGACACGAGGGTGAATACATTACATAAACTCCAGCCTCCATTTACAGCACCTGATGGAGACACGGGGTGAATACATTTCATAAATTCCAGCCTCCATTTACAACATCTGTATAGAGACACGGGGTGAATACAATACATAAACTCCAGCCTCCATTTACAGAACCTGTATGGAGACACGGGGTGAATACATTACATAAACTCCAGCCTCCATTTACAACATCTGTATGGAGACACGGGGTGTATATAATACATAAACTCCAGCCTCCATTTACAACACCTGTATGGAGACACGGGGGTCTATACAATACATACACTCCAGCCTCCATTAACAACACCTGTATGGAGACACGGGGGTGTATATAATACATAAACTCCAGCCTCCATTTACAACAACTGTATGGAGACACGGGGGTCTATACAATTCATAAGTTCCAGCCTCCGCTTACAACACCTGTACGGAGACACGGGGATGTATACAATACATAAACTTCAGCCTCCATTTACAACACCTGTACGGACACACGGGGTGTTTCCAATACCTAAACTCTAAACTCTAGCCTCCGTTGACAAAACCTGTATTGAGACAGTGGAGGGTGGGGGGGGGGGGGTATATACAATACATTAAGTCCAGTCTCCATTAATAACACATGTACGGAGACAGAGGGGGGGGGGGGGGGGGGTCTATACAATACATAAACTCCAGACCTGTATGGAGACACGTGGGTGTATACAATACATAAACTCCAGACCTGTATGGTGACACGTGGGTGTATACAATACATAAACTCCAAACCTGTATGGTGACACGGGGATGTATACAATACATAAACTCCAGACCTGTATGGCGACACGGGGGTGTATACAGTACATAAACTCCAGACTTGTATAGAGACACGGGGTTGTATACAGTACATAAACTCTAGACCTGTATGGAGACACGGGGTGTATACAATGCATAAACTCCAGACCTCTATAGAGACACGGGGTGTATACAATACATAAACTCCAGACATGTTTGGCGACACGGGGGTGTATACAGTACATAAACTCCAGACCTGTATGGAGACACGGGGGTGTATACAATACATAAACTCCAGACCTGTATTGAGACATGGGGTGTATACTGTACATAAACACCAGACCTGTATGGAGACACGGGGGTGTATACAGTACATAAACTCCAGACCTGTATGGAAACACGGGGGTGTATACAATACATAAACTCCAGACCTGTATGGATACAAGGGGGTGTATACAGTACATGAACTTCAGACCTGTATGGAGACACGGGGGTGTATACAATACATAAACTCCAGACCTGTATGGAGACATGGGGTGTATACTGTACATAAACTCCAGATATGTATGGAGACACGTGGGTGTATACAGTACATAAACTCCAGACCTGTATGGATACACGGGGGTGTATACAGTACATGAACTTCATACCTGTATGGAGACACGGGGGTGTATACAATACATGAACTCCAGACCTGTATGGAGACACGGGGGTGTATACAGTACATAAACTCCAGACCTGTATGGAGACACGGGGGTGTATAGAGTACATAAACTCCAGACCTGTATGGAGACACGGGGGTGTATAGAGTACATAAACTCCAGATCTGTATGGAGACACGTGGGTGTATACAGTACATAAACTGCAGACCTGTATGGATACACGGGGGTGTATACAGTACATGAACTTCAGACCTGTATGGAGACACGGGGGTGTATACAATACATGAACTCCAGACCTGTATGGAGACACGGCGGTGTATACAGTACATAAACGCCAAATCTGTATGGAGACACGGGGGTGTATACAGTACATAAACTCCAGACCTGTATGGAGACACGGGGGTGTATACAGTACATGAACTCCAGACCTGTATGGAGACTCGGGGGTATATACAGTACATGAACTCCAGACCTGTATGGAGACACGAGGGTGTATACAGTTCATCAACTCCAGACCTGTATGGAGACACGGGGGTGTATACAGTACATCAACTCCAGACCTGTTTGGAGACACGGTGGTGTATACAGTACATGAACTCCAGACCTGTATGGAGACACGGGGGTGTATACAGTACATGAACTCCAGACCTGTATGGAGACACGGGGGTGTATACAATACATAAACTCCAGACCTGTATGGAGACACGGGGGTGTATACAATACCTAAACTCCAGACATGTTTGGCGACACAGGGGTGTATACAATACCTTAACTCCAGACCTGTATGGAGACACGTGGGTATATACAGTACATAAACTCCAGACCTGTATGGAGACACGGGGGTGTATACAATACATAAACTCTAAACCTGTATGGAGACACGGGGTTTATACAATGCATAAACTCCAGACCTGTATTGAGACACGGGGTGTATACAATGCATAAATTCCAGACCTGTATGGAGACACGGGGTTGTATACAGTACATAAAAGCCAGACCTGTATGGAGACACCGGGTTGTATACAATACATAAACTCTAGACCTGTATGGAGACACGGGGTGTTTACAATGCATAAACTCCAGACCTGTATGGAGACAAGGGGGTGTATACAATACATAAACTCCAGACCTGTATAGAGACACGGGGGTGTATACAATACATAAACTCCAGACATGTTTGGCGACACGGGGGTGTATACAGTACATAAACTCCAGACCTGTATGGAGACACGGGGTGTATACAATGCATAAACTCCAGACCTGTATGGAGACAAGGGGGTGTATACATTACATAAACTCCAGACCTGTATGGAGACACGGGGTTGTATACAGTACATAAACGCCAGATCTGTAGAGAGACACGGGGTGTATACAATACATAAACTCTAGACATGTTTGGCGACACGGGGGTGTATACAGTACATAAACTCTAGACCTGTATGGAGACACGGGGTGTATACAATGCATAAACTCCAGACCAGTATGGAGACACGGGGGTGTATACATTACATAAACTCCAGACCTGTATGGAGACACGGGGTTGTATACAGTACATAAACTCCAGATCTGTATAGAGACACGGGGTGTATACAATACATAAACTCCAGACATGTTTGGCGACACGGGGGTGTATACAGTACATAAACTCCAGACCTGTATGGAGACACGGGGGTGTATACAATACATAAACTCCAGACATGTATGGAGACATGGGGTGTATGCAGTACATAAACTATAGACCTGTATGGAGACACGGGGGTGTATACAGTACATAAACTCCAGACCTGTATGGAGACAAGTGGGTGTATACAATGTATAAACTCCAGACCATTATGGAGACACGGGGGTGTATACAATACATGGACTCCAGACCTGTATGGAGACACGGGGGTGTATACAATACATAAACTCCAGACTTGTATGGAGGCACGGGGTGTATACAATACATAAACTCCAGACCTGTATGGAGACACGGGGGTGTATACAATACATAAACTCCAGACCTGTATGGAGACACGGGGTTGTATACAGTACATAAACTCCAGACCTGTATGGAGACACGGGGATGTATACAATACATAAACTCCAGACTTTTATGGAGACACGTGGGTGTATACAATACATGGACTCCAGACCAGCATTGAGACACGGGGGTGTATACAATACATAAACTCCAGACCTGTATGGAGACACGGGGGTGTATACAATACATAAACTCCAGACCTGTATGGAGACACGGGGCTGTATACAGTACATAAACTCCAGACCTGTATGGAGACACGGGGTGTATACAGTACATAAACTCCAGACCTGTATGGAGACACGGGGTGTATACAATACATGATCCAATAACTGCACGATAACAACACTCACTCAAACTAGTTTTTACTAAAATGATATATTTATTTGAAGTTTTTGTTTAAAAAACAATGTTGTGTTAGAGAATAGTTAAAAAATTTGAGAAAAGTTATACTAGAATAACGCCAGATTGATAAACTTTTTAATTAAAACATATATCGTAGTTTATGACATGTCTTACAATTTCGCTCTTTTAGACTAATATTTACGTTAATTTAACTTTAATTACCGGCCACATTTGTTCATTTTGTCATGTTTGTAGGCATAGTGCCACCATTGCAAAAAGGAAGTGCTTCCGTGGCGCATAATGGCGGTTGTAAATAATCCTCAATTCTTCTTCTTTAAAAATGCATTTTTTAATGCTCATTTTTTTATTTGAATGGCATTATTGATGTATTTTGAACATTTTGATAGCATTGTCATGTTTGAATTGTGAATTTAGAAAAAAAAAATGATGCTTGGAAATTGGGGTATGAATTCATGATTTCGGAAGTCTACTTTCACTTTGTCACCAGTGTACACACTGAGCAGAAAAAAAATCTCTTATATGACATATGACCCCTAATTTTCTCATCATATTTTGATAGTGCAGAGGTTGACAAACAGTAAAATGTAGGTTTCACTTCTTTCATTTGGGACCCTCTATGAATGACAAGCCTTCAAACTTTTATTATTTACTATAGAATAAAGAACAAAAATCAATGGTGGGGTTACACCTATAGGAAACTCATGAACGTTAAATACCTGTACTTCCGGTTCCGCTGCATGATGTAACATAACACGAATGTATGTCGTAGTCGTCACCTACACACTGAGCACCACCGTGAGCCGGGTGAGGTAAATTGCAATAGCGGTATCGTGTGTGTGTGCCCATGCCACACGTGGTACTGCAAGATTGGTATACTGACCACTGACCCCAACCACCATTCACTTAATATATAAAAAGTGTTAGTTAAAATAAATGTTCAAAAACAACAACAAAAACACATATTACCATCAGCTAATCAAAATAAATAGTCCACATCACATGTACGAATTACCAAAATGTTTCTGGAATAAAGATACTTGTTTATCTCATTTCGTTGATATAATATACAAGTTTATTTTGATCCTTGTAGAAATTATTATTTCTTAAATGAAAGAATTTGTAGAATAGTGAAATAGTTATCTTAATGAACTTTCATTTACATTTGAAGTGTAAGTTTTCAGTTACCAGGACAAGTCGACCCAGAACACGGACATGCGTCTGTGTTACATTCGAGAGTCGATATGTCACTTCCATAACAGTCGGCTCCACCATTTGCTGGGCGGGGATTATCACACCATCTTTAAAATAGTAAGATTAAATAACATCTTTTCATTCATTAAATGCAGATTGCTTCATATATTGATTAAATGAAATACCATCTAAGTCAATGTAATTCAACTGATATCTCGGGAATTGTTGAAACATTTTTATGCCCAAGTATTGAAGCAGTAACGTACGGACATCTAATTCGAACGCACAGATACAGTTAATAAAAGAGGTGGAGGTGTTTTAGTATATTTAAAGTATAACATTCCTTATCGAGGACGCCACGATTTAGAATGCGACGACATCAATATGTATAGAAATAAAATACACCAATAGTAAACCGTTTTTACTACACTTCGTATATAGAGCACCAAATGAAATTTATGCATGTATCGCGTCTTATTGATCAATATTAGATGAAGTTGATCACTAAGACCTGCAGATCTATATGTTTGGGGATTTCAATATCAACTGTTTATTGAATAATGATGTTGAAAACTATAGTACATTTTGTATTAAAAGATGGAATGTCACATAGTGAAATTTGGTCTTACACAAAAGGTTAAATCACTAAATAGAATAAGTAAATCTAGCTCTACAATTATACGAATAAGCCTGATTTAATATGAAAGGCTATATTGCCCATAATATAACATTAGCGATTACTGTATTGTTTGTTTTACACCGCACATTGGGAGTATAAAATTGAAAGGACGTCGTGACACAATTAAGACATATTTTGAATAAAATCGGGCGAACCAAAAGGGTCTATATTAGGAGCACTACTTTTTCTTTTATATATAAAAAAACATCACTTTTATTTCTAAAACTGGAAGTTCTGATCTCAATGCTGATGCTACTTACAATAAAAAATTATGTAAAACATCAAATGATTTATAAAAAATACAAATTCAACTCCAGGACACTGTCAGATTAAATTCAATAAGTAGATAGCGTACAAATAAATGCATGTTACGTCCTGAAAAAAACACAAATGTATGGTAATTAACTTCTTCAATCACCTAATAAACGATATTTGTTGTTGTTCGAATAAACTATTATAAATGTACATAATTATAAATATATATATATATACATGCTAAGATGCATGCATTACTAAATTAAGCGTTTGTCACAAGTATAGTTGAATTTACACATTTGAAGTTGTTAATATTTAAATTATATTGTAATAATGTTAATGTTGTTGCAGAATGCCATATTGAAAATATGATGTGCAGTAGTATTTGAATAGTTTATGGCATAATGTGTCTATAATTATCATAATTATTTTTGTGTATAATACAAATAATAGCATTAGCAAAGTCAGTGTATCCGTACATGTTAAGTGCTGATTCTATATGTATGCAACGAGATTTCGAACTTGATCACAAACAATGTTTAAACTACATATTATAAAATTTCGGTCAGTGCCATAAAAAAAATGTTATTTAAGACACTGGCTGCGTTTAACATTTTTGTTGTAATTGTTATGTAAATACTCATGAAACCCGTATATATGCTAAATAGATAAAAGAAACGCTACTATATTTGATAAAGAATTTAAAACAACACGTCATAAAACAGATTGATTAAAACAGGAGTATTACTTGTACCAGATATTAATCTATTATTCTTGATTGTCGTCTGTATCAGGAGTATTACTTGTACCAGGCACTAATCTAAGAATCTTGATTGTCGTCTGTATTAGGAGTATTACTTGTACCAGATATTAATCTATGATCTTTCATCGTCTTCCTTATCAGGAGTATTACTTGTACCAAATACTACTCAAAGATTCTTGATTGTCGTCTGTATCAGGAGTATAACTTGTTCAAGATACTAATCTAAGATTCTTGATTGTCGTCTGTATCAGGAGTATTACTTGTACCAGGTACTAAGCTATGATCCTTCATTGTCGTCTGTATCAGGAGTATTACTTGTACCAGATACTAAGCTATGATCCTTCATTGTCGTCTTTATCAAGAGTATTACTTGTACCAGATACTACTCTATGATCCTTCATTGTCGTCTGTATCAGGAGTATTACTTATACCAGATACTACTCTATGATCCTTCATTGTCGTCTTTATCAAGAGTATTACTTGTACCAAAAACTAATCTAAGATTCTTGATAGTTGTCTGTATTAGGAGTATTACTTGTACCAGATACTAAGCTATGATCCTTCATTGTCGTCTTTATCAAGAGTATTACTTGTACCAAAAACGAATCTAAGATTCTTGATTGTCGTTTGTATCATGTGTATTATTTATACCAGATTCATAATCTATGATTTTTCATTGTCGTCTGTATCAGGAGTATTACTTATACCAGATACTAATCTAAGATTCGTTATTGTCGTCTGTATCAGGAGTATTACTTGTGTCTTATACTTATCTATGATTCTTGATTGTCGTCTGTATCAGGAGTATTAGTCTTGTACCAGATACTACTCAAAGATTCTTGATTGTTTTCTTTATCAGGAGTATTAGTTGTACCAGATACTACTCAAAGATTCTTGATTGTCGTCTGTATCAGGATGATTACTTGTTCTAGATACTAATCTAAGATTGTTGATTGTCGTCTGTACCAGGGGTATTACTTGTACCTGATATTAATGTATAATTCTTGATTGTCTTCTGCATCAGGAGTATTACTTGTTCCAGATACTAATCCAAGATTCTTGAGTGTCGTTTGTATCAGGAGTATTACTTGTACCAGATATTAATCTAAGATTCTTGATTGTTGTCTGTATCAGGAGTATTACTTGTTCCAGATACTATTCTAAGATTGTTGATAGTCGTCTGTACCAGGGGTATTACTTGTACCAGATATTAATCTATGATTCTTGATTGTCTTCTTTATCAGGAGTATTACTTGTACCAAATACTACTCAAAGATTCTTGATTGTGGTCTGTATCAGGAGTATTAGTTGTTCTAGATACTAAGCTAAGATTCTTGATTGTCGTCTGTATCAGGAGTATTACTTGTTCTAGATACTAAGCTAAGATTCTTAATTGTCGTCTGTATCAGGAGTATTACTTGTTCTAGATACTAAGCTTAGATTATTGATTGTCGTCTGTATCAGGAGTATTACTTGTACCAGATACTTAACAATTAGCATTCATTGTCGTCTGTATCAAGAGTATTATTTGTACCAGATACTAATCTATGATCCTTCATTGTCGTCTGTATCAGGAGTATTACTTGTACCAAATACGTAATCTATGATTCTTCATTGTCGTCTGTATCAGGGGGTATTATTTATACCAGATTCATAGTGTATAATCCTTCATTGTCGTTTGTGTCAGGAGTATTACTTGTGTCAGGTACTAATCTATGATTCTTGATTGTCGTCTGTATCAGGAGTATTACTTGTACCTTATACTAATTTATGATCCTTCATTGTCGTCTGCATCAGGAGTACATGTATTACTTGTTCCAGATACTAATCCAAGATTCTTGATTGTCGTGTGTATCAGGAGTACATGTATTACTTGTACCGGATACTAATCTAAGATTCTTGATTGTCGTCTGTATCAGGAGTATTACTTGTACCAGATATTAATCTAAGATTCTTGATTGTCGCCTGTATCAGGAGTATTACTTGTACCAGATACATTATCCATGATTCTTGACTGTCGTCTGTATCAGGAGTATTACTTGTTCCAGATACTAATCTATGAGTTTTGATTGTTGTGTGTATCATGAGTAATACTTGTAACAGTTATTAATCCATGATTCTTGATTGTCGTTGGTATCAGGAGTATTACTTGTACAAGATTCATAATAAATGGTTCTTGATTATCGTCTGTATCAGGAGTATAACTTGAAACATATACATAATCTTTGATTCTTGATTGTCGTCTGTTTCAGGATTAGTTCTTGTACCAGATACATGATCTATGATTCTTGTTTGTCGTCTGTATCAGGAGTTCTACTTGTACCGGATACATAATCTATGGTTCTTGATTAATGTCTGTATCAGGAGTATTACTTGTACCAGATACATGATCTATGATTCTTGTTTGTAGTCTGTATCAGGAGTATTACTTGTACCAGATACATGATCTATGATTTTTGACTGTCGTCTGTATGAGGAGTATTACTTGTACCAGATACATGATCTATGATTCTTGTTTGTCGTCTGTATCAGGAGTATCACTTGTACAAGATACATAATCTATGGTTCTTGATTGTCGTCTGTATCAGGAGTATTATTTGTTCCCAGATACATAATCTATGATTCTTGATTGTCGTCTGTACTAGGATTATTACTTGTACCAGTTAGTTATATATGATTATTGATTGTCGTCTGTATCAGGAGTATTTCTTGTACCAGATATTAATCTCAGAAACCTTTTCTGTAAGTGGGTTATACCTATACAGTCGTGTTGACAAGACAAACACCAAATTACTGATCATGTCAATATACACACCTATAACTGGAGTACATCCCCCCTCCACACGTGTGAGAGCACGTGGTAAACGAACTCCATAAGCTCCAGCCACCTGCAACTGATATGGCAAAAATCGACGCTTACGAACGTTGTATCTACACGATTTTTCATCAAAAATTAATAGTCATCGAGAAAAAATGTTTCAAAAGAAACCCAGTTTCTAGCAAATAAATGCATTGTAAATGGACAAATGTTAATACAATTTACCCTTTTCCATCATTTTTTTTATAAAAATAAAGCACAACTTCATTTTAAGCTTGTACATGTATAAATGTTTAAAACAGTATTCTAATGTTCGTCACCTGTCAAGTAGCTTAGTAAAAATGAAATGGGACAGTTAGCATAAACTATATAAATAAGATGACTACGAATGTTTTTTAAAAAAAATGTTTTTAAAAACAAGAACATGAAGCTTTTTCACCTTGTCCTGATGTAAATGCGTGGCACGTGCCTTCATTACAAGTCTGCTTCTGATGGTCGACACCGGCACATTGTGCCCCGCCATAAGCGGCGTGCGGTGAATTACAGTACCTGTAGCGTGTCTGACTTCCGGTTCCACACGTGACAGAGCAAGTTTGATAGGACGACCATCTCCCCCATGCTCCGTCAACTACAAACATGACACGTGTATTGACATGTAAGTATGCACACACTTTTGCTGGCATCTGTTTTTAAGAATGAGGATTCGTTTTGTATTTCAGAGTATTTACAATATTGTTAACGATAATGTGATACCTTATATAATGACAAAATGGCAAGTGTTATAAACGCCATACTAAGTTTAGATATCAAATCTAGATACAAACTTTTCGGAACCAATATACATGAAAGCCTCCATTATAAAAGCAATACTCACTTGGACAAGACTTCACGTGGCACGGTTGTGTCTGTGAGTGAGGGCCGTAACAAGAATGTCCCCCGTGTGAGGGAGAGGGACTGTTACAATACCTTACACTTGTCTGTACACCATGTCCACACGACGCCGAGCATTGACTGAACGACGTCCAACTGCCCCAGTTGCCGTTCACTGTAAAATAACATTGACCAATTATCTCAGGCAGTTACATGTCTATCAATCCAGAGATATTGAGTTCAAATCTCCACTAGGCTACTGTCTCCGTGATGACTGAAACACGAAAGTGTGTATCATTGCCATTTGTATTTCACAGCTAATATAAGTGGGAACGGAACAACACCTACATGTATGTTGGGGTACCAAAGGGGGATCATTAAGAATATTAATTAAGTTCAATTTACATTTTTTATCGACTTATATAGAATTTAATGTAATATAATTAAATCTTTATGTCTATTCTACAATTGTATTCGTCTAAGTCTAATTCAGAAATGTTTCTATGTTTGAGAACTATATTCCGTCTTATATAAAAATGCAAATTCTATTAATCAGTTCAAAGCAAAAATTCATAGCAACTTAAATAACTCAGGCAGCTCTCATCAAACTTGATATTCATTATTACACATATATATACTTGTTTATTTCTTTCGTTTATACGTTAAATGATGTTGTACTCTTAATATGTTGAATCTCCTGAAGGAAGACTGAATTTTTCAAATGAGTTTTCTCGTTTATAAAAGGCTTTATTACTATTATTATTATTATAATTATTATTACGATAATGTGTGTAAATTGTAAAAAAATTTTACGGAATAAAAATGATCCGTTCCGTTAAATACTTATACCCAATGCGTAATGCGCAATGCTATTTAGCGGAACGAAACGAGACTAAAACCATCAACAAAACTTTATCAACAATCATTAATATACATTATATAAAGTATTTAAAATGTTTTACACATTCACAGGTCCATACAATGAGAACATGTGTAGACAGGACTGTATATGTTAACTATTTGCAAAGACTTCTACAGAACAATCAAGCTAAAACATGACGAACATTGTGTATATCTAATTGTTCTGTTCCGTTATTAAGGACATACGGGCGTTGCATTGTAAATGACTAAGACGGACACTTCGTTTTTGAAAAATAATAGCGAACAGATGGAAACATACTAGCGAACAGATGGAAACATACTAGCGAACAGATGGAAACGGATAAATAAAAGCGGCGTTTACTTGAAATAACGGGCACATAATGTCAGGGACGTACGAAGGTTTCCACACCATGATGGGCAGATAATATCTGGGACGTACGAAGTTTTCCTCACCATGATGGGCATATATTATCAGGGGCATACGAAGGTTTACTCACCATGATGGGCATATATTATCAGGGGCGTACGAAGGTTTCCTCACCATGATGGGCATATATTATCAGGGGCGTACGAAGGTTTGCTCACCATGATGGGCATATATTATCAGGGGCGTACGAAGGTTTACTCACCATGATGGGCATATATTATCAGGGGCGTACTAAGGTTTACTCACCATGATGGGCATATATTATCAGGGGCATACGAAGGTTTCCTCACCATGATGGGTATATATTATCAGGGGCATACGAAGGTTTCCTCACCATGATGGGCACATAATGCAGAGGATGTACGAAGGTTTGCTCACCATGATGGGCATATATTATCAGGGGCGTACGAAGGTTTACTCACCATGATGGGCATATATTATCAGGGGCGTACTAAGGTTTACTCACCATGATGGGCATATATTATCAGGGGCGTACGAAGGTTTCCTCACCATGATGGGCATATATTATAAGAGACGTACGAAGGTTTGCTCACCATGATGGGCATATATTATCAGGGGCGTACGAAGGTTTACTCACCATGATGGGCATATATTATCAGGGGCGTATTAAGGTTTACTCACCATGATGGGCATATATTATCAGGGGCATACGAAGGTTTCCTCACCATGATGGGTATATATTATCAGGGGCATACGAAGGTTTCCTCACCATGATGGGCACATAATGCAGAGGATGTACGAAGGTTTGCTCACCATGATGGGCATATATTATCAGGGGCGTACGAAGGTTTACTCACCATGATGGGCATATATTATCAGGGGCGTACTAAGGTTTACTCACCATGATGGGCATATATTATCAGGGGCGTACGAAGGTTTACTCACCATGATGGGCATATATTATCAGAGGCGTACTAAGGTTTCCTCACCATGATGGGCATATATTATCAGGGACATACGAAGGTTTACTCACCATGATGGGCATATATTATCAGGGGCGTACGAAGGTTTACTCACCATGACGGGCATATATTATCAGGGGCGTACGAAGGTTTCCACACCATGATGGGCATATATTATAAGAGACGTACGAAGGTTTGCTCACCATGATGGGCATATATTATCAGGGGCGTACGAAGGTTTACTCACCATGATGGGCATATATTATCAGGGGCGTACGAAGGTTTCCTCACCATGATGGGCATATATTATAAGAGACGTACGAAGGTTTGCTCACCATGATGGGCATATATTATCAGGGGCGTACGAAGGTTTACTCATCATGACGGGCATATATAATCAGGGGCGTACGAAGGTTTACTCACCATGATGGGCATATATTATCAGGGGCATACGAAGGTTTCCTCACCATGATGGACATATATTATCAGGGACGTACGAAGGTTTACTCACCATGATGGGCATATATTATCAGGGGCGAACGAAGGTTACTCACCATGATGGGCATATATTATAAGGGGCGTACGAAGGTTTACTCACCATGACGGGCATACATTATCAGAGACGTACGAAGGTTTACTCACCATGATGGGCATATATTATCAGGGGCATACGAAGGTTTCCTCACCATGATGGACATATATTATCAGGGACGTACGAAGGTTTACTCACCATGATGGGCATATATTATCAGGAAAATACGAAGGTTTCCTCACCATGATGGGTATATATTATCAGGGGCATACGAAGGTTTCCTCACCATGATGGGCACATAATGCAGAGGATGTACGAAGGTTTGCTCACCATGATGGGCATATATTATCAGAGACGTACGAGGGTTTCCTCACCATGATGGACATATATTATCAGAGACGTACGAAGGTTTCCTCACCATGATGGGCATATATTATCAGAGACGTACGAAGGTTTCATCACCATGACGGGCATATATTTTCAGGGGCATACGAAGGTTTACTCACCATGACGGGCATATATTATCAGGGGCATATGAAGGTTTACTCACCATGATGGGCACATAATGCCAGGGGTATACTAAGGTTTACTCACCATGATGGGCATATATTATCAGGGGCATACGAAGGTTTCCTCACCATGATGGGCACATAATGCCAGGGGCATACTAAGGTTTACTCACCATGATGGGCATATATTATCAGGGGTATACTAAGGTTTACTCACCATGATGGGCACATAATGCCAGGGGCATACGAAGGTTTACTCACCATGACGGGCATATATTATCAGGGGCATATGAAGGTTTACTCACCATGATGGGCACATAATGCCAGGGGTATATTAAGGTTTACTCACCATGATGGGCATATATTATCAGGGGCATACGAAGGTTTCCTCACCATGATGGGCACATAATGCCAGGGGCATACTAAGGTTTACTCACCATGATGGGCATATATTATCAGGGGTATACTAAGGTTTACTCACCATGATGGGCACATAATGCCAGGGGCATACTAAGGTTTACTCACCATGATGGGCACATAATGCCAGGGGCATACTAAGGTTTACTCACCATGATGGGCATATATTATCAGGGGTATACTAAGGTTTACTCACCATGATGGGCACATAATGCCAGGGGTATACTAAGTTTTCCTCACCATGATGGGCATATACTATCAGGGGCATACGAAGATTTCCTCACCATGATGGGCACATAATGCCAGGGGTATACTAAGTTTTCCTCACCATGATGGGCATATATTATCAGGGGCATACGAAGGTTTCCTCACCATGATGGGCACATAATGCCAGGGGTATACTAAGTTTTCCTCACCATGATGGGCATATATTATCAGGGGCATACGAAGGTTTACTCACCATGATGGGCACATAATGCCAGGGGTATACTAAGTTTTCCTCACCATGATGGGCATATATTATCAGGGGCATACGAAGGTTTCCTCACCATGATGGGCACATAATGCCAGGAGTATACTAAGTTTTCCTCACCATGATGGGCATATATTATCAGGGACATACGAAAGTTTACTCACCATGACGGGCATACATTATCAGAGACGCACGAAGGTTTACTCACCATGATGGGCATATATTATCAGGGGCATACGAAGGTTTCCTCACCATGATGGACATATATTATCAGGGACGTACGAAGGTTTACTCACCATGATGGGCATATATTATCAGGAAAATACGAAGGTTTCCTCACCATGATGGGCATATATTATCAGGGGCGTACGAAGGTTTACTCACCATGATGGGCACATAATGCCAAGGACATACGAAGGTTTCCTCACCATAATGGGCATGTATTATCAGGGGTATACTAAGGTTTACTCACCATGATGGGCATATATTATCAGGGACGTACGAAGGATTACTCAACATGATTCGCATATATTATCAGGGACGTACGAAGGTTTACTCACCATGATGGGCACATAATGCCAGGGGCGAACAAAGATTTCCTCACCAAGATGGACATATATTATCAGGGGCGTACAAAGGTTTACTCACCATGATGGGCACATAATGCCAGGCACCTACGAAGGTTTCCTCACCAAGATGGGCATATACTATTAGGGGCGTATAAAGGTTTACTCACCATGACGCGCATATATTATCAGAGACGTACGAAGGTTTACTCACCATGATGGGCATACATTATCAGAGATGTACGAAGGTTTACTCACCATGATGGGCATACATTATCAGGGACGTACGAAGGTTTCCTCACCATGATGGGCATACATTATAAGGGACGTACGAAGGTTTCCTCACCATGATGGGCATACATTATAAGGGACGTACGAAGGTCTACTCACCATGATGGGCACATATCATCAGGGACGTACGAATGTTTACTCACCATGATGGGCATATATTATCAGGGACGTACGAAGGTTTCCTCACCATGACGGACATATATTATCAGGGACGTACGAAGATTTCCTCACCATGATGGGCATACATTATAAGGGACGTACGAAGGTCTACTCACCATGATGGGCACATATCATCAGGGACGTACGAATGTCTACTCACCATGATGGGCATATATTATCAGGGACGTACGAAGGTTTCCTCACCATGACGGGCATATATTATCAGGGACGTACGAAGGTTTACTCACCATGATGGGCATATATTATCAGAGACGTACGAAGGTTTCCTCACCATGATGGACATATATTATCAGAGACGTACGAAGGTTTCCTCACCATGATGGGCATATATTATCAGAGACGTACGAAGGTTTCATCACCATGACGGGCATATATTTTCAGGGGCATACGAAGGTTTACTCACCATGACGGGCATATATTATCAGGGGCATATGAAGGTTTACTCACCATGATGGGCACATAATGCCAGGGGTATACTAAGGTTTACTCACCATGATGGGCATATATTATCAGGGGCATACGAAGGTTTCCTCACCATGATGGGCACATAATGCCAGGGGCATACTAAGGTTTACTCACCATGATGGGCATATATTATCAGGGGTATACTAAGGTTTACTCACCATGATGGGCACATAATGCCAGGGGCATACGAAGGTTTACTCACCATGACGGGCATATATTATCAGGGGCATATGAAGGTTTACTCACCATGATGGGCACATAATGCCAGGGGTATACTAAGGTTTACTCACCATGATGGGCATATATTATCAGGGGCATACGAAGGTTTCCTCACCATGATGGGCACATAATGCCAGGGGCATACTAAGGTTTACTCACCATGATGGGCATATATTATCAGGGGTATACTAAGGTTTACTCACCATGATGGGCACATAATGCCAGGGGCATACTAAGGTTTACTCACCATGATGGGCACATAATGCCAGGGGCATACTAAGGTTTACTCACCATGATGGGCATATATTATCAGGGGTATACTAAGGTTTACTCACCATGATGGGCACATAATGCCAGGGGTATACTAAGTTTTCCTCACCATGATGGGCATATACTATCAGGGGCATACGAAGATTTCCTCACCATGATGGGCACATAATGCCAGGGGTATACTAAGTTTTCCTCACCATGATGGGCATATATTATCAGGGGCATACGAAGGTTTCCTCACCATGATGGGCACATAATGCCAGGGGTATACTAAGTTTTCCTCACCATGATGGGCATATATTATCAGGGGCATACGAAGGTTTACTCACCATGATGGGCACATAATGCCAGGGGTATACTAAGTTTTCCTCACCATGATGGGCATATATTATCAGGGGCATACGAAGGTTTCCTCACCATGATGGGCACATAATGCCAGGAGTATACTAAGTTTTCCTCACCATGATGGGCATATATTATCAGGGACATACGAAGGTTTACTCATCATGATGGGCACATAATTCCAGGGGTATACTAAGTTTTCCTCCACATGATGGGCATATATTATCAGGGGCATACGAAGGTTTCCTCACCATGATGGGCACATAATGCCAGGGATATACTAAGTTTTCCTCACCATGATGGGCATATATTATCAGGGGTATACTAAGGTTTACTCACCATGATGGGCACATAATGCCAGGGGCATACTAAGGTTTACTCACCATGATGGGCACATAATGCCAGGGGCATACTAAGGTTTACTCACCATGATGGGCATATATTATCAGGGGTATACTAAGGTTTACTCACCATGATGGGCACATAATGCCAGGGGCATACTAAGGTTTACTCACCATGATGGGCATATATTATCGGGGACATACGAAGGTTTCCTCACCATGATGGACATATATTATCAGAGACGTACGAAGGTTTCCTCACCATGATGGGCATATATTATCAGAGACGTACGAAGGTTTCATCACCATGACGGGCATATATTATCAGGGGCATACGAAGGTTTACTCACCATGATGGGCACATAATGCCAGGGGCATACTAAGGTTTACTCACCATGATGGGCATATATTATCAGAGACGTATGAAGGTTTACTCACCATGATGGGCATATATTATTAGGGGCATACGAAGGTTTCCTCACTATGTTGGGCACATAATGCCAGGGGCATACTAAGGTTTACTCACTTTGATGGTCATATATTATCAGGGGCATACCAAGGTTTCCACACCATGATGGGCATATATTATCAGGGGCATACGAAGGTTTACTCACCATGATGGGCATATATTATCAGGGGCATACGAAGGTTTCCTCACTATGTTGGGCACATAATGCCAGGGGCATACTAAGGTTTACTCATCTTGATGGGCATATATTATCAGGGGCATACTTAGGTTTACTCACCATGATGGGCATATATTATCAGTGGCATACGAAGGTTTCCTCACCATGATGGGCATATATTATCAGTGGCATACGAAGGTTTACTCACCATGATGGGCATATATTATCAGGGGCATACCAAGGTTTCCACACCATGATGGGCATATATTATCAGGGGCATACGAAGGTTTACTCACCATGATGGGCATATATTATCAGGGGCATACGAAGGTTTACTTACCATGATGGGCACATAATGCCAGGGGCATACTAAGGTTTACTCACCATGATGGGCATATATTATCAGGGACATACGAAGGTTTCCTCACCATGATGGACATATATTATCAGAGACGTACGAAGGTTTCCTCACCATGATGGGCATATATTATCAGAGACGTACGAAGGTTTCATCACCATGACGGGCATATATTATCAGGGGTATACTAAGGTTTACTCACCATGATGGGCACATAATGCCAGGGGCATACTAAGGTTTACTCACCATGATGGGCACATAATGCCAGGGGTATACTAAGGTTTACTCACCATGATGGGCACATAATGCCAGGGACATACGAAGGTTTCCTCACCATGATGGGCACATAATGCCAGGGGCATACTAAGGTTTACTCACCATGATGGGCATATATTATCAGTGGCATACGAAGGTTTACTCACCATGATGGGCATATATTATCAGGGGTATACTAAGGTTTACTCACCATGATGTGCATATATTATCAGTGGCATACTAAGGTTTACTCACCATGATGGGCATATATTATCAGGGACATATGAAGGTTTCCTCACCATAACGGGCACATAATGTCAGGGACGTACGAAGTTTTCCTCACCATGATGGGCATATATTATCAGGGGCATACCAAGGTTTCCACAACATGATGGGCATATATTATCAGGGGCATACGAAGGTTTACTGACCATGATGGGCACATAATGCCAGGGGCATACTAAGGTTTACTCAACATGATGGGCATATATTATCAGGGCCATATGAAGGTTTCCTCACCATAACGGGCACATAATGTCAGGGACGTACGAAGATTTCCTCACCATGATGGGCATATATTATCAGGGGCATACCAAGGTTTCCACACCATGAAGGGCATATATTATCAGGGGCATACGAAGGTTTCCTCACCATGATGGGCATATATTATCAGGGGCATACCAAGGTTTCCACACCATGATGGGCATATATTATCAGGGGCATACGAATGTTTCCTCACCATGATAGGCACATAATGCCAGGGGCATACTAAGGTTTACTCACCATGATGGGCATATATTATCAGGGGCATATGAAGGTTTACTCACCATGATGGGCATATATTATCAGGGGCATACGAAGGTTTACTCACCAAGATGGGCATATATTATCAGGAGCTTACTAAAGTTTACTCACCATGATGGTCATATATTATCAGGGGCGTACTCAGGTTTACTCACCATGATGGGCATATATTATCAGTGGCATACGAAGGTTTACTCACCATGATGGGCATATATTATCAGGGGCTTACTAAAGTTTACTCACCAAGATGGGCATATATTATCAGGGGCTTACTAAAGTTTACTCACCATGATGGTCATATATTAATCGGGGCATACTAAGGTTTACTCACCATGATGGGCATATATTATCAGGGGCATACTAAGGTTTACTCATCATGATGGGCATATATTATCAGGGGCGTACTAAGGTTTTCTAACCATGATGGGCATATATTATCAGGGGCATAAGAAGGTTTACTCACCAAGATGGGCATATATTATCAGGGGCGTACTAAGGTTTACTCACCATGATGGGCATATATTATCAGGGGCGTACTAAGGTTTACTCACCATGATGGGCATATATTATCAGGGGCATATGAAGGTTTCCTCACCATGATGGGCATATATTATCAGGGACGTACTAAGGTTTACTCACCATGATGGGCATATATTATCAGGGGCATATGAAGGTTTAATCACCATGATGGGCATATATTATCAGGGGAATACGAAGGTTTACTCACCATGATGGGCATATATTATCAGGGACGTACTAAGGTTTACTCACCATGATGGGCATATATTATCGGGGGCGTACTAAGGTTTACTCACCATGATGGGCATATATTATCAGGGGCATATGAAGCTTTACTCACCATGATGGGCATATATTATCAGGGGCGTACTAAGGTTTACTCACCGTGATGGGCATATATTATCAGGGACGTACGAATTTTTCCTCACGATGATGGGCATATATTATAAGGGGCATACGAAGGTTTCCTCACCATGATGGGCACATAATGCCAGGGGCATACTAAGGTTTACTCACCATGATGGGCATATATTATCAGGGGCATACGAAGGTTTCCTCACCTTGATGGGGACGTAATGTCAGGGGCATACTAAGGTTTACTCAACATGATGGGCATATATTATCAGTGGTATATGAATGTTTACTCACCATAACGGGCACATAATGTCAGGGGCATACGAAGGTTTACTCAACAAGATGGGTTTATATTATCAGGGGCGTACTAAGGTTTACTAACCATGATAGGCATATATTATCAGGGGCGTACTAAGGTTTACTCACCATGATGGGCATATATTATCAGGGGAATAGGAAGGTTGATTCACCATGATGGGCAGATATTATCAGGGGCGTACTAAGGTTTACTCACCATGATGGGCATATATTATCCGGGGCATATGAAGGTTTACTCACCATGATGGGCATATATTATCAGGGACGTACGAAGGTTTACTCACCATGATGGGCATTTATTATCAGGGGCGTACTATGGTTTTACTCACCATGACGGGCATATATTATCAGGGGCATATAAAGGTTTACTCACCATGATTGGCATACATTATCAGGGACGTACGAAGTTTTACTTATCATAATGGGCACATAATGTCAGGGACGTACGAAGTTTTCCTCACCATGATGGTCATATATTATCAGGCGCATACGAAGGTGTCCTCACCATGATGGGCATATATTATAAGGGGCATACGAAGGTTTCCTCACCATGATGGGCATATATTATCAGGGGCATACGAAGGTTTCCTCACCATGATGGGTACATAATGCCAGGGGCATACTAAGATTTACTCACCATGATGGGCATATATTATCAGGGGCGTACAAAGGTTTACTCACCATGATGGGCATATATTATCAGGGACATCCGAAGGTTTACTTACCAAGATGGGCATATATTATCAGAGACGTACGAAGGTTTACTCACCATGATGGGCATATATTATCAGAGACGTACGAAGGTTTACTCACCATGATGGGCATATATTATCAGAGACGTACAAAGGTTTACTCACCATGATGGGCATATATTATCAGAGACGTACAAATGTTTACTTACCATGATGGGCATATATTATCAGAGACGTACAAATGTTTCCACACCATGATGGGCATATATTATCAGAGACGTACGAAGGTTTACTCACCATGATGGGCATATATTATAAGAGACGTAAGAAGGTTTCCTGACCATGATGGGCATATATTATCAGAGACGTACGAAGGTTTACTCACCATGATGGGCATATATTATCAGAGACGTACAAAGGTTTACTCACCATGATAGGCATATATTATCAGAGACCTACGAAGGATTCCTCACCATGATGGGCATATATTATCAGGGACGTACGAAGGTTTCCTCACCATGATGGGCATATATTATCAGAGACGTACGAAGGTTTCCTCACCAGGCATATATTATCAGGGTCGTACTAAGGTTTACTCACCATGATAGGCATATATTATCAGGGGCATACGAAGGTTTACTCACCATGATGGGCATATATAATCAGAGACATACGAAGGTTTCCTCACCATGATGGGCATATATTATCACTGGCATACGACGGTTTACTCACCATGATGGGCATACATTATCAGGGGCATACGACGGTTTACTCACCATGATGGTCATATATTATCAGAGACGTACGAAGGTTTACTCACCATGATGGGCATATATTATCAGAGATGTACAAAGGTTTACTCACCATGATGGGCATATATAATCAGAGACGTACAAATGTTTACTTACAATGCTGGGCTTATATTATCAGAGACGTACGAATGTTTACTCACTATGATGGGCATATATTATCAGGGGCATACGAAGGTTTACTCACCATGATGGGCATATATTATCAGGGGCATACGACGGTTTACTCACCATGATGGGCATATATTATCAGGGGCATACGAAGGTTTACTCACCATGATTGGCATATATTATCAGAGACGTACGAAAGTTTACTCACCATGATGGGCATATATTATCAGAGACGTACGAAGGTTTCCTCACCATGATGGGCATATATTATCAGAGACATACGAAGGTTTCCTCACCATGATGGGCATATATTATCAGGGACGTACGAAGGTTTACTCACCATGATGGGCATATATTATCAGGGACATACGAAGGTTTACTCACCATGATGGGCATATATTATCAGAGACGTACGAAGGTTTCCTCACCATGATGGGCATATATTATCAGGGACGTACGAAGGTTTACTCACCATAATGGGCATATATTATCAGGGGCATACGAAGGTTTACTCACCATGATGAGCATATATTATCAGAGACGTACGAAGGTTTCCTCACCTTGATGGGCATATATTATCAGAGACGTATGAAGGTTTACTCACCATGATGAGCATATATTATCAGAGACGTACGAAGGTTTCCTCACCATGATGGGCATGTATTATCAGGGGCATACGAAGGTTTCCTCACCATGATGGTGGGGGCATACGAAGGTTTCCTCACCATGATGGGCATATATTATCAGAGACGTACGAAGGTTTCCTCACCATGATGGGCATATATTATCAGGGGCTTACGAATGTTTACTCACCATGATGGGCATATATAATCAGAGACGTACGAAGGTTTACTCACCATGATGGGCATATATTATCAGGGACATACGAAGGTTTCCTCACCATGATGGGCATATATTATCAGAGACGTACGAAGGTTTTCTCACCATGATGGGCATATATTAACAGGGACGTACGAATGTTTCCTCACCATGATGGGCATATATTATCAGAGACGTACGAATGTTTCCTCTCCATGAGGGGCATATATTATCAGGGGCTTACGAAGGTTTACTCACCATGATGGGCATATATAATCAGAGACGTACGAAGGTTTACTCACCATGATGGGCATATATTATCAGGGACATACGAAGGTTTCCTCACCATGATTGGCATATATTATCAGAGACTTACGAAGGTTTTCTCACCATGATGGGCATATATTAACAGGGACGTACGAATGTTTACTCACCATGATGGGCATATATTATCAGAGACATACGAAGGTTTCCTCACCATGATGGGCATATATTATCAGGGGCGTACGAAGGTTTACTCACCATGATGGGCATATATTATCAGAGACGTACGAAGGTTACCTCACCATGATGGGCATATATTATCAGGGACGTACGAAGGTTTACTCACCATGATGGGCATATATTATCAGGGGCATACGAAGGTTTACTCACCATGATGAGCATATATTATCAGAGACGTACGAAGGTTTCCTCACCTTGATGGGCATATATTATCAGGGGCATACGAAGGTTTACTCACCATGATGGGCATATATTATCAGAGACGTACGAAGGTTTCCTCACCATGATGGGCATATATTATCAGGGGCTTACGAAGGTTTACTCACCATGATGGGCATATATAATCAGAGACGTACGAAGGTTTACTCACCATGATGGGCATATATTATCAGGGACGTACGAAGGTTTCCTCACCATGATGGGCATATATTATCAGAGACGTACGAAGGTTTCCTAACCATGATGGGCATATATTATCAAGGACGTATGAAGGTTTACTCACCATGATTAGCAAATAATGTCAGGGACGTACGAAAGTTTACTCACCAAGATGGGCAAATACTATCAGGGACAAACGAAGGTTTACTCACCATAATCGGCACATACTTTCAGGTGTGTACGAAGGTTTACTCACCATAATGGACACATAATATCAGGGACGTACGAAGGTTTACTCACCAAACCTGGCATAGAATGTCAGTGATGTACGAAAGTTTACTCACCATAATGGACACATAATGCCGGGACGTACAAAGGTTTAGTTACCATATTAGACACATACTATTAGGGACGTAGGAAGGTTTATTCACCATAATGGACACATAAAATCAGGGACGTACGGAGGTTTATTCATCATAATAGGCATATAGTGTGATGGACGTACGAATGTATACTCACTATATTGGACACATAATGTCAGGGACCTACGATGGTTTACTCACCAAAATTGGCATAGCATGTCAGGGATGTACGAAGGTTTACTCGCCATAATAGGCTCATAATTTCAGCGACGTACGAATGTCTTACTCGACATTACGGGCACATAATGTTATGAACGAACGAAGGTTTACTCACCATTATTGACATAGAATGTCAGGGATGTACGAAGGTTTAATCACCATAATGGGCACATAGTATCAGGGACGTACGAAGATTAACTCACTATAATGGACACATAATGTCAGGGACGTACGAATGTTTACTCTCCATAATTGAAACATAATATCAGGGACGTACGAATATTTATCACCTTAATGGACACATAATATCACGGACGTACGAAGGTTTACTCACCATAATAGGCACATACTACATGTATCAGGGACGTACAAAGGTTTACTCACCATAATGGGCACATACTTTCAGGGACGTACGAAAATTTACTCACCGTAATGGGCAAATATTTCAGGGACGTAAGAAGGTTTACTCACCATAATGGGCCACACTTTCAGGGAAGTACGAAGGTTACTCACCATGATTGGCATATATTATCAGAGACGTACGAAAGTTTACTCACCATGATGGGCATATATTATCAGAGACGTACGAAGGTTTCCTCACCATGATGGGCATATATTATCAGAGACGTACGAAGGTTTCCTCACCATAATGGACACATAATATCAGGGACGTACGAAGGTTTACTCACCATAATTCGCACATAATTTCAGGGACGTACGAAGATTAACTCACCATAATGGACAAATGATTTCAGAGACGTAAGAAGGTTTACTCACCATATAAGGCACATAATGTCAGAGACCTACAAAGTTTACTCACCATAATGGGCACATACTATCAGGGACGTATGAAGGTTTAATCACCAAAATAGACACACAATGTCATACACATACAAAGGTTTACTCACCATAATGGGCACATACTATCAGGGACGTATGAAGGTTTACTCACCAAAATAGACATATAATGTTTGAGACCTACAAAGGTTTACTCACCATAATAGACACATACTTTCAGGGACGTACGAAGGTTTACTCACCATTATGGACACATAATAATCGGGGGTGCACGAAGGTTTATTCACCATAATAGCCAAATAATATCAGAGACGTACGAACATTTACTCACCATAATGGGCACATAATATTAGCGACGTAGGAAGGTTAACTCACCATAATGAGCACATACTACCTGGGGCGTATAAAGTTTTACTCACAATAATGGGCAAATACTATTAGGGACGTACGAAGGTTAACTAACCATAATGGGCAAATACTATCAGAGACGTACAAAGGTTTACTCACCATAATCGGCACAAACTATCAGGTGTGTACGAATGTTTACTTACCATACCTGGCATAGAATGTCAAGGATGTACGAAAGTTTACTCACAATAATGGACACATAATGTCAGAGACGTACGAAGGTTTTTTCATCATAATTGACACATTATATCAGGGACGTACGATGGTTTATTCACCATAATATGCATATAATGTGAGGGGCGTACGAAAGTTTACTCACCATATTTGACACATAATGTCAGGGACGTACGAAGGTTTACTCACCATGATGGACACATAATGTCAGGGACGTACGAAGGTTAACTCACCATAATTGAAACATAATATCAGGGACGTACGAATGTTTACTCACCATAATGGAAAAATAATATCAGCGACGTACGAATGTTTGCTCACCATGTTTGACACATAATATTAGGGACGTACGAAGGTTTACTCATCATAATGGGCACTTAACATCAGGGAGGTACGAAGGTTTACTACCCATAATTGGCACACAATGTCAGGGATGTACGAAGATTAACTCACCATGATGGAAACATGATGTCAGAGACGTACGAAGGTTTACTCACCATAACGGATATATAATATCAAAGGCGTACGAAGGTTTACTCAACATTATGGATACATAACTTCAGAGACGTACGAAGAATTACTCACGATAATGGACACAAAATATCAGTGACGTACGAAAGTTTACTCACCATAATGGCCAATTAATATCAGGGGCGTACGGAGGTTTAATCACCATAATGGACAAATACTCGTAATGTCAGGGACGTACGAAGGTTTACTCACCACAATAGTCTTATAATAACAGGGGCATACGAAGGTTTACTCACCATATAAGGCACATAATGTCAGAGACGTATAAAAGTTTACTCACCATAATTGGCACATACTAGTAGAGGCGTACGAAGGTTTACTCACCATAATGGGCACATAATATGAGGGACGTACAAAAGTTTACTCACCATATAAGGACATAATGTGACGGGCGTACGAAGGTTTATTCACCATTATGGTCACATAATATCGGGGACGTACGAAGGTTTACTCACCATAATTGGCACATAATGTCAGAGACCTACGAAAGTTTACTCACCAAAATGGACACATAATGTCAGAGACCTACGAAGGTTTACTCACCATTATAGACACATACTTTCAGGGACGTAAGGTTTACTCACCATAATGGGCACACAATGTCAGAAACGTTTTTATGTTTACTCACCATAATGGGCACATAATGACAGACACCTACAAAGGTTTACTCACCATAATAGACACATACTTTCAGGGACGTACGAGGGTTTACTCACAATAATGGACACACAATGTCAGAAACGTATGAATGTTTACTCACCATAATGGGCACATAATGACAGACACCTACAAAGGTTTACTCACCATAATAGACACATACTTTCAGGGATGTACGAAGGTTTACTCACCATGATGGGCACATAATGCTAGTGACAAACTAGCAAACAGGAAAAAAGCTGGAAAAATCAAAATACATGCAATTAACTTAATTTTTAATATAATTATGACTTCATTATTCAAACAAAATGAACATCATCAATAATGACTTTTATAACCATACCATCAACGTTTTCCCCTTGTTAAACATACAAAACATGGGTAAACTTTTACATTTTCTGTCATACAGTTATAAACTTATGGCATTAAAACCATGTTATACCTTTGTCATTATAGCTACAGATGTGTTATAAAAGGATACCAGTCCGAGAGTTATGTGCCTTTAACGTTATCATATGTATACATAATTTGGAGAAGATGAACTAGTCACAGAATATGACAGTATACAAAACACATTGCATCTAATCCCATTTCGGTTATTTAATAAATCCTTACTTGATTGAAAACTTCCATAGTCATGGAAGTCAGCTACTCTCCAAGAAAGGACAAACAAACGTGCCGTCTAATTATCGGCCAATATCTTTATTAAGCTGTGTTGGTAAACTTATGGAAAGAGTTGTCTACAAACATATTTATAATTTTCTGATTGTACACAACTTATTTACAATTACAATCCCGATTTCTTCAGGGACATTCGACAGTTTACCAAATCCTAGATATCTATAACCAAACTGCTCAAGGATTGGATTCCAGACAATTTACTTGAATACTTGTATGATCTTTTGCGTTGTATCAACGGCGATTAAGCGATTTTTTATCAAATGCCTATCATTCAAGCCAAGACAAAAAGGAATGAGAGGAGATCTATTGAAATGAATCGAAAATCGATGTGTGTCCCTTCCAAGACGGCCAACTAAAATATACTAGTATATGCTTACTAGAATCATGATATAGTACATAGGTGACTTAACTAACTACAGCATTCGTCATATGTCAGAAATATGTAACAATAGCATAAACCTTTCAAAACAGACTTTAGTTAACAAAGTGGTACATAAGTGACTTAACTAACTACAGTACACGCCATATGGCAGAAATATGTATCAATAGCATAAACGTTTTAAAACAGACATTAGATAACAAAGTGGTTCATGTAAATAGGTGACTTAACTAACTACAGTACACGCCATATGGCAGAAATATGTAACAATAGCATAAACCTTTCAAAACAGACTTTAGTTAACAAAGTGGTACATGTACATTGATGACTTAACTAACTACAGTACGCAACATCAGGCAGAAATATGTAACAATAGCATAAACCTTCCAAAACAGACTTTGTTAACAAAGTGGTACATACGTGACTTAACTAACTACAGTACACGCCATATGGCAGAAATATGTAACAATAGCATAAACCTTCCAAAACAGACTTTAGTTAACAAAGTGGTACATGTACATAGGTGACTTAACTAACTACAGTACACGTCATATGGCAGAAATATGTAACAATAGCATAAACCTTGTAAAACAGACTTTAGTTAGCAAAGTGGTACATGTACATAGATGACTTAGCTAACTACAGTACGCGCCATTAGGCAGAAATATGTAACAATAGCATAAACCTTCCAAAACAGACTTTAGTTAACAAAGTGGTACATGTACATAGATGACTTAGCTAACTACAGTACACGCCATATGGCAGAAATATGTAACAATAGCATAAACCTTCCAAAACAGACTTTAGTTAACAAAGTGGTACATGTACATAGGTGACTTAACTAACTACAGTACACGTCATATGGCAGAAATATGTAACAATAGCATAAACCTTGTAAAACAGACTTTAGTTAGCAAAGTGGTACATGTACATAGGTGACTTAACTAACTACAGTACACACCATATGACAGTTATATGTAACAATAGCATAAACCTTCCAAAACAGACAAGTGGTACTTGTATATAAGTGACTTAACTAACTACAGTACACGTCATATGGCAGAAATATGTAACAATAACATAAATCTTTCAAAACAGACTTTAGTTAACAAAATGGTACATAGGTGACTAAACTAACTACAGTACACGTCATATGGCAGAAAAATGTAACAATAGCATAAACCTTCCAAAACAGACTTTAGTTAACAAAGTGGTACAAAGGTGACTTTACACGCAATATGGCAAAAAATATGTAACAATAGCATAAACCTTCCGAAACAGACCTAAGTTAACAAAGTGGTACATGTACATACTAGGTGACTTAACTAACTACAGTACACGCCATATGGCAGAAATTTGAACAATAGCATGAACCTTCACAAACAGACTTTAGTTAACAAAGTGGTACATAAGTGACTTAACTAACTACAGTACACGCCATATGGTAAAAATATGAAAAATAGCATAAACCTTTCAAAACAGACTTTAGTTAACAAAGTGGTACATAAGTCACTTAACTAACTACAGTACACGCCATATGGCAGAAAAATGTAACAATAGCATAAACCTTTCAAAACAGACTTTAGTTAACAAAGTGGTACCTGTACATAAGTGACTTAACTAACTACAGTACACGCCATATGGCAGAAATATGTAACAATAGCACAAACCTTCCAAAACAGACTTAGCTAACAAAGTGGTACATGTACATACTAGGTGACTTAACTAACTACAGTACACGTCATATGGCAGAAATATGTAACAATAGCATAAAACTTCAAAAACAAACTTTAGCTAACAAAGTGGTACATGTACATAGGTGACTTAACTAACTACAGTACACGTCATATGGCAGAAATATGTAACAATAGCATAAAACTTCAAAAACAGACTTTAGCTAACAAAGTGGTACATGTACATAGGTGACTTAACTAACTACAGTACACGTCATATGGCAGAAATATGTAACAATAGCATAAACCTTCCAAAACAGACTTAGCTAACAAAGTGGTACATGTACATAGATGACTTAACTAACTACAGTACGCACCATTAGGCAGAAATATGTAACAATAGCATAAACCTTCCAAAACAGATTTTACTTAACAAAGTAGTATATAGGTGACTTAACTAACTACAGGGCGCGCCATATGGCATAGCTTTGTAACAATAGCATAAAGATTCCAAAACAGATTTAGTTAACAAAGTGGTACATGTACATAGATGACTTAACTAACTACAGTACGCGCCATAAGGCAAAAATATGTAACAATAGCATAAACCTTCCAAAACAGACTTTAGTTAACAAAGTGGTACATGTACGTAGGTGACTTAACTAACTACAGTACACGCCATATGGCAGAAATATGTAACAATAGCATAATCCTTCCAAAACAGACTTTAGTTAACAAAGTGATACATGTACATAGATGACTTAATTAAGTACAGTACGCGCCATATGGCAGAAATATGTAACAATAGCATAAACCTTCCAAAACAGACTTCAGTTAACATAGTGGTACATGTACATAGATGACTTAACTAACTACAGTACGCGCCATGAGGCAGAAATATGTAACAATAGCATAAACCTTCCAAAACAGACTTTAGTTAACATAGTGGTACATGTACATAGATGACTTAACTAACTACAGTACGCGCCATCAGGCAGAAATATGTAACAATAGCATAAACCTTCCAAAACAGACTTTAGTTAACAAAGTGGTACATGTACATAGATGACTTAGCTAACTACAGTACGCGCCATTAGGCAGAAATATGTAACAATAGCATAAACCTTCCAAAACAGACTTTAGTTTACAAAGTGGTACATGTACGTAGGTGACTTTAATAACTACAGTACACGCCATATAGCAGAAATATGTAATAATAGCATAATCCTTCCAAAACAGACTTTAGTTAACATAGTGGTACATGTACATAGATGACTTAACTAACAACAGTACGCGCCATCAGGCAGAAACATGTAACAATAGCATAAACCTTCCAAAACAGACTTTAGTTAACAAAGTGGTACATGTACGTAGGTGACTTAACTAACTACAGTACACGCCATATGGCAGAAATATGTAACAATAGCATAAACCTTCCAAAACAGACTTTAGTTAACAAAGTGGTACATGTACATTGATGACTTAACTAACTACAGTACGCGCCATAAGGCAGAAATAAGTAACAATAGCATAAACCTTCCAAAACCGACTTTAGTTAACAAAGTGGTACAAAGGTGACTTAACTAACTACAGTACACGCAATATGGCAGAAATATGTAACAATAGCATAAACCTTCCAAAACAGACTTTAGTTAAAAAAGAGGTACATAGGTGACTTTACACGCAATATGGCAAATTATGTAACAATAGCATAAACCTTCCGAAACAGACTTTAGTTAACAAAGTGGTACATAAGTGACTTAACTAACTACAGGACGCGCCAGATGGCAGAAATATGTAACAATAGGTTAAACCTTCCAAAACAGACTTTAGTTAACAAAGTGGTACAAAGGTGACTTAACTAACTACAGTACACGCAATATGGCAGAAATATGTAACAATAGCATAAACCTTCCAAAACAGACTTTAGATAACAAAGAGGTACATAAGTGACTTTACACGCAATATGGCAGAAATTTGTAACAATAGCATAAACCTTCCAAAACAGACTTTAGTTAACAAAGTGGTACAAAGGTGACTTAACTAACTACAGTACACGCAATATGGCAGAAATATGTAACAATAGCATACACCTTCCAAAACAGACTTTAGAGAACAAAGAGGTACATAGGTGACTTTACAGGCAATATGGAAGAAATTTGTAACAATAGCATAAACCTTGCAAAACAGATTTATTTAACAAAGTGGTATATAAGTTACTTAACTAACTGCAGTACGCGCCAGATGGCAGAAATATGTAACAATAGCATAAACCTTCCAAAACAGACTTTAGTTAACAAAGTGGTACAAAGGTGACTTAAGTAACTACAGTACACGCAATATGGCAAAAATATGTAACAATAGCATAAACCTTCCGAAACAGACCTGAGTTAACAAAGTGGTACATGTACATACTAGGTGACTTAACTAACTACAGTACTACTCCATATGGCAGAAATATGTAACAATAGCATAAACATTTCAAAACAGACGACTTAGTTAACAAAGTGGTACAAAGGTGACTTAACTAACTACAGTACACGCAATATGGCAGAAATATGTAACAATAGCATAAACCTTCCAAAACAGACTTTAGTTAAAAAAGAGGTACATAGGTGACTTTACACGCAATATGGCAAATTATGTAACAATAGCATAAACCTTCCGAAACAGACTTTAGTTAACAAAGTGGTACATAAGTGACTTAACTAACTACAGGACGCGCCAGATGGCAGAAATATGTAACAATAGGTTAAACCTTCCAAAACAGACTTTAGTTAACAAAGTGGTACAAAGGTGACTTAACTAACTACAGTACACGCAATATGGCAGAAATATGTAACAATAGCATAAACCTTCCAAAACAGACTTTAGATAACAAAGAGGTACATAAGTGACTTTACACGCAATATGGCAGAAATTTGTAACAATAGCATAAACCTTCCAAAACAGACTTTAGTTAACAAAGTGGTACAAAGGTGACTTAACTAACTACAGTACACGCAATATGGCAGAAATATGTAACAATAGCATACACCTTCCAAAACAGACTTTAGAGAACAAAGAGGTACATAGGTGACTTTACAGGCAATATGGAAGAAATTTGTAACAATAGCATAAACCTTGCAAAACAGATTTATTTAACAAAGTGGTATATAAGTTACTTAACTAACTGCAGTACGCGCCAGATGGCAGAAATATGTAACAATAGCATAAACCTTCCAAAACAGACTTTAGTTAACAAAGTGGTACAAAGGTGACTTAAGTAACTACAGTACACGCAATATGGCAAAAATATGTAACAATAGCATAAACCTTCCGAAACAGACCTGAGTTAACAAAGTGGTACATGTACATACTAGGTGACTTAACTAACTACAGTACACTCCATATGGCAGAAATATGTAACAATAGCATAAACATTTCAAAACAGACGACTTAGTTAACAAAGTGGTACATAGGTGACTTAACTAACTACAGTACACGTCATATGACAGAAATATGTAACAATAGCATAAACTTTCCAAAACAGACTTAGTTAACAAAGTGGTACATAGGTGACTTAACTAACTTCAGAAATATAAAACAATAGCATAAACCTTTCAAAACAGACTTTAGTTAACAAAGTGGTACATAGGTGACTTAACTAACTACAGTACACGCCATATGGCAGAAATATGTAACAATAGCATAAACCTTCCGAAACAGAATTTAGTTAACAAAGTGGTACATGTACATAGGTGACTTAACTAACTACAGTACACGCCATATGGCAGAACTATGTAACAATAGCATAAACCTTCCAAAACAGACTTTAGTTAGCAAAGTGGTACATGTACATAGGTGACTTAACTAACTACAGTACACACCATATGACAGTTATATGTAACAATAGCATAAACCTTCCAAAACAGACAAGTGGTACTTGTATATAAGTGACTTAACTAACTACAGTACACGTCATATGGCAGAAATATGTAACAATAGCATAATCCTTCCAAAACAGACTTTAGTTAACAAAGTGATACATGTACATAGATGACTTAATTAAGTACAGTACGCGCCATATGGCAGAAATATGTAACAATAGCATAAACCTTCCAAAACAGACTTCAGTTAACATAGTGGTACATGTACATAGATGACTTAACTAACTACAGTACGCGCCATGAGGCAGAAATATGTAACAATAGCATAAACCTTCCAAAACAGACTTTAGTTAACAAAGTGGTACATGTACGTAGGTGACTTTACTAACTACAGTACACGCCATATAGCAGAAATATGTAACAATAGCATAATCCTTCCAAAACAGACTTTAGTTAACATAGTGGTACATGTACATAGATGACTTAACTAACAACAGTACGCGCCATCAGGCAGAAATATGTAACAATAGCATAAACCTTCAAAAACAGACTTTAGTTAACAAAGTGGTACATGTACGTAGGTGATTTAACTAACTACAGTACACGCCATATGGCAGAAATATGTAACAATAGCATAAACCTTCAAAAACAGACTTTAGTTAACAAAGTGGTACATGTACGTAGGTGATTTAACTAACTACAGTACACGCCATATGGCAGAAATATGTAACAATAGCATAAACCTTCCAAAACAGACTTTAGTTAACAAAGTGGTACATGTACATTGATGACTTAACTATCTACAGTACGCGCCATAAGGCAGAAATAAGTAACAATAGCATAAACCTTCCAAAACCGACTTTAGTTAACAAAGTGGTACAAAGGTGACTTAACTAACTACAGTACACGCAATATGGCAGAAATATGTAACAATAGCATAAACCTTCCAAAACAGACTTTAGTTAAAAAAGAGGTACATAGGTGACTTTACACACAATATGGCAAATTATGTAACAATAGCATAAACCTACCGAAACAGACTTTAGTTAACAAAGTGGTACATAAGTGACTTAACTAACTACAGTACGCGCCAGATGGCAGAAATATGTAACAATAGGTTAAACCTTCCAAAACAGACTTTAGTTAACAAAGTGGTACAAAGGTGACTTAACTAACTACAGTACACGCAATATGGCAGAAATATGTAACAATAGCATAAACCTTCCAAAACAGACTTTAGATAACAAAGAGGTACATAAGTGACTTTACACGCAATATGGCAGAAATTTGTAACAATAGCATAAACCTTCCAAAACAGACTTTAGTTAACAAAGTGGTACAAAGGTGACTTAACTAACTACAGTACACGCAATATGGCAGAAATATGTAACAATAGCATAAACCTTCCAAAACAGACTTTAGAGAACAAAGAGGTACATAGGTGACTTTACACGCAATATGGAAGAAATTTGTAACAATAGCATAATTCTTGCAAAACAGATTTATTTAACAAAGTGGTATATAAGTTACTTAACTAACTGCAGTACGCGCCAGATGGCAGAAATATGTAACAATAGCATAAACCTTCCAAAACAGACTTTAGTTAACAAAGTGGTACAAAGGTGACTTAACTAACTACAGTACACGCAATATGGCAAAAATATGTAACAAAAGCATAAACCTTCCGAAACAGACCTGAGTTAACAAAGTGGTACATGTACATACTAGGTGACTTAACTAACTACAGTACACGCCATATGGCAGAAATATGTAACAATAGCATAAACATTCAAAAACAGACGACTTAGTTAACAAAGTGGTACATAGGTGACTTAACTAACTACAGTACACGTCATATGACAGAAATATGTAACAATAGCATAAACTTTCCAAAACAGACTTAGTTAACAAAGTGGTACATAGGTGACTTAACTAACTTCAGAAATATAAAACAATAGCATAAACCTTTCAAAACAGACTTTAGTTAACAAAGTGGTACATAGGTGACTTAACTAACTACAGTACACGTCATATGGCAGAAATATGTAACAATAGCATAAACTTTCCAAAACAGACTTAGTTAACAAAGTGGTACATAGGTGACTTAACTTACTACAGAAATATAAAACAATAGCATAAACCTTTCAAAACAGACTTTAGTTAGCAAAGTGGTACATAGGTGACTTAACTAACTACAGTACACGCCATATGGCAGAAATATGTAACAATAGCATAAACCTTCCGAAACAGAATTTAGTTAACAAAGTGGTACATGTACATAGGTGACTTAACTAACTACAGTACACGCCATATGGCAGAACTATGTAACAATAGCATAAACCTTCCAAAACAGACTTAAGTTAACAAAGTGGTACAAAAGTTACTAAACAAACTACTGTACGCGCCATATGGCAAAAATATGTAACAATAGCATAAACCTTCCGAAACAGAATTTAGTTAACAAAGTGGTACATAGGTGACTTAACTAACTACAGTACACGTCATATGGCAGAACTATGTAACAATAGCATAAACCTTTCAAAACAGACATTAGATAACAAAGTGGTACATAGGTGACTTAACTAACTACAGTACGCGCCATATGGCAGAAATATGTAACAATAGCATAAACGTTCCAAAACAGACTTTAGTTAACAAAGTGGTAATTTGTTGGCTTAATTATCTACAGTACTTGCCATATGGCAGAAATATGTAAAACAGCATAAACCTTCCAAAACAGACTTTAGTTAACAAAGTGGTACATAGGTGGCTTTACTATCTACAATACGCGCCATATGGCAGAAATATGTAACAATAGCATAAACCTTTCAAAACAGACTTAGTTAACAAAGTGGTTCATGTACATTGGTGTCTTAACTGACTACAGTATGCGCCATATCGCAGAAATATGTAGCAATAGCATAAACGCTCCAAAAATGACTTTAGTAAACAAAGTTGTACATAGTTGGCTTAATTATCTACAGTACGCACCATATGGCAGAAATATGTAACAACAGCATAAACCTTCCAAAACAGACTTAGTTAACAAAGTGGTTCATGTACATTGATGACTTAACTATCTACAGTACGCGCCATATGGCAGAAATATGTAACAACAGCATAAACCTTCCAAAACAGACTTTAGTTAACATGGTGGTACATAGACGTGATACATGGACGTGCATGCTACCTTTAGTGATCAAAGCAAGTAATAATAATGTATTAAATAGTTCTACAAGTAGATTAATTAATGCCAGAATAAAAAAAGTGTTACCTTTCAGATATCCATTTGCCATGACTGATTTATAAAAGGAAACAACTAAAGTACTAGCTGCACGGTTCGGTCTACTTTCCGACTGATAACGATTGTTATCCGCTTCATTTGGAATGTGCCAGTGTGTATGTATAAGATAATATTATAGAACTCAGTCAATATCTTATAGTTCCGGAATACACGCTGGCCCAGTTCACTACCTTATATATCAATATCTTATAGTTCCGGAATACACGTCGGACCAGTTCACTACCGTTATATATCAATATCTTATAGTTCCGGAACACACGCCGGCCCAGTTCACTACCGTTATATATCAATATCTTATAGTTCCGGAACACACGTCGGCCCAGTTCACTACCGTGATATATCAATATCTTATAGTTCCGGAACACACGTCGGCCCAGTTCACTACCGTTATATATCAATATCTTATAGTTCCGGAACACACGTCGGCCCAGTTCACTACCGTTTGATATCAATATCTTATAGTTCCGGAGTACACGTCGGCCCAGTTCACTACCGTTATATATCAATATCTTATAGTTCCGGAGTACACGTCGGCCCAGTTCACTACCGTTATATATCAATATCTTATAGTTCCGGAATACACGCTGACCCAGTTCACTACCGTTATATATCAATATCTTATAGTTCCGGAACACCCGTCGGCCCAGTTCATTACCGTTATATATCAATAACAATGTATTAAAAAAGGTAAAACCATCTAGCAAAAACAATATGTTTGCTGCTCATGTTTACAAACATCACAAGAACAACGTAAATGCTGATCACATTAACAAACATCACAAGAACAATATGTTTGCTGATCACAATTACAAACATCACAAGAACAATATGTTTGCTGATCACATTGACAAACATCACAAGAACAATGTGTATGCTGATCACATCAACAAACATCACAAGAACAATGTGTATGCTGATCACATTAACAAACATCACAAGAACAATGTGTAACAAACATCACAAGAACAATGTGTATGCTGATCACATTAACAAACATCACAAGAACAATGTGTTTGCTGATCACATTAACAAACATCACAAGAATAACCTGTATGCTGATCACATTAACAAACATCACAAGAACAACGTGTATGCTGATCACATTAACAAACATCACAAGAACAACGTGTATGCTGATCACATTAACAAACATCACAAGAACAATGTGTATGCTGATCACATTAACAAACATCACAAGAACAATATGTTTGCTGATCACATTGACAAACATCACAAGAACAATGTGTATGCTGATCACATTAACAAACATCACAAGAACATTATGTTTGCTGATCACATTAACAAACATCACAAGAACAATATGTTTGCTGATCACAATTGAAAATATCACAAGAACAATATGTTTGCTGATCACATTAACAAACATCACAAGAACAATTTGTTTGCTGATCACAATTACAAACATCACAAGAACAATATGTTTGCTGATCACAATGACAAACATTACAAGAACAATATGTTTGCTGATCACATTAACAAACATCACAAGAACAATATGTTTGCTGATCATGTTTACAAACATCACAAGAACTCTATGTTTGCTGATCATAATAACAAACATCACAAGAACAATATGTTTGCTGATCACATTGACAAACATCACAAGAACAATATGTTTGCTGATCACATTAACAAACATCGCAAGAACAATGTGTATGTTGATCACATTAACAAATATCACAAGAACAATGTGTAACAAACATCATAAGAACAATGTGTATGCTGATCACATTAACAAACATCACAAGAACAATGTGTATGCTGATCACAATAACAAACATCACAAGAACAATATGTTTGCTTATCACATTAACAAACATCACAAGAACAACGTGTATGCTGATCACATTAACAAACATAACAAGAACAACGTGTATGCTGATCACATTAACAAACATCACAAGAACAATGTGTATGCTGATCACATTAACAAACATCACAAAAACAATATGTTTGCTGATCACATTAACAAACATCACAAGAACAACGTGTATGCTGATCACATTAACAAACATCAAAAGAACAATGTGTATGCTGATCACATTAACAAACATCACAATTAACAAACATCACAAGAACAATGTGTATGCTGATCACATTAACAAACATCACAAGAACAATATGTTTGCTGATCATGTTTACAAACATCACAAGAACTATATGTTTGCTGATCACAATTACAAACATCACAAGAACAATATGTTTGCTGATCACATTAACAAACATCACAAGAACAATATGTTTGCTGATCACAATGACAAACATCACAAGAACAATATGTTTGCTGATCACATTAACAAACATCACAAGAACAATATGTTTGCTGCTCATGTTTACAAACATCACAAGAACTATATGTTTGCTGATCATAATAACAAACATCACAAGAACAATATGTTTGCTGATCACATTGAAAAACATCACAAGAACAATATGTTTGCTGATCACATTAACAAACATCGCAAGAACAATGTGTATGTTGATCACATTAACAAACATCACAAGAACAATGTGTAACAAACATCATAAGAACAATGTGTATGCTGATCACATTAACAAACATCACAAGAACAATGTGTATGCTGATCACAATAACAAACATCACAAGAACAATATGTTTGCTTATCACATTAACAAACATCACAAGAACAACGTGTATGCTGATCACATTAACAAACATAACAAGAACAACGTGTATGCTGATCACATTAACAAACATCACAAGAACAATGTGTATGCTGATCACATTAACAAACATCACAAAAACAATATGTTTGCTGATCACATTAACAAACATCACAAGAACAACGTGTATGCTGATCACATTAACAAACATCAAAAGAACAATGTGTATGCTGATCACATTAACAAACATCACAATTAACAAACATCACAAGAACAATGTGTATGCTGATCACATTAACAAACATCACAAGAACAATATGTTTGCTGATCATGTTTACAAACATCACAAGAACTATATGTTTGCTGATCACAATTACAAACATCACAAGAACAATATGTTTGCTGATCACATTAACAAACATCACAAGAACAATATGTTTGCTGATCACAATGACAAACATCACAAGAACAATATGTTTGCTGATCACATTAACAAACATCACAAGAACAATATGTTTGCTGCTCATGTTTACAAACATCACAAGAACTATATGTTTGCTGATCATAATAACAAACATCACAAGAACAATATGTTTGCTGATCACATTGACAAACATCACAAGAACAATATGTTTGCTGATCACATTAACAAACATCGCAAGAACAATGTGTATGTTGATCACATTAACAAACATCACAAGAACAATGTGTAACAAACATCATAAGAACAATGTGTATGCTGATCACATTAACAAACATCACAAGAACAATGTGTATGCTAATCACAATAACAAACATCACAAGAACAATATGTTTGCTTATCACATTAACAAACATCACAAGAACAACGTGTATGCTGATCACATTAACAAACATCACAAGAACAACGTGTATGCTGATCACATTAACAAACATCACAAGAACAATGTGTATGCTGATCACATTAATAAACATCACAAGAACAATATGTTTGCTGATCACATTAACAAACATCACAAGAACAACGTGTATGCTGATCACATTAACAAACATCAAAAGAACAATGTGTATGCTGATCACATTAACAAACATCACAATTAACAAACATCACAAGAACAATGTGTATGCTGATCACATTAACAAACATCACAAGAACAATATGTTTGCTGATCATGTTTACAAACATCACAAGAACAATATGTTTGCTGGTTACAATTACAAACATCACAAGAACAATGTGTATGCTGGTCACATTAACAAACATCACAAGAACAATATGTTTGCTGATCACAATGACAAACATCACAAGAACAATATTTTTGCTGATCACATTGACAAACATCACAAGAACAATGTGTATGCTGATCACATAAACAAACATCACAAGAACAATGTGTATGCTGATCACATTAACAAACATCACAAGAACAATGTGTAACAAACATCACAAGAACAATGTGTATGCTGATCACATTAACAAACATCACAAGAACAGTATGTTTGCTGATCACATTAACAAACATCACAAGAACAACGTGTATGCTGATCACATTAACAAACATCACAAGAACAATGTGTATGCTGTGGCAAACTAATACTAGAAACAATTGATAAATTTACATAGTTTAATAAACATACTTCTCAACCACATCGATCAATATAATCATTTCAATGTAAGACAAATATAAGTGTATTGATAGTAACGAATCATATATCTAAAGTTTGTAGTTTTATAGTTGTAGTTTGTTTACAGTACGGTAGTTCAACATGAATAGTATATGTTCTTTAATAGTTTCACACTGATATTTTCTTTATAGTTGATAATTTGACTTTAATTGTATTTCTTCCTAGTTTGGCTTCCAGTTCTTCTAGCTAAAGTTAATCCAATATGAATATTACACTTTAACACTAGTAGTTAAATCCAACTGTAGAACTCACTTTAAATCCAATGTATGCAACACTTATAGTAATCAAGTATGAATATCACAAACTCCTTAGAACCTGATTGCTGTCAAATATGCTTTATTTATACTTTACCTGTATTTCTCATAGCAATCACAAATATTTAAATACGATATACTAATGTAACGTGCACCGAGCGGTTTATGCACACAACTACTAATATATATGATATATATGAATTTTCCTTGGACTACTTGCCGTTTGATTTAAGATAAATGGTGAAATAATTTTCCTCAAGCTACTTTGCTTCATGATTAGATGACAAATGATTGAACAAATGATTCGTGTTTAAAAAAGAATAATCACGAACAATTAACTTTACATATAAAACCAAATTATAAAGGTTTCGAACTAACGTTTCAAACAAACGTTTCGCACAACACTATGCCCAGAACTCTGTTTTAAATAAATAAAACTAGTTCTGCAGCACTCCGCACAACACTATGCCCAGAACTCTGTTTTAAATAAATAAAACTAGTTCTGCAGCATTCCAAACTCGAAACTCAAACGCCTCAAACACTTGCTCAGGACTTTGTTTTAAATAAATAAAACTTGTTCTGCAGCACACCAAACTCGAAACTCCGAGCTGCACCAAAGTATCAGACTTACGTCTCAAACACTTGCTCAGGACTTTGTTTTAACTAAATAAAACTAGTTCTGCAGCAATGTTCCAAGCCTGTCCCAACACCTGTCTGAGGCAAACAATGGCACCCAACAGACTACGACCCGGAGCACTGTTCACAAGTTTCAGAGGATTCTGCAACTCTGAGTTGAAAACTGTACTTCTGGGAATCCCTCGTTCACTTGTTACCTCGGTCCAAAGTCCCAGCCTGTATTACCAAATAATAATAATTAATTGATAAATTAATTATGCAAAGTCTTCTTGCAGCTCCTTCTCCGTCGAGTTGTAACATCTGACTGACAAGAATACAGGCGGTCAGCTTGTTATATAGCAGAAGTCACATGACCTAGTCACATGGCTTCAATCGGGCACTCTTAGCGTTGTTCGACCACATAATGAGTTCGAGATTATGCGATTCCATTGCATTAGCATCCTTAATCAAATTTAATGAGAGTCTGCCTGACAGTTTATTAACTACGATTTCTGTTCGTTTATTAATGTAACTTAATAAACAATAAGGAATACTTAGACTAGTATTATATAAAAGGTAAATATAAAGTTATCAACCAACAGAAAAGTATAGAGAAGTAACAAAATACACCGATGTTATGGATTTCTATATGTACAAGGCGTTTTTCGTCACATTACCCACGCCTCCGACTACAAGCGTCCCGCTTGATCATGTAACCATATTTATCATCCATAAAACATACACTCAACTTTAATAGATAATACAAACTAGAAAAATATCGGCATATTCATCGAACACAATAATTTGTCCAGAACATATATATTTGTTCATGTAAAACTTCCAAAAATAGCTGAACAGATATCAATCCGTTGTTTATCAAAATAATGAAAAAATGGTCCATAAATAACATATTCTTTCAGACTACATGAATATCAAACACAATTAAAAGTCTCAGTTTCCTAACTTACTTCATCAACTTATCTATGCTCCATAAAAGTTCCTATACAACCAGAACTAAATCCTCCTTTAACCTCGGAAGAGTGTTTTGTGCTTCTTGCATCATGGTGAATGTCAGCCCTTCTGGTCGTTTTTCTAGTTTCGCTTCTTTTACTTTTATTGAATTCAATCAAACTTCCAGTTTCAAACACATGTTTGGAATTAACGCTCTGGTCCCTGGGGCGAATCTTTATCTCTGTTTGTTTGCGTAAATTTTCATTCTTTCCAGGTCGACTATTCGGATCACAACTCGTTCCAGCCTCCTCAAATGTATTTGTTTCACATTTTACATATAATTCAGAGCTAATATCTACACTATCTTGAGAATACATCACAGTCTTGAAAGGTGTTTGGACTGGCACTGTGGTTGGTGTCATTTTACATAATATTTCTGTTGCATTAGTTTCATGCTCCTGCAGTGTTATAGTTTGGTCCAGCCTATGCTTTACTCCGTGCTTCCTTTTCAAATGTCTCCACAGATATGCAGTCTTTTTAAAAGTTACATTACATTCCACACATGTTGGTCTGTCTTTCATGCACTTAAGCTTTTCTAATTTAGCTTTGCAAATGCTTTTGTTTTTGTATACTTTGTTAATAGATTCTCCCTGGTTTTGCATAAGAATAGATACCTCAGACCTTGAAGGTAAAACGGCCTGATCAACAACATTTACTCCGTAACATCCTAATCTTCCAGCTAGTTTTAACTTACATGACTTGCCTTTAATAGTTAATGTGTTGTTAGATAAATCAAGTTTACAATCTTGAGTTTGCAAAAAGTCTAAACCAAGTAAAACATCTAACTCAATATCTGCAACCACAACGTCGCTGATACATTGAACACCACATAACTCTATGCTTACTGTGGTTTTGCCCTTGATATGGCTGGATCTCCTGATGCTGACAAGATTTGTGTTCTAAATGGTTTCAGCTCACTAGAACAAGGTCTAATAATATCCCAAACTCTTGTAGAAATTATCGTGAGAGTTGCTCCAGTATCGATTAAACATTCTGTCAATATATTATTAATTTTGGTGTCAACATAAAGACCTGAACCAGCAGCTGCAACAAGTTGTTTATCATTAGATGAACTAGGATTGGATTTGGTGTTCGCGTTCGGAAGCTTAGGACAATTAGGTTTAATATTATCTTCGGATCCGCAATTAAAACATTTCCTTTTTCTCCTGACTTCAACCCGAGAGTTCTGTCGGCCATGCTGAAATCTTCTACTTTGGTTGGTTTTTGCCTCCTGTGGTTTCGAAACCGTCCTCTCATGAGACCATGATTGGAATGCCTTGCTGAGATCTGAAACTATGTTCTTGAGACCTTTTAATTCTTCTCTTAATTCTGTCTCTTTATCTGAAGTTGATCTCAAATATCCTTGTCCTTCCATATGCTTCCTTTCAGCACGATTATACGCTTCAAGTTCGACTGCATGCCGAACAGCATCGTTTAAATTTAACGGCCTAGCTTGTTTGATACGAAGTCTCATGTCTGAGCTTATAAGAGAGTCCATAAACTGCTCTTTTGCTAGAGTTTCCCGAACATCAGTTGGTGCTGTTGGATAGGCTAAATTAGTTAGCCGTCTGACATCCTGACTAAGTTCAGACAGAGTTTCTGACGCCTTTTGCTTCCTCTCACGCAACTGAACACGGTATAATTCAGTTTGATTAGGTGGGGCAAATCTTTCTTCTAAAGACCGTACCAGCTCGTTATAGTCATTAGCATCTGAACTTAAATTTCCGAAAACACCCTGAGCTTGTCCTCTAAGTGATACAGACAAATAAAGTCCTTTCTGTTCTTCTGTCCAACTATTTATTTTTGAACAAGCATCAAAATGAGCTTTATAGTCCAGCCAACTGCCCGAACCATCAAACGTTGCTGGTTTGACTTTTGCTCCATAACCATTCCCTGAGCTAGGTTTCGAACTACCAGGTTCTGCACCTACTTCGTGTTTTGGTGTTGAACATATCTGTTTCGGGTCAGACTTCTTTCGTTTTGTAACAAAACGGTCAGGTTCCTTGACGAGTGTTGTCTCAAACTCATCATATTCCTTTTTAATGGGACTGCACCAAGGCGGAGTCCTGAAGCCAACACCAATCTCTGTCTTCAAACATTTCTTTAAACCTTGTCCATCCTCCATCTTTGATACCTTTTTCAATGCTGAACTGCTCCGTCCTTCTTTTGTAGACATGCCCAATTCCATGTTTTCTATCTGTCGTTCAAGAAATGATATTTCAGTCTGAACCTTACTCATTTCGTTTTGCCGTCTCAACTCCTGCAAACGTTCATCTAAACTTTGCATCCTACTATTAAATTCCTGACTATCATCTATATTGAATTAAGTATGGGTAAAGTAATAACTGTAGATTATTAAAAAAATATCCCACCGCTGCCACCAATTTTTGTAACGTGCACCGAGCGGATTGTGTACACAACTACTAATATATATGATATATATGAATTTTCCTTGGACTACTTGCCGTTTGATTTAAGATAAATGGTGAAATAATTTTCCTCAAGCTACTTTGCTTTATGATTAGATGACAAATGATTGAACAAATGATTCGTGTTTAAAAAAGAATAATCACGAACAATTAACTTTACATATAAAACCAAATTATAAAGGTTTCGAACTAACGTTTCAAACAAACGTTTCGCACAACACTATGCCCAGAACTCTGTTTTAAATAAATAAAACTAGTTCTGCAGCATTCCAAACTCGAAACTCAAACGCCTCAAACACTTGCTCAGGACTTTGTTTTAAATAAATAAAACTAGTTCTGCAGCACACCAAACTCGAAACTCCGAGCTGCACCAAAGTATCAGACTTACGTCTCAAACACTTGCTCAGGACTTTGTTTTAACTAAATAAAACTAGTTCTGCAGCAATGTTCCAAGCCTGTCCCAACACCTGTCTGAGGCAAACAATGGCACCCAACAGACTACGACCCGGAGCACTGTTCACAAGTTTCAGAGGATTCTGCAACTCTGAGTTGAAAACTGTACTTCTGGGAATCCCTCGTTCACTTGTTACCTCGGTCCAAAGTCCCAGCCTGTATTACCAAATAATAATAATTAATTGATAAATTAATTATGCAAAGTCTTCTTGCAGCTCCTTCTCCGTCGAGTTGTAACATCTGACTGACAAGAATACAGGCGGTCAGCTTGTTATATAGCAGAAGTCACATGACCTAGTCACATGGCTTCAATCGGGCACTCTTAGCGTTGTTCGACCACATAATGATGTTCGAGATTATGCGATTCCATTGCATTAGCATCCTTAATCAAATTTAATGAGAGTCTGCCTGACAGTTTATTAACTACGATTTCTGTTCGTTTATTAATGTAACTTAATAAACAATAAGGAATACTTAGACTAGTATTATATAAAAGGTAAATATAAAGTTATCAACCAACAGAAAAGTATAGAGAAGTAACAAAATACACCGATGTTATGGATTTCTATATGTACAAGGCGTTTTTCGTCACACTAAAAACTATATTAAATTATACTAAAACATTTCTCACATATATTTATATCAAAATCAAACTTTAAACATGACATATTAATAATTTCCATACAATGTTTATACACTAACACACATTGACATACTAAGTGAATTACCTCCCTTTATAATAATTTTCAAGATATTAATTTTCAGTTTAATTTTAAATAATAAGTTCTGATCAATAAATAATCGCGAATTCCGCGACACTCCCCGACTACTAAAGTTTTAATTGTCATTTAGTTGTCGCCGAATCCGTTGTTTTGCTTCCTTTGCTGCATTTCTCAAAGGTTGCGTCCTGTGTATAGATTTTTGCAAATCATCAGTTAATTGTAAATTGTCCAGCGAATGATTATCCGTTATGGCACTTTGTTCATCTGGACACTCGATGGGGTACAACAGATTCAATGGACGTCCAAGAATGTTACCCGATGGCAGTAAAACTTTGGCTGATCGTACTTCACCATCCCGACTGACTATAAGCTTTTGGATCTTTCCTATTCTCCAGCTACCTCCAGGAAGATCATCCTTAATTAACACTACATCACCAATTTTCGCTATTTCCTGCGATAGTATTCTTGGAGATTTTAGCTTCATTTTGGTTCTTTCCCTAAGACTAAGTAAATAGTCATCTCTCCAAATTTTCCAACTTATTTAAGTGTTTTTGTCATTTTTTCCAAGTTACTAAGAGTTTCTCAGCAGTACTCATATTTGGATTAAAGTCACTATCTTCATTGTCTTCATCGCATTCTGGTATTCCTGTCTTCGGATTAAGTGTCAGAAAATGAGATAGTGTGAGCGTGATTTGTGAGTCAATATCATCACCAACATACACCAAGGGTCTAGAATTCACAACAGTTTCTGCTTCTTCTAATATCGTCTGAAGTTGATCATTTGTTAAACACACTCTACCAATTGCTTTTCGCAGTGATCTTTTTACTAATCCTACAAGTCTTTCATAAAAACCTCCCATCCATGGTGCAAGCTCAACAATAAACCGCCATGTGGTATTTTCATTTGCTATATATGTTTCAACATCAGGATTCGTAATAATTTGTCCCCATATATGTGTAATTGTTTCACTAGCCAGCTTGAACTGAGGTGCATTATCTGATGTTATTTCCTTGGGCTTACCACATCGAGCTACAAATCTTCGAAATCCAAGTAAAAATTGTTCAGTTGACATGTCTTGCATCTTTTCTAAATGGATGGCTCTGGTTACTAAACATGTATATAGACACACCCACACCTTTTTGTTCCCCAAACTTGTTTTGATATAAAGTGGCCCAAAATAATCGATTCCAGTATATGAAAATGGGGTCGATTCTGATACCCGTTTCCTTGGTAATGGCGGCATTACTGGCATTTTATAAGGACCACCCTCACATCTTCTACAAATCGTACATTTTTTCAACACAATTCGAACAGTTGTACGTCCTTGAGTGATCCAATATTTTTGACAAATTTGTGCTAACGTCTGAGCAACATCAGTATGAAGTGATTTTCTATGAACCATGTCTATTAGAAGACGGGTAAAAGTGTCTCCTTTGGGTAATAACAGTGGATGTCTTGCTGCTTCACTTAATTCTGCATTTTCTAACCGTCCACGACACCTGATGAGTCTATTTTCATCCAGGTATAATCCCAATTGAAGTTGCAAGTTGTTTTGCTTACTTTTAAGTATTGCTTCAATAACATCACTGTAATGTACACGTTGTACATATGATATCCACATAAGCTCAGCAACTTCTATTTCTTTAGCACTCAAGGAACCACTAGTTTCACAATGTTTCGTTAATTTCTTTGTAAATCTCAGAGCACATGCAGTCACTCTTAATAAATTTGTCACTGAAGAAAACTTTGCACTATCTAATTCAAATGGCGCACTAACTACATTGTTAGCACCTTTCTTATCCAAAGGATCCTCCCCTGAAACGAGTTTAGCTTCAAACATGACCTTTGATTTTTAACTTCTGATTCAGACTTGTAATCCATTGGGCTAAGTTTCATTTTTGGCCAGTTGTTTACAGGTAATATCAACCAATTGGGTCCATGCCACCACAAATCATTGTCAATGAGTTCACCTGTTGATGATCCCCTACTCGCAATGTCCGCAGGGTTTTCTGTTGTATTGACATATTGGAACTTAATACCATTGCATCCTTTAATCTCAGTCACACGATTATCGACAAACACAGACAAAGGTTTATCAGTTTTCAACCAGTGTAATACACATTCTGAATCTGTCCATAAATATTTCTGCGAAATATTTAGCTGTAGTTGTTTTTGAACAAATTCGATACACCTGGTTCCTATAAGAACTGCTAACAGTTCAAGTCTCGCTATGGTAATGTCCTTATTTGGTACAAGACGAGTTTTTGAGAATATCAAGTCGACTTTACTGGTCTCTTCAGTTGACTGACGTAAATATATGCTTGTAGCATATGCTTGTTTGGATGCATCACAGAAACATAAAAGTTGGTAGGTAACAGTTCCTTCTATACCGATATATCGTGGAAATTCAAAGTTTGAGATATCTGTCAATTCTCTATTAATAGTGAGCCATAAGTTGCTATCTTCTGTGCACAAAGTATCATCCCCTTTTAATTTTTTGTTCCAAAGATTCTGCAAGAAAAGTTTTGCACGTAAAGTCACAGACTGAATAATCCCAATGGATCATACACAGAAGCAATATGTTTTAACACTTCTCTTTTTGTGTTTATCAACTTTATGTCTTCAGACTTGGATTTATTGATCGTCATTGTGTCATTAGTAACTATCCATGTTGTTCCTAACACCTTAATTCTATCACCCTTTGCTCTGTCAGCTTCTGGAATAGTGTTTACGACTTCTTCACAGTTCGATGCCCAATCGCGTAAATTCATAGATGCTTGATGGATCATTTTCTTGGCATCTTTGTAGAAGATATCAGCATCACTTTCTGAATCTGTACCAGTTATAACATTATCAACATAAATGTTTGTTCTAATCTTATCTGCACACTCATTCTCAAAAGTTTTCAAATGGTAATCTAAGGTTGCCCCTAGTAAAAATGGACTTGAAATAACACCAAACGGTACTCTACAAAAGCGATACACTTGAACATTTCCTTCCGCATGTGGTATATTGCTGTCTCTTAGCCAAAAGAATCTGGTGACATCTGTGTCATTGTCCTGCAATCCAATTTGTAAGAATGCTTTCTCAATATCTGCAACCAGTGCGATTTTATTTAATCTAAAACGAAGTAGAATTCCACTTAAGTCTTGTAACATAACTGGTCCACGATACAGACATTCATTTAAACTTTTGTTTTCCCGTCTTGTCTTTGCTGAAGCGTCATATACCACTCTGACTTTAGTACTAGCTTTTGTTGGATTTACAACAGCATGATGCGGTATATAATGTTTAATTCCTTCTGATGAATGTGTTACCTTTTCAACAACACCCAATTTGACTTGTTCACTGATGATGTCATCATATTTTTTCATAAACTCTGGGTTGTTTTTCATTTTACATACAAGTGATTTAAATCGTCCAAACGCAAGTTCAAGATTTTCAGGTAAATTTGGCTCGTCTTCTTTCCATGGCCATGTTACATAATATCTTCCATTTTGACATTTTAAAGTCTCATTAAAGTGTAGTAATGCCTTTTTGTCACCTGAATCCACTGGAGAGTCCATTATACCGATAGATTCCAAATTCCAGAAGTCCTCAAGTTCCGGTTTCATGGGAAGGGATTTGTCAACTCTTGTTAATAGGGTCGTTTCTGATTCAATTTCAGATCCATACGTTAATATTAACATATTTGATTCATTCATTTCATCAATGGTTTCGGTTGTTCTACCAGCGATGATCCAACCGAGTTTCGAGCCCAACATATATAGTCCTGGCTGAATTTCTACCTTTTGAGGCAGAATCAGATCAAGGTAATAGTCATTGCCAATGAGCAACTGAATTGTTGATGTTTCAGTTTCTGTAGGTAGTGTATCCGCTAAGGAAAAGTCCTTCCACAAATATTCCCAGTTTTTACAACTGTTTAATTGAACTGGCCGTCTGTGTATTGATCCTGTGATATTTGGCACAACATTTGCATTTATTGCAAGAACATTCCCATCTTTAAGTACAATGTCAAGTGTTGTTGTTGGTGTTCTTATCACCTTGGGTTTATCTGATCCAAATGTCACTAATGATATTTCATGAACATCGCCCATTTTGAGATTCAGTTTTGTAGCAAGTTCTTCTGTTATGTATGTTCTTTGACTTCCAGAATCTAACATTAATCGAATTTCTTCGTTAGTTTCATTTGTTGGATGTTTAACTTGAGTCGTAGCTGTTTGCATTAATACCATTTCACCTGACGTCATAAGAACATTTTCAGATGAAAATATTTCCGATGACGGTATTAACTCTTCAGCCAAATTTGTGATTTCTCCCATTCCTGATTTGAACTGTTTTGGGCAAAGGCTTCTGTGGTGGCTTTTAGCAATACCACAATAAAAACAACATCTATTTTGTTTACATTCTCTGAAAGTATGTCCTTGTTTGAGGCAAATGAAGCAACTTCCTCTTATACGTTGCTTTCTTTTTTCAATTGTATCATACATTGGACATTCATCACTCCAGTGACCTTTATCACAATATCTACATGACCCATACTGTATAGTATTACCACGCCTTTCATATTGCTGTCTTGGTATTTTTTGTCCAGTGTACAATGCTTCACCTGATGTTGGTAACTGTCTCGGTACAAATGATCTTTCTCTATAAGGTGGCAATGTCAGTCTATTTGTTACATCACTGGCTTCTGTTACTACAGAAGACGATTGTTCATCTGCTCTTTCCTTTGCTGAAACATAGTCATTGAAATGGTCTCGAAGACTTGCAACTGTCCATTTGTTTTTAGCACCCTTTTGAATTTCAAGCTGAATCAATACGTCCTAAGGCAGTTTTGATGTAATCATTGCAATAAAAACATCCTGGTTTGTATCCTGTCCGAGAGCTTCTAAGCTTCTTAGGTGTTTCTCCAATTTATCATACATAGAACGAAGGGAGCTGGTTTTGTTTGTAGATACTGGTAAGTTAATAAGTTCCACATAATGTGAACTAACCACAGTTTGAACATTACCAAAACGTTCTTTTAACATGCCAATAGCAACAGCATAATTGTCATTAGAAATGGATAGTCCCGAAATTGTATTTTTTTGCATCACCACTTAGTTTACTGTTCAAAAAGTTAATTTTTTCTATATCAGACAATGTCCTGTTTTTATCGATAGTTGTTTCAAATGAGTCCCAAAACTCTTTCCATTTTAATTTATCACCATTGAAAGCTACTATTTCCAGTTTCGGAAGTTTGACAGATTGCCCTTTGTTTACTTGATGTTGATCTTGGCGTTCCTGTTGACGATACTGGTGATCTTGATATTGATGCATCTGTTTTTGCTGCATATGCAGTAATTCTTGCATTTGAGATTGTAACTGAATCATAGTTACAAGGTTTTCTTCTAACCCCGATTCCTTTGATTTGAGCTTATCCACTGTTGTTTTTTTCTCTAGAAAAGATTTTTCAAACATTTGTGTTTTCCAACTTTTCACAAAAGTCACTTAATCTGTGTATACACACATTTATTTTCTTTACCTGTTCACTGTTATCACCTTCATCCATAAAGTCACTCATTAGTAAAATCTTTCCAGCTGAAATTTCCTTCGTCAGCAGGTTCTTGTACCTAGTCCGGTTTCCTTTTAAATTGGTAACGACATGTTTCTTGTTTTAATTTATTTAATGTTATATTAACTGTCACATAAAACATCCATTTTACCTTTATATTATTACTCACGCCATTTCAGGCCCCGTATATTTGAATAACTTTCTGGATGCTGTCCCGGGTTCCGGCACCAAACAATGTGGCGAAATAATATTAGAAACAATTGATACATTTACATAGTTTAATAAACATACTTCTCAACCACATCGATCAATATAATCATTTCAATGTAAGACAAATATAAGTTTATTGATAGTAATAAATCACATATCTAAAGTTTGTAGTTTTATAGTTGTAGTTTGTTTACAGTACGGTAGTTCAACATGAATAGTATATGTTCTTTAATAGTTTCACACTGATATTTTCTTTATAGTTGATAATTTGACTTTAATTGTATTTCTTCCTAGTTTGGCTTCTAGTTCTTCTAGCTAAAGTTAATCCAATATGAATATTACACTTTAACACTAGTAGTTAAATCCAACTGTAGAACTCACTTTAAATCCAATGTATGCAACACTTATAGTAATCCAGTATGAATATCACAAACTCCTTAGAACCTGATTGCTGTCAAATATGCTTTATTTATACTTTACCTGTATTTCTCATAGCAATCACAAATATTTAAATACGATATACTGAAAACTATATTAAATTATATTAAAACATTTCTCACATATATTTATATCAAAATCAAACTTTAAACATGACATATTAATAATTTCCAAACAATGTTTATACACTAACACACATTGACATACTAAGTGAATTACCTCCCTTTATAATAATTTCCAAGATATTAATTTTCAGTTTAATTTTAAATAATAAGTTCTGATCAATAAATAATCGCGAATTCCGCGACATATGCTGATCACGTTAACAAACATCACAAGAACAATGTGTATGCTAATCACATTAACAAACATCACAATAACAATATGTTTGCTGATCACAATTACAAACATCACAAGAACAATATGTTTGCTGATCACATTAACAAACATCACAAGAACAATTTGTTTGCTGATCACAATTACAAACATCACAAGAACAATTTGTTTGCTGATGACATTGACAAACATCACAAGAACAATATGTTTGCTGATCACAATTACAAACATCACAAGAACAATATGTTTGCTGATCACATTAACAAACATCACAAGAACAATTTGTTTGCTGATCACAATTACAAACATCACAAGAACAATTTGTTTGCTGATCACATTGACAAACATCAAAAGAATAATGTGTATGCTGATGACATTGACAAACATCACAAGAACAATATGTTTGCTGATCACAATGACAAACATCACAAGAACAATATGTTTGCTGATCACATTAACAAACATCACAAGAACAATATGTTTGCTGATCATGTTTACAAACATCACAAGAACTATGTGTATGCTGATCACATTAAGAAACATCACGAGAACAAGATGTTTGCTGATCACAATTACAAACATCACAAGAACAATATGTTTGCTGATCACATTAACAAACATCACAAGAACAATGCGTATGCTGATCACATCAACAAACATCACAAGAACAATATGTTTGCTGATCATAACAACAAACATCACAAGAACAAGATGTTTGCTGATCACATTAACAAACATCACAAGAACAATGTGTATGCTGATGACATTAACAAACATCACAAGAACAATATGTTTGCTGATCACAATGACAAACATCACAAGAACAATATGTTTGCTGATCACATTAACAAACATCACAAGAACAATATGTTTGCTGATCATGTTTACAAACATCACAATAACTATATGTATGCTGATCACATTAAGAAACATCACAAGAACAATATGTTTGCTGATCACAATTACAAACATCACAAGAACAATATGTTTGCTGATCACATTAACAAACATCACAAGAACAGTGTGTATGCTAATCACATTAACAAATGTCACAAGAAGAATATGTTTGCTGATCACATAAACAAACATCACAAGAACAATATGTTTGCTGATCATAATTACAAACATCACAAGAACAATATGTTTGCTTATCACATTGACAAACATCACAAGAACAATATGTTTGCTGATCACAATTACAAACATCATAAGAACAATATGTTTGTTGATCACATTAACAAACATCACAAGAACAATATGTTTGCTGATCACATTAACAAACATCACAAGAACAATTTGTTTGCTGATCACATTAAGAAACATCACAAGAACAATATGATTGCTGCTCATGTTTGAAAACATCACCAGAACAATGTGTATGCTGATCACATTAACAAACATCACAAGAACAATATGTTTGATAATCACATTAACAAATGTCACAAGAACAATATGTTTGCTGATCACATTTACAAACATCACAATAACAATATGTTTGCTGATCACATGAACAAACATCACAAGAACAATATGTTTGCTGATCACATTAACAAACATCACAAGAACAATATGATTGCTGCTCACATTAACAAACGTCACAAGAACAATATGTTTGCTGATCACAATTACAAACATCACAAGAACAATATGATGCTGATCACAATAACAAACATCACAAGAACAATATGTTTGTTGATCACATTAACAAACATCACAAGAACAATATGTTTGCTGATCACAATAACAAACATCACAAGAACAATTTGTTTGCTGATCACATTAAGAATTATCACAAGAACAATATGATTGCTGCTCATGTTTGAAAACATCACCAGAACAATGTGTATGCTGATCACATTAACAAACATCACAAGAACAATATGTTTGCTGATCACATTTACAAACATCACAAGAACAACTTGTTTGCTGATCACATTAATAAACATCACAAGAACAATGTGTATGCTGATCACATTAACAAACATCACAAAAATAATATGTATGCTGATCACATTAACAAACATCACAAAAACAATACGTATTCTGATCACGTTAACAAACATCACAAGAACAATGTGTATGCTGATCACATTAACAAACATCACAAGAACAATATGTTTGCTGATCACATTAACAAACATCACAAGAACAATGCGTTTGCTGATCACATCAACAAACATCACAAGAACAATATGTTTGCTGATCATAACAACAAACAATACAAGAACAAGATGTTTGCTGATCACATTAACAAACATCACAAGAACAATGTGTATGCTGATCACATTAACAAACATCACAAGAACAATATGTTTGCTGATCACAATGACAAACATCACAAGAACAATATGTTTGCTGATCACATTAACAAACATCACAAGAACAATATGTTTGCTGATCATGTTTACAAACATCACAAGAACTATATGTATGCTGATCACATTAAGAAACATCACAAGAACAATATGTTTGCTGATCACAATTACAAACATCACAAGAACAATATGTTTGCTGATCACATTAACAAACATCACAAGAACAGTGTGTATGCTAATCACATTAACAAATGTCACAAGAACAATATGTTTGCTGATCACATAAACAAACATCACAAGAACAATATGTTTGCTGATCATAATTACAAACATCACAAGAACAATATGTTTGCTTATCACATTGACAAACATCACAAGAACAATATGTTTGCTGATCACAATTACAAACATCACAAGAACAATATGTTTGTTGATCACATTAACAAACATCACAAGAACAATATGTTTGCTGATCACATTAACAAACATCACAAGAACAATTTGTTTGCTGATCACATTACGAAACATCACAAGAACAATATGACTGCTGCTCATGTTTGAAAACATCACCAGAACAATGTGTTTGCTTATCACATTGACAAACATCACAAGAACAATATGTTTGCTGATCACAATTACAAACATCACAAGAACAATATGTTTGTTGATCACATTAACAAACATCACAAGAACAATATGTTTGCTGATCACATTAACAAACATCACAAGAACAATTTGTTTGCTGATCACATTACGAAACATCACAAGAACAATATGATTGCTGCTCATGTTTGAAAACATCACCAGAACAATGTGTATGCTGATCACATTAACAAACATCACAAAAACAATATGTTTGCTAATCACATTAACAAATGTCACAAGAACAATATGTTTGCTGATCACATTTACAAACGTCACAAGAACAATATGTTTGCTGATCACATGAACAAACATCACAAGAACAATACGTTTGCTGATCACATTAACAAACATCACAAGAACAATATGATTGCTGCTCACATTAACAAACGTCACAAGAACAATATGTTTGCTGATCACAATTACAAACATCACAAGAACAATATGTTTGCTGATCACAATAACAAACATCACAAGAACAATATGTTTGTTAATCACATTAACAAACATCACAAGAACAATATGTTTGCTGATCACAATAACAAACATCACAAGAACAATTTGTTTGCTGATCACATTAAGAATTATCACAAGAACAATATGATTGCTGCTCATGTTTGAAAACATCACCAGAACAATGTGTATGCTGATCACATTAACAAACATCACAAGAACAATATGTTTGCTGATCACATTTACAAACATCACAAGAACAACTTGTTTGCTGATCACATTAATAAACATCACAAGAACAATGTGTATGCTGATCACATTAACAAACATCACAAAAATAATAAGTATGCTGATCACATTAACAAACATCACAAAAACAATACGTATTCTGATCACGTTAACAAACATCACAAGAACAATGTGTATGCTGATCACATTAACAAACATCACAATAACTTTCTTACTTCCAACTTCATTACTTTAACTTCTAACTTCATTACTTCTAACTTCCAATTTCACGCCTTCTAACTAACTTACCTCTAACTTCATCCCTTCTAACTTCTAACTTCCTTACTTCTAACTCCCAACTTAATTACTTTCATGTTCCAACTTCCTTATTTCTCTCTTCCTTATTTCTAACTTCCTTACATTCAACTTCCTTGCTTCGAACTTCATCCCTTCTCACTTCCAATTTCCTTTCTTTTAACTTGCAACTTCCTTACTTCTATCTTTATTGCTTCTAACTTGCAACTTTATTACTTCTAACTTCCATCTTCTCTTCTGCTAACTTTTAACTTCCTTACTTCAAACTTCACCCCTTTTAACTTCTAACTTCCTTACTTTTAACTACTAACATCTTTATTTCTATCTTCGTTTCTTCTAACTTCCAATTTCCTTACTTCTAACTTTCTTATTTCTAACTTGCAACTTCATTACTTCTAACTTTCAACTTCATTACTTCTTTCTTCAAACTTCTTTACTTCGTACTTCCAACTTCATTACTTTTAACTTCTAATTTCATCTCTTCTAACTTCCTTACTTCAAACTTCATCCCTTCATACTTCTAACTTCCTTACTTCTAACTTCCAACTTCCTTACTTTTATGTTCCAACTTCCTTATTTCTATCTAGTTTACTTCTAACTTCCTTACTTTCAACTTCCTTACTTCGAACTTCATCCCTTCTTACCTCCAATTTCCTTTCTTTAAACTTGCAACTTCCTTACTTCTATCTTCATTACTTGTAACTTTATTACTTCTAACCTCCAACTTCTCTAGTGTTAACTTTCAACTTCCTTACTTCAAACTTCAACCTTTCTAATTTCTAACTTTCTTATTTTTAACTTTCAACTTCCTTATTTCTATCTTCATTGCTTCTAACTTCCAATTTTCTTACTTTTAACTTCCCTTTTTCTAACTTGGAACTTCATTACTTCTAACTTCAAACTTCATTACTTCTTACTTCCAACTCTATTACTTCTAAGTTCCAACTTCATCCCTTCTAACTTTCTTACTTGTAACTTTCTTATTTTTACCTCCAACTTCCTTATTTCTATCTTCCTTACTTCCAACTTCTTTACTTTTATTTCGAACATCCTTATATCTATTTTCATTACTTCTAACTTGCGACTTTATTACTTATAACTTATAACTTTCTTACTCCAAACTTCTAACTTCCTTACTCCAAACTTCATCCCTTCTAGCTTCCTTACCTTTAACTTCAAACTTCCTTATTTCTATCTTCATTACTTCTAACTTCCAATTTTCTTATTTCTAACATGTAACTTCTCTACTGCTAATTTTCAACTTCCTTACTTCAAAGTTCATCCCTTGTTACTTCTTACTTTCTTACTGTTGACTTCAAACTTCCTTATTTTCTTCATTACTTTTAACTTCCAATATTCTTACTTCTTACTTCCTAACTTCTTACTTGCAATTTCATTTCTTCTAACTTCCAACTTCATTACTTCTAATATCCAACTACATTACTTCTAACTTCCAACTTGTAACTTCCAACTTCCTTACTTCTAACTATCAACTCCATTACTTCTAACTTCTTACTACATTACTTCCAACTTCCTTACTTATTATTTACAACTTCCATGCTAAGCCTTATAACTTTAAACTTCACTACTTTTAACTTTCAACTTCATTACTTCTAACGTCCAGTTTCATTACTTCTAACTTCCAACAATCTCTTCACTTCTTTACTTCTAGCTTTCAACTTCACTTTCCTTACTTTCATCTTCATTACTTCTAATGTCCAACTACATTGCTTCTAACTTACTGCATGACTTCAAATTTCCAACTTCATTACTTTTTACTTCCAACTCCATTACTTCTAACTTCCAACTTCGTAACTTCTAACTTCCAACTGCATTACTTCTAATTTCCAAATTCATTACTTCTTACTTTTAACTTCATTGCTTCTAACGTCCAACTTCATTACTTCTAACTCCATTACTTCTAACTTCCAACTTCATTATTTCCAACTTCATTACTCATAACTTCCAACTGCATTACTTCTAACTTCCAACTTCATTACTTCTAACGTCCAACGTCATTACTTTCATCTCCAAACGTCGAAAGTTAAAACTGTATTGGTTCATTCTAAGAAGCAGTTATGTTCAAAGGAATATGTTAATATGTAATCTTGTTTTTTTTATCGCACATGTGATTAGATAGTATGGAAATATTATATAGCTCTGCTTCCAATTACAAATTTATGCCGTCTTCGGATGTTTTATGTACTGCTATATTTTAAGATTGCTCAAGTTAGGAATAAAAGACCTAACTTTGAAACCGAAATTTGCAATAGTTTTGGAGACAAACATACTTTCGTCAAATACAGATCACAGTTATGAAATTTGTGAATCTCACCTGATTAAATGGCCCAAATAATATGCAGAAATACTGGTAATAGATTTGGATCGTAGATAATGACCTTTTAAGACAAGTTCCTTAGCTTATAGAAATATACCTGCATATCTATGAGTTACTGTAAAGCGGGTTTCGGCTATACAAAATACATATAAACATTTACAAGTTAATTAGAAATGCTGTAGATTTAATAAAATGCAAACGGACCTGACTCATAGATTATCTGGGCTGCGTTCAGCACGGTTAAACATGTTTAGTGCGTTTATAAACGTAACCGGTGACCAATCGAACGAAAAGTAAACGGTGTTGTCCCTAAATTTCTTTTTTTAAGTCATCTCTCAAATGTTTTTACCGTAGGCAAACGTTTAAAGCGTTCAGTTATGTCGTTCTGTTGGCTTGTGTTATCAAACGTTTGCAAACAAATTAAACGTTTAATCGAACTGAACGCAGCCCTGTATTATTTGACTGTTTCAACAATCGATACTCTCTGATTTCAGCACAAAAGATGAGCATACAAGTCTCACTGACGCATATTGCAGTGATTCACTGCTGCGCAGGAATGTGCATGACCGTTGTGTCTCAATGCCGTCCTTCAGTTAATGCTGCCATGTTCCAAATATGAGATAAAAGAAGCTTGTTTCAATGAGGAATTTTATCGCAGCATGGAATGTAGTTATATTTACCGGAAGTTATGCGTGTTCTTAAACAACTGAATATATGCCAACGATGACGAGACATTTATGCACCTGTGGGAAATGGCATACGTGCAATTTTCGGAGAAGTGGACATTGTATAGGTTATAGTTCTATGTGAAGACGTTCGCTACGTGACCATAATTTAGTGGTCAAGATGAAACGGTTGGAGACTTAATGCCCATAATTGACCCAAACGGCGTTGTTGTTCGTCATGCACACCGACTCAACAGGCGTATTTATGTCAAAAAGGATCCAATTACATGTGGTATATCGACCGTTATGATAAACTGAAACATTTTGGGTTTGCAATCCGTGGCTGTATAGGCGGATACAGCAGACAAATTATATAGCTAGAAATTGCATCTAGTAACAATAATTCGTCTGTAATCACAATTTACTATTTGGAAGCTTTAGAAATAACTTGGCGTTCTTTTTAACGCGAAAAAATGTAAATCTGAATTTTTTACAATGGTTATTTAGGTTTGATGTTCCTGATTCCATGGATCGGTACGAAAGTAATATGTCCAGCAAGAGCACCTGGAATCAGCGCATTGACAGATGTTGGGGTGTACTCCGACAACAAGGAATCCAATGTAGGATAAATATTTTTAAGGAATTGCGAGATTCAAATGCGTTTGACCCAAGTAATATTTTCATACGGAATGTCTGAAATACTGGGTTTGCTTCATGTCTCTACTACAGACCGATTTAGAAAGACTAGCTATTCACTGGAATAAACATTCGACAAAAAAGTGCAGAAGCGCAGGCTGAAAAGCCAGGTGTCTTGGTGCTTTTTGTCCAAATGTGTATGATTCCCGAGATTACGGAACGCCTATTGACCTTAATGACGTATTCATGTGTAAACTACCTATGTAGAAATCCTTAGGTTTAAAACCAATATTTCAACAGACATGGAGTCGGTAATCGAACTTTATTTTCCTGTTTGTAACAATCTTTAAGAACTGTGCAGTTAAACTGTGTTAACAGCATAATACTTCAGAACCCAATAGAAAACTCTATACATCAAACACAAGACCAATTTTTAAAAACTTCTTTCCCAAATGATATTGTTGGACGTAATGTGTGATGTTTATTTATAGTAATGGCACATACATGTAGATCTATATATGATTTCAAGAACATGTACAACTCAGTGCTACTATGATTTATTTCATATATGTTATTTATTAATGTTCAGACAGACAAACGTCGTATAGATATTTCAACACAGTTTCTTATAATCAGTAGGGATATTTTAGCTCGGCATTCGTACTATAATATGTATGTCAATTCGTACGCATGTCTAACGTATGTACGTTAGTCAAAATAAGCATTTTTATATCTTTGGATGGTTTCAGTGACGAAATTGGCTAAGTTAAAAGCATATATATTTGTATAGTGCACTGCAGTATATTTTGATTACAAATACAAATATAAATACATTTGTATAGCGCACAAATGTATCATAAGCACAATATTATGTTGCGCTTCACACGGTTGCTTAAAATTATATACACAGTCCTACAATAACCATGCACATAAAATATCATTAAGTTATTAAACATATTAAACAAATGAGTTTTCAGTTTTTGCTTTAATATATTTTCACTGGTTACACATTTGCGATCTTTTGGAAGTCCATTCCACCACTTTGGGCCAACTACAGTTACTGTAAATGATCTGTCTGCCAGTTTCATTCTTGTCACAAAGTTTAATCACTTATGTGAATGCTCAAGTATCCGTATGGCTGTGTCTACATGAACTATAAGCGCTATTTAGGTTTATCGATGGCCAATACTTCACTAACTATGTTGTAAAGATATTTTTTTGCAGTTCTTTTTAGATCACAAAGCTATCTGCGTTATGATGTGTATATCCGTATTTCTGTGTGCGCGTCTGCACGCTACGCTTCCTAGTTAGCTGACGTTTTCCTCTACGTTTAAATCACGTTGAAATTGAAGAAAATCGAACTATTCAACCGATTCCTCGGGAGAGTAGTCTGCACGTATGTCCAAAGTAGATATGGTAGGTTAAATACGCCACATGTGGATAGTTTCAGTGGTCAAACAATTAAAGTTAAAATTAATATCTAAACGAGTTTAGCTTGTGCTTTTCAATGCCTTTTAAGTCTATATCACAACAGCCACTGCAAGTATTGGAATAAAAGTTCATACAAGAATACACAATTATAACTTATAAGTCCAACTCACTTAAGTAAGGGAGACAACTCTTGTTTATCAAAGTTTGCACTTTTGTCACAAATTATTTGAATAGTCAAGCACGCTGTAATATGGACAGCTCTTGATATAATTGTTGATTAATTGTTGTCTTTGCTTGTTCTTCCTCTGGTGTATAGTTTCACTTTAAAGCCAGCAATGCAAAATGATAATTAATGACTGCTATTATAATAATGAGTTTTGTGTTATCAAGAAAATTCACTAAGTTTGTGTTTTATACCACAAATAGTGTTTTCTTCATTTCTGCTCCTTGTGGAATTTTAACATCCAGGACCACAAACAGTCATAATCTCACAAGACTAACAACTTACAGTTATCATGAATAGAGCGAGTAGACAAATGACCTGTGCTTATAGTTTGTTTAAGATGTTTTAACAAATGTAGATGTCAGCTTTATCCAAACAGCCAAGTCATACACGTATACGTCATTGTAACGCCATACAAAAACGTTTTTTTATTCATTGCCTAACAAAGTTTCTAGTGCAGTACGATTTGTATCAGCATCTGAATGACTAACTAAAACAAACATTTCTCTTTTCGTTGATCTTGAAGAGAACTGAAAATTTGACTAGAAGAGAACAGTTGATGAGAGAAGGTACAGTTAAGCCAAATAGCAAACATCACCGCCCTTTAAGATGAGCAGCAGGTATACAAAACACAAACTTTGATCAGTTTAAATTACTGTAGAAATACACTGTTGATAATTGTTTTAGATTGTTTTCAAATGCATAGTTCCTCTTCAGACATGTCATTATAAAATATACAGAGAAGCAGAAATGAGGATTTGCAGAACATTTTGTAAACAAGATATAGTGGTATATTTCACGTCAAAATAAATAAAAAGAATACGGTTTGAAGTTTGGACCTTGGAAGTAAGGAATATGAAAGGTAGAAGTAAAGAAGTTAGAATATAGAAGTAAGGAATATGGAAGTTAGAAGTAAGGAAGTTGGAAGATGGAAGGAAGTTAAGAATATGGAAGTTAGAAGTAAGGAAGTTAGATAATAGAAGTAAGGAATATAGAAGTTCGAAGTAAGGAATTTGGAAGTTACAAGTAAGGAAGTTGGAAGATGGAAGGAAGTTAAGAATATGGAAGTTAGAAGTAAGGAAGTTAGAAAATGAAGTAAGGAGTATAGAAGTTCGAAGTAAGGAATTAGGAAGATAGAAGTAAGAAATATCGAAGTTAGAAGTTAGGAAGTTAGAAAATAGAAGTAAGGAATATAGAAGTTCGAAGTAAGGAATTTGGAAGATAGAAGTAAGGAATATCGAAGTTAGGAAGTTGGAAGTTAGGAGTAATGAAGTTGCAAGTTAGAAGTAATGAAGTTAAAAGTAAGGAAGTTAGAAGTAAGAAGGTCAGAAATATTAAAGTAAGAAGTCCCCCGATGGATTCCATAGATTTCTGTTCAAAGTTCGGTTATAACTGTTTTTGCATCATTGTTTTATCTAACGTATACTTATCGAAAGCAAAACCTTGTATTAGGTAGAAGTGGACAGTTTTAATACGTGTAATGTTATTGAAAACGACTCATATGTCACGTGTTCTTTATTTCTGCATATCGCTCTATAACCTGAAGAAATTCTTAAAACAAAATATATAATTGATATATTCATAATAATAACAACAAACAAGAGTCATGTTGTGGAAGGTGGCCAAAAAGATCCTATGCGACAGTTCACTTATACATGTCTCCTGGATGATCTATCAGTACTTGCGCTATGAAACGGTGCCTTGCACAAGGACACTCCAACCATGACCATCCGTAGTGGGAAGCAAACCGGACAATACACGCGCTTGATTCAATGATTTTAAAGTTATGCTAAGGACGAAGGGAGGTAACTAAGAAAGGTAGAGTTATGATAATTAAACACTACACTTCCACTCAATGTCCTCTGTCATTGTATGAAGATTAAAAAAAATCCCTTGAACAGTTTTGGAGTTATGTTCCGGACAGGTTAATTTAATAAAGGAATATAATTCAAAAAGTAAGCAAGGTAGATTACCTATTCTTCTACACTACACTTCCATTGTGTGAAGATTCATCAAAACCCCTTGAATATTTTTGAAGTTATGCTCCGGAGAGGTCAAATTAATAAACGAATATCATTCAAAAAGTAAGCAAGGTAGATTGATGATTCTTGAACACTACACTTTCTCTCAATGTCTTCTGTCATTGTGTGAAGATTCAACAGGATCCTTTGAAAAGTTGTAGAGCTATACGCCGGTCAAAAGTGTTAATTTCATAAAGGGATATTTTTCAAAACGTAAGCTAGGTAGAGTTATGATTCTTGTACATTGCACTTCCTCTCAATATCCTCTGTCATTGTGTGAAGATTCAACAAAATCCCTTGAATAGATTTGGAGTTATGCTCCGGACAGATAAATTTAATGAAGGAATATAATTAAAAAAATAAGCAAGGAAGATTGATGATTGTTGTACATTATACTTCCTCTCAATGTCCTCTGTCATTGTGTGATGATTCAACAAAAGCCCTTGAATAGTTTTGGAATTAATCTCCGGACAGAAAAATTTGATAAAGGAATATAATTCAAAAAGTAAGCAAGGTAGAGTTACGATTTCTGTTTACCACACTTTCTCTTAATGTCCTCTGTCATTGTGTGAGGATTCAACAAAATCGCTTGAATGGTTTTGGAGTTATGCTTCTGACATGCAAATTTAATAAAGAAATATTATTCAAAACAAAATGTAAGCAAGGTAGACTTTTCATTCTTGTACATTACACTTCCTCTCAATGTCCTCTGTCATTGTGTTAAGATTCAACAAAATCCCTTGAATAGTTTTTGAGTTCTGCTCCGGACAGGTAAATTTATTAAAGGAATATAATACAAACAGTAAGCAAAGTAGATTTATAAATGATTCTTGTACACTACACTTCTAATCAATGTCTCCTGTCAATGTGTGAAGATTCAACAAGATCCCTTGAATAGTTTTGGAGTTATGCTCCGGACAGGTAAAGTTAATGATGGAATATAATCAAAAAAATAAGCAAAGTAGATTTATGATTCTTGAACACTACAGTTCCTCTCAATGTCTTCTGTCAATGTGTGAAGATTCAACAGGATCCTTTGAAAAGTTGTGGAGCTATACGCCGATCAAAAGTTTTAATTTCATAAAGGGATATTATAAAAAAAACATAAGCAAGGTAGAGTTATGATTCTTGTACATTGCACTTCCTCTCAATGTCCTCTGTCATTGTGTGATGATTCAACAAAAGCCCTTGAATAGTTTTGGAGTTATGCTCCGGACAGAAAAATTTAATGAAGGAATATAAATTAAAAAATAAGCAAGGTAGATTGATGATTCTTGTACACTACACTTCTTTTAAATATCCTCTGTCATTGTGTGATGATTCAACAAAAGCCCTAAAATAGTATGTTCCGGACAGTTAAATTTAATAAAATTTAAAAAGTAAACAAAGTAGAGTTGAGATTCCTGTACACCACAGTTCCTCCTAATATATCCTTTCATTGTGTGAAGATTCAACAAAATCTCTTGAATAATTTTGGAGTCATGCTCCGGACAAATAAATTTGATAAAGGAATATAATTCAAAAAGTAAGCAAGGTAGATTTATGAATGATTCTTGTACACTACACTTCCAATCAATGTCCTCTGTCATTTTGTGAAGAGTCAACAAAATCGCTTGAATAGTTTTGGAGTTATGGTCCGGACAGATAAAAATTAAATAAAGGAATATAATTAAAAAAGTGAGCAAGGTACAGTTATGATTTTTGCTTACCACGCTTTCGCTTAATATCTTCTGTCATTGTGTGACGATTCAACAAAATCGCTTGAATAGTTTTGGAGTTATGCTCCTGACAGATAAAAAATAACAAAGAAATATTATTTAAAAAATAAGCAATGTAGAGTTGAGATTCTTGTACACCATAATTTCTCTCAATGTCCTCTGTCATTGTGTGAAGATTAAACAAAATCCCTTCAATAGTTTTGGAGTTGTGCTCCGGACAGGTAAATTTATTAAAGGAAAATAATTCAAAGAGTAAGCAAGGTAGATTTATGAATGGTTCTTCTACACTACACTTCCCCTCAATGTCCTCTGTCATTGTGTGAAGAATCAACAAAAGCCCTTGAATGGTTTTGGAGTTATGATCCTGACAGTTAAATTTAATAAAGGTATTTAATTCAAAAAGTAAGCAAGGTAGATTTATGAATGATTCTTCTACACTACACATCATCACAATGTCCTCTGTCGTTGTGTGAGGATTGAACAAAATCCCTTGAATAGTTTTGGAGTTATGCTCCGGACAGGTAAATTAAATAAAGGAATAGTATTCATAAAGTAAGCAAGGTAGAGTTGAGAATCTTGTACACTACAATTTCAATCAATGTCCTGTGCCATTGTGTGAAGATTCAACAAAATCCCTTAAATAGTTTTGGAGTTATAATCCGGACAGTTAAATTTAATAAAGGAATATAATTAAAAAAGTAAGCAAGGTAGAATTTCATTCTTGTACACAACACTTCCTCTCAATATCTTCTGTCAATGTGCGAAGATTCTCAACAAAATCCCTTGAACAGTTTTGGAATTATGCTTCGGACAGATAAATTTTATAAATGAATATAATTCATAAAGTAAGCAAGGTAGAATTTCATTCTTGTACATTACACTTCCTTTTAATGTCCTCTGTCATTGTGTGAAGATTCAACAAAATCCCTTGAATAGCTTTGGAGTTTTGCTCAGAACAGGTAAATTTTATAAAGGGATATAATTAAAAAAGTAAGCAAGGTAGAGTAATGATTCTTATATACAATGTATTGCACTTTCAGTGTCCTCTGTCATTGTGTGAGATTCAACACGATCCCTTGAATAGTTTTTGAGTTATACTCCGGAAAGTTAAATTTAATAAAGGAATATAACTTAAAAAAAAAATAAGCACGGTAGAGTGTTAATTCTCGTACACTGCACTTCCTCTCAATGTACATGTTGTAATCTGTCATTTGTGAAGATTCAACCAAATCGCTTGAATAGTTTTGTAATTATGATTCAAACGTGTTACAGACGCACGCACGCACGGACGGAGACCATTACCTTACCCCACTTCGCCTTCGCGGAGGGATTACAAAATAACATGATTATAATGTGTAATTTCCAAGCATCAATTTTTTTTTTTAATTCACAATTCAAACATGACAATGGTTCAAAAATGTTCAGAATATATCAATAACGCCATTCAAGTCAAAAGTAAAGAAAATACATTTTATATAAGAAAAAATCTAGGATTATTTATAACCACCATTATTACCCTGCGGAAGCATGTCCTGTTTCCAATGGCGGTACTATGCCTGCAATAGGCTTGTCAAAATAATGTCCTGTTTCCAATGGTGGTACTATGCCTGTAATAGGCTTATCAAAATAATGTTCTGTTTCCAATGGCGGTACTATGCCTGTAATAGGCTTGTCAAAATAATGTCCTGTTTCCAATGGTGGTACTATGCCTGTAATAATCTAGTCTAGATAATGTCCTATTTCCAGTGGTAGTACTATGCCTGCAATAGGCTAGTCAAAATAATGTCCTGTTTCCAATGGTGGTACTATGCCTGTAATAATCTAGTCTAGATAATGTCCTATTTCCAGTGGTAGTACTATGCCTGTAATAGGCTAGTCAAAATAATGTCCTGTTTCCAATGGTGGTACTATGCCTGTAATAATCTAGTCTAGATAATGTCCTATTTCCAATGGTGGTATTATGCCTGTAATAGGCTTGTCAAAATAATGTCCTGTTTCCAATGGCGGTACTATGCCTGTAATAGGCTAGTCAAAAAAATGTCCTGTTTCCAATGGCGGTACTATGCCTGTAATAGGCTTGTCAAAATAATGTCCTGTTTCCAATGGCGGTACTATGCCTGTAATAGGCTAGTCAAAAAAATGTCCTGTTTCCAATGGCGGTACTATGCCTGTAATAGGCTTGTCAAAATAATGTCCTGTTTCCAATGGCGGTACTATGCCTGTAATAGGCTAGTCAAAAAAATGTCCTGTTTCCAATGGCGGTACTATGCCTGTAATAGGCTAGTCAAAATAATGTCCTGTTTCCAATGGTGGTACTATGCCTGTAATAATCTAGTCTAGATAATGTCCTATTTCCAGTGGTAGTACTATGCCTGCAATAGGCTAGTCAATATAATGTCTTATTTCCATTGGTGGTACTGTGCCTGAAATAGGCTAGTTTAGATAATTTCCTGTTTCCAAATGTGGTACCGTGCCTGTAACAGGTTAGTCTACATAATTTCCTGTTGCCAATGGTGGTACTATTCCTATAATACGCTAGTCTATATAATTTACTGTTTCCAATGGTGGAACTGTGCCTGTATTAGGCTAGTTTAGATAATTTCCTGTTCCCAATGGAGAAACTGTGCCTATTAAAGGCTAGTCTAGATAATTTCCTGTTTCCAATGGTGGTACTATGTCTGTGATAGGCTAGTCAAAATAATTCCAATGGCGGTACTAAGCCTGTAATAGGCTAGTCAAAATAATGTCCTGTTTCTAATGGTGGTACTGTGCCTATTAAAGGCTAGTCTAGATAATTTCCTGTTTCCAATGGTGTACCGTGCCTGTAACAGGCTAGTCTAGATAATTTCATGTTTTCAATCGTGGTACTCTGCCTATTAAAGGCTAGTCGAGATAATTTTATGTTTCCAGTGGTGGTAGTATGCCTATAAAATGCTAGTCTAGATAATTTTCTGTTTCCAATGGTGGTACTTTGCCTGTTATAGGCTAGTCTAGATAATTTCCTGTTTCCAATGGTGGTAATATGCCTATTAAAGGCTAGTCTAGATATTTTCCTGTTTCCAATCGTGGTACTGTGCCTGTAATGGGCTAGTCTAGATAACTTCCTGTTTCCAATGGTGGTACTGTGCCTAATAAAGGGTAGTCTAGATAATTTCCTGTTTCCAATAGTGGTACTGTGCCTGTAATAGGCTAGTCTAGATAATTTCTTGTTTCCAATGGTGGTACTGTGCCTGTAATAGGCTAGTCTAGATAACTTCCTGTTTCCTATGGTGATACTGTGCTTATTAAAGGGTAGTCTAAAGAATTTCCTGTTTCCAATGATGGTACTGTGCGTGTAATAGGCTATTCTAGATAATTTCCTGTTTCCAATGGTGGTACTATGCCTATTAAAGGCTAGTCTAGATATTTTCCTGTTTCCAATCGTGGTACTGTGCCTGTTATGGGCTAGTCTAGATAACTTCCTGTTTCCAATGGTGGTACTGTGCCTAATAAAGGGTAGTCTAGATAATTTCCTGTTTCCAATAGTGGTACTGTGCCTGTAATAGGCTAGTCTAGATAATTTCTTGTTTCCAATGGTGGTACTATGCCTATTAAAGGCTAGTCTAGATATTTTCCTGTTTCCAATCGTGGTACTGTGCCTGTAATGGGCTAGTCTAGATAACTTCCTGTTTCCAATGGTGGTATTGTGCCTAATAAAGGGTAGTCTAGATAATTTCCTGTTTCCAATAGTGGTACTGTGCCTGTAATAGGCTAGTCGAGATAATTTCTTGTTTCCAATGGTGGTACTGTGCCTGTAATAGGCTAGTCTAGATAACTTCCTGTTTCCTATGGTGATACTGTGCCTATTAAAGGGTAGTCTAGAGAATTTCCTGTTTCCAATGATGGTACTGTGCGTGTAATAGGCTATTCTAGATAATTTCCTGTTTCAATGCTGATACTATGCCTGTAATAGGCGAGTCTAGATAATTTCTTGTTTCCAATGGTGGTACTGTGACTATTAAAATTAGTCTAGAACTTTCCTGTTTCCAATAGTGGTAATATGCCTATAATACGCTAGTCTAGATAATTTCCTGTTTCCAATGGTGGTACTGTGACTATTAAAACATGTCTAAAACTTTCCTGTTCCCAATGGTGGTAATATGCCTATAATACGCTAGTCTAGATAATTTCCTGTTTCCAATGGTGGTACTGTGACTATTAAAACATGTCTAGATAATTTCCTGTTTCCAATGTTGGAACTGTGCCTGTATTAGGCTTTTCTAGAAAACTTCCTATTCCCAATCGTGAAAGTGTGCCTATTAAAGGCTTGTCTAGATAATTTCCTGTTTTTAATGGTGGTACTGTGCCTTATATAGGGTAATCTAGATTAATTCCTGTTTCCAATGGTGGTACTGTGCCTGTAATAGGCTAGTCTAGATAATTTCATGTTTCCAATGGTGGTACTGTGACTATTAAAATTAGTTTAGAACTTTCCTGTTTCCAATAGTGGTAATATGCCTATAATACGCTAGTCTAGATAATTTCCTGTTTCCAATGATGGTACTGTGACTATTAAAAATAGTCTAGAATTTTCCTGTTCCCAATGGTGGTAATATGCCTATAATACGCTAGTCTAGATAATTTCCTGTTTCCAATGTTGGAACTGTGCCTGTATTAGGCTTTTCTAGAAAACTTCCTATTTCCAATCGTTAAAGTGTGCCTATTTAAGGCTTGTCTAGATAATTTCCTGTTTTTAATGGTGGTACTTTGCCTAATATAGGGTAATCTAGATTAATTCCTGTTTCCAATGGTGGTACTGTGCCTGTAATAGGCTAGTCTAGATAATTTCCTGTTTCCAATGGTGGTATTGTGACTATTAAAACTAGTTTAGAATTTTCCTGTTCCCAATGGTGGTAATATGCCTAAAATACGCTAGTCTAGATAATTTCCTGTTTCCAATGTTGGAACTGTGCCTGTATTAGGCTTTTCTAAAAAACTTCCTATTTCCAATCGTGAAAGTGTGCCTATTAAAGGCTTGTCTAGATAATTTCCTGTTTTTAATGGTGGTACTGTGCCTAATATAGGGTAATCTAGATTAATTCCTGTTTCCAATGTTGGAACTGTGCCTGTATACGGCTTTTCTAGAAAACTTCCTATTTCCAATCGTGAAACTGTGCCTATTAAAGGCTTGTCTAGATAATTTCCTGTTTTTAGTGGTGGTACTGTGCCTAATATAGGGTTATCTAGATTAATTCCTGTTTCCAATGGTGGTACTGTGCCTAATATAGGGTAATCTAGATTAATTCCTGTTTCCAATGGTGGTACTGTGCCTGTAATAGGCTAGTCTAGATAATTTCCTGTTTCCAATGGTGGTACTGCGCCTGTAATAGGCTAGTATTGATAATTTTCTATTTCCAATTGTGATTCTGTGCTGACTAAAGGCTAGTCTAGATAATTTCCTGTTTCCAATGGTGATGCCGTGCCTGTAACAGGCTAGTCTAGATAATTTTCTGTTTTCAATAGTGGTACTCTGCCATATAAAGGGTAGCCTAGAGAATTTCCTGTTTCCAATGGTGGTACTGTGCGTGTAATAGGCTAGTCTAGATAATTTCCTGTTTCAATGCTGGTACTATGCCTGTAATAGGCTAGTCTAGATAATTTCCTGTTTCCAATGGTGGTACTGTGACTATAAAAACTGGCCTAGAACTTTCCTGTTTCCAATGGTGGTAATATACCTATTAAAGGCTAGTCTAGATAATTTTACTGTTTCCAATGGTGGTACTGTACCTGTTAAAGGCTAGTTTAGATAATTTCCTGTTTCCAATGGTGGTACTGTGACTATAAAAAACTGGCCTAGAACTTTCCTGTTTCCAATGGTGGTACTGTGCCTATTAAAGGCTAGTCTAGCTAATTTCCTGTTTCCAATGGTGGTACTGTGCCTATTAAAGGCTAGTCTAGCTAATTTCCTGTTTCCAATGGTGGTACTGTGCCTATTAAAGGCTAGTCTAGCTAATTTCCTGTTTCCAATGGTGGTACTGTGCCTATTAAAGGCTAGTCTAGCTAATTTCCTGTTTCCAATGGTGGTACTGTGCCTATTAAAGGCTAGTTTAGATAATTTCCTGTTTCCAATGGTGGTATTGTGCGTGTAATAGGCTATTCTAGATAATTTCCTGTTTCAATGCTGGTAATATGCCTGTAATACGCTAGTCTAGATAATTTCTTGTTTCAAATGGTGGTACTGTGACTATTAAAATTAGTCTAGAACTTTCCTGTTTCCAATAGTGGTAATATGCCTATAATACGCTAGTCTAGATAATTTCCTGTTTCCAATGTTGGAACTGTGCCTGTATTATGCTTTTCTAGAAAACTTCCTATTTCCAATCTTGAAACTGTGCCTATTAAAGGCTTGTCTAGATAATTTCCTGTTTTTAATGGTGGTACTGTGCCTAATAAAGGGGAATCTAGATTAATTCCTGTTTCCAATGGTGGTACTGTGCCTAATATAGGGTAATCTAAAATAATTCCTGTTTCCAATGGTGGTACTGTGCCTGTAATAGACTAGTCTAGATAATTTCCTGTTTCTAATGGTGGTACTGCGCCTGTAATAGGCTAGTCTAGATAATTTCCTGTTTCCAGTAGTGATACCGTGCTTGTAACAGTCTAGTCTAGATAATTTCCTGTTGTTAATAGTGGTACTCTGCCTTATAAAGGGTAGCCTAGAGAATTTCCTGTTTCCAATGGTGGTACTGTGCGTGTAATAGGCTAGTCTAGATAATTTCCTGTTTCAATGCTGGTACTATGCCTGTAATAGGCTAGTCTAGATAATTTCTTGTTTCCAATGGTGGTACTGTGACTATAAAAACTGGTCTAGTCCTTTCCTGTTTCCAATAGTGGTAATATACCTATTAAAGGCTAGTTTAGATAATTTCCTGTTTCCAATGGTGATACTGTGCCTATAAAATGCTAGTCTAGATAATTTTCTGTTTTCAATGGTGGTACTGTGCGTGCTTAAAGGCTAGTTTAGATAATTTCCTGTTTCCAATGGTGTTACTGTGCCTATAAAATGCTAGTCTAGATAATTTTCTGTTTTCAATGATAGTACTATACCTGTAATATGCTAGTCTAGATAGTTTCCTGTTTCCAACGGTGGTACTGTGCCTGTTAAAGGCTAGTCTAGATAATTTCCTGTTTACAATGGTGGTACTGCGCCTGTAATATGCTAGTTTAGATAAGTTCCTGTTTCCAATGGTGGTACTGTGCGTGTTAAAGGCTAGTTTAGATAATTTCCTGTTTCCAATGGTGTTACTGTGCCTATAAAATGCTAGTCTAGATAATTTTATGTTTTCAATGGTGGTACTATATCTGTAATATACTATTCCAGATAATTTCCTGTTTCCAATGGTGGTACTGTGCCTATAAAATGCTAGTCTAGATAATTTTCTGTTTTCAATGATGGTACTATACCTGTAATATGTTAGCCTAGATAGTTTCCTGTTTCCAATGGTGGTACTGTGCCTGTTAAAGGCTAGTCTAGATAATTTCCTGTTTCCAATGGTGTTACTGTGCCTATTAAATGCTAGTCTAGATAATTTTATGTTTTCAATGGTGGTACGCTGTACTATATCTGTAATATACTATTCCAGATAATTACCTGTTTCCAATGGTGGTACTGTGCCTATTAAAGGCTAGTTTATATAATTTCCTGTTTCCAATGGTGGTACTGTGCCTATAAAATGCTAGTCTAGATAATTTTCTGTTTTCAATGATGGTACTATACCTGTAATATGCTAGTCTAGATAGTTTCCTGTTTCCAATAATGGTACTGTGCCTGTTAAAGGCTAGTCTAGATAATTTCCTGTTTCTAGTGGTGGTACAGTGCCTGTTAAAGGCTAGTCTAGATCATCGGCGATGCTTGCTTTTTCTGAAAGGTTTGATCGAGAATAAAAAATGTAACGGAAGGCATAGAATATCGGTTATTCAATTCCATTCAACTTACTAACAGTGTAATTTTATTCTGGCACAAACGATCAGTATACATTGTATATATTATATATATTATATAACATTTATAGCTATGTTAAGTCTAGTTTGTTTAAACTGCTAGAATTGATAAAGTCAAATAATTAAACTGTCTTGTGTAAATTAGCCATATACTTTGTATAAATTAGCCATTTACGTTGTGTAAATTATCCATTTACTTTAAATAAAGTTATAACTATTAGATTCGCTAGTCTAAACAACAATATATAATACTAGTTCATTATGTCTTTTCCAAGATAATATCTGGGTCAGTCTCAATTGATTTAATCGACTTGATATATGGATGAGTTATAATACTTCATTATTCGATTACATGTGACTTAAAATGTTTAATAATTGTGTAAAGTGTATTTGATTAACTGGTGATGTACTTTGTATAAATCGAAATTAATATTTGTTCCTTTCTGTTCTGATACATGAGGTAGAGCTAGGTTAAAAACAAGGTATAATGTATAATAGTGTCAACATTAATCAAGTATAAATAAAATAAATATAATGTCTAAATACCGTCTTCCGTGGCCTAGTGGTTAATGCGTCCGCCTCGGAAGCAGGCGGTCGAAGGTTTTAATTAATGCCGGTGGAAGCAATTGAATGTTTTCTGATGCGACCGAATACTCACCACGCAGCTAGTTAAATTGAGGGGTGCCGAATGTCTAACAGCCTGACGCCTGGCAAGAATAACATTTGGGAAGTAACTGCGTAAGACATAAAGGGGTCCCATACGCTCATTGTGGCTGGTGCTTTCAATAGGGGCGACACTACAATAACCAAGGAATTTCTTTTTCTGCACTTCGTTGCTTTTACTATGTAATATTGATATAGGTTATTTGTATGTTTATTTCTATATTCATTTTTTTTTATTTTCTATTTAACACACATCTTGTTTAAAATGACTACGTATGAACTTAAATTTTATCAAACATAACCGTTGCAGTTGTGCGTTTGTTTCAGCCAATCAGGGGTGGTTTTCACCAACCATTCTTAAGAATATTCTCATGAATGGTTGATGAATACGACCCCAGATTCACACGTTTGTTTTTTTGTTTTGCTGAACAACTTGCCAAGTCTTAGAAAAGCAAGTGTCGCTGATGATCTAGACTTACAATATGTGAAAGCAATTTTACCGGTGTGGCGTATTTTCAGTACGTTGTAAGAATTAGAAATATCGCCAATAAAGGTGTGAATCCCAACATTTAATTTTGTTCTTTATTCAATAGTAAATAATAAAAGTTTGGAAGCTTGTAATTCATAGAGAGACCCAAATGAAAGACAACCTCTGCACTATCAAAATATGATGAGAAAAGTAGGGGTCATGAGTCATATAAGAGAATTTTGTTCTGCTCAGTGTGTACACTGTTGACATAGTGAAAGTAGACTTCCGAAATCATGTATTCATGACCCGATTTCCAAGCATCATTTTTTTTTTCTAAATTCACAATTGAAACATGACAATGCTGTCAAAATGTCAATACCGAAATAAAGGCAGTTTTAAATGCCCCTCCAACACCCAACCATACCTCTTATCCCCGATATTATTATCTCCACACCCAACATGTACACACACACACACACATGCACACACGTATGCAAACACACATACAAACATCCACCAACCTCCATACTACCATAGGTGCATGTACACGTTTTTATAATATTATAATGGTAAAACAATCATATCAGCTTTGTTTCTAGCAGAGGACCTCTGTAACAGACGACAAACACGCAACGTTTGTAGCTTAACATCTTGGAATCGATTTTCCACTAGTTTCAATTTTGTGAGAAAAACATCAGTTCGCTGGTTCCCCGCTCGTGAAACAAATGTTTAATCAATATTCCCCCGCACGCTCCGACACATTGGCGACAGCGATCATAGAGAGAATAGTTTCAATGCATTTTTCTAGTTTATAATTTCGGATACCGGCAACCAGTGTAAATTCCCAAAACTGTCCGAGAATAAATTGGGAAGGAATCCGACAAATCATGCGAAGTGTACAGTTTTGTTTTGTCTGACAGACCGCGGTATATGGGATCGGTGTTTGGCGGTATGTGATACATCTTTCATGTTATTGTATTATTTGCATTATTTAAACATGGAGACGATATGTTGTTTTTTATTCCAGTATCGTAATGGGCCCTGTTATATATCTGAAAAGTTAACTTATCAAAATCGTAATTGCCCTGCATAAATGTTTTAATGTTATACTAATTGCTTGATTTCGAAGAACGCTCCGGAGCTGATATGAACCACTGTAGTGCCGGAACACGTACTGGGTGTTGATTTTGGGGAGGTTATCTGATCGAATTGGGGATCGAACCCGCAACCTCTAGAGTTAGCAAGTCAACCTTCTATCCACTGAACTACCGGTCCACATGCTGTTCAATAGTTAATAAATTATTGAAAATAATATATGCATATTTCAAAGTATTAGATAGAATACATACTATACATACATGTAGATATGATCAGAGCGGTGATCTACAGTAGAGAATAGTGTTGGCTCATGCTATTATATTATTAGCACAATCAAAACATAACCATATGTATAATAACCACAATATACGATTAATATAAAAAACACAATATCACCATTAATAAAATAACCACAATATCACAATTAATGTGATAAATACAATATATTCATAAGTACAATAACCACAATATAACCCTCAATAAAATAACCACAATATAACAATTAGTACAATAACCACAATATAACCCTCAATAAAATAACCACAATATAACCATTAGTACAATAACCACAATATAACCATCAATATAATAATCAAAATAATTATAGTCATTAGTACAATAACCACAATATAAACATCAATATAATAACCACACTATAACAATTAGTACAATTACCACAATATAACCATCAATATAATATCCACAATATTATCATTAGTAGAATGACCACAATATAACCATTAATATACAATGTAACAACCACAACATTACCAGTAGTACTATAATCATAATATCACCATTAACATAACAACAATATATAACCATTTATATAATAATCACACCATAACCACAATAGGGTCGTGAGTTCGAATCCCCCACCCGGTAACAGTCTCGGTGATGAATGATTTACGACATTGTGTCTCATTATCATTCGACTCTCACCACTGATTCAAGTGGGAAAGTTATCAGTTACTTGCGAAGATGGGGTGTGCTCGAGTACTGGTCAATCCCAGGAAACAGTGGTTAGGTTAACTGATCGTCTGTTAGCCCTCGATGGCATAAAAATGACGCTAAATATTCAATCAATCAATCAATCAATCAATAACCACAATATAACCATAAGTACAATAACCACAATATAACCATAAGTACAATAACCATAATATAGCAATATGTGTTATAAAAACAATATAACCATTAGTGTAGTAACCACAATATAACCATTCAAATAATAATCCACAATAAAACCATTAATACAATAACCACAATATAACAGAAAGTGTAAACAAACACAATAAACTATTAGTGTAATAACCGCAATATAACAATTAGTACAATAACCACAATATAACCATCAGTGTAACAACCACAATATAACAATTAGTACAATAACCACAATATAACAATGAGTGTAATAACCACAATATAACCATCAGTGTAACAACCACAATATAACAATTAGTACAATAAACACAATATAACAATTAGTGTAATAACCACAATATAACCATTAATATAATAATCATAATAAAATCATTAGTATAATAACCACAATATCACCATTAATACAATAATCACAATAATCACAATATAACCATTTTTACAATAATCACAATATCATCATTAATTTAATAACCACAATATTACAATTAGTACAATAACCACAATTTAACCATTTGTAAAATAACCACAATATGACCATTAATATAACAACCACAATAAAACCATTAGTACTGTCATCAGATTATCACCATTAATATAACAACCACATTATAACCATTATTATATTAATCACATTATAATCACAATAATACAATTAGTACAATAACAACAATATAACAATTAGTGTAATAACCATAGTATTACCATTAGTACAATAACCACAATATAACAATTAGTACAATAACCACAATATAACCATTAGTGTAATAACCAAAGTATAACCATTAGTACAATAACCACAATATAAAAGTTAGTGTAATAACCACAATATAACCATTTGTACAATAACCACAATGTAACAATTAGTGTAATAACCATATTATAACCATTAGTACAATGACCACAATATAACCATTAGTGTAATTACCACAATATAACCATTAATATAATAATCACAATATAACCATTAGAACAAAAAACACAATATAACCAATAGTACAATAACCACAATAAAACCATTAGTATAATAACCACAGTATAACTTTTAGTACAATAACCACAATATAACCATAAGTGTAATAAATACTATATAACCTTTAGTGTAATTACCACAATAGAACCATTATTATAATAACCACATTATAACCAATAGTATAATAACCACAGTATAACCATTAGTGTAATAACCACAATATAACCATTAGTGTAATAACCACAATGTAACCATTAACATAAAAACAACAATATAACCATTAGAACAAAAAAGACAATATAACAGTTAGTGTAATCACTTCAATATAACCATAAGTACAATTACCACAATATAACCATTAATGTAATAATCACACTATAACTAATAGTACAACAACCACACTATAACCATTTGTACAATAATCACAATAAGACCAATAGTTCAAAAACCACAATATAACCATTAGTACAATAACCACAATACAACCATTAGTACAATAACCACATTATAACCATTTGTTCAATAACCACAATATAACAATTTGTAAAACAACCACAATATAACTTATATGCAGTAAGCCAGTGTTACAATCCATGAATGAAATCTGCAGTATGCCAATGTTACAATCCATATATGAAATCTGCAGTAGGCCAATGATACAATAAATGTATAATATATGCAGTCTACTAATGTAACAATCCATGTATGAAATCTGCAGTATACCAATGTTACAATCCATGTCTGAAATATGCAGTAAGCTAATGTTACAATCCGTGTTTGAAATCTGCAGTAGGCCAATGTTACAATACATGTTTGAAATCTGCAGTTTGCCAATGCTACAATTAATGTATAGAATATACTGTATACCAATGTTACAATCCATTTATGAAACCTGTAGTATGCCAACGTTGCAACCCATGTATGAAATCTGCCATAGAGTAATGTTGCAACTCATGTATGAAAATAACAGTACACCAATGTTACAATCCTTGTTTGAAATCTGCAGTAGACCAATGTTACAAACCATGTTTGAAATCTGCAGTTTGCCAATGCTACAATTCGTGTATGAAATATGCTGTATACCAATGTTACAATTCATTTATGAAAGTTGTAGTATGCCAATGTTACAACACATGTATGAAATCTGCAATAGGGTAATGTTGCAACCCATGCATGAAATTTGCAGTATACCAGTATTACAATCCATGCTTGAAATCTGCAGTAGGCCAATGTTACAATCCATGTTTGAAATCTGCAGTAAGCCAATGTTACAATCTATGAACGAAATTTGCAGTATACCAATGTTACAACCTAGGCATAAAGTCTGCAGTAGATGAATGTTACAATCCATGTATGAAATTTGCAGTAAACAAATATTACAATCCATGTATGAAATCTGCAGTAAGCCAATGTTACAATCCATGTATGAAATATGCAGTATACCAATGTTACAACCCATGTATGAAATCTGCAGTAGGCCAATGTTACAACCCATGTGTGAAATCTCCAGTAGGCCATTGTTACAATCCATGTATGATATCTGCAGTATACCAATGTTACAACCAATGTATGACATCTGCAGTAGGCCAATGATACAACCCATGTGTGAAATCTGCAGTATACCAATGTTACAACCCAAGTATGAAATCTGCAGTATACCAATGTTACAACCAATGTATGAAATCTGCAGTATACCAATGTTATAATCCATGTATAAAATCTGCAGTATACCAATGTTACAATCCATGTATGAAATATGCAGTATACCAATGTTACAACCCATGTATGGAATCTGCAGTAGACCAATGTTACAATCCATGTATGAAATCTGCAGTATACCAATTTATAACCCATGTATGAAATCTGCAGTAGGCCAATGATATAATCCATGTATGAAATCTGCAGTATACCAATGTTATAATCCATGTATTAAATCTGCAGTAGGCCAATGTTACAACCCATGTATGATATCTGCAGTAGGCCAATGTTACAACCCATGTATGATATCTGCAGTAGGCCAATGTTACAATCCATGTATGAAATATGCAGTAGGCCAATGTTACAACCCATGTATGATATCTGCAGTAGTCCAATGTTACAATCCATGTATGAAATCTGCAGTAGGCTAATGTTACAACCCATGTATGACATCTGCAGTTGGCCAATGATACAATCCATGTATGAAATCTGCAGTATACCAATGTTACAACCCATGTATGGAATCTGCAGTAGGCCAATGTTACAATCCATGTATGAAATCTGCAGTATACCAATTTATAACCCATGTATGAAATCTGCAGTAGGCCAATGTTACAACCCATGTTTGAAATCTGCAGTAGGCCAATGTTACAATCCATGTATGAAATCTGCAGTAGGCCAATGTTACAACCCATGTATGAAATCTGCAGGAGGCCAATGTTACACTCCATGTATGAAATCTGCAGTATACCAATGTTACAACCCATGTTTGAAATCTGCAGAAGGCCAATGATACAATCCATGTATGAAATCTGCAGTATACCAATGTTATAATCCATGTATGAAATTTGCAGTATACCAATATTACAATCCATGTTTGAAATCTGCAGTAGGTCAAAGTTACAATACATGTTTGAAATATGCAGTAGGCCAATGTTACAATCCATAAATGAAATCTGCAGTATACCAATGTAACAACCTATGTATGAAATCTGCAGTAGGCCAATGTTACAACTTATGTATAAAATCTGCATTAGGCCAATGATACAATCCATGTATGAAATCTGCAGTATACCAATGTTATAATCCATGTATGAAATCTGCAGTAGGCTAATGTTACAATTCATGTTTGAAATCTGCAGTAGGCCAATGTTACAATCAATGTTTGAAATCTGCATTTGGCCAATGTTACAATCCATGTTTGAAATCTGCAGTATACCAATGTAACAACCTATGTATGAAATCTGCAGTAGGCCAATGTAACAACCCATGTTTGAAATCTGCAGTATACTAATGTTACAACGCATGTCTTGAATCTGCAGTAGGGTAATGTTACAACCCATGTATGAAATCTGCAGTAGGCCAATGTTTCAACCCATGTATGAAATCTGCAGAAGGCCAATGTTACAACCCATGTATGAAATCTGCAGTAGGCCAATGTTACAATCCATGTATGAAATCTACAGTATACCAATATTACAATCCATGTATGAAATCTGCAGTATACCATTGTTACAACCCATGTTTGAAATCTGCAGTAGGCCAATGTTACAACCCATGTTTGAAATCTGCAGTAGGCCAATGTTACAACCAATGTATGAAATCTACAGTATACCAATGTTACAATCCATGTATGAAATCTGCAGTAGGCTAATGTTACAACCCATGTATGAAATCTGCAGTTTACCAATGTTACAATCCATGTATGAAATATGCAGTAAGCTAATATTACAATCCATGTTTGAAATCTGCAGTATACCAATGATACAACCCATGTATGAAATCTGCAGTAGGCCAATGTTACAATCCATGTATGAAATCTGCAGTAGGCCATTGTTACAACCAATGTATGAAATCTACAGTATACCAATGTTACAATCCATGTATGAAATCTGCAGTATACCAATGTTACAATCCATGTATGAAATATGCAGTATACCAATGTTACAACCCATGTATGGAATCTGCAGTAGACCAATGTTACAATCCATGTATGAAATCTGCAGTATACCAATTTATAACCCATGTATGAAATCTGCAGTAGGCCAATGATATAATCCATGTATGAAATCTGCAGTATACCAATGTTATAATCCATGTATTAAATCTGCAGTAGGCCAATGTTACAACCCATGTATGATATCTGCAGTAGGCCAATGTTACAACCCATGTATGATATCTGCAGTAGGCCAATGTTACAATCCATGTATGAAATATGCAGTAGGCCAATGTTACAACCCATGTATGATATCTGCAGTAGGCCAATGTTACAATCCATGTATGAAATCTGCAGTAGGCTAATGTTACAACCCATGTATGACATCTGCAGTTGGCCAATGATACAATCCATGTATGAAATCTGCAGTATACCAATGTTACAACCCATGTATGGAATCTGCAGTAGGCCAATGTTACAATCCATGTATGAAATCTGCAGTATACCAATGATACAATCCATGTATGAAATCTGCAGAAGGCCAATGTTACAATCAATGTTTGAAATCTGCAGTATACCAATGTTACAACCCATGTATGAAATCTGCAGAAGGCCAATGTTACAATCCATGTATGAAATCTGCAGTATACCAATGTTACAATCAATGTTTGAAATCTGCAGTATACCAATGTTACAACCCATGTATGAAATCTGCAGTAGGCCAATGTTACAACCCATGTATGAAATCTGCAGTATACCAATGTTACAATCAATGTTTGAAATCTGCAGTATACCAATGTTACAACCCATGTATGAAATCTGCAGTAGGCCAATGTTACAACCCATGTATGAAAACTGCAGTATACCAATGATACAATCCATGTATGAAATCTGCAGTAGGCCAATGTTACAATCCGTATTTGAAATCTGCAGTATACCAATGTTACAACCCATGTATGAAATCTGCAGTATACCAATGATACAATCCATGTATGAAATCTGCAGTAGGCCAATGTTACAACCCATGTATGAAATCTGCAGAAGGCCAATGTTACAATCAATGTTTGAAATCTGCAATATACCAATGTTACAACCCATGTATGAAATCTGCAGTAGGCCAATGTTACAACCCATGTATGAAATCTGCAGTATACCAATGTTACAACCCATGTATGAAATCTGCAGTAGGCCAATGTTACAACCCATGTATGAAATCTGCAATAGGCCAATGTTACAATCCATGTATGAAATCTGCAGTATACCAATGTTACAACCCATCTATGAAATCTCCTGTAGACAAATGTTACAATCCATGTATGAAATCTGCAGTAGGCTAATGTTACAACCCATGTATGAAATCTGCAGTAGGCCAATGTTACAAACCATGTATGAAATCTGCAGTAGGCTAATGCTACAACCCATGTATGAAATCTGCAGTAGGCCAATGTTACAACCCATGTATGAAATCTGCAGTAGGCCAATGTTACAATCCATGTATGAAATGTGCAGTAGGCCAATGTTACAACCCATGTATGAAATCTGCAGTAGGCCAATGTTACAATCCATGTATGAAATATGCAGTAGGCTAATGTTACAACCCATGTATGAAGTCTGCAGTAGGCCAAGGTTACAACCCATGTATGAAATCTGCAGTAGGCCAATGTTACAATCCATGTATGAAATCTGCAGTATACCAATGTTACAACCCATGTATGAAATCTGCAGTAGGCTAATGTTACAACCCATGTATGAAATCTGCAGTAGGCTAATGTTACAACCCATGTATGAAATCTGCAGTAGGCTAATGTTACAATCCATGTATGAAATATGCAGTAGGCCAATGTTACAACCCATGTATGAAATCTGCAGTAGGCCAATGTTACAACCCATGTATGAAATCTGCAGTATACCAATGTTACAACCCATGTATGGAATCTGCAGTAGGCCAATGTTACAACCCATGTATGAAATTTGCAGTAGGCCAATGTTACAACCCATGTATGAAATCTGCAGTAGGCCAATGTTACAACCCATGTATGAAATCTGCAGTAGGCCAATGTTACAATTCGTGTATGAAATATGCAGTATACCAATGTTACAACCCATGTATGAAATATGCAGTAGGCTAATGTTACAACCCATGTATGAAATATGCAGTAGGCCAATGTTACAATCCATGTATGAAATCTGCAGTATACCAATGTTACAACCCATGTATGAAATATGTAGTAGGCCAATGTTACAACCCATGTATGAAATCTGCAGTAGGCCAATGTTACAATCCATGTATGAAATATGCAGTAGGCCAATGTTACAACCCATGTATGAAATATGCAGTAGGCCAATGTTACAACCCATGTATGAAATCTGCAGTAGGCCAATGTTACAATCCATGTATGAAATATGCAGTAGGCCAATGTTACAATTTGTGTATGAAATATGCAGTAGGCCAATGTTACAATTCGTGTATGAAATATGCAGTATACCAATGTGACAACCCATGTATGAAATCTGCAGTAAGCCAATGTTACAATCCATGTATGAAATCTGCAGTAGGCCAATGTTACAATCCATGTATGAAATATGCAGTAGGCCAATGTTACAATTCGTGTATGAAATATGCAGTAGGCCAATGTTACAACCCATGTGTGAAATATGCAGTAGGCCAATGTTACAACCCATGTATGAAATCTGCAGTATACCAATGTTACAATCCATGTATGAAATATGCAGTAGGCCAATGTTACAACCCATGTATGGAATCTGCAGTAGGCCAATGTTACAATCCATGTATGAAATATGCAGTAGGCCAATGTTACAATTCGTGTATGAAATATGCAGTATACCAATGTTACAACCCATGTGTGAAATCTGCAGTAGGCCAATGTTACAACCCATGTATGAAATCTGCAGTATACCAATGTTACAATCCATGTATGAAATATGCAGTAGGCCAATGTTACAACCCATGTATGGAATCTGCAGTAGGCCAATGTTACAATCCATGTATGAAATCTGCAGTAGGCCAATGTTACAACCCATGTATGAAATATGCATTAGGCCAATGTTACAACCCATGTATGAAATATGCAGTAGGCTAATGTTACAACCCGATGTATGAAATCTGCAGTAGGCCAATGTTACAACCCATGTGTGAAATATGCAGTAGGCCAATGTTACAACCCATGTATGAAATCTGCAGTATACCAATGTTACAATCCATGTATGAAATCTGCAGTATACCAATGTTACAATTCGTGTATGAAATATGCTGTATACCAATGTTACAACCCATGTGTGAAATATGCAGTAGGCCAATGTTACAACCCATGTATGAAATCTGCAGTATACCAATGTTACAATCCATGTATGAAATATGCAGTAGGGTAATGTTACAACCCATGTATGAAATCTGCAGTAGACCAATGTTACAACCCATGTATGAAATCTGCAGTAGGCCAATGTTACAACCCATGTATGAAATATGCAGTATACCAATGTTACAATCCATGTTTGAAATCTGCAGTAGGCTAATGTTACAATCCACGTATGAAATCTGCAGTAGGCCAATGTTACAATCCATGTATGAAATATGCAGTAGGCCAATGTTACAACCAATGTATGACATTTGCAGTAGGCCAATGTTACAACCCATGTATGAAATATGCAGTAGGCTAATGTTACAACCCATGTATGAAATATGCAATAGGCTAATGTTACAACCCATGTAAGAAATCTGCAGTAGGCTAATGTTACAATCCATGTATGAAATATGCAGTAGGCTAATGTTACAACCCATGTATGAAATCTGCAGTATACCAATGTTACAATCCATGTATGAAATATGCAGTAAGCTAATGTTACAACCCATGTATGAAATATGCAGTAGGCCAATGTTACAATCCATGTATGAAATCTGCAGTAGGCCAATGTTACAACCCATGTATGAAATCTGCAGTAGGCCAATGTTACAACCCATGTATGAAATCTGCAGTAGGCTAATGTTACAACCCATGTATGAAATATGCAGTAGGCCAATGTTACAACCCATGTATGAAATCTGCAGTAGGCTAATGTTACAACCCATGTATGAAATCTGCAGTAGGCTAATGTTACAACCCGTGTATGAAATATGCAGTAGGCTAATGTTACAACCCATGTATGAAATATGCAGTAGGCCAATGTTACAATCCATGTATGAAATCTGCAGTTGGCTAATGTTACAACCCATGTATGAAATATGCAGTAGGCCAATGTTACAACCCATGTATGAAATATGCAGTAGGCTAATGTTACAACCCATGTATGAAATATGCAGTAGGCCAATGTTACAATCCATGTATGAAATCTGCAGTAAGCCAATGTTACAACCCATGTATGAAATCTGCAGTAGGCTAATGTTACAACCCATGTAGAAATCTGCAGTAGGCTAATGTTATAACCCATGTATGAAATCTGCAGTAGGCTAATGTTACAATCCATGTATGAAATATGCAGTAGGCTAATGTTACAACCCATGTATGAAATCTGCAGTAGGCTAATGTTACAACCCATGTATGAAATCTGCAGTAGGCTAATGTTACAACCCATGTATAAAATCTGCAGTAGGCTAATGTTACAATCCATGTTTGAAATGATAATTCCGAGCAGGAAGTATTATGTGATATAAAATAATATTACCATCAAAGTAATATTTTCTTTTGTTATTTATATATGATCGACAAGTACATGGTCAATTTAGCTATGGTCAACGTCCATCTGTCTATGGTCAACGTCCTTCTGTCTATGGTCAACGTCCATCTGTCTATGGTCAACGTCCATCTGTCTATGGCCAATTTCTATTTCAGCCCACGATAAATCTACAAAACTACATGTGGAGTATCAAGTTATCATTGCTCTGTTCTTACTCTCATTTTCTTTTTTCTTTTCTATTTACAGGACGTGTCACACGGTGCATACATATCCATGCTGACTAGAACAGAAAACATGAGGGTGAGTGTCTGACATTTGAGTCAGTATTTAATGGTCACCAGTATAAACTACAATGCTGTGCCCTATAAGAAGACATGGAGTGTCGATCAACTACCTCTCACCATTTGGAACAACTCGGTTAATATTGCTCACTATCTGAGATACCAACTAGCCATCTTGGAACTGCATGCTTCTAATGGTTCGACTATAGCCATTCGCGGAAGTAGTAGATATGTTGTGCATACATACACGGAAGTAGTAGGTATGCTGTGTAGACACAATTTATCAAATCGATCATAATTTCAAAGCATAACTTATATCTACATGTAGGTAGTATTCGAGATTCCAGTAGACATCGATTGTTTAAGCAGTATGTTGAGTTAACAATGAAACTAAGATGTCTTCCATAAAATGTAAATTTCGAAACAGTAAGATACGGTATGTATTTATAGGTGTTTCGGCGTATACCGCTATGGTTTATTTAATTTCAACTAAGCTGATTTCGACAATAAACGACGATGTATTTTCCAAAGCGTTTTGGCGCGTTTTGACGTCAAATACATCACGTGATATACCAGGTTTTGGAACGATTGCATTAGACATAACAAGCGTTCGAAAGATAATAAAACAGAAAAGCATATCAAGTTTTAATTCTGCAAATAGCATAATAAAAGAAAGAACCTCCAGTATAGGTAATATATTAGAACGTTGCACATTGGATTATGATAACGATGTATCGCAGAGTGTCCAAGATTTCTCACAGAGTGTCAAAGTTGTATCGCAGAGTGTCCAAAATATGAGCAGGAAATATCGTTCGAAGTTTAAATGCTCACACTTTATTACATTAAGCGGTAACCTGGGCAGAACCGGAAATCAGATGTTTCAAGTTGCAGCGTTGCTTGGCACAGCTTATATACACGGGTACACGCCGTTTATAAAGCCATCGTTTCCTCTAGCACGCTGGTTCGTTTTGCCTAATCTTGCAAATATTTCATTAACGAACACTGTTAAATATTCTGACATACAGTGTAGTATCTACTCAAAAAATATTCGAAATTTAGACCACTTCAAAAACTGGACTTTAAACGGATATTTTCAGTCTTGGAAGTATTTTGAAGGTGCTGAACAGTTTGTTAGGGGAGCATTCAAAATTAAGGACGTTTTCCTGGAGGAAGCACGGGCTTTCATTAGCAATATTTCAAAGAAAGAGTACCAAAATGTGTGTATACATGTGCGAAGGGGCGATATAAACAGTTCTGCTCAAATAAAAAAAGGGTATGCCATTGCAAATGTGGGATTCATCTACCGTGCAATGGACTTTTATCGACATAAATTCAAGACAGCACAGTTCGTAGTTTTGAGCGATGGGATGGACTGGTGCAAACGCAATATTAAAGGAAGTGACATTGTTTTTAGTCCATTTTATCGACCTGTAACAGATATGGCTTTGATGACATTATGTGATCACGTGGTTGTTACATCCGGAACATTTGGCTGGTGGGGCGCATGGTTGGCAAGTGGCACAACTGTATATTTTCGGGGGTACCCTAGACAGGGAAGTTGGTTAGAATCTCAGTTTGACAGACAAGATTATTATCCAAAACATTGGATCGGCCTACTTTAGTTTTACAATAATATAGCAGCTGACCCTACATACGGTGGCCTGTCCACATACCCGTGTATAAACAATAATATAGCAGCTGACCCTACATACGGTGGCCTGTCCACATACCCGTGTTTTAACAATAATATAGCAGCTGACCCTACATACGGTGGCCTGTCCACATACCCGTGTATTAACAATAATATAGCAGCTGACCCTACATACGGTGGCCTGTCCACACACCCGTGTATTAACAATAATATAGCAGCTGACCCTACATACGGTGGCCTGTCCACATCCCCGTGTATTAACAATAATATATCAGCTGACCCTACATACGGTGGCCTGTCCACATCCCCGTGTATTAACAATAATATAGCAGCTGACCCTTCATACGGTGGCCTGTCCACATACCCGTGTATTAACAATAATATAGCAGCTGACCCTACATACGGTGGCCTGTCCACATCCCCGTGTATTAACAATAATATAGCAGCTGACCCTACATACGGTGGCCTGTCCACATCCCCGTGTATTAACAATAATATAGCAGCTGACCCTACATACGGTGGCCTGTCCACATCCCCGTGTATAAACAATAAAATAGCAGCTGACCCTACATACGGTGGCCTGTCCACATACCCGTGTATAAACAATAATATAACAGCTGACCCTACATACGGTGGCCTGTCCACATACCCGTGTATAAACAATAATATAGCAGCTGACCCTACATACGGTGGCCTGTCCACATCCCCGTGTATTAACAATAATATAGCAGCTGACCCTACATACGGTGGCCTGTCCACATCCCCGTGTATAAACAATAATATAGCAGCTGACCCTACATACGGTGGCCTGTCCACATACCCGTGTATTAACAATAATATAGCAGCTGACCCTACATACGGTGGCCTGTCCACATAACCGTGTATAAACAATAATATAGCAGCTGACCCTACATACGGTGGCCTGTCCACATACCCGTGTATAAACAATAATATAACAGCTGACCCTACATACGGTGGCCTGTCCACATACCCGTGTATAAACAATAATATAACAGCTGACCCTACATACGGTGGCCTGTCCACATACCCGTGTATAAACAATAATATAGCAGCTGACCCTACATACGGTGGCCTGTCCACATCCCCGTGTATAAACAATAATATAGCAGCTGACCCTACATACGGTGGCCTGTCCACATACCCGTGTATAAACAATAATATAGCAGCTGACCCTACATACGGTGGCCTGTCCACATACCCGTGTATAAACAATAATATAACAGCTGACCCTACATACGGTGGCCTGTCCACATAACCGTGTATAAACAATAATATAGCAGCTGACCCTACATACGGTGGCCTGTCCACATACCCGTGTATAAACAATAATATAACAGCTGACCCTACATACGGTGGCCTGTCCACATACCCGTGTATAAACAATAATATAGCAGCTGACCCTACATACGGTGGCCTGTCCACATCCCCGTGTATAAACAATAATATAGCAGCTGACCCTACATACGGTGGCCTGTCCACATACCCGTGTATAAACAATAATATAGCAGCTGACCCTACATACGGTGGCCTGTCCACATACCCGTGTATAAACAATAATATAACAGCTGACCCTACATACGGTGGCCTGTCCACATACCCGTGTATAAACAATAATATAGCAGCTGACCCTACATACGGTGGCCTGTCCACATACCCGTGTATAAACAATAATATAGCAGCTGACCCTACATACGGTGGCCTGTCCACATACCCGTGTATTAACAATAATATAGCAGCTGACCCTACATACGGTGGCCTGTCCACATCCCCGTGTATAAACAATAAAATAGCAGCTGACCCTACATACGGTGGCCTGTCCACATCCCCGTGTATTAACAATAATATAGCAGCTAACCCTACATACGGTGGCCTGTCCACATCCCCGTGTATAAACAATAATATAGCAGCTGACCCTACATACGGTGGCCTGTCCACATATCCGTGTATTAACAATAATATAGCAGCTGACCCTACATACGGTGGCCTGTCCACATACCCGTGTATTAACAATAATATAGCAGCTGACCCTACATACGGTGGCCTGTCCACATACCCGTGTATTAACAATAATATAGCAGCTGACCCTACATACGGTGGCCTGTCCACATACCCGTGTATTAACAATAATATAGCAGCTGACCCTACATACGGTGGCCTGTCCACATACCCGTGTATTAACAATAATATAGCAGCTGACCCTACATACGGTGGCCTGTCCACATCCCCGTGTATTGACAATAATATAGCAGCTGACCCTACATACGGTGGCCTGTCCACATCCCCGTGTATAAACAATAATATAGCAGCTGACCCTACATACGGTGGCCTGTCCACATCCCCGTGTATAAACAATAATATAGCAGCTGACCCTACATACGGTGGCCTGTCCACATACCCGTGTATAAACAATAATATAGCAGCTGACCCTACATACGGTGGCCTGTCCACATCCCCGTGTATTAACAATAATATAGCAGCTGACCCTACATACGGTGGCCTGTCCACATACCCGTGTATTAACAATAGTATAGCAGCTGACCCTACATACGGTGGCCTGTCCACATCCCCGTGTATAAACAATAGTATAGCAGCTGACCCTACATACGGTGGCCTGTCAACATACCCGTGTATTAACAATAATATAGCAGCTGACCCTACATACGGTGGCCTGTCCACATACCCGTGTATTAACAATAATATAGCAGCTGACCCTACATACGGTGGCCTGTCCACATACCCGTGTATTAACAATAATATAGCAGCTGACCCTACATACGGTGGCCTGTCCACATACCCGTGTATAAACAATAATATAGCAGCTGACCCTACATACGGTGGCCTGTCCACATCCCCGTGTATTAACAATAATATAGCAGCTGACCCTACATACGGTGGCCTGTCAACATACCCGTGTACATGTATTAACAATAATGTAGCAGTTGACCCTACAAACGGTGGCCTGTCCACATACCCGTGTATTAACAATAGTATAGCAGCTGACCCTACATAATGTGGCCTGTCCACATACCCGTGTACATGTATTAACAATAATGTAGCAGCTGACCCTAAATACGGTGGCCTGTCAACATACCCGTGAATTAACAATAATATTAGCAGCTGACCGTACATAAGGTGGCCTGTCCACATACCCGTGAATTAACAATAATATAGCAGCTGACCCTACATACGGTGGCCTGTTCACATACCAGTGTATAAACAATAGTATAGCAGCTGACCCTACATACGGTGGCCTGTCCACATACCCGTGTATAAACAATAATATAGCAGTTGACCCTACATACGGTGGCCTGTCCACATACCCGTGTATAAACAATAATGTAGCAGCTGAGCCTACATACGGTGGCCTGTCCACATACCCGTGTATAAACAATAATATAGCAGCTGACCCTACATACGGTGGCCTGTCCACATACCCGTGTATTAACAATAATATAGCAGCTGACCCTACATACGGTGGCCTGTTCACATACCCGTGTATAAACAATAATATAGAAGCTGACCCTACATACGGTGATCTGTCCACATATCAGTGTATAAACAATAATATAGCAGCTGACCCTACATACGGTGGCCTGTTCACATACCAGTGTATAAACAATGGTATAGCAGCTGACCCTACATACGGTGGCCTGTCAACATCCCCGTGTATTAACAATAATATAGCAGCTGACCCTACATACGGTGGCCTGTCAACATACCCGTGTATTAACAATAATGTAGCAGATGACCCTACATACGGTGGCCTGTCAACATACCCGTGTATTAACAATAATGTAGCAGCTGACCCTACATACGGTGGCCTGTCCACATACCCGTGTATAAACAATAATATAGCAGCTGACCCTACATACGGTGGCCTGTCCACATACCCATGTATAAACAATAATTAAGCAGCTGACCCTACATACGGTGGCCTGTTCACATACTCGTGTATAAACAATAATATAGCAGCTGACCCTACATACGGTGGCCTGTCCACATACCCGTGTATTAACAATAATATAGCAGCTGACCCTACATACGGTGGCCTGTTTACATACCAGTGTATAAACAATAGTATAGCAGCTGACCCTACATACGGTGGCCTGTCCTCATCCCCGTGTATTAAAAATAATATAGCAGCTGACCCTACATACGGTGGCCTGTCCACACACCCGTGTATTAACAATAATGTAGCAGCTGACCCTACATACGGTGGCCTGTTCACATACCAGTGTATAAACAATAGTATAGCAGCTGACCCTACATACGGTGGCCTGTCCACATCCCCGTGTATTAACAATAATATAGCAGCTGACCCTACATACGGTGGCCTGTCCACACACCTGTGTATTAACAATAATGTAGCAGCTGACCCTACATACGGTGGCCTGTCAACATACCCGTGTATTAACAATAATATAGCAGCTGACCCTACATACGGTGGCCTGTCCACATACCCGTGTATTAACAATAATATAGCAGCTGACCCTACATAAGGTGGCCTGTCCACATACCCGTGAATTATCAATAATATAGCAGCTGACCCTACATACGGTGGCCTGTCCACATACCCGTGTATAAACAATAGTATAGCAGCTGACCCTACATACGGTGGCCTGTCCACATACCCGTGTATAAACAATAATATAGCAGCTGACCCCACATACGGTGGCCTGTCCACATACCCGTGTATAAACAATAATATAGCAGCTGACCCTACATACGGTGGCCTGTCCACATACCCGTGTATTAACAATAATATAGAAGCTGACCCTACATACGGTGGCCTGTTCACATACCAGTGTATAAACAATAGTATAGCAGCTGACCCTACATACGGTGGCCTGTCCACATACCAGTGTATAAACAAGAGTATAGCAGCTGACCCTACATACGGTGGCCTGTCCACATACCCGTGTATAAACAATAATATAGCAGCTGACCATACATACGGTGGCCTGTCCAAATACCCGTGTATTAACAATAATATAGCAGTTGACCCTACATACGGTGGCCTGTCCACATACCCGTGTATAAACAATAGTATAGCAGCTGACCCTACATACGGTGGCCTGTTCACATACCCGTGTATAAACAATAATATAGCAGCTGACCCTACATACGGTGGCCTGTTCACATACCAGTGTATAAACAATAGTATAGCAGCTGACCCTACATACGGTGGCCTGTCCACATACCAGTGTATAAACAATAATATAGCAGCTGACCCTACATACGGTGGCCTGTCCACATACCCGTGTATAAACAATAATATAGCAGTTGATCCTACATACGGTGGCCTGTCCACATACCCGTGAATTAACAATAATATAGCAGATGACACTACATACGGTGGCCTGTCCACATACCCGTGAATTAACAATAATATAGCAGATGACACTACATACGGTGGCCTGTCCACCATACCCGTGAATTAACAATAATATAGCAGATGACACTACATACGGTGGCCTGTCCACCATACCCGTGTATAAACAATAGTATAGCAGCTGACCCTACATACGGTGGCCTGTCCACATCCCCGTGTATAAACAATAATATAGCAGCTGACCCTACATACGGTGGCCTGTCCACATACCCGTGTATAAACAATAATATAGCAGCTGACCCTACATACGGTGGCCTGTCCACATACCAGTGTATAAACAATAATATAGCAGCTGACCCTACATACTGTGGCCTGTCCACATACCCGTGTATTAACAATAATATAGCAGTTGACCCTACATACTGTGGCCTGTCCACATACCCGTGAATTAACAATAATATAGCAGATGACACGACATACGGTGGCCTGTCCACATACCCGTGAATTAACAATAATATAGCAGATGACACTACATACGGTGGCCTGTCCACATACCCGTGAATTAACAATAATATAGCAGATGACACTACATACGGTGGCCTGTCCACCATACCCGTGAATTAACAATAATATAGCAGATGACACTACATACGGTGGCCTGTCCACCATACCCGTGTGTAAACAATAGTATAGCAGCTGACCCTACATACGGTGGCCTGTCCACATCCCCGTGTATAAACAATAATATAGCAGCTGACCCTACATAAGGTGGCCTGTCCACATACCCGTGTATAAACAATAATATAGCAGCTGACCCTACATACGGTGGCCTGTCCACATACCCGTGTATTAACAATAATATAGCAGCTGACCCTACATAAGGTGGCCTGTCCACATACCAGTGTATAAACAATAATATAGCAGCTGACCCTACATACGGTGGCCTGTCCACATACCCGTGTATTAACAATAATATAGCAGTTGACCCTACATACGGTGGCCTGTCCACATACCCGTGAATTAACAATAATATAGCAGATGACACTACATATGGTGGCCTGTCCACATACCCGTGAATTAACAATAATATAGCAGATGACACTACATACGGTGGCCTGTCCACATACCCGTGAATTAACAATAATATAGCAGCTGACCCTACATAAGTTGGCCTGTCCACATACCCGTTTATTAACAATAATATAGCAGCTGACCCCACATACGTTGGCATGTCCACATACCCGTGTATAAACAATAGTATAGCAGCTGACCCTACATACGGTGGCCTGGCCACATACCCGTGTATAAACAATAATATAGCAGCTGACCCTACATACGGTGGCCTGTCCACATACCCGTGTATAAACAATAATATAGCAGCTGACCCTACATACGGTGGCCTGTCAACATACCCGTGTATTAACAATAATGTAGCAGCTGACCCTACATACGGTGGCCTGTCCACATACCCGTGTATAAACAATAATATAGCAGCTGACCCTACATACGGTGGCCTGTCCACATACCCATGTATAAACAATAATTAAGCAGCTGACCCTACATACGGTGGCCTGTTCACATACTCGTGTATAAACAATAATATAGCAACTGACCCTACATACGGTGGCCTGTCCACATACCCGTGTATTAACAATAATATAGCAGCTGACCCTACATACGGTGGCCTGTTCACATATCAGTGTATAAACAATAGTATAGCAGCTGACCCTACATACGGTGGCCTGTCCTCATCCCCGTGTATTAACAATAATATAGCAGCTGACCCTACATACGGTGGCCTGTCCACACACCCGTGTATTAACAATAATGTAACAGCTGACCCTACATACGGTGGCCTGTTCACATACCAGTGTATAAACAATAGTATAGCAGCTGACCCTACATACGGTGGCCTGTCCACATCCCCGTGTATTAACAATAATATAGCAGCTGACCCTACATACGGTGGCCTGTCCACACACCCGTGTATTAACAATAATGTAGCAGCTGACCCTACATACGGTGGCCTGTCAACATACCCGTGTATTAACAATAATATAGCAGCTGACCCTACATACGGTGGCCTGTCCACATACCCGTGTATTAACAATAATATAGCAGCTGACCCTACATAAGGTGGCCTGTCCACATACCGTGAATTATCAATAATATAGCAGCTGACCCTATATACGGTGGCCTGTCCACATACCCGTGTATAAACAATAGTATAGCAGCTGACCCTACATACGGTGGCCTGTCCACATACCCGTGTATAAACAATAATATAGCAGCTGACCCTACATACGGTGGCCTGTTCACATACCAGTGTATAAACAATAATATAGCAGATGACCCCACATACGGTGGCCTGTTCACATACCAGTGTATAAACAATAATATAGCAGCTGACCCTACATACGGTGGCCTGTTCACATACCAGTGTATAAACAATAGTATAGCAGCTGACCCTACATACGGTGGCCTGTTCACATACCAGTGTATAAACAATAGTATAGCAGCTGACCCTACATACGGTGGCCTGTCCACATACCCGTGTATAAACAATAATATAGCAGCTGACCCTACATACGGTGGCCTGTTCACATACCCGTGTATAAACAATAATATAGCAGCTGACCCCACATACGGTGGCCTGTCCACATACCCGTGTATAAACAATAATATAGCAGCTGACCCTACATACGGTGGCCTGTCCACATACCCGTGTATTAACAATAATATAGCAGCTGACCCTACATACGGTGGCCTGTTCACTTACCAGTGTATAAACAATAGTATAGCAGCTGACCCTACATACGGTGGCCTGTCCACATACCAGTGTATAAACAATAGTATAGCAGCTGACCCTACATACGGTGGCCTGTCCACATACCCGTGTATAAACAATAATATAGCAGCTGACCATACATACGGTGGCCTGTCCACATACCCGTGTATTAACAATAATATAGCAGTTGACCCTACATACGGTGGCCTGTCCACATACCCGTGTATAAACAATAGTATAGCAGCTGACCCTACATACGGTGGCCTGTTCACATACCCGTGTATAAACAATAATATAGCAGCTGACCCTACATACGGTGGCCTGTTCACATACCAGTGTATAAACAATAGTATAGCAGCTGACCCTACATACGGTGGCCTGTCCACATACCAGTGTATAAACAATAATATAGCAGCTGACCCTACATACGGTGGCCTGTCCACATACCCGTGTATAAACAATAATATAGCAGTTGACCCTACATACGGTGGCCTGTCCATATACCCGTGAATTAACAATAATATAGCAGATGACACTACATACGGTGGCCTGTCCACATACCCGTGAATTAACAATAATATAGCAGATGACACTACATACGGTGGCCTGTCCACCATACCCGTGAATTAACAATAATATAGCAGATGACACTACATACGGTGGCCTGTCCACCATACCCGTGTATAAACAATAGTATAGCAGCTGACCCTACATACGGTGGCCTGTCCACATCCCCGTGTATAAACAATAATATAGCAGCTGACCCTACATACGGTGGCCTGTCCACATACCAGTGTATAAACAATAATATAGCAGCTGACCCTACATACGGTGGCCTGTCCACATACCCGTGTATTAACAATAATATAGCAGTTGACCCTACATACGGTGGCCTGTCCACATACCCGTGAATTAACAATAATATAGCAGATGACACGACATACGGTGGCCTGTCCACATACCCGTGAATTAACAATAATATAGCAGATGACACTACATACGGTGGCCTGTCCACATACCCGTGAATTAACAATAATATAGCAGATGACACTACATACGGTGGCCTGTCCACCATACCCGTGAATTAACAATAATATAGCAGATGACACTACATACGGTGGCCTGTCCACCATACCCGTGTATAAACAATAGTATAGCAGCTGACCCTACATACGGTGGCCTGTCCACATCCCCGTGTTTAAACAATAATATAGCAGCTGACCCTACATAAGGTGGCCTGTCCACATACCCGTGTATAAACAATAATATAGCAGCTGACCCTACATACGGTGGCCTGTCCACATACCCGTGTATTAACAATAATATAGCAGCTGACCCTACATAAGGTGGCCTGTCCACATACCAGTGTATAAACAATAATATAACAGCTGACCATACATACGGTGGCCTGTCCACATACCCGTGTATTAACAATAATATAGCAGTTGACCCTACATACGGTGGCCTGTCCACATACCCGTGAATTAACAATAATATAGCAGATGACACTACATATGGTGGCCTGTCGACATACCCGTGAATTAACAATAATATAGCAGATGACACTACATACGGTGGCCTGTCCACATACCCGTGAATTAACAATAATATAGCAGCTGACCCTACATAAGGTGGCCTGTCCACATACCCGTTTATTAACAATAATATAGCAGCTGACCCCACATACGTTGGCATGTCCACATACCCGTGTATAAACAATAGTATAGCAGCTGACCCTACATACGGTGGCCTGTCCACATACCAGTGTATAAACAATAATATAGCAGCTGACCCCACATACGGTGGCCTGTCCACATACCCGTGTATAAACAATAGTATAGCAGCTGACCCTACATACGGTGGCCTGTTCACATACCCATGTATAAACAATAGTATAGCAGCTGACCCTACATACGGTGGCCTGTCCACATACCCGTGTATACACAATAATATAGCAGCTGACCCTACATACGGTGGACTGTCCACATACCAGTGTATAAACAATAATATAGCAGCTGACCCCACATGCGGTGGCCTGTCCACATACCCGTGTATTAACAATAATATAGCAGCTGACCCTACATGCGGTGGCCTGTCCACATACCCGTGTATAAACAATAGTATAGCAGCTGACCCTACATACGGTGGCCTGTTCACATACCCATGTATTAACAATAATATAGCAGCTGACCCTACATACGGTGGCCTGTCCACATACCCGTGTATTAACAATAATATAGCAGATGACACTACATACGGTGGCCTGTCCACATACCCGTGAATTAAAATTAATATAGCAGCTGACCCTACATACGGTGGCCTGTTCACATACCCGTGTATAAACAATAATATAGCAGCTGACCCCACATACGGTGGCCTGTCCACATACCCGTGTATAAACAATAGTATAGCAGCTGACCCTACATACGGTGGCCTGTCCACATACCCGTGTATTAACAATAATATAGCAGTTGACCCTACATACGGTGGCCTGTCCACATACCCGTGTATTAACAATAATATAGCAGCTGACCTTTCATACGGTGGCCTGTCCACATACCCGTGTATTAACAATAATATAGCAGCTGATCCTACATACGGTGGCCTGTCCACATACCCATGTACTAACAATAATATAGCAGCTGACCCTACATACGGTGGCCTGTCCACATACCCGTGTATTAACAATAATATAGCAGCTGACCCTTCATACGGTGGCCTGTCCACATACCCATGTAATAACAATAATATAGCAGCTGACCCTACATACGGTGGCCTGTCCACATACAGGTGTATTAACAATAATATAGCAGCTGACCCTACATACGGTGGCCTGTCCACATACCCGTGTATAAACAATAATATAGCAGCTGACCCTACATACGGTGGCCTGTCCACATACCCGTGTATTAACAATAATATAGCAGCTGACCCTACATACGGTGGCCTGTCCACACACCCGTGTATAAACAATACTATAGCAGCTGACCCTACATAAGGTGGCCTGTCCAACTACAGGTGTATTAACAATAATATAGCAGCTGACCCTACATACGGTGGCCTGTCCACATACAGGTGTATTAACAATAATATAGCAGCTGACCCTACATACGGTGGCCTGTCCACATCCCCGTGTATAAACAATACTATAGCAGCTGACCCTACATAAGGTGGCCTGTCCACATACCCGTGTATTAACAATAATATAGCAGCTGACCCTTCATACGGTGGCCTGTCCACATACCAGTGTATTAACAATAATATAGCAGCTGACCCTACATACGGTGGCCTGTCCACATACCAGTGTATAAACAATAATATAGCAGCTGACTCTACATACGGTGGCCTGTCCACATACCCGTGTATTAACAATAATATAGCAGCTGACCCTTCATACGGTGGCCTGTCCACATACCCGTGTATTAACAATAATATAGCAGCTGACCCTACATATGGTGGCCTGTCCACATACCCGTGTATTAACAATAATATAGCAGCTGACCCTACATACGGTGGCCTGTCCACATCCCGTGTATTAACAATAATATAGCAGCTGACCCTACATACGGTGTCCTGTCCACATACCCGTGTATTAACAATAATATAGCAGCTGACCCTACATACGGTGGCCTGTCCACATCCCCGTGTATTAACAATAATATAGCAGCTGACCCTACATACGGTGGCCTGTTCACATACCCGTGTATAAACAATAATATAGCAGCTGACCCTACATACGGTGGCCTGTCCACATACCCGTGTATAAACAATAGTATAGCAGCTGACCCTACATACAGTGGCCTGTCCACATACCCGTGTATAAACAATAATATAGCAGCTGACCCTACATACGGTGGCCTGTCCACATACCCGTGTATAAACAATAGTATAGCAGCTGACCCTACATACGGTGGCCTGTCGACATACCCGTGTATTAACAATAATATAGCAGCTGACCCTACATACGGTGGCCTGTCCACATACCCGTATATAAACAATAATATAGCAGATGACACTACATACGGTGGCCTGTCCACATACCCGTGTATAAACAATAGTATAGCAGCTGACCCTACATACGGTGGCCTGTCCACATACCCGTGTATTAACAATAATATAGCAGCTGACCCTACATACGGTGGCCTGTCAACATACAGGTGTATAAACAATAATATAGCAGATGACACTACATACGGTGGCCTGTCCACATACCAGTGTATAAACAATAGTATAGCAGCTGACCCTACATACGGTGGCCTGTCCACATACCCGTGTATAAACAATAGTATAGCAGCTGACCCTACATACGGTGGCCTGTCCACATACCAGTGTATAAACAATAATATAGCAGCTGACCCTACGTACGGTGGCCTGTCGACATACCCGTGTATAAACAATTATATAGCAGTTGACCCTACATACGGTGGCCTGTCCGCATACCCGTGTATAAACAATAATATAGCAGCTGACCCTACATACGGTGGCCTGTCAACATACTCGTGTATAAACAATAATATAGCAGCTGATCGTACATACGGTGGCCTGTCCACATACCCGTGTATTAACAATAATATAGCAGCTGACCCTACATACGGTGGCCTGTCCACATACCCGTGTATAAACAATAATATAGCAGCTGGCCCTACATACGGTGGCCTGTCCACATACCAGTGTATAAACAATAATATAGCAGCTGGCCCTACATACGGTGGCCTGTCCACATACCCGTGTATTAACAATAATGTAGCAGCTGACCCTACATATGGTGGCCTGTCCACATCCCCGTGTATAAACAATAATATAGCAGCTGATCGTACATACGGTGGCCTGTCCACATACCCGTGTATTAACAATAATATAGCAGCTGACCCTTCATACGGTGGCCTGTCCACATCCCCGTGTATAAACAATAATATAGCAGCTGACCCTTCATACGGTGGCCTGTCCACATACCCGTGTATAAACAATAATATAGCAGCTGATCGTACATACGGTGGCCTGTCCACATACCCGTGTATTAACAATAATATAGCAGCTGACCCTTCATACGGTGGCCTGTCCACATACCCGTGTATTAACAATAGTATAGCAGCTGACCCTACATACGGTGGCCTGTCCACATACCCGTGTATTAACAATAGTATAGCAGCTGACCCTTCATACGGTGGCCTGTCCACATACCCGTGTATAAACAATAGTATAGCAGCTGACCCTACATACGGTGGCCTGTCCACATACCCGTGTATTAAACAATAGTATAGCAGCTGACCCTTCATACGGTGGCCTGTCCACATACCCGTGTATAAACAATAGTATAGCAGCTGACCCTACATACGGTGGCCTGTCCACATACCCGTGTATAAACAATAGTATAGCAGCTGACCCTACATACGGTGGCCTGTCCACATACCCGTGTATTAACAATAATATAGCAGCTGACCCTTCATACGGTGGCCTGTCCACATACCCGTGTATAAACAATAATATGGCAGCTGATCGTACATACGGTGGCCTGTCCACATACCCGTGTATTAACAATAATATAGCAGCTGACCCTACATACGGTGGCCTGTCCACATCCCCGTGTATAAACAATAATATAGCAGCTGACCCTACATACGGTGGCCTGTCCACATACCCGTGTATAAACAATAATATAGCAGCTGACCCTACATACGGTGGCCTGTCCACATCCCCGTGTATAAACAATAATATAGCAGCTGACCCTACATACGGTGGCCTGTCCACATACCAGTGTATAAACAATAATATAGCAGCTGACCCTACATACGGTGGCCTGTCCACATCCCCGTGTATTAACAATAATATAGCAGCTGACCCTGCATACGGTGGCCTGTCCACATACCCGTGTATTAACAATAATATAGCAGCTGACCCTACATACGGTGGCCTGTCCACATACCCGTGTATAAACAATAATATAGCAGCTGACCCTACATACGGTGGCCTGTCCACATCCCCGTGTATAAACAATAATGTAGCAGCTAACCCTACATACGGTGGCCTGTCCACATCCCCGTGTATAAACAATAATATAGCAGCTGACCCTACATACGGTGGCCTGTCCACATACCAGTGTATTAACAATAATATAGCAGTTGACCCTACATACGGTGGCCTGTCAACATACCCGTGTATAAACAATAATATAGCAGCTGACCCTACATACGGTGGCCTGTCCACATCCCCTTGTATAAACAATAATGTAGCAGCTGACCCTACATACGGTGGCCTGTCCACATACCAGTGTATAAACAATAATATAGCAGCTGACCCTACATACGGTGGCCTGTCCACATACCAGTGTATAAAGAATAATATAGCAGCTGACCCTTCATACGGTGGCCTGTCCACATCCCCGTGTATAAACAATAATATAGCAGCTGACCCTACATACGGTGGCCTGTCCACATACCCGTGTATAAACAATAATATAGCAGCTGACCCTACATACGGTGGCCTGTCCACATACCCGTGTATTAACAATAATATAGCAGCTGACCCTTCATACGGTGGCCTGTCCACATCCCCGTGTATAAACAATAATATAGCAGCTGACCCTACATACGGTGGCCTGTCCACATACCCGTGTATAAACAATAATATAGCAGCTGACCCTACATACGGTGGCCTGTCCACATACAGGTGTATAAACAATAATATAGCAGTTGACCCTACATACGGTGGCCTGTCCACATACCCGTGTATTAACAATAATATAGCAGCTGACCCTACATACGGTGGCCTGTCCACATACCCGTGTATAAACAATAATATAGCAGTTGACCCTACATACGGTGGCCTGTCCACATACCCGTGTATTAACAATAATATAGCAGCTGACCCTACATACGGTGGCCTGTCCACATACCCGTGTATAAACAATAATATAGCAGTTGACCCTACATACGGTGGCCTGTTCACATACCCGTGTATAAACAATAATATAGCAGCTGACCCTACATACGGTGGCCTGTCCACATACCCGTGTATTAACAATAATATAGCAGCTGACCCTTCATACGGTGGCCTGTCCACATACCCGTGTATAAACAATAGTATAGCAGCTGACCCTACATACGGTGGCCTGTCCTCATACCCGTGTATTTTCACTGAAAAACATTTTCTTTCTTCCTTCTATATGTTTTAATTGCATCTTTCAATTAAATAATTATAGGCCTTTAGCTAAGCAAAAAGTTTCTACCATTTTTTTGTCAATTGCGCCATCCCTTTTGAAAGAAAATATTTTGGATCTTTTCTCGGGCACAGCTTAATGTCTGAAAGTGAGTGATTTTCAAAATGACTTCAAAAATGGTCATTCATATTCTAAAAAAAACACGTCATTATCTGTAATATACACACGATTAACATATTTTACCTGTATAAATGCATATGTTTTAAGTTAAAAATTTCTCATATTAAGGTATGAAAAGTGTTATTGTCTTCTTAAAAACTCTTTCTATTGAAAAAGAAAATGGATTTTTGTTAATGAAAAACATCAAGAACACATTTTTGCATAACAATTGTATAAACTTTACGTCAGATGTTACTTGACCTAATATCCTAATCAGAAATGACTGCAGGCTAAAACGAAAATATAGATTTTATCGAAATTAGATGTTGAACTCTTGGTTTTGTGAATCGCAGCAAAATCAAAGTGGGTAGAGGTAAATCGAACACTTTTTACACAAACTGACAATTAGTCGTAATTTGTAATCATAAAATGGTTTGAAATATGTGTACGTATGTTTCAAACATGAAGCCGAGACAATACTAAATGTAAAATATTTAAGCTCCATACCTTGTGATTAATAATATTTTGTAAAGGTTTGACCTTTTTGGCGGCCATTAATGTCACCCAGTAACCCGGTCTGCCTATTCTGCATATAACATATATAAGCATTTAAAAAATACATATTCTCACATAGCATCCCTATATATAAGTTTCATTACTGGGCCTAGTCCCTTGTTTGAATAAGCTTAAAAACTCTATCATAAGGATTTTCTATATCAAATATTAAAACATTTCGTCTAACAGTTCTTTATTCTCCTCTAATTGCAGCGGAAGTGATAGAGGGTCTGCCTCGAATGCGAAAGATCGTGGGTTCGATCCCGGTCGGGTCATATTTTTGAGCGACCAGGCTGAAAATCAATTATTAGAAAGCCGTGCATTCGTTTAGATCAAGTAAAACTCATTCAAAGGGGTTTGCATGTTAAAATATATATGGTTAATGACTAGAAACTAGAACTGTATCTCGGTCAGTGTTATAAAACTCGCCAGAACCTCGTCATCGACCTTTGTAGCACTCGCCAAACTACAAACTCTGATTTTCACTTAGGCTTTACAAGTTTGCATTATTCTATATTAAAACACAAGGAGGTTTAGCACTTTTGATACTTCGAAATTAGGGCACCAGTTTGTTTGTCATTTAGACTTTACACGTTAGTAATATTGATACTTCTGTATTAGGGCACCAGTTGGTTTGTCACTTAGACTTTACACGTTAATAATATTGATACTTCTGCATTAGGGCACCAGGTGGTTTGTCACTTAGACTTTACACGTTAGTAATATTGCTACTCCTGCATTAGGGCACCAGGTGATTTGTCACTTAGACTTTACACGTAAGTAATATTGATACTTCTGTATTAGGGCACCAGGTGGTTGTCACTTAGACTTTACACGTTAGTAATATTGATACTTCTGTATTAGGGCACCAGTTGGTTTGTCACTTAGACTTTACACGTTAATAATATTGATACTTCTGCATTAGGGCACCAGGTGGTTTGTCACTTAGACTTTACACGTTAGTAATATTGCTACTCCTGCATTAGGGCACCAGGTGATTTGTCACTTAGACTTTACACGTAAGTAATATTGATACTTCTGTATTAGGGCACCAGGTGGTTGTCACTTAGACTTTACACGTTAGCAATATTGATACTTCTGTATTAGGGCACCATGGAGTTTGTCAATTAGACTTTACAAGTTGCAATATTGATACTTCTGTATTAGGGCACCAGGTGGTTTGTCACGTAGGCTTTACAGGCTAGTAATATTGCTACTTCTGCATTAGGGCACCAGGTGGTTTGTCATTTAGATTTTACACGTTAGCAATATTGAAACATCTGCATAAGGGCACCAGGTGGTTTGGCACGTAGACTTAGCACGATTGATACTTTTGCATGCAGATAGTTTATCACTTAGACTGAATAGATCTCAATAACATAAACATATGTCAACCTAGTAAAACGGCCAACATATTAGAGTTAATTTCCGTAACAAAACTTATATCAACTTAGAAACACCGCCAACATATAGAAGATCGCCGTGACAAAACATATAACAACGTTGTACCACAGCCAACATATAGAAGATCGCCGTAACAAAACTTATATCAACCTAGTAACACCGCCAACATATAGTAGATCTCCGTAACAAAACTGATATCATCCTAGTAACACCGCCAACATATAGTAGATCTCGGTGACAAAATTTATATCAACCTAGTAGCACCGCCAACATATAGTAGATCTCCGTGACAAAACTTATATCAACCTAGTAACACCGCCAACATATAGAAGATCGCCGTCACAAAACATATAACAACGTTGTACCACAGCCAACATATAGTAGATCGCCGTAACAAAACATATATCAACCTAGTACCACCGCCAACATATAGTAGATCTCCGTAACAAAACATATATCAACCTAGTAACACCGCCAACATATTAGAGTTAATTTCCGTAACAAAACTTATATCAACTTAGAAACACCGCCAACGTATAGAAGATCGCCGTGACAAAACATATAACAACATTGTACCACAGCCAACATATAGAAGATCGCCGTAACAAAACTTATATCAACCTAGTAGCACCGCCAACATATAGTAGATCTCCGTGACAAAACTTATATCAACCTAGTAACACCGCCAACATATTAGTAGATCTACGTAACACAACTTATACCAACCTAGTACCACCGCCAATATATAGTAGATAGCCGTAACAAAACTTAAAACAACCTAGTACCACCGCCAACATATAGTAGATCTCCGTAACAAAACTTATAACAACCTAGTAACACCGCCAACATATAGTAGATCTCCGTAACAAAACTTATAACAACCTAGTACCACCGCCAACATATAGTAGATCTCCGTAACAAAACTTATAACAACCTAGTACCACCGCCAACATATAGTAGATCTCCGTAACAAAACTTATAACAACCTAGTACCACCGCCAACATATAGTAGATCTCCGTAACAAAACTTATAACAACCTAGTACCACCGCCAATATATAGTAGATCTTCGTAACAAAACTTATAACAACCTAGAACCACCGCCAACATATAGTAGATCTCCGTAACAAAACTTATAACAACCTAGTAGCACCGACAACATATAGTAGATCTACGTAACAAAACTTATAACAACCTAGTAACACCGCCAACATATAGTAGATCTCCGTAACAAAACATATATCAACCTAGTAACACCGCCAACATAAAGTAGATCTCCGTAACAAAACATATATCAACCTAATACCATCGCCAACATATAGCAGATCTCCATAACGAAACATATATCAACCTAGTATCATCGCCAACATATAGTTGATCTCCATAACAAAACATATATCAACTTAGTACCACCGCCAACATAAAGTAAATCTCCGTAACAAAACATATATCAACCTTGTACCACAGCCAACATATAGTAGATCTCCATAACAAAACATTTAACAACCTAATAACACCGCCAACATATAGTATATCTCCATAACAAAACATATATCAACCTAGTACCACCGCCAACATATAGTAGATCTCCGTAACAAAACTTACACCAACCTAGTACCACCGCCAATATATAGTAGATATCCATAACAAAACTTATAACAACCTAGTACCACCGCCAACATATAGTAGATCTCCATAACAAAACATAAATCGACATAGTACCATCGCCAATATATAGTAGATCCTACATGTAATAACAAAACAGATAACAACCTAGTACCATCACCAATATATAGTAGATCTTAATAACAAAACAGATAACAACCTAGTATCACCGGCAACATATAGTAGATCTTCATTACAACACTTATTACAACCTAGTTCTACCGCCAACACAGAGTACTTCTTCATAACAAAACATATATCGACATAGTACCATCGCTAATATATAGTTGATCTCAGTAACAAAACAGATAACAACCTAGTACCGCCACAAATATATAGTAAATTTCCATAACAACATATAACAACCTTGTACCACCGCCAATATATAGTAGATCTCCATAACAAAACATATATCAACCTATTACCACCGCCAATATATAGTAGATCTCCATAACAAAACATATATCTACCTAGTACCACCGCAAACATATAGTAGATCTCCATAACAAAACATATAACAACCTAGTACCAACCCCAACATATAGTAGATCTCCATCACAAAACATAACAACCTAGTACCACCGCCAACATAAAGTAGATCTCCATAACAAAACATATAACAACCTAGAACCAACCCCAATATATAGTAGATCTCCATAACAAAACATAACAACCTTGTACCAACCCCAATATATAGTTGATCTCCATAACAAAACATAACAACCTAGTACCACCGCCAACATATAGTACATCTCCATAACAAAACAAAACAACCTAGTACCACCACCAACATATAGTAGATCTCCATAGTAAATCATATAACAACCCAGTACCACCAGCAACATAGAGTAGATATCCATAACAAAACATAACAACCTAGTACTACCGACAATATAAAGATGATCTCCATAGTAAATCATATAACAACCCAGTACCACCAGCAACATATAGTAGATATCCATAACAAAACATAACAACATAGTACTACCGACAATATAAAGTAGATCTCCATAGTAAATCATATAACAACCCAGTGCCACCAGCAACATATAGTAGATATCCATAACAAAACATAACAACCTAGAACTACCGACAATACAAAGTAGATCTCCATAATAAGTCATATAACAACCCAGTGCCACCAGCAACATATAGAAGATATCCATAACAAAACATAACAACATAGTGCTACCGACAATATAGAGTAGATCTCCATAATAAATCATATAACAACCCAGTGCAACCAGCAACATATAGTAGATATCCATAACAAAACATAACAACCTAGTACTACCGACAATATAAAGTAGATCTCCATAGTAAATCATATAACAACCCAGTACCACCAGCAACATATAGAAGATATCCATAACAAAACAAAACAACCTAGTGCTACCGACAATATAAAGTAGATCTCCATAATAAATCATATAACAACCCAGTGCCACCAGCAACATATAGAAGATATCCATAACAAAACATAACAACCTAGTGCTACCGACAATATAAAGTAGATCTCCATAATAAATCATATAACAACCCAGTGCCACGAGCAACATATAGAAGATATCCATAACAAAACATAACAACCTAGTGCTACCGACAATATAAAGTAGATCTCCATAATAAATCATATAATAACCCAGTACCACCAGCAACATATAGAAGATATCCATAACAAAACATAACAACCTAGTGCTACCGACAATATAAAGTAGATATCCATAATAAATCATATAACAACCCAGTGCCACCAGCAACATATAGAATATATCCATAACAAAACATAACAACCTAGTGCTACCAACAATATAAAGTAGATCTCCATAATAAATCATATAACAACTCAGTGCCACCAGCAACATATAGAAGATATCCATAACAAAACATAACAACCTAGTGCTACCGACAATATAAAGTAGATCTCCATAATAAATCATATAACAACCCAGTGCCACCAGCAACATATAGAAGATATCCATAACAAAACATAACAACCTAGTGCTACCGACAATATAAAGTAGATCTCCATAATAAATCATATAACAACCCAGTGCCACCTGCAACATATAGAAGATATCCATAACAAAACATAACAACGTAGTACTACCGACAATATAAAGTAAATCTCCATAATAAATCATATAACAACCCAGCGCCACCTGCAACATAGAGAAGATATCCATAACAAAACATAACAACCTAGTGCTACCGACAACATATAGTAGATCTCCATAATAAACCATATAACAACTCAGTGCCACCAGCAACATATAGTAGATATCCATAACAAAACATAACAACCTAGTGCTACCGACAATATAAAGTAGGTATTCATAATAAATTTTATAACAACCAAGTGCCACCTGCAACATATAGAAGATATCCATAACAAAACATAACAACCTAGTGCTACCGACAATATAAAGTAGATCTCCATAATAAATCATATAACAACCCAGTGCCACCAGCAACATATAGAAGATATCCATAACAAAACATAACAACCTAGTGCTACCGACAATATAAAGTAGATCTCCATAATAAATCATATAACAATCCAGTGCCACCAGCAACATATAGAAGATATCCATAACAAAACATAACAACCTAGTGCTACCGACAACATATAGTAGATCTCCATAATAAATCATATAACAACTCAGTGCCACCAGCAACATATAGAAGATATCCATAACAAAATATAACAACCTAGTGCTACCGACAATATAAAGTAGATCTCCATAATAAATCATATAACAAACCAGTGCCACCAGCAACATATAGTAGATATCCATAACAAAACATAACAACCTAGTACTACCGACAATATAAAGTAAATCTCCATAATAAATCATATAACAACCCAGCGCCACCTGCAACATATAGAAGATATCCATAACAAAACATAACAACCTAGTGCTACCGACAACATATAGTAGATCTCCATAATAAATCATATAACAACTCAGTGCCACCAGCAACATATAGAAGATATCCATAACAAAACATAACAACCTAGTGCTACCGACAACATAAAGTAGATCTCCATAATAAATCATATAACAACCTAGTGCCACCAGCAACATATAGAAGATATCCATAACAAAACATAACAACCTAGTACTACCAACAATATAAAGTAGATCTCCATAATAAATCATATAACAACCTAGTGCCACCAGCAACATATAGAAGATATCCATAACAAAACATAACAACCTAGTACTACCGACAATATAAAGTAGATCTCCATAATAAATCATATATCAACCTCGTACCGCCACACGCATATAACAGAAAATCACCATTATTTAACAAGAGGCCAAACAGGGTCTGAATTGCTCTACTGCCAACAAATTGAAAGAAGATGTTTTTTGTTTAGTTCCACTTCACCAAATGATGCAATGCTGCACGTAAAATAGCTAAGACTAGGCCTTGAACTTCAGAGATTTTTTTTTTGGTTTCATTTAAAATTTACGTATATGCCCTGTGGCGGGGTCATTTGTAATCGAATCATTCTTGTCCAAGAACTCGTCCGCTATCTTGTGGTTATATAACTGCTGTGCAAGTCTGGTTAAGATTCAATGAAAAATGAATGCGCTTTCGAGTCTACATTTTCCCTATATAACGCTATGTAAAACAGTTATCCCTGTAGCGGCCCCAAACTTGACCTCAGAGATCCGACCTCAACAAACCTTTAGGATACCTCCATACAATGTTACATGTAAAATATCTAGCCTTGAACTTTCAACGAAAATGATTTTATTTTTAAAATTCGCTGAAAACGTGCTTGTAAACCCGGTGACGGGGACATTAGTGGTCAAATCACACTGGTCCAAGAACTCGTCTGAGATAGTGTGGTTATATACATGTAACCTCTGTGCAAGTTTGGTTCAGATTCAATGAAAAATTAAGGTGTCATCGCGTCGACAACATTTACCCTACATAACTTTTTTGGGTACCTAAATGGAATGATACATGTAAAAAATCTAAGAACTAGACATTGAACTTTCGCGGGGGCATTTGTGGTCGAATCACGAGATATTGTGGTCATATAACTGCTGTGCAAGTTTAGTTAAGATATAATGAAATATGAAGGTACTATCGCGTCTACAAGAAAAAGGTTAACGCACGGACAACGACGACGACGGACAATTTACCATGCCATAAGCTCTGCTGGTCTTTGGCCAGTAGAGCTAAAATGGCAACTGTTGTTATGAAATGTTTTCTTGAAAATAAATAGAAAATGTAGTCATAAATATATTTTCTAGTTTATAGATATTAACTATAGCTAACACAAATGACACGATTTTGCACAAAATTTCGCCAAATCTTTGTCGGCGCAGGCGAACTGTAAATATCCATGGTCAGTACAGCTGCTTCCAACCATGTCAGTACATGGTACAGCAGTGGTGGAAACGTCCACTGAAATGGTAATGTTAGTAAAACATTGACCTTTACATTATTTCATACAAAAAAAAAGTAGCGGTTAGTCATTGTTATTCTTTTGAAATTTTGACTATTTATCATCACGCCTAATAGATCATCTGTGCGTAAAGTATAAACATAAGACACTGATGGCGAAATACATAAACGAAAAGTATTGATAATTGTAAAGATATTTCATTTGAACTTTCGGTAAGATGCTTTATCGTCTGGTACAGGGCCTGGTTGTCCGGTACGATGCTGGATCGTCCGGTACGGTGCTTGATCGTCCGGTACAATGCTGATCGTCCAGTTTGTTGCTGGGTCTCCCGGTGTCCGGTACAGTGCTTGATCGTCCGTTATAGTGTACACACAAATGGGTAGTTAAGTGTCTAAGGTTTAGGGTTAGTAATTTTTATGGACAGTTGAAAATTAGTTGAAAAATAATTACGTGGCTGTTTCTGGCCACTTAAAAACCGCTTTTTATGTGGCTTTTTTTCTTTTACGTGGCTAAAATGTTCTAAAATTTAGCCACACAAGTATACGATTGACGCAAAGAAACCACTTTAATACCCATTCGTGAAAACGTCCGCTTGATCGTCCGGTACGGTGCCGGATCGTATGGTACGATGTTGGACCGTCCGGTACAGTGCTAGATCGTCTGGTAAAATGCTTGATTGTCCGGTACTTTATCGACCGCAACAGTGCTGGGTCGCCCGTTATAATGCTGGATCGTCCGGTACATGTTGGATCGCCCGGTTCAGTGCTTGATTGTCGGTAGAGTCCTGGATTATTTGGTTAGATGCTTGATTGTCCGGTACAGTTCTTGGTCGTCCAGTTTAGTGCTGGATAGTCCGTTACGATGCTTGATCGTCTGGTACAGTGCCGGGTCGTCCGGTAAGATGTTTGATTGTCCAGTACGATCCTGGACCGTCCGGTATAGTGCCGGATTGTTCGGTAAGATGCTCGATTGTCCGGTACGATGCTGGACCTACCGGTACAGTGCTGGATTGTCCAGTACGATGCTTGATTGTCCGTTACGATGCTGGATCGTCCGGTACAGTGGTGGATCGTCTGGTAAGATGATTGATTGTCCAGTACGTTGCTCGACCGTCGGTACAGTGCTGGATCACACGGTATGATGCTTGATTTTCCGGTACGGTGCTGGATCGACCGGTAAGATGCTTGATTGTCCGGTACGGTGCTGGATCGACAGGTAAAGTGCTGGTTCCTGCGGTACAATGCTTGATCATCCAATAGAGTGCTGGATTGTCTGGTTAGATGTTCGATTATCAGATACAGTACTAGGTCGTCCGGTACAGTGCTGGGTAGTCTGTTACGATGTTGGATCGTCCGGTACAGTGCTGGGTAGTCTGTTACGTTGCTGGATCGTCCGGTACAGTGCTGGGTAGTCTGTTACGATGCTGGATCGTCCGGTACAGTGCTGGGTAGTCTGTTACGATGCTGGATCGTCCGTTACAGTGCTGGGTAGTCTGTTACGATGCTGGATCGGCCGGTACAGTGTTGGGTAGTCTGTTACGATGCTGGATCGTCCGGTACAGTGCTGGGTAGTCTGTTACGATGCTGGATCATCTGGTATAATGCTGGATCGTCCATTAAGAAGATTGATCGTCCGGCACGATGCTGGATCGACCGGTACAGTGCTGGATCGACCGGTACAGTGCTGGATCGTCCGTTACAGTGCTGGGTAGTCTGTTACGATGCTGGATCGGCCGGTACAGTGTTGGGTAGTCTGTTACGATGCTGGATCGTCCGGTACAGTGCTGGGTAGTCTGTTACGATGCTGGATCATCTGGTACAATGCTGGATCGTCCATTAAGAAGATTGATCGTCCGGCACGATGCTGGATCGACCGGTACAGTGCTGGATCGACCGGTACAGTGCTGGATCGTCCGGTACGATGTTGGATCGTCCAATCAGTGCTTGGTCGTTACGTAGGCAATGTTTCAGTCTTCTGTTGTGCATTTAGATCTATTTCGAAATTTGCTTTTTCAAATATTTTTAAATTCGCTTTCTCTTTGTTATTTAGATAATTCTTACGAATGGGGGTCCGGGGATATAAAATCTTTTTCCTTATATTCGTGGGTTAAAATTATATGAATCAATGATTTTGTTTCAAATTTCCTTTCTTACCACATATTCCGCACAACCTTGGACAGTAGGTGCTGGCCACGTAAACATCTTTGCAAGCAAGAGGCTGTATGTGTGAATCACTGCAAAAGTCATGATCAGAACAGCCTTGTAATGGCGGCAAGGTATGCTGTGATGCAATTACTGACGTCATTTGTTGTGTTTGCTTCGTTGCTGCATGGGTATTTACCAGGTGCGTGGTGGGTTCAGAGGTTGTAGGTATTGTACTCATGTCTACAAGATAACATGCAGCTAAGCTCAGGTAAGTAAGGTGAGTTTTATAATAATGCAATTGCAGCTAAGCTCAGGTATGTAAGATGGGTATATAATTAAACAATTACAGCTAGGCTCAGTTAAGTTAGATGAGTATACAATTAAACCATTGCAGCTAAGCTCAGGTAAGTTAGATGAGTATATAATTAAACTATTGCAGTAAAGCTCAGGTAAGTTAGATGAGAATATAATTAAACTTTTGCAGTTAAGCTAAGGTAAGTAAGATGAGAATATAATTAAACTATTGCAGTAAAGCTCAGGTAAGTTAGATGAGAATATAATTAAACTATTGCAGTAAAGCTCAGGTAAGTTAGATGAATATATAATTAAACTATTGCAGTAAAGCTCAGGTAAGTATGATGAGTATATAATTAAACTATTGCAGCTAAGCTCAGGTAAGTTAGATGAGTATATAATTAAACTATTGCAGTAAAGCTCAGGTAAGCTAGATGAGTATATAATTAAACTATTGCAGCTAAGCTCAGGTAAGTAAGATGAGTATATAATTAAATTATTGCAGCTAAGCTCAGGTAAGTTAGATGAGTATATAATTAAACTATTGCAGTAAAGCTCAGGTAAGTAAGATGAGTATATAATTAAACTATTGCAGCTAAGCTCAGGTAAGTAAGATGAGTATATAATTAAACTATTGCAGCTAAGCCCAGGTAAGTTAGATGCGTATATAATTAAACTATTGCAGTAAAGCTCAGGTAAGTAAGATGAGTATATAATTAAACTATTGCAGCTAAGCTCAGGTAAGTAAGATGAGTATATAATTAAACTATTGCAGCTAAGCTCAGGTAAGTTAGATGCGTATATAATTAAACTATTACAGCTAAGCTCAGGTAAGTAAGATGAGTATATAATTAAACATTGGCAGCTAAGCTCAGGTAAGTTATATGAGTATATAATTAAACTATTGCAGTAAAGCTCAGGTTAGTAAGATGAGTATATAATAAAACTATTGCAGTAATGCTCAGGTTAGTTAGATGAGTATATAAATAAACAATTGCAGTTAAGCTCAGGTAAGTAAGATGAGTATGTAATTAAACTATTGCAGTAAAGCTCAGGTAAGTAAGGTGGGTATATCATTAAATTATTGCAGTTAAGCTCAGGTAAGTTAGATGAGTATATAATTAAACTATTGCAGTAATGCTCAGGTCAGTAAGATTAGTATAAAATTAAACTATTGCAGTTAAGCTCAGGTAAGTAAGATGAGTATAAAATTAAACTATTGCAGTAAAGCTCAGGTAAGTAAGATGAGTATATAATTAAACTATTGCAGTAAAGCTCAGGTAAGTAAGATGAGTATAAAATTACATAATTAAACTATTGCAGTAAAGCTCAGGTAAGTAAGATGAGTACATAATTAAACTATTGCAGTTAAGCTCAGGTAAGTAAGATGAGTATAAAATTAAACTATTGCAGTAAAGCTCAGGTAAGTAAGATGAGAATATAATTAAATTATTGCAATAAAGCTCAGGTAAGTTAGATGAGTATATAAATAAACTATTGCAGTTAAGCTCAGGTCAGTAAGATGAGTATAAAATCAAACTACTGCAGCTCAGGTAAGTAAGATGAGTATATAATTAAACTATTGCAGTTAGGCTCAGGTAAGTAAGATGAGTATATAATTAAACTATTGCAGTAAAGCTCAGGTAAGTAAGATGAGTATAAAATTAAACTATTGCGGTTAAGCTCAGGTAAGTAAGATGAGTATATAATTAAACTATTGCAGTTAAGCTCAGGTAAGTAAGATGAGTATAAAATTAAAATATTGAAATTAAGCTCAGGTAAGTAAGTTGAAATTATAATTGAATTATTGCAGTAAAGCTCAGGTAAGTTAGATGAGTATATAATTAAATCATTGCAGTAAAGCTCAGGTAAGTAAGATGAGTATATAATTAAACTATTGCAGTTAAGCTTAGGTAAGTAAGATGAGTATTAAATTAAACTATTGCAGTTAAGCTCAGGTAAGTAAGATTAGACTATTATTAAATTATTGCAGTAAAGCTCAGGTAAGTACGATGAGTATATAATTAAACTATTGCAGTAAAGCTCAGGTAAGTTAGATGAGAATATAATTAAATTATTGCAGTAAAGTTCAGGTCAGTAAGATGAGTATATAATTAAACTATTGCAGCTAAGCTCAGGTAAGTTAGATGAGAATATAATTAAACTATTGCAGTAAAGCTCAGGTAAGTAAGATGAGTATATAATTAAACTATTGCAGTTAAGCTCAGGTAAGTAAGATGAGTATATTATTAAACTATTGCAGTAAAGCTCAGGTCAGTAAGATGAGTATATAATTAAACTATTGCAGTAAAGCTCAGGTAAGTAAGATGAGTATATAATTAAACTATTGCAGTTAAGCTCAGGTAAGTAAGATGAGTATATTATTAAACTATTGCAGTAAAGCTCAGGTCAGTAAGATGAGTATATAATTAAACTTTTGCAGCTAAGCTCAGGTAAGTAAGATGAGAATATAATTAAACTATTGCAGTAAAGCTCAGGTAAGTAAGATGAGTATATAATTAAACTATTGCAGCTAAGCTCAGGTAAGTAAGATGAGAATATAAATAAACTATTGCAGCTAAGCTCAGGTAAGTAAGATGAGAATATAATTAAACTATTGCAGTAAAGCTCAGGTTAGTAAGATGAGAATATAATTAAACTATTGCAGTAAAGCTCAGGTTAGTAAGATGAGTATATAATTAAATTATTGCAGTAAAGCTCAGGTAAGTTAGATGAGTATAGAATCAAATTATTGCAGTTAAGTTCAGGTAAGTAAGTTAAAATTATAATTAAATTATTGCAGTAAAGCTAAGGTAAGTTAGATGAGAATATAATTAAACTATTGCAGTAAAGCTCAGGTAAGTAAGATGAGTATATAATTAAACTATTGCAGTTAAGCTCAGGTAAGTAAGATGAGTATATTATTAAACTATTGCAGCTAAGCTCAGGTAAGTAAGATGAGTATATAATTAAACTATTGCAGTTAAGCTCAGGTAGGTAAGATGAGAATATAATTAAACTATTGCAGTAAAGCTCAGGTAAGTAAGATGAGAATATAATTAAACTATTGCAGTAAAGCTCAGGTAAGTAAGATGAGTATATAATGAAACTATTGCAGTAAAGCTCAGGTAAGTAAGATGAGTATATAATTAAACTATTGCAATAAAGCTCAGGTAAGTTAGATGAGTATAGAATCAAATTATAACCGTTAAACTCAGGTAAGTAAGTTGAAATTATAATTAAATTATTGCAGTAAAGCTCAGGTAAGTAAGATGAGTATATAATTAAACTAGTGCAGTAAAGCTCAGGTAAGTAAGATGAGTATATAATTAAACTATTGCAGTAAAGCTCAGGTAAGTAAGATGAGAATATAATTAAACTATTGCAGTTAAGCTCAGGTAAGTTAGATGCGTATATAATTAAACTATTGCAGCTAAGCTCAGGTAAGTAAGATGAGTATATAATTAAACTATTGCAGTAAAGATCAGGTAAGTTAGATGAGTATATAATTAAACTATTGCAGTAAAACTCAGGCAATTTAGATGAGTATATAATAAAACTATTGCAGTAAATGTTGCTGTTGTATGGTGTTAAGCGTCGCTTTCAACGATCGTTTAGTCATATCGCGACGGTGTCTACTTGAGACAGTATACTTAGCGCTGTCACACTAGAGTATCATGCCGCAGACACGTGGTATGATACCCCACTAAGTCACATTATACTGACACCGGGTCGACCAGACCTAGAACTGTCCTCTAAATGCTGAGCGCCAAGCGAGGAAGCTTTTAGTACCATTTTTAAAGTCTTTGGTATGACCCGGCCATGGATCGAACCCACGACCTTCCGCATGCGAGGCGGATGCTCTACCACTAGACCACACTGCGGTAATAGCTCAGGTAAGTAAGATGAGTAGATAATTAAACTATTGCAGTTAAGCTCAAGTTAGTAAGATGGGTATATAACTAAACCATGAAAGATCAACTTGAAAATAAATGTTACGGAGCCGAAGATAAGTAAACAATTTTCGAGCAATAGTTAGTAGGCTAGGCACCCGACTACGAGCACATACCGTGACATGTCGTGGCTAAACACGTTTCTTCGTCCCTATATGATGCCGGATCCATGCATGCTTTTCCACCGAATTCTGGTACTGGATTTGAACAGGTTTTTATACGCATCCGTGTCCCTTCACCACACGTGGCGCTACATGGAAACCATGTGCTCCAACTTGACCAATGACCATTAACTGAAAAATGGGGAAATACGTGTCGTCTAGAAACATTGCACATTAAGCGATTATTCGAGATCTATACCGAGTTGCTGGATCTACTTCGATCTATACCGAGTTGCTACATCTACTTAGTTCTATACCGAATTGCTGGATCTACTTCGATCAATACCGAGTTGCTAGATCTACTTCGATCTATATCGAGTTGCTGGATCTACTTCTGCATCTACATCGATCTATGCCGAGTTGCTGCATCTACTTACTTTTGGTTTTTGTTTTGGAAAGGGGCATTGTTGCACTGTTTATAGCTTACGCCGGATACAGCTTACCGTAAGCTTTTACGTCAAGATGCTGCATATCGCCGTATATAGTTCATTTCTGAAAGATGATGATGATGATGATCATTGTCATCAACACAGTGTTGCAAATGCATGTAGTTGTTGTTGTTGTTGTTATCATTGTTGCTGATGTTTGTAGTTGTGCTGCTGCTGCTGCTGCTGCTGCTTGTTCGTTCGTCCTTCAATCGCAGTAACTTTTTATTAGAAAAAGTACAGGAGTTATATTCTACCGTATATCAAAATTCTTTGAGGGTGTGGGGGCTCTGTTTACTTCACGTGGGGGGTCATAGTATTATGACCGGGGGAGTCGAAATGCTATGACCGGGGAGTCACTGTTTTTCGAAATATAATGACGGTGGGGGGTGGGTCATTTTTCTATGGTGGTTACTTTACTTCGTCATACATAGTTTGGGCATCAACATAATTCTAACAATCATTTTGTTAAGACTTGTACACATTTTTGGCACAGGCACGTGTTTAATTTTGAACTGTGGCCCGTTTTTGGTATTTCCTGACGGACACACTTTTCAAACAATGATCTATTTTCAGAAACAAGAGCACCGCCACAGGAGTCTGGACGCGCGACTTTTCTCGGTGTATGTCTGTTGAAAAGGGCAAAGTTCAATTTCCTATGAAATTTGCCCCCAATTTTTATAAAATAAAAAAAATAGGGAATTAAAAAATCACTGCATGTTTTGTTTTGAGTATTGTTCTATATTATCAGAATGCAAAGTTAAAGTTTTTTGGCATACTATTACCATGAAGAAATTTGAGGCCAAAATGTATGCCAGATGGCAAAAACTGTTTCTAATGGTCATTTTTTCCACAAAAGTTTACTCTTCGATGTAAATATCAAGATAAAGCACAGTCATCAACCACAAAGATATTTCAACTACATGTAGCTTTATGTTATTCAAGTCCCTGTTAGAATATCTTTGTGGTTGATGGCTGTGCTCTATCTTTTTTTACATCAAAGACCGGTATTTATCATTTAAAAGAGTCTCTTTGGGTTAATTGCTGGTTCTCAGTCTTTTCAATTGGCCTGCAAAGAAACTTCAGTGGTGTACTACACTGCATTCGAACGTTTCGGTCTTTTTTGTTGTTTTCAAAGAAAAATCCTATCGTAATACCGACTCTTCCAGACGATCCGGAACAATAACGATTTTTTTTTATTATCATTAGATCTTCATTATTTAAGGTCATTTTCTTGCAAATTACAGGGTATTTTGCCTTCAATTATGTTGAAACTAAGAGAAATCCGAGGAAAAGTTTACAGTGAACAGGGGCTGTCATTACCGCTTAAAATAGTGCATATATACCGTAATCATCTAAATCACCATCATATTATGTAAACGTAAAACACAACGTCATCATCAAAATAATCATCATTATGATTGTCTGAAACATTACGTCATCATCATATCATCATTATGCGTGAAACTTAATGTCATCATCATCATCATTATGTGTAAAACATAATATCATCATCAAAATCATCACCACATTTGAAACATAATGTAAAGATCAAATCATCATTATGTGTGAAACATAATGTCATAATCAAATCATTAATATGTGAAACATAATGTTATCATCATCATTATGATTGTATAAATCATTATGTGTGAAAAATAACGTTATCGCCATCATTATTTGTGAAACATAACGTTATCGTCATCATTATGTGTGAAACATAATGTCATTATCAAATCATCAACATCACTTGAAATCAATTATTTCTGTACCATATGTCGGTAATGCCATACCAACCAATTCCAACTTGTATCAAAGCCAACCATGCATTGCACCATTTTGGTTCGTTAATAATGTCTTTTTCAGCATTACACAGACCACTGTATCGTCCTGATTTTCTCAACAGTCTACGAACACTCACAATTCTTGGAACACTTTCCATCACAGACGATGCTATGTGTATTCTTGGTAAAGGAATATTAATGCCCCGTATTATGCCACGGAAATAAGGGAAAACTTTGTTTAGTGTATATCTGGTTGCCGGACGACTGCTTATGTATGTAAAAATGTATGCTAAAATCTCTGTTGGTAAAGATGTATTGTTGTTCTTCTATTGCACGTTGGACGAACCTTTTCTTCGTTCTCTCATTTCTAATTTTTAACACTTGATCCTTCAAAATTTCTTGACTATCATGTAGTTCAGAGGTTGAGCTGTCTTGGTCAACGGCAGATTCCGTGTTATGGTCAGCAGCGTCAACAAACGATAAAAAGTCGGGTGTCGACATATCTAAACACACAGCATTTTCCGGAAAGTGGCCTAGTATTATTGTGTTGATGTTTTCATGGTTAACGCTGTCATTGGAGACCAATGCCGTATATTCTAGTCCCAAAGTAGAGACTACAAGACATTAGCAGTTGAATTCTCTTGTCAACGCCAGCAGCGTAAGGTGGTCTCCGTAGGTGTCGTCTTTCTTCATTTCTTCGGTGTAATCTGTAAAGCTACCGATTACTTATGGTTCGTAAAGTGGCATATTTTGCACAATATGTTTCACTGTCCTTTCTCTTAATTTCCTATCGCTTGTATGATTTCCGTGCTTTCGGAGCTGAAAAGCAAACGCCGCAAATTGGCAGTTGCCATTTGGTTGCGGATTATGGGATATTTTAATGTTTTCAGTGACTTTTAAATTCTCCAACTGCTGATCGTGCGTGTTCACTATAAAGTATTTAACTTTGTGGGCTTTCTTTTTCTTCTCATCTTCAGATAACTTTCTAGAGTGTCTTTGTGTTTTCATCGTCTTGGCTTTTCATGTTTCCTTTTGTTCAGTGTCTGCAGTTATACTGGTTATATTTTCTACACAAACCCAAGCTTGTTTTGTTCTCCAGACGGCGACTTAAACTTTAAAACGTATTTGTAGCCACTTTTGTTTCTTTGTAGCACTGTTGCTCTTAATAGGTACCGTTTTGTTGGTATTCTTGTCTTCTTGAAAGGAAATCTTAAGAGCACATTCTCTTCAGTATTGTATGAGCTTATATACGTTAAGACGAAAGACTATTTCAAAAGTATATGTATACAACCAACGAATACAGCTTACTGTAAGCTGTATACGTTGTCAACCAACGTATACAGCTCACACGTAAGCTGTATACAGCGTAGGCTATATACGGTGTGACAGGGCATAACTCTTGTTATGTATTGAAAGGTATCAACATTCGTATATTCATATGTAGGTATATATACATATGTAGGTATACATGTATATATGTAGGTGTATGGGATATTTTAAATGAGCACCTGAAAAGATCCCAAAAATTGTAAATTCCGTTGTTGTGAATTTAATTATCTCCCTTTATGAAATTAAATATATATAAATTCACTGTATCTATATGATCCAACGGGTTTATAAATCTGTCCTTTATATAGCATGTGAGTAGTAATGAATCCTTAACTGAATCCTACTCATAAAAAGCTATCACTTTATGTATGTAAATTTGTCCACCCTGTCCAGATGTGTTGCATGTAATTCCAAAGTATATAAGTCATGGTCGACACCAAATTTATTCGTTTGGCAGAGGCCTTGATATTGTATCTATGGTTTGCATTGTAGCTAGGTGCACTTGCCGTAGTCTGGTCTGTACATTTATGTCTTGGTTATTCACAAATAATTATCTCCATATATATATCATGTATTGTGAATGAGCATCTGAAAAGATCCCAAAAATCGTAAATTCCGTTGTTGTGAATTTAATTATCTCCCTTTATGAAATTAAATATATATGAATTCACTGTATCTATATGATCCAACGGGTTTATAAATCTGTCCTTTATATAGCATGTGAGTAGTAATGAATCCTTAACTGGATCCTACTCATAAAAAGCTATCAATTCATGTAGGTAAATTTGTCCACCCTGTCCAGATGTATTGCATGTAATTCCATAAGTCATGGTCGACACCAAATTTATTGGTTTGGCAGAGGCCTTGATATTGTATCTATAGTTTGCATTGTAGCTAGAAGCACTCGCCGTAGTCTGGTCTGTACATTTATGTCTTGGTTATTCACAAATGATTATCTCCATATATATATATATATATATATATATATATATAGGTATACATATACATTTGTAGGTATATATATATATATATATATATGTAGGTATGCATAGCCACCTGCCTACTTTGTATGTTTTATCAATTTTGAGATAATTTAACATTTAGTTCATACACGTGTTATAAATAATGTACATACCAGGACAATTTTTCAGGAAACATTGCATAGATTCCTGATTGTTTCCTACACAGCGGAGACCTCCGTTAGATGGCGCTGGGTGGTCACAAGTTCTTACCCTCTGTGTAGTTCCATTGCCGCACGTCGTGGAACATGACGCCCATGGTTGCCATTGCGACCAAACACCATTTACTACAGTGTGGGAATATAATGATAAAACGGTGCAAAACCAAACATTGCAGTTTATGAGAATGTTGTGCCCGTCATATTTCTCACACAAGCACACCAGTGTTAACTTTAGTTTTCAATCCACTGATTAATGAATTACCATCTAAGCTGTCACCTTCCCTGACGGAACAACGATTAGAATTTTGAATTTTAATTACTAGTAATTGTATTTTGCGCGTGAATTTTCTTTTAAATTATTTAATATGCATACACGACCTCTTTCCGATGTGCAGTTAATGTCATTAACGGTTATTGCACGTTTCATTTTTTTTTGCTTAAAGCAACACATCCACGTTTAAACTTTTTTAAAAAAAAATTCCAATTGAGTTGTGAGCACATTTCCCATACATAAATATATGGTCAGTGAGCTGTATATGTGCTAACAAACACTATCTAGAACGCTTTAGAATTATAAAAAAGATGTTCAAATTATAAAGCGTGACAAACGCTTTATAAATTATTTTTAAATTGCCGAGGATTCCAACTTGGCTTCAAATTGAATTATGCAAGTCGTATTAAAAAACTTCACGTTTTAGTGCGTAGTGTACTTTACCTGCCTTGAAAGTCATTTTGACAATTTATTTTGACTCGGGTGAGTTACACACTTGTTTTATAAAGTGTTAGTCACGCATTATAATTTGGGCATCATTTTGCTCGGGATTGTGTTTATATGCTCATATACAGCTAATTGATCATATGTTTGTATGGGAAATGTGCTCATAAATCAATTATTTTTTTTTTTAAAAGTTCAAACGTGGATGTGTTGCTTTAATATATATGCATAATATATTGAAGTTCACAAATGTATAAATGTTTAAACGTGTTTTTGTGCACGCCGTCTGTCTGATTGATGTTCATACGCAGTCTTCTTACATATATGGAAATAAACTAATACAAAACGCCAAACTGAGGTTCGATATTTGTATTGCGTCTTTCAAAATTCGGCATGAATGTAACCCTAACATTCTCAGCATCTAATATTGAAAAGCTACGCGCTTACCAATCTCCTTCGCAAAGTTATCGTTCGTTACACTCACTGCAATAAGTCAGGTGTGTTAGAGAGTATACACTAACATATAAATAAGCCAGTTTGGTGATCATCGCGTGACACTTTATATTATGATTTGACGCTAAGGTATTTCTTCAAATAGGCTATTGAGTGTTCTAAGGCTGTTTCTCTGCCTTGTACATGTTGTATATCAATTCAAAGCTTATTATATTATGCAGTCTCCTTGTGCAAGGACATGTATATAATTCATTGCCGTGTGCAATGATTTGGTTGAATAAATTAACACTAAATTTTAATTACCCGGGCATTCCATTAAGAAACATTCCTGTGTTTCAATACCGTCACCTGTACAGTTGAGGCCCCCGTTAGAGGGCGGTGGATTATCACATTGTCTGGTCCTTTTGACAAGTCCTTTGTTGCATGTTGTAGAACACGTGCTCCAGGACTGCCATTGTGACCAGATGCCGTCAACTACAACAAATGCATTATGAAAATATTTAAGTTTTCTCTTTCAAGATTTCAATAAAACCTCAATCGGTTGATCTAATATGCTGTATATGATTAAAGTCTCAATAATTTGTAAACGGCCAGGAAATGTAATCCACGCGGCAATCTACAGTAGACCCGTATGGTGTAAAAACAAGTGTCAATATACAGTAGACCCGTAGGGTGTTGAACAAGTGGCAATATACAGTAGACCCGTAGGGTGTTAAAACAAGTGGCAATCTACAGTAGACCCATCGGGTGTTAAAACAAGTGGCAATCTACAGTAAACCCGTAGGGTGTTAAAACAAGTGACAATCTACAGTAGACCCGTAGGGTGTTGAACAAGTGACAATATACAGTAAACCCGTAGGGTGTTAAAACAAGTGACAATCTACAGTAAACCCGTAGGGTGTTAAAATAAGTGGCAATCTACAGTAGACCCATAGGGTGTTAAAACAAGTGACAATCTACAGTAGACTCGTAGGGTGTTAAAACAAGTAGAAATATAAAGTAGACCCGTAGGGTGTTGAACAAGTGGCAATATACAGTAGGCCCGTATGGTGTTAAAACAAGTGGCAATTTACAGTAAACCCGTCGGGTGTTAAAACAAGTGGCAATCTACAGTAGACCCGTAAGGGGTTTAAACAAGTGGCAATATACAGTAGACCCGTAGAGTGTTGAACAAGTGGCAATATACAGTAGACCGGTAGGGCGTTTAAACAAGTGGTAATCTACAGTAGACCTGTAGGGTATTAAAACAAGTGGCAACCTACAGTAGACCCGTAGGGTGTTAAAACAAATGGCAATCTACAGTAGTCCCAAAGGGTGTTAAAACAAGTGACAATCTACAGTAGACCCGTAGGGTGTTAAAACAAGTAGCAATATAAAGTAGACACGTAAGGTGTTGAACAAGTGGCAATATACAGTAGACCCGTAAGGTGTTAAAACAAGTGGCAATTTACAGTAGACCCGTCGGGTGTTAAAACAAGTGGCAATCTACAGTAGACGCGTAGGGTGTTTAAACAAGTGGCAATATACAGTAAACCCGTAGGGTGTTAAAACAAGTGGCAATATACAGTAGACCCGTAGGGTGTTAAAACAAGTGGCAATCTACAGTAGACCTGTAGGGTGTTAAAACAAGTGGCAATCGACAGTAGACCCGTAGGGTGATAAAACAAGTGGCAATCTACAGTAGACCTGTAGGGTGTTACATTGTAAAACAAGTGACAATGTACAGTAGACCTGTAGGGTTTTAAAACAAGTGGCAACCTACAGTAGACCCGTAGGGTGTTAAAACAACTGGCAATCTACAGTAGACCTGTAGGGTGTTTAAACAAGTGGCAATCGACAGTAGTCCCCTAGGGTGTTAAAACAAGTGGCAATCTACAGTAGACCTGTAGGGTGTTAAAACAAGTGACAATCTACAGTAGACCTGTAGGGTTTTAAAACAAGTGGCAACCTACAGTAGTTCCGTAGGGTGTTAAAACAAGTGGCAACCTACAGTAGTCCCGTAGGATGTGAAAACAAGTGGCAATCTACAGTAGTCCAATAGTGTGTTAAATCAAGTGGCAATCTACAGTAGTCCCGTAGGGTGTTAAAACAAGTGACAATCTACAGTAGTGCCGTAGGTCGTTAAAACAAGTGGCAATCTACATTAGTCCCGTAGGGTTTTTAAAACAAGTGGCAATCTACAGTAGTCCCGTAGGGTGTTAAAACAAGTGGCAACCTACAGTAGTCCCGTAGGGTGTTAAAACAAGTGGCAATCTACAGTAGTCCCGTAGGTTGTTAAAACAAGTAGAAATCTACAGTAGTCACGTAGGGTGTTAAAACAAGTGGCAATCTACAGTAGTCCCGTATGGTGTTAAAACGAGTGGCAATCTACAGTAGTCCCGTAGGGCGTTAAAATAACTGCCAATATACAGATAGGTGTAGGATGTTAAAATAAGTGGCAATCTACAGTAGTCCCATAGGGTGTTAAAACAAGTTGCAATCTACAGTAGTCCCGTAGGTTGTTAAAACAAGTGGCAATCTACAGTAGACCTGTAGGGTGTTAAATCAAGTGGCAATCTACAGTAGTCCCGTAGGTTGTTAAAACAAGTGGCAATATACAGTAGACCTGTAGGGTGTTAAATCAAGTGGCAATCTACAGTAGTTCCGTAGGGTGTTAAAACAAGTGGCAATCTACAGTAGTTCCGTAGGGTGTTAAATCAAGTGGCAATCTACAGTAGTCCCGTAGGGTGTTAAAACAAGTGGCAATCTAAAGTAGGGTGTTTAAACGAGTGGCAATCTACAGTAGTCCCGTAGCTTTTTAAAACGAGTGGCAATCTACAGTAGTCCCGTAGGGTGTTAATACAAGTGGCAATCTACAGTAGTCCCGTGGGTTGTTAAAATAAGTGGCAACCTACAGTAGTCCCGTAGGATGTGAAAACAAGTGGCAATCTGCAGTAGTCCAATAGGGTGTTAAATCAAGTGGCAATCTAAAGTAGTGCCGTAGTGTGTTAAAACAAGTGGCAATCTACAGTAGACCTGTAGGGTGTTAAAACAAGTGGCAATCTACAATAGATCCGTAGGGTTTTTAAACAAGTGGCAATCTAAAGTAGACCCGTCGGGTGTTAAAACAATTGGCAATCTACAGTAGACCCGTACGGTGTTAAAACAAGTGGCAACCTACAGTAGACTCGTAGGGTGTTGTAACAAGTGGCAATCTACAGTAGACCCGTAGGGTTTTTAAACAAGTGGCAATCTAAAGTAGACCCGTAGGGTGTTAAAACAAGTGGCAATATACAGTAGATCCGAAGGGTGTTAAAACAAGTGGCAATCGACAGTAGTCCCGTAGGGTGTTAAAACAAGTGGCAATCTACAGTAGACCTGTAGGGCGTTAAAACAAGTGACAATCTACAGTAGACCTGTAGGGTTTTAAAACAAGTGGCAACCTACAGTAGTCCCGTCAGGTGTTAAAACAACTGGCAATCTACAGTAGACCTGTAGGGTTTTAAAACAAGTGGCATCCTACAGTAGTCCCGTAGGGTGTTAAAATAATTGCCAATCTACAGTGGTCCCATAGGGTGTTAAAACAAGTGGCAATCTACAATAGTCCCGTAGGGTGTTAAAATAAAAGCCAATCTAAAGTAGACGTGTAGGATGTTAAAACAAGTGGCAACCTACAGTAGTCCCATAGGGTGTTAATCAAGTGGCAATCTACAGTAGTCCCGTAGAGTGTTAAAACAAATTGTAATCTACAGTAGTCCCGTAGATTGTTAAAACAAGTGGCAATCTACAGTAGTCCCATAGGGTGTTGAAACAAGTGCCAATCGACAGTAGACATGTAGGTTGTTAAAACAAGTAGCAATCTACATTAGTCCCATAGGGTGTTAAATCAAGTGGCAATCTACAGAAGTCCCGTAGGGTGTTAAAACAAGTGGCAATCTACAGTAGACCCGTAGGTCGTTAAAACAAGTGGAAATCTACAGTAGTCCCGTGGGGTTTTAAAACAAGTGGCAATCTACAGTAGTCCCGTAGGGTGTTAAAACAAGTGGCAATCTATAGTAGTCCCGTAGGGTGTTAAAACAAGTGGCAATCTACAGTAGTCCCGTAGGTTGTAAAACAAGAAGAAATCTACAGTAGTCACGTAAGGTGTTAAAACAAGTGGCAATCTATAGTAGTCCCGTAGGGTGTTAAAACAAGTGGCAATCTACAGTAGTCCCGTAGGTTGTAAAACAAGAAGAAATCTACAGTAGTCACGTAAGGTGTTAAAACAAGTGGCAATCTACAGTAGTCCCGTATGGTGTTAAAACGAGTGGCAATCTACAGTAGTTCCGTAGGGCGTTAAAATAAGTGCCAATCTACAGAGACGTGTAGGATGTTAAAATAAGTGGCAATCTACAGGAGTCCCATAGGGTGTTAAAACAAGTGGCAATCTACAGTAGTCCCGTAGGTTGTTAAAACAAGTGCCAATCTACAGTAGACCTGTAGGGTGTTAAAACAAGTGGCAATCTACAGTAGTCACGTAGGGTGTTAAAACAAGTGGTAATCTAAAGTAGTCCCGTAGGGTGTTAAAACGAGTGGTAATCTACAGTAGTCCCGTAGGGTGTTAATACAAGTGGCAATCTACAGTAGTCCCGTAGGGTGTTAAAATAAGTGGCAATCTACAGTAGACGTGTAGGGTGTTAAATCAAGTGACAATCTACAGTAGTCCCGTAATGTGTTAAAACAAGTGGCAATATACAGTAGACCTGTAGGGTGTTAAAACAAGTGGCACTCTACAATAGATCCGTAGGGTTTTTAAACAAGTGGCAATCTAAAGTAGACCCGTAGGGTGTTAAAACAATTGGCAATCTACAGTAGACCCGTAGGGTGTTAAAACAAGTGCCAACCTAGAGTATACCCGTAGGGTGTTAAAACAAGTGGCAATCTACAGTAGACTCGTAGGGTTTTTAAACAAGTAGATATCTAAAGTAGACCCGTAGGGTGCTAAAACAATTAGCAATCTTCAGTAGATCCGTAGGGTGTTAAAACAAGTGCCAACCTACAGTAGACCCGTAGGGTGTTAAAACAAGTGGCAATCTACAGTAGACCCGGAGGGTGTAAAATGAAGTGCCAATCTACAGTAGACCCGTTCGGTGTTTAAAACAAGTGGCAATCTACAGTAGACCCGTAGGGTGTTAAAACGAGTGGCAATCTACAGTAGACAGGTAGGGTGTTAAAATAAGTGCTAATCTACAGTAGACCCGTAAGGTGTTAAAACAAGTTGCAATCTACAGAAGACCTATAGGGTGTTGAAACAAGTGGCAATCTACAGTAGACCCGTTGGGTGTTAAGTCAAGTTGCAATCTACAGTACACCCGCAGGGTGTTAAAACAAGTGGCAATCTACAGTACATCTGAAGGGGTTTAAATCAAGTGCCAATCTACAGTAGTCCCGTATGGTGTTAAATCAAGTGCCAATCAACAGTAGTCCCGTATGGTGTTAAATCAAGTTGTAATCTACAGTAGACCCGCAGGGTGTTAAAACAAGTGGCAATCTACAGTACATCTGAAGGGGTTTAAATCAAGTGCCAATCTACAGTAGTCCCGTATGGTGTTAAATCAAGTGCCAATCTACAGTAGTCCAGTAGCGTGTTAAAACAAGTGACCATCTGTATTAGACCCGTATGCTGTTAAAACAAGTGGCAATCTATAGTAGTCCCGTAGTGTGTTAAAACAAGTGACCATCTGTATTAGACCCGTATGCTGTTAAATCAAGTGCCAATCTACAGTAGTCCCGTAGGGTGTTAAAACAAGTGGCAATCTAGAGTAGTCCCGTAGTGTGTTAAAACAAGTGGCAATCTACTGTTGTCTAGTAAGGTATTAAAACAAGTGGTAATCTACAGTTGTCCTGTTGGGTTTTAAAATAAGTGACAATCTACATTAGTCCCGTAGGGTGTTAAAACAAGTGGCAATCTACAGTAGATCTGTAGGGTTTTAAAACAAGTGGTAATCTACAGCAGAACCTTAAGGTATTAAAACAAGTGGAAATCTACAGTAGTCCCGTAGGGTGTTAAAATAAGTGACACTCTACAGTAGACCTGTAGGGTGTTAAAACTAGTGGCAATCTACAGTAGTCCCGTAGGGGTTTAAAACAAGTGGCAATCTACAGTAGTCCTGTAGGGTGTTAAAGTAAGAGCCAATCTACAGTAGACCAGTAGGGTGTTAAAACAAGAGAGAATCTGCAGTATTCTGTAGGGTGTTAAAACAAGTGGTAATATACAGTAGTCCCGTAGGGTGTTAAAACAAGTGGCAATGTACAGTAAACCCGTAGGGTGTTAAAACTAGTGGCAATCTACAGAAAACCTATAGGGTGTTGAAACAAGTGACAATCTACAGTAGACCCGTAGGGTGTTAAAACTAGTGGCAATCAACAGTAGTCCCTTAGTGTTAAAACAAGTGGCAATCTAGAGTAAACCCGTAGTGTGTTAAAACAAGTGGTAATCTACAGTAGACCTATTTGGTGTTGAAACAAGTGCCAATCTACAGTAGACCCGTTGGGTGTTAAATCAAGTTGCAATCCACAGAAGACCCGTAAGGTGTTAAATCAATTGGCAATCTACAGTAAATTTGAAGGGATTTAAATCAAGTGCCAATCTACAGTAGTCCTGTAATGTGTTAAAACAAGTGGTAATCTACAGTAGTCCTATAGAGTGTTAAAACAAGTGGCAATCTACATTAATCACGTAGGGTGTTAAAACAAGTGGCCATCTAGAGTAGACCTGTAGGGTGTTAAAACATGTGGCAATCTACCGTAGACCTGTAGGGTGTTAAAACAAGTGACAATCTACAGTAGATCTGTAGGGTTTTAAAAGAAGTGGCAATCTACAGTAGAACAGGAGATTGTTAAAACAAGTGGCAATCTACAGTAGACCCGTATGTTGTTAACAAGTGCCAATCAACAGTAGACCCGTATGTTGTTAACAAGTGCCAATCAACAGTAGACCCGAAGGGTGTTAAAACAAGTGGCAATCTACAGTAGTCCCGTAGAGTGTTAACAAGTGCCGATCAACAGTAGACCCGTATGTTGTTAACAAGTGCCAATCAACAGTAGACCCGTACGGTGTTAAATCAAGTACCAATCTACAGTATATCTCTAGGTTGTTAAAACAAGTGGCTATCTACAGTAAACCCGTAGGTACTTAAATAAGTGTATATCTACAGTAGTCCTGTAGGGTGTTAAAACAAGTGGCAATCTACAGTAGATCTGCAGGGTGTTAAACAAGAGTCAATCTACAGTAGACCTGTAGGGTGTTAAAACAAGTGGCTATCTACATTAGACTCGTAGGGTGTTAAAACAAGTGGCAATCTACAGTAGACCCGTTGGGTGTTAAATCAAGTGGCAATATACAGTAGACCCGTAGTGTGTTAAAACAAGTGGCAATCTACAGTACATCCGTAGGGTTTTAAATCAAGTGCCATAAATAGAAGTCCCGTAAGGTGTTAAAACAAGCGGCAATCTACATTAAACCCGAAGGGTATTAAAACAAACGGCAATCTACAGTAGACCCGTAGGGTGTTAACTCAAGTGCCAATCTACGATAGACCTGCAGGGTTTTAAAACAATTGGCAATCTACAGTAGTCCTGTAGGGTGTTAAAACAAGTGGCAATCTACAGTAGTCCCGAAGGGGTTTAAAACAAGTGGCAATCTAGAGTAGTCCTGTAGGGTGTTAAAATAAGTACCAGTCTACAGTAGACCTATAGGGTGTTAAAACAAGTGGGAATCTACAGTTTTCCGTAGGGTGTTAAAACAAGTGGCAATCTACAGTAGTCTCGTACGGTGTTAAAACAAGTGCCAATCTACAGTACACACGTAGGGTGTTAAATCAAGTGCTAATCTGCAGTAAACCCGTAGGTTGTTGAAACGAGTGTCAGTCTACAGTAAACCTGTATGGTGTTAAAAGAAGTGCCAATCTAAAGTAGACCCGTGGGGTGTTGAATCAAGTGCCAATCTTTAGTAGTCCCGTAGGTTGTTTATACAAGTTGCAATCTACATTAAACCCGTAGTGTGTTAAAACAAGTGCCAATCTAGAGAAGACCCTAAGGGTATAAATTCAATTGCCAATCTACAGTAGTCCCGTAGGTTGTTAAACAAGTGGCAGTCTACTGTAGACCTGTATGTTGTTAAAAGAAGTGGCAATCTACAGTAGACCCGTAGTGTGTTAACTCAAGTGCCAATCTATAGTAGTCCCGTATGGTGTTAAAACAAGTGGCAATCTATAGTAGACCTGTAGGGTGTTTAAACAAGTGGCAATCTACAGTAGACCCGTTGGGTGTTAAATCAAATGATAATATACAGTAGACCCGTAGGGTGTTTAATCAAGTGCCAATATACAGTAGACCCGTAGGGTGTTAAAACAAATGGAAATCTACAGTAGACCCGTAGGTTGTTAAAACAAGTGGCAATCTATAGTAGACCTGTAGGGTGTTTAAACAAGTGGCAATCTACAGTAGACCCGTTGGGTGTTAAATCAAGTGGCAATATACGGTAGACCCGTAGGGTGTTAAAACAAGTGGCAATCTACAGTAGATCCGTAGGGTGTTAAATCAAGTGCCAATCTATGGTATTCCCGTAGGGTGTTAAAAACAAGTGGCAATCTACAGTAGTCCCGTAGGGTGTTAAAACAAGTGGCAATCTACAAAAGACCAGTAGGGTGTTAAATCAAGTGATAATCTACAGTAGACCCGTAGGGTGTTAAAACAAGTGGCAATCTACAGTAGACAGTAGGGTGTTAAATCAAGTGCCAATCTACAGCAGACCTGAAGGGTGTTAAAACAAGTGGCGATCTGCAGTAGACCCGTAGGTTATTTAATCAAGTGCCAATGTACTCTAGACCCTCAGGGTGTTAAATCAAGTGCCAATCTACAGTAGACCTGTAGGGTGTTAAACAAGTGGCGATCTACAGTAGATCAGTTGGGTGTTTAATCAAGTGGCTATCTACAGTAGACCCGTAGTGTGTTTAAACAAGTGGCCATCTAAAGTAGATCCGTAGGGTGTAAAATCAAGTGCCAATATACAGTAGTCCCGTAAGGTGTTAAAACAAGCGGTAATCTACATTAGAACAGTAGGTTGTTAAAACAAATGACAATCTACAGTAGACCCGTAGGGTGTAAAATCAAGTACCAATCTAACGTAGATCTCTACGTTGATAAAATAAGTGGCTATCTACAGTAGATCTCTAGGTTGTTAAAACAAGTGGCAATCTACAGTACTCCTGTAGGGTGTTAAAACAAGTGGCAATCCACAGTAGACCCGAAAGGTTTTAAAACAAGTGGCAATCCACAGTAGACCCGAAAGGTGTTAAATCAAGTGGCAATCTACAGTAGACCCGTAGGGTGTTAAATTATGTGCCAATCTACAGTAGACCTGTAGGGTGTAAAAGCAAGTGGCAATCTACAGTAATCCCGTAGAGTGTTAAAACAAGTGGCAATCTACAGTAGACCTGTAGAATGTTAAATCAAGTGGCAATCTACAGTAGTCCCGTAGAGTGTTAAAACAAGTGGCAATCTACAGTAGACCTGTAGAGTGTTAAATCAAGTGGCAATATACTGTAGTGCTGTAGGGTGTTAAAACAAGTGGCAATCTACAGTAGACCTGTAGGGAGTTAAATCAAGTGGCAATTTACAGTACACCCTTAGGGTAGTAAATCAAGTGCCAATCTACAGTAGACCTGTAGGGTGTTAAAACAAGTGGCAACCTACAGTCGACCTGTAGGGTGTTAAAACAAGTGCCAATCTACAGTAGACCTGTAGGGTGTTAAAACAAGTGGCAATCTACAGTAGACCTGTAGAGTGTTAAATAAAGTGGCAATCTACAGTAGTTCTGTAGGGTGTTAAAACAAGTGGCAATATACAGTAGACCTGTAGGGAGTTGAATCAAGTGGCAATTTACAGTACATCTTTAGGGTGGTAAATCAAGTGCAAATATACAGTAGACCTGTAGGGTGTTAAAACAAGTGGCAATCTAAAGTAGACCTGTAGGGTGTTAAATCAAATGCCAATCTACAGTAGACCTGTAGGGTGTTTAAACAAGTGGCGATCTACAGTAGACCCGTAGGTTGATTAATCAAGTGCCCATCTACAGTAGACCCTTAGGGTGTTAAATCAAGTGCCAATCTACAGTAGACCTGTAGGGTGTTAAAACAAGTGGCGATCTACAGTAAAACCGTTCGGTGTTAAATCAAGTGGCTATCTACAGTAGACCGGTAGTGTGTTTAAACAAGTGGCAATCTAAAGTAGATCCGTAGGGTGTAAACTCAAGTGCGAATATATAGTAGTCCCGTAGGGTGTTAAAACAAGCGGTAATCTACATTAGAACCGTAGGTTGTTAAAACAAAAGGCAATCTACAGTAGACCCGTAGGGTGTTAAATCAAGTACCAATCTAACTTAGATCTCTAGGTTGATAAAATAAGTGGCTATCTACAGTAGATCTCTAGGTTGTTAAAACAAGTGGCAATCTACAGTAGTCTTGTAGGGTGTTAAAACAAGTGGCAATCCACAGTAGACCTGTAGGGTGTTAAAACAAGTGGCAATCCACAGTAGACCCGAAAGGTGTTAAGTCAAGTGATAATCTACAGTAGACCCGTAGGGTGTTAAATTATGTGCCAATCTACAGTAGACAGTAGGGTTTTAAAACAAGTGGCAATCTTCAGTAGAACCGCAGGTTGTTTAAACAAGTGGCAGTCTACAGAAGTCCCGCAGGTTGTTAAAATAAGTGGCAATCTACAGTAGACCTGTAGGGTGTTAAATCAAGTGCCAATCTACAGTAGTCCTGTAGAATGTTAAATCAAGTGGCAATCTACAGTAGACCTGTAGGGTGTTAAAACAAGTGGCAATCTACAGTAGACCTGTAGAGTGTTAAATTAAGTGGCAATCTACAGTAGTTCTGTAGGGTGTTAAAACAAGTGGCAATCTACAGTAGACCTGTAGGGAGTTAAATCAAGTGGCAATTTACAGTACACCCTTAGGGTGTTAAATCAAGTGGCAACCTACAGTAGCCCCGTAGGGTGTTAAAACAATTTGCAATCTACAGTAGATTCGTAGGGTTAAAAAACAAGAGGCAATCTACAGTAGAACCGTAGGTTGTTAAAATAAGTGGCAGTCTACAGAAGTCCTGCAGGTTGTTAAAATAAGTGGCAAACTACAGTAGACCTGTAGGTTTTAAAACATGTGATAATCTACAGTAGACCCGTAGGTTGTTGTAACAAGTGGCAATATACAGTAGACTCGTAGGGTGTTAAATCAAGTGCCAATATACAGTATACCCGTAGGGTGTTAAAACAAGCGGAAATCTACAGTAGTCCTGTAGTGTGTTAAAACAAGTGGAAATCTACAGTAGACCCGTTGGTTGTTAAAACAAGTGGAAATCTATAGTAGACCCGGAGGCTGTTAAAGGGTGTTAAAACAAACGGTAATCTACATTAGACCCGTCGGGGGGTTAAAACAATGGCAATCTATATAAGTCCCGTAAGGAGTTAAGTCAAGTACCAATCTACAGTAGATATCTAGGTTGTTAAAACAAGTGGCTATCTACAGTAGACCCGTAGGGTACTAAAATAAGTGGCTATGTACAGTAGATCTCTAGGTTGTTAAAACAAGTGGCAATCTACAGTAGTCCCGTAGGGTGTTAAAACAAGTGGCAATCCAAAGTAGTCCTGTAGGGTGTTAAAACAAGTGGCAATCCACAGTAGACCCGAAAGGTGTTGAAACAAGTGGCAATCTAGAGTAGTACCGTAGGGAGTTGAAATTTCTGTAGAGTGTTAAAACAAGTGGCAATCTACCGTAGACCTGTAGGGTGTTAAAACAAGTGGCAATCTACAGTTGTCCCGTAGGGTGTTTAAATAAGTGGCAATTTACAGTAGACCTCTAGGATTTTTAATCAAGTGCCAATTTACAGAAGACACTTAGGTTGTTAAATCAAGTACCAATCTACGGTAGATCTCTAGGTTGTTAAAACAAGTGCCAATTGACAGTAGACCCGAAGGGTACTAAAACAAGTGCCAATCTACAGTAGACCTGTATGGTGTTAAAACAAGTGCCAATCTACAGTAGACCTGTAGGGTGTTAAAACAAATGCCAATCTTCATTAGACCCGTAGGGTGTTAAAACAAATGGCAATCTACAGTAGACCCGTAGGGTGTTAAATCAAGTGCCAATCTACAGTAGATCTCCAGGTTGTTAAAACAAGTGGCTATCTCCAGTATACCCTTAGTGTACTTAAATAAGTGGCAATCTACAGTTGATCTCTATGTTGTTAAAACAAGTGGCAATCTACAGTAGTCCCGAAGGGTGTTGAAACAAGTGGCAATCCACAGTAGACCTGTAAGGTGTTAAAACAAGTTGCAATCTACAGTAAACCGAAAGGTGTTAAATCAAGTGGCAATCTCCAGTAGACCCGTGGGTTGTTAAATCAGGTACCAATCTACAGTAGACCTGTAGGTTATTAAAATATGTGGCAATCTACAGTAGCCCCGTAGGGTGTTTAAACAAGTTGCAATCTACAGTAGACCCGTAAGGTGTTAAATCAAGTGCCAATCTACAGTATACCTGTAGGGAGTTAAAACAAGTGGCAATTTGCAGTAGACCCGTAGGTTGTTAAAACAAGTGGCAATCTACAGTAGTCCTGCAGGGTGTTAAAACAAGTGGCAATCTACAGTAGACCCGTAGGGTGTTAAAACAAGTGGCAATCTACTGTAGAGTCGTAGGGTACTAAAACAAGTGGCAATCTACAGTAGACCCGTAAGGTGTTAAAACAAGTGGCAATCTACATTAGACTAGTTTCAAATTTCATCATTTGTTTTTAACAATTGTACCAAATGTCCAGGATACGAAATGACTAATTGTATTTTCCGATGCATAATGAAAAAAAGGCGCGAAAACGTCTCTTTCTCCTTATGAATACTGAAGGAGTACAGACGTGTCTTGGACAGGTGAATTATTATTGAGTATTTCTTAATTATCTCTTCCCAGTCAGTATCTTATATTTAGTAAACATGTTTTAGGAATGGGATTGGTGATGGCTTGTTGAATTGTGATAAAAGGTGGAGTTTATTTGGCAGGGTTTCGAGAGAGAAATGAAACTATTGGAAACCACGTGTTCAAAATGGAAGCCGAACAATGAGTGTTAGAAACTCTGGAGATATTTACTTGTTTTGTCGTTCAATGTCGTCTAAACATGATAACAAATTATAACAATAATCTTGTTATATTTATCTTTAGGGATGAAATGTATTTTGTAGTAATGATTTGGTGAAATAACGTGTTTAAAAACGGAGACCATGTCACGTGGTTGAATAATATTATACAAAATGTGTTCAAACCAGCCAACTAATAACCGACTCTAACAGAAATATTATTGAATATTGAATATGTTTTCAAATCAGTATATTTTTCTACTGTTATGTATTTTATACCTCTTTTTTCACAAATTAAGGAGTAAATCACCATCTGTAATTAAGAAATTATTCATGAAGGAAAATATATTATTTTATGGCCTACAGGACACCAAAGATGACAATTGTTACTCAATCGTCAAATCATTTATAAAGAACACACTTCAGATTGACACTGAAGACATAGTATTGGACAGAGTGCATTATGTTGGCGGGGTGACGGCAAGGAAACCTCGTCCGATCGTCGCTATAAACAACGGGAAGTAATGCGACAAGTAGCATACGACTTGATGAACCACGCTAAAAGCAAACGACCAGGACGTAGGTATTCAACGTCCGTATGAGGTACGTGGAATCGGTAGCTGTACCATGCGATGAAAGTGGGACACGCCAAGGGTAAAACGGCTGAAATAGTTGGCGATTAGCTGTTCGTGAACGGCGTGGAGTTCAAGATTTTCGGAGTCGGAAGTACGCAATGAGGGTGTCAGGAGGACCAGCTCCGAGACCTGGCATGGAACATAAATGGACTTTCGAGCAATATTGGCGACATGGACTTCTTTGAACATTATAAATGAATACGACATAATTGTTATGCAAGAAACATGGTTTAGTAAAAAAACATATAAACATAAATATATCTGGATACACGTGCGAACATGTGTATGCTTATAAGACTCTAAACGTCACGAAGGGTAGATATAGTGGTGGTATTACAATATAGTACAAAAATAAATACAAGAACTATGTTATTATAATTATGTGGCATTTTGTGGTTAAAATTATCCAGTGATCTTTTTCGTTTTAACCAAGACTTATATATATATATGTTCAGTATATAATTCAAACATACTTAAACAATTTGATGTAGATATGTTTGATCTTATTGAAGCTGGTATTGAAAAATACCAAGCACTTGGTAAAAAAGTAGTAAATGGAAACTTTAATAGTGGGACATCAAATCTTGAGGATTATATTGTTTTTTGACAATTATAATCCATTGCCGAACTATGACATTGAAGACGGCGCAAACATGGACATTAATAGATTACTATGATCAACGTCTTGTATCTCTCTGTAAAACGTCCAATTTACAAATATATATTGGCGGGTCTCGAATGATAGAAATAAAGGAGCACACACTTTCCACAACAGTAATGTGTCAAGTACAGCAGATTACGTGTTGCTAAATTATGACGTTGTAAAGTTTGGAGTAAATATTCCTACTGAATTCTCGGATCATTGCGCTATATATATGTATTTATGTAAATATCGAGAGAACACCACCGCCTATGAAACCATATGACGCGGACAATAGTACCGAAACATACATCGCATGGACTGATGCGTTAATCCCTGATTTACGGGAGGACCTTTAGTTTAAACATACTTGATTGCCATAAATATACAGTTGGGTCGGGTCACAAGTATTTACAACGTTAGTTACGACCCTTCCCTAAATACAATATTACATAAAAATTAATGCATGGCTAAAATGTTATAAGAAAGTTATACTTTTATAAACAAATACAATGCTTAAGCGAAAGCATACATATTTTCTGAATAGCATACAATATACATGGAAACACTAGGGAAAATAATTAATGTGCGAAATTCTTATAGTGGAGCCATTTCGTGAAAAAATCGTAACAATTTTTGAGAAAAGCACAAGACTTGGCACAAACATAGAACACGGTTAACTGATTATTTTAACACCGAGACCCACTTTCAAAATAGCAGAAAATCCAAGATTGCCGCCAAATTTAACAAAATCCCTATTTGTCTTTATATTTACAGTAGTTAATGATATTGATAACTCTTTATGACTAATGTTATGAAAACATATTTATATTGGTTGAATTTAATGCTTTTTCTTGCGAAAGAAGATTTTAAAATATATCAATATCCAAAATGTAGACTTAAAATCTTAAAAAATAACAACAATTTTTTTTAATTTGAGTATTCTATTATAATTTTGCTTTAACTTTTTAACTTTTTCATAGATATTTTACAAAATATTAGTAACACACTTTTATAAACATATAAAAATAAAGTTCCTAGTGATATATAGCAAAACACTGTATTAATATGCAAAATACAGTGGGTGGTGTAAATCAATATTAATTGTATATTAATACTGATGTGACCGCATATTAACATTATTTTGCGTACTTCACCCTGTAAATGTAACGAAATGTGTAAAAAGCTCATAATTGAATTTTTTTAAAAATGTGAGATGTAATAATATTTAAGTGAGTGATATGAAAAAATATATATTGGTTTAAAATGTAAAAAATACTTAAAATGCCGGTATATTTTTATTGTTCTAATGCTTTCTTGTACTGATTCATATAATTTCTATGCAATACAAATATCAAAACTCAAAAGATAAATACAGTAGACACATGTTTATATATACATGTATAAATTAAGGGGTTTGATGTTAATTGTGTCTGTTGTCTCAAAACTATCAGTTACTAGTTGTTGCTTATTCATTAGTTCATAAATTTAGAATTCAAAAGCATCATTAGTTTCATGATAAACTTTTTTAACAGAATGCAGAGTAATCATAGTCGTTTTGTCACACGCAACTATGTTGGAAGGATCAGCTACATATTCAATCATTGACAAATCTGTTCAGCCTGTTCGTCAGTAAACATCACTGAGCGTCTGTAAACTTTTTTAATCTCGAGCAAACTAACTTTATTGCTTGTGACCTTCCTCTAATAAATTCAATAAAACTGATCAGGTACATTCGAAGATACAAGTATTGAGTATTGTTTGGAAACCTTCACATTGGGACGGCTTCTTTGAACAATCTTGGCAACTGGCTTAGAGGTAATGACTGCATTTAATTAGTGCTCTGAAAAGGGCCGATAATATATCAGAGGGCCAGGTCATTCCTAAAGGCCACCCACATAAAAGAATACATTTCGCCTATCAGGTGACTGCTTGTGCATTTCACATACATATGTAAAATGATTTTGGATTAAGAAACCAAAATACTGATGATGGCCGCAATAAACATTTTTCTTGTTTGTATCACCGCAGAATTTTTTGTAGAAACAGAGTTGATTTTGAGAGACCATAGGATCGAGTTTGGATCCGGACTTTGGCATGAGTGGCCAATCAAAGCACTACTTCCCCGCTTGTCAAGTAATGTCCGGAAGGCAGATCTTGCCTAGTTTTGAAGAAAAAACACCAGTTCTTCCATGTAAAATATGCGCATTGGATCAAATCTGACCTTCAAACAAAACCCAGTGCACAACTAAGAAAACACAATAACAATGTTATTCTTTGTGACACAGTCTAACTGAAATCCAAAACATGGAAGACATCCCAATATTTCGGTTAAATGTGTTAAAACTAAGTATAAGAAGAAAACCCTCCGATGTTAGCAGATTGGTAGGGATGAGTATGTGCATGGTAGTCTTTAACAGGATCTATGATAGAAAATGGGATACATAGAAAGCCACGTGAAGCTCCAAACTACCGGGACGCATTTCTTTGGGTAAATGACACCAAGAAAGGACTTTCAATAATATGCAGTAAATGTGTTAAAACAGGCACAGATATGGCCTTCCACTAAATGTATATGAAAGGTCATGCTAGAAAGCAGTTGATACATATGTCCTGGAATTAGCCATTGATTTAAGTTGACAAACTAATTTGAGTGTGAATTGGGTTGGATTTGGAACTGGACGATGCTTCTAGTATGCATACCGTTTCATATCAACTTGATAAAGAGAGGACGTAGTTCCTGCCAGCATTTCATTCTTTCACGGTGTGTGACAAAACTTCATCATTAATAAGTGGGAAAGGGAAACTACAGAGTAGGGGAAACCGGAAACAAAAAGGCATTTGCAACTATATTCACTACTTTCTGTAAAGAATTCATAAAGGGGTAATGTCATTTACAGAGTGATTTGTAGTTTAAGTTTAGTTTACATTTATTAATTTTACTTCGATTTTGAAACAAGTTCTTATACATATTACGTTCGAAGTCTTCCTGTGTAGAACCAGTACTAAGCATATATATGCGGAAAAAGTTTCTTGCCCAAGGTGACCATATATGGTCGTGGTGGAGGATCAGCCCCACGACCCTGCGACCATGGGTTCAGAGCTCTACCACTGAGCCACGCGCTCCAAAAGTGATTTGTATTTGTCCCAACAAGTAATTAATCAAATGTAAATAAGTCCTTAAAGGAATTGTTCACCCATAAAAGTGACCAATCTTTATATCGACAGCTCAGCTATAACGCACCAAACTAACAGCTTATCAGATATTTTCCTATCACCATTCTAAGCCCAAAAAACAGATTGGGAAAAAGTATTGGAACCAATCTGGTCGTCACTCTACATGCTTAAAAAGCGTATTTAAAAAGATGTAAATGTACAAAGGCTAAAGTATTGTGTACATCATAGAAATATACCAGTAGCTATTGCATGGGTATTTCAAAAATGTAATATTTAATTTGTTCTAGCATTGACTGATGTTGGTACATAATGTCATATTTATTTACCCCATCCACTTTAAGTAGCCTATAGATACAAACCTTTCTTATGCATTATTTTAGCAATTTTGTATCTAACATGTCCATGCATGTCTTTTTGTAAAATTCGATGAACACGTTGTGCAAAAGTATTAAATAATATCTAAATAGTAGAAATGTTTGCTAATTTTGAAGATCTTAGCCATACATTTTTTTTTCGTAGAATAATTTGCCGCAATAAAACCATTAAAATTATTAAATATAAGTATAATTTGATAACATTTGTCATAAAGACTTATAAGATTTCATAAAATACTGTAAATATAAGGACACATGGGAAATTTGTAAAATTTGGCGGCCATTTTGGCGGCCATCTTGAATTTTCCGCCATTTTGAAAGTGGGTCTCGGTGTTATAATAATAAGTTAACCTTGCACTTTGTCTGTGCCAAGTTTATTGATTTTCTTAAAAAAGGCACAATTCTCTCAATATACGTACCATATTGCCCCACTATTAGTACATTGATCAAACAGAGGATAAACAGTAATTTGAAAAGATAATAGTGGAAAGAAGAGAAGATATATACATGTACATGTCAACCAAACATCATTGCTCTGTAATTTAACATTAATCATTAGGCGGTATATGTGGTCGAAAACGTCCACTCTCTTTAATAAACTTATGAACGCATCTAATTAAATATTCATTATGTTCTTGCTTTTATTCGGTGTTTCCATACAAGATAATGTTTATATTCAGCGGGTGAAAGTTTCTTGTAGAATGAAAAAGTTGGACTCTTTGAGTTGTGAATATACTGCATTTAAAGAAATAGTGAGTTGCATTTTCAGTCTCAATTCCACAATCACACAGAGAGGAATTTGGTAAATTATTTAAAAATAAGTCATTATTTAAGTCGCTACACATGTTACGCAAACGTGCATGTAAGACACCGTCAATGATCGGGTACCAATAGAATAATATATTGGAATCTGTTCTTTAAAATAACGAGTTTATTTTTTGATATATTAAGTGATTCGGAAGTACGTATTTCGGGTGATAATTCGTTCCATAGTTTAATAGACGATGGTAAAAATGAATTGGAAACTGTTCTTGTTTGATATATTTCAAAATTGTCCCAGTTTCTGAGATTATATGGATTTATATTTTTTACAATTGGAGGAAAAAGGCCAGTATAAAAATCTTGAACTAAGCCGTTCTTCATTTTATAAATAAGTACTATTTTTTTGTAGTTTCCTACAATGAAATCCAGTCTATTTCTTTCATGAAATCGAAAACTGAAACTGAACGAGTTAACCCTGCTACAATGCGGGCGGCTTCATATTGGAATTTTTCTAAAAAATAAAAAATCATAAATAGCACAACCATCCCAAACAACAGAAGCATACTCTAAAATTGGACGCATGTAAGAAATATAAATTTGATTAAGTGTTTTTCTAAATTTTAAAAAAATCATTGAACCTAAAACTTTTGAGCTTGACGCAGTTATTGTATCTACGTGAGTGTGCCATTTTCCGTTTGATTTAGGGTTAAACCCAAATGCTTATGATGCTCAATGAATGTTAGCTGAATATTATCAAGATAAATTCTTGGTCGCCGGATTTGGTTATTTAAAGATGAAAACAACACTTCCGTTTTATTGACATTCAATTGAACTAACCACCGTTTAGACCATTCTGAAATAAGGGATAAATCATGGTTAAGAATGCCTTCCATATTATCTATTTTAGACGTTGATACTGTAAGTGAACTATCATCCGCAAATAAAAAAAACAATACTTAGCATATTATCAGCAATGTCATTAATATATATCAAAAATAACAACGGTCCTAAAAACAAACCACTGAAGAACACCTGCTGTTATTCTCTTAATATCAGAAGACGTTCCTATAGAAACTTGTTGAACCCTATCAAATGTTAAGACTTATATTGGGTGCCAGAGTAAATGTATTGAAATGGAATGAGCGACTTTAGCGAGTTATCTCCCCAAAATCATAAAATAGGTGGCGCTACCACCGAGTGGGTCCCAAATATCCGGATTGCTTCGGATGTTATCACTCCGCCATCGCCATTGTTTATCGAAGCGTATGACAGATATTACGGATTAAATTGTTGACTTATAATGCCTCAAACCACGTGTTGTGTACCATTGTGTTCACAAAAGGGAGGACACAGATTTCCGAAGGATAATAGTCGTCGACAGGCATGGGTGCACGCAATACGAAGGGGGAAAATCGAAGTTTAAAAGTTGGATACCCTCCGAATATTCTTATGTTTGTGAGAGTCATTTCACTGAAGATGATTATCACACATTAACGTATTCTGGTGAGTTTAATAGCTTCTTAATATTGTGTAAATTATCGTTTGAATAAATAAAAAGATATATTGATACACAGGCGCATATATCGACTTTGATCGGATTTTTGTTCATTCCATCATCATATCTAGAAACCTCGTGATTGGTTTCACTTCATTTAAACATGAGCTTAAGTGTATATCATATGTATTTTTTCAATATACTGGACATATGCAGTGTCTTGATATATGATTATGTCACGTAATGTCACTTGAATAATAGCTTGGATAACATTTGCTCAGAAACTGAGTTCATTTCCAGTATACTACAGATACAGATTGAATTGTCTATTTACTATTCTGGGGTCTTCTTTGTCAGAACAGTTTTATATTACATCAGTCAGTAACCATTCTTACGCACACACATATAACACTTTAGCATTTTCACTGTGCCATAACATTTGTGCTTGATGACACAGATTGAACATTAGAATATATTCTGAATATATATTTTTCTCTCTGTATCCCCGTCAGTTTCTCAACTTGTTTATATCTAAATATGTTTACAGGAGAATGATTAAATCATATCTGAATATGGTACGTTGTAGTGACCAATGCTGGCTATTACAAGTCATATTACTGACTTATTTATGTTATATTTATGTTATATTTATGTTATATTTATGTTATATTTACAGGTGTAACACGCCAGAAGCGAGCACTTAAGAGAACTGCTGTCCCAAGTGTGTTTTCCTGGACATGCCAAGACTCCATCCAGAAAAACAAGGCTCGACAAGATCGAAATCTGTCTAGAACAAACCGTAAGAGAAAAATGTTTGATGACATTACAAACCCTAAAGTGGCCAGGAAGGCACTAGAACCAGAATTCATAGCTCAAAAGCTAGAAATGGTATCAAATGAGCTTGATGTTGGAGCCAGTGAAGTGGTAATAACAGACATGGAGGTTCAATGTGAGATTGAAAATGTGTGTCAATTTGAATGTACATTGGTTGATGCCGAGGTTCAAACTCACACATGTACAACAGTTGACGCTGATGTACAGACGCCTAGATTACCAGCATTCAGCATCTACAACTTCGAACACGATTCAGCAGCTGTGCACTTCTACACGGGACTTGAGAACTATCTGAAGTTTTTCTTTGTGCTTAGAACATTGGGACCTGCTGCCTATCATTTGAACTATATATATCATTCAGTGGTCAGTGTTAGTGTCCCAGATCAGTTTTTTATCCTTCTGATAAAATTAAGGAGACACACAACGAATTTTGAACTATCGCGAATGTTTAATGTTGCAGAGAGTGTGATTACAAACATTTTCATAACATGGATTATATTTATGGACAGACAGTGGAGAGAGCTCAACATTTGGCCCAGTCAAGACTTAGTGAAATACTTTGCTCCAACAAGTTTCAAGAGAAACTATCCCAAAACAAGAGTGGTTATAGACGGAACTGAATGCCCGATCAAAAAACCTAAAAATCCAGCAGCACAACAGGCAACTTTTTCTACCTATAAGAACCGAAATACAGTGAAAGTGTTAGTAGGTACTACACCTGGAGGACTAATATCATACATATCACCAGCATACGGAGGGTCAACAAGTGATCGACAAATAGTTGAACGTAGTGCCCTTACAAGTATGTGCTCCAAAAATGACAGTATTATGGCAGACAAAGGGTTTAATGTTCAGGACATTTTTGCCCCACATGATGTGCATATAAACATCCCAACATTTTTTAAGAAAAAAAATCGTATGTCTGCTGAAACTGTGATCAGAGATAGGAAAATAGCAAGCAAACGTGTTCATGTTGAAAGAATTATTGGTCTAGCAAAAACATTTCGAATTCTGATAGAACCAATGACAGCTACTGAAACCAAATTGTCATCTGAAATTATCTTTTCATGTTTCATGCTGTGCAATTTTCGGAATGGCATTGTGCCTTCATATGCATAAGGTTGCTGTAGCTCTTTAATGAGAATGGTGATTTTTTTTGTGTTGGTCATGCATTGGGTGATATATGAAATGTGACATTTGACCCATGAACAAGAGGCTAAAACCCCAAGTCAAAGGAGTGCCTTTGATTTAATGTATATATGTTTGGAAATGTAAAAGATGGAGATGCTCAGATATATCTGTAATAAATTTATATCCATGGAATCATTGTGTTGATGTTTGATTTTCCAAACGAAATATGAGTCATTTAATGAGATAAAACCTTCATACATTCATACAGTTCTTACTTTTTAATTTACTCTCACAACATTCTTTCTCTACATTCTTTCATTTTCCTTTCAAATCGTTTTTGTAAGGAGGGAGAGAGCGAGCGAGAGCATATGCTTGTGTGTTGAGAGAGAGAGAAATGAACCAGGGTTTGAAATAAATTTAGACAAAATGAACAAATGCAATAGTAAATTACACATTTTATTTATACATAATTTATGTAAAATAAAAGATCATGGAAATCATTTATAGCAGTACAACTTTATATACAAACAATAAAACTAGTTTTTTACAACAATCTCTACTATACATTGAAGTTTTCACACAATACTGCCTAACCAGATCAGACCTCTTCTTAAAGTCTTTTTTTACAACTCCTTGTAAAAGTACTTCTTCAGCACAGCCGCCCTGAAATGATTCCTATTAAAATGAAATAGCTTATCTACCATGCCAGAAATAAAGTCAACATTTCTCTCAATTCTGATATACAAAATATCACTCAGCGTATAAACAACTAGGTCACAATATTGTCTATTAGCACAAAGTAGCTGTCCCTGAATCTGATAGTAGTATGGGTGCTTTGTGCTAAGCGTAAGTTGTCCTTCTGTATATTTGAGATATGGAACAGTCAGTGGTGAAATTTCTTTGTTTTTTGCACTAAATGGACACTTTACTTCAACAATAACATTCTTATCTACCACACCATCAGGAGATGCACCTAAGAACGGCTGACTGTTAGACACAAATATGCCACACGGCTTAACCCTAACATTGTTATCTGTTTCATACTTATGAATGGCCTCCTTTTCATACTTAATTCCATGACGCATGGCTTCTGATGCTTTAAAACTATGTCCTTGCACAAAGGAATTTGCCAAATCATCCAAATTCGTTCTTTCTGTTGCCGTGCATACCCGGGAGAAGTTTGACGATTGGATTCTTTTTCCTCTTTCCTCAAACCACCGTTCGTTCTGATTTTGTCCCCTTGTGTACATCTCAATGTCCTCCCTGTCTTTCTCTGTAACATGCGTAAGTCGACAAATTCTCAGATAACTCTCTTCATGTGTTGACTGTAAATAAGCATGGTCATTGACGAATGCCCTCATGTTGGCTGGTTTGAATGTCTGATAAATTGGGGTTTTTGAAATTCCTCTAAAGTTCATACACGTATTCTGAAAGTAGTCCTGATAATCCTCTGTCTTTCGATATGTTGATGGCCGCGGATCATAATCTTTAATGTCACAGATGTCAGCACCACCTAGGGTTAAGTCTCTTGTCTTTGATGGAGAACCTGTGTGTTTTTTGGCCTTGTGGAATGACTGTAGCTTCTCTGTACACGATGTTTCCACCTTAAAGTCTCCAGTCCTTACAAACTTACAGCATGCATACAACACAGCCCTTATATGCTTACAATGACCAAACGGGCCTTCCCCTGCACCACATTCACACTGTGCCTCATGAATGTAGCCATTCTTCTGCACAGAAATGTCCACAACATAGTTGATGTTCTTCCTCATTTCTGCTCTGCACGCACTTCTAATAAAGTCCAAAGCATCTGATGAACACAGCCGCAGATATAGAATGAACTTGTCGTCGTACAAGTCCACTACCTTCTGGTCGAATCCCACCTTGTACTGGTCGAAGTACTCACAGGCCTTTTCAGTGGTGATCGGTGCCATCTTTGCGTCCGAGTTCACGTCCCTGTAGCCACTGGTTTTTGGGAGACCCATGATGAACTCTGGCAGCAGATCCTCACACTGCCCAAAGTTTTGATTCCTCTCATATGCTTCAAGCCTGAAAAACAGTAAACCAAATTCAATTAATAGTTCATTTTCTCAGTATTAAATTTATATGAAAAGAAATACTCTTTTCTTATAAAATCATAAAAATAGTAAAGAACTAGTTAAATAAATGCAAATCAAAATATTGAGATTACCAGTTTAATATGAATTAATTTACTATTTATATAGGGATTATGACTTAAAAGCAGCTTTTAATAAATAAACTCTGTACTATAGGCCCTTGGATTTTTATCATATGGGACAACACAACATTTAAACATTCCGTTCAGAGCCATAACCATGATCTGGCTCGATTGCATTTGTACTACCCCCCACCCACTTGAGTTGACACGGTCTTGAGCAAATTGTCACATTTTTACAATTATTCTTCCAATGAAAATAGCTCCAAAACATTTTCGGGACATATTTATCATAACGAAACCTTATTAAGCGAAAGATATGTGCAATATTTTCAAAGATAATACGTTTATAAAGTGAAGATCTCATAAGAAGAAGACATGACTGAGCGAATATTTACCTCTCGATTAGTTCCTTCTTTCGTCCAGAAAGTTTTGCATTTCGGCGCCGGAGCTCTGTCCTAAGCTGGGGTAACGATAACGTACTAAACTTAGAAGCCATGGAGCAGTATTGTGTGTATAATCGAATAATTTTGAACTTCGTCAACTCAGAAATATATTTTTTTAAGCGTTGCGGAAGTAGAATTTACCGGAAGTAGGATAGGACCCACTCGGTGACAGCGCCACCTAACAAGCACCTGCTAAAACAAGGGCACATAACCGACTAAGGTCCCTCATTGTGAGCAAAAAGGCACATGTTTACATAAAATTAAAAATAACGTTCTAAATGAATGAATTATTAATTTCTATCCATTTATAATTCTTAAACTAATTAACCAATTTACCTTTCAATCGTCAATTAACCAATCATTCTATCAATCAATCAATCAATCAATCAATCAATCAATAAACCATTTAACTAATCAATTTCATGTTTTAATTATTTATTTACCAATCAATTAACAAATCAATTAATCAATCAATCAAATAATCAACCGATAAATTAATTCATTAATTTATCCATAAAGCAATCAATCAAATAATCAATCATCAAATCATCAATCAATCAATCAACCAATCAATCATTCAAGCAATCACATTTTTTTTATTTCTTTATTTCTTTATTTATACATTTATTCATGTATTGATGTTTTCAAACAAAACTCTTTTTAACATATATATATAGTTAGGTTAAAGAGTAAAATTCGTCTGTTTATGTCAGCCAATCCGTATTCTATACAGGCATACTTAGTATTTTATTGTCCAATCGTTATATTGTACAACAGTTGACCGATAATATAGGAAATAATACCATAGATTATAGCGTACAACAATTTACTGATATATTACGAAACAGTGCATTAAATATATCTGGTTAAAAACGCATTATTGATAATAAACAATATAATAATCATCTAATAAAAAATAAATGGTTTAATAAAGAGTGTTATATGAAGCGGAAAGCATTTATACAAGCAAGAAATCAGTTCACACGCAATCGAAGCGATGACAATAAAATAATATTCCTCAACAAGAAACGTGAATATAATAAAATAAAAGAGAGAGAAAAGAACACATATAAAAATCAAGAGAGTAAGTGTATTTCAGGAAATGCAAAAAATCAACCTAACAGTTTTGGAAGTCGGTAAAGAAATATTACAAGTCACCAGAGATTTTCGCAGAGCAATTAAATGTAAACGATTTCTATGAGCATTCTAGGTCTATGTACGAGGGAGAACAAAGCCAACAACCGGAACAGGAAATAACGAGTTGTCATGACGTCGTCCTCGATGTCCTAATCGCTGGCATAGAATTAAAACAGGCAATTCAATCTCAGAATAATAATAAGGTCCCTGGGTATGACAAATTAATTGCTGAAATTGCATTTGATATTATACAACCATTTTATTAAAATTGTTTAATAAATTATTTGAAAAAAGTGAATACCCGAAATCATGTGTTGAGGGTATGAAGCACACATCTTTATAAAAGGAAGCCGCGAAAATGTAAAAAAAATAGCGAGGAAAAAGTGATCACAATGTTTTTTAAATCGTTTAACAAATTGGTCAACGAAAAACTAGACAATAAATCAAAATCAATTCGGGTTTCAAAAAAGGAAAATCAACAACAGACTATATTTATTTTTACATTCTTTAATTATAAAATTTCTAAGTGAAAAAAAAAGAAAGTATATTGTGCATTCTTAGACTACGTGCTTATGACAATATATATAGAGGTTTGTTATGGCAAAAAACTGATTAATACACGTGTTCGCTCTTAGATTTTAAAGGCCATAATGGCCATGTACTGTTTAGTCAAGGCGTATGTTAAATATAAAAAATAAATAGTCTAACTTCTTTGATTCACATATTGGAGTGAAACAGGGAGAAGCGAGTTCAAGTTTGTTGTCTCTGATTTACAAATGGCAGTATTGATAGTATACATGATACTTTTTGCAGATGATGTTCAGAAATATGGGGGACTATTGAGGCTAATGAAATCCATACTTAATTTTGTAGAAAAATATTGTATACCAAAAATCAACAAATAACGAAGCTTTATATGGTGAATTGGGACGATTACCCATACATATATTAATATGATTAAATATTGGATTAAAATATTACAGTCAGGCGAGCACACAATAACCTTCAAAGTATACAGAATGCTCAAACAGGACGTGGATAATCGAAAAAACTATAACGGTTTAAATTGGGCCTTCCAAATTAAAAATATATTGGACGGAATAATTGGAATGTGTAACTTTTTGATCAACCAAGAATATCATACACAACTAAATATTTTACCAATTAAAAACAGAATTATCGATATTGTTAAACAAACATGGTATTCAACCATCACAAATTCACACCGAGTACAACACTACAGCACATACAAACATGAATTTCTCTTAGAACCATATTTTTCATACAAAATAGAAAATAAATATCGATAAGCCTTTACACGATTTAGAATATCAGCACATAACCTCGTGATCGAAACGGGTAGATAACAAATATAGACAGGAAAGACAGAAAGTGTCTTAACTGTAACATGAATAACGTTGAAAGTGAATACTATTTTCTGCTTGTATTTCTTCCGAAATATGGAGATTTAAGAGTTAAATATCTAAAACCATATTTTTGCAGATGGCCGACACTAAATAAATTTAAGCTAATAATGACGCAACCTTCTACATGAAACAGTATTAATTTAGCGAGGTATTCATTATGCCTCACCAATGAGAAGTACAATCCAGAAATAATTATTAATAAGGCACACATAGTATTTTGTGTAAAAATGTAGACAATTGAATAATGTTTAACTATATAACTATATATAAAAGTATCATTTGTTTTATGTTTAAATTGCTTCTCTGAAAAATAATATTATATTACGATTGTAAATATTAATTTATGATTGTCACTATGATGGAACATTATATTTTAAATTAGTAAATGCAGTTTTGCTCTTAGTGTCTCTATGATACTTTATGCAATAAAATGTATTGAATTGAATTGAATTATTATGAAAATCTGTTGTTCCAACATATATTTTGTTATTTTTCTGTTCATAAAGATGTCTATTTTGTGTGTATTAGAAAAGCCAATTAAACGTGGCGTCTCTTGGTTATTCTATGGAGAACATTGATTATACATAGTTAGACTTTATATGCAGAAAAAGATGGATATCTATACGAAAATTCAGTAAAACTATCATGTATCTCATGTATTGTCTCCTTCAAGCAGAAGATAAATATTTCGGACACTCCCAATACTTATCCTGCTTCTATTATTATCTACTCTAATATTGTCCGAAATATGTCTCAAATTCAAATGACTTGAATATATCCAAGATGAACCAATCTCTATTTCCATCCGGAATGTCCACCATTAAAAAGTGGCTCTACCAAAACATCAGTATAATCTAGATATAAATTGTTATATTTCCCCTAAATTAGCATATACTATAGTAATGTAATTGTTTTATTCTATAGGTGTTCGATCGAAATTGAAATGACCCATTAAACTCGACCGTTGTATGTATCATATTAGAGACAACATGGTTTCTCATGTTGAATTTGAAATGTGTCTAATCTCAAGAATCAGAGATTTTGCTCTCTCTGTGAGATATAACTTCTGCAGTCTCAAACAAATGCCCAGAACTGTGTTTCAACTAAATAAAACAAGGTCTGAAGCACTCTCAACTCAAAACCCCGAACTGCACTAAAGCTTCAAACTTAAATTTCAACCGTTGCCCTAGACTGTGTTTTAACTTAATAAAACTATTCCTGCAGCAATGTTTCGAACCTGCCTCGGCGCATATTCAAACAACCGATCGCGCACTCCCTATATGTGTCGCCGTTTTGACCCCACTTTTTGGACATATGGTGTAAAGCTTTGATCCATATTTCTTTTAAAGGCTGCAATATAGAGATTGTGTCTATCTTTTGAAGTTAACAGGACACACATGTACCCATTTTCAAGTAAAGTACCTCCCCAAGGTTTGTCCATCCGCCGAATCATAGTACATGGAACGTTTTAAAGTACAAACATTACTAAATAAAAAAATCGTTGGCAATTTAAAATGATAAGACACAAATTATTTATGTTCAATTCAATGTATTAGCGCAGCTATTCTTATTAGAAAAGATATTTAACCAACATTATTAGATACAATAACAACTTATGTGAAGTGTACTACATGTTGGTAACTGTCGTTATCTAACAATTCTATATAATTGATAAGATATTTACTACATGTTGGTAACTATCGTTATTTAGTAAATCTATTTGATTTATGAGATGTGTACTACATGTTGGTAACTATTGTTATCTAGTTATTCTATATGATTTATGATATGTGTATTACATGTTGGTAACTATCGTTATCTAGTAACTCTATAAAATTGATGAGATGTGTTGTAAATGTTGGGAACTATCGTTATCTAGCAATACTATATGATATACGAGATGTGTTCTATATGTTGGTAACTATCGTTATCTAGCAATTCTATATAACTGATGAGATGTGTACTATACGTTGGGAACTATCGTTATCTAGTAATTCTATATAATTGATGAGATGTGTTGTAAATGTTGGGAACTATCATTATCTAGCAATACTATATGATTTACGAGATGTGTTCTATATGTTGGTAACTATCGTTATCTAGCAATTCTATATAACTGATGAGTTGTGTACTATACGTTGGAAACTATTGTAATCAAGTAATTCCAAATAATTTATGAGATGTGTACTACATGTTGATAACTATCGTTATCTAGTAATTATATATAATTTATGAGATGTGTTCTTCATGTTGGTCACTGTCGTTATTTAGTAATTCTATATGATTTATGAGATGTGTTCTACATGTTGGATACTATAGTTATCTAGTAATCATATAAAATCTTTGAGATGTGTACTACATGTTGGTAACTGCTGTTACCTAGTAATTCTATATAATTTACGAGATGTGTACTACATGTTGGTAACTATCGTTATCTAGCAATTCTATATAATTAATGAGATGTGTATTACACGTTGGAAACTACCGTTACCTAGTAATTCTTTATGATTGATGAGATGTGTTCTACATGTTGGTTACTATTGTAATCCAGTAATTCCTTTTTTTATGAAATGTGTACTACATGTTGGTAACTATCGCCATCTAGTTATTATTTATAATTAATGAGATGTGTACTACATGTTGGTAACTGTCGTTATCTACTAATTCTATATAGTTTATGAGATGTGTACTACATGTTGGTAACTGTCGTTATCTAGTAATTCTATATGATTTATAAGATGTGTACTACATGTTGGTAACTGTCGTTATCTATTAATTCTATATGATTAATGTGATGTGTACTACATGATGGAAACTGTCGTCACTAGTAATTTTATATGATTTCTGAGATGTGTACTACATGTTGGTAACTATTGTTATTTAGTCATTCTATGAGATTGATGAGATGTGTACTACATGTTGGTGACTGTCATTATATAGTAATTCTATATGATTTATGAGATGTGTACTACATGTTGGTAACTTTCGTTATCTAGTAATTCTATATGATTTAAGAAATGTGTACTACATATTGGTATCTATCGTTATCTAGTAATTCTATATGATTTATGAGAAGTGTACCACATGCTGGTAACTGTCGTTATCTAGTAATTCTATATGATTTATTAGATGTGTACTACACGTTGGTAACTATCGTTATCTAGTAATTCTAAAAGATTTATGAGATGTGTACTACATGTTGGTAACTGTCGTTATCTACTAACTCTATATAGTTTATGAGATGTGTACTACATGTGGGTAACTTTCGTTATCTAATTATTATATATAATTGATGAGATGTGTTGTAAATGTTGGGAACTACCGTTATCTAGTAATTACATATACTTTATGAGATGTGTACTACATGTTGGTAACTATCGTTATCTAGTAATTATTTATGATTGATGAGATGTGTACTACATGTTGGTAACTGTCGTTATCTAGTAATTCTATATGATTTATGAGATGTGTACTACACGTTGGTAACTATCGTTATCTAGTAATTCTATATGATTTATGAGATGTGTACTACATGTTGGTAACTGTCGTTATCTACTAATTCTATATAGTTAATGAGATGTGTACTACATGTTGGTAACTGTCAGTTATCTAGTAATTCTATATGATTTAAGAGATGTGTACAACATGTTGGTAAATGTCGTTATCTAGTAATTCTATATGATTTATGAGAAGTTTACTACATGTTGGTAACTGTTGTTATCTAGTAATTCTATATGATTTATGAGATGTGTACTACATGTTGGTAAATGTCGTTATCTTGTAATTCTATACGATTTATAAGATGTGTACTACATGTTGGGAACTATCGTTATCTAGCTTTTATATATGATTTACAAGATGCGTACTACATGTTGGTAACTATCGTTATCTAGTTATTCTATATGATTTAAGAGACGTGTACTACATGTACATGTTGGTAACTATCGTTCTCTAGTAATTCTATATGATTTATGAGAAGTGTACTACATGTTGGTAACTGTCGTTATCTAGTAATTCTATATGATTCATGAGATGTGTACTACATGTTGGTAAGTGTCGTTATCTAGTAATTCTATACGATTTATGAGATGTGTACTACATACTGGTAACTATCGTTATCTAGCAATTTTATATAATATATGAGATGTGTACTACATGTTGGTAACTATCGTTATCTAGCAATTCTATATGATTTAAGAGATGTGTACTACATGTTGGGAACTGTAGTAATCCAGTAATTCTATTTGATTTATGAGATATGTACTACATGTTGGGAACTATCGCCATCTAATAATTCTATATGATTTTTGAGATGTGTACTACGTGTTGGTAACTATCGTTATTTAGTAATTATATATGATTTATGAGATGTGTACTACATGTTGGTAACTATCGTTATTTAGTAATTATATATGATTGATGAGATGTGTACTACATGTTTTGAACTATAGTTATCCAGTAATACTATGTGATTCATGAGATGTGTACTGCATGTTGGGAACAATCGTCATCTAGTAATTCTATATGATTTATGAGATGTGTACTACATGTTGGTATCTTTCGTTATTTATATGATTTATAAGATGTGTATTACATGTTAGTAACTATCGTTATCTTGTAAATCTAATTGATTGATGAGAAGTGTACTACATGTTGGTAACTATCGTTATCAAGTAATTCTATATGTTTAATGAGATGTGTTCTACATATTGGTTACGATTGTTATCTAATAGTTCTACATGTTTTATGAGATGTGTACTATATGTTGAGAACTATCGTTATCTATTAATTGTATATAATTTATGAGATGTGTACTTCATGTTTGTTCCTATCGTAATATAGTAATTCTATATAATTTATGAGATGTGTACTACATGTTGGTAACTATCGTTATCTAGTAATTCTATATAATTTATGAGATGTGTACAACATGTTGGTTACTACTGCAATCTAGTAATTGCATATAATTTATGAGATGTGTGGTACATGTTGGTAACTATCGTTATCTTGTAATTCTATATAATCGATGAGATGTGTACTACATGTTGGTAACTATCGATATCTAGCAATTTGATATGATTCATGAGATGTGTACTACATGTTGGTAACTATCGTTATCTAGTAATTATTTATGATTCATGAGATGTGTACTACATGTTGGTTACTTTCGTAATCTAGTAATTCTATATAGTTTATGAGATGTGTACTACATGTTGGTAACTATCGTAATCTAGTAATTCTTTATAATTGATGAGATATGTAATGTATGTTGGTAACTATCGTTATCTAGAAATTCTTTATAATTGATGAGACGTGTACTGCATGTTGGTAACTATCGTTATCTAGAAATTTGATATGATCCATAAGATGTGTACTACATGTTGGTAACTATTGTTATCTAGTAATTATTTATGATTTATGAGATATGTACTACATGTTGGTTACTTTCGTAATCTAGTAATTCTATATAATTTATGAGATGTGTACTACATGTAGGTAACTATCGTTATCTAGTAATTCTTTATAATTGATGAGATGTTTACTGCATGTTGGTAACTATCGTTATCTAGTAATTTTATATGTTTTTTGAGATGTGTATTAAATGTTGGTAACTATCGTCATCTAAAAATTTGATACGATCTATAAGATATGTACTACATGTTGATAACTATCGTTTTCTAGTAATTATATATAATTGATGAGATGTGTACTACATGTCGGTAACTATCGTTATCTAGTAATTCTATATGATTGATGAGATGAATACTACATGTTGGGAACTATCGTTATTTTGTAATTTGATTTGATTCATGAGATGTGTACTTCAAGGTGGTAACTATCGTTATTTAGTAGTTATATATAATTTATGAGATGTGTACTACATGTTGGGAACTACCATTTTCTAGTAATTGTATATAATTCATGAGATGTGTACTACATGTTGGTATCTATCGTTATCTAGTAGTTCTATATGTTTTATGAGATGTGTTCTACATATTGTCTACGATCGTTATCTAGTAATTCTATATAATTGAAGAGATGTGTACTACATGTTGGTAACCATTATAAGATTAAAAGATGTGTACTACATGTTGGTAATTATCGTTATCTAGTAATTCTATATGTTTTATGAGATGTGTACTTCATGTTTGGAACTATCGTTATCTAGTAAATTAATTATATATAATTCATGAGATGTGTACTACATGTTGGTATCTATCGTTATCTAGTAATTCTATATGTTTTATGAGATGTGTACTACATATTGGCTACGATCGTTATCTAGTAATTCTATATAATTGAAAAGATGTGTACTACATGTTGGTAACCATTATAAGATTAAAAGATGTGTACTACATGTTGGTAATTATCGTTATCTAGTTATTCTATATGTTTTATGATGTGTACTTCATCTTGGCTACGATCGTTATCTAGTAATTCTATATAATTGAAGAGATTTGTACTACATCTTGGTAACCATTATAAGATTAAAAGATATGTACTACATGTTGGTAATTATCGTTATCTAGTAATTCTATATAATTTATGAGATTTGTTCTACATTAGGTAACTATCGTTCTTTAGTTATTCTGTATGATTTATTTAATGTGTACTACATCTTGAAAAATCAACTGTTTAAATATCCACTAGATTATTTGTTTGAATATTAAGCGTCAAATTTATACCATCGAGGTCTAACAGACGATCAGTTAACCTAACCATTTTTCCTGGTATCCTGGAGGGTTTACCAGTACTTAAGCACCCCTATTGCCGCAAGTTAATGATACCTCGTTCAACTTGAATCAGTGGTGAGAGAAGAACCAAATGTATATCAATCATCACTGAGATTGTGACTGCGCTTGGATTCGAACTCACGATCCCTGGATTGATTTTCATCCCTTAAAGACACGTGCGACTTTATTTGATTAAGAGTACATATTATATCAGTGGTGAAAATACATAGATATTTACACTGGTACAATAATTCATTAAAAACTCAAAACGTTTTGTCAACAACTGACTCTATTGGTTTCTAAATTTATGTAGCCTTCAATGCACCGGAACGATATCATGACTGCATTAAGAAATAAACACGTTCTCATTGTTCTCATTGTTCTTCATTTCCTTTGATTGTTGGTTTATTTCCTATTGAATTTTATTATTGTCATCTTGATTCTAATGGTATTTTGTATATTGAAAGGGGAGGGCTAGAACTTGTGACAAAACCTGTTTGCTAAAACCAAAATAATATGAAGAATTAGATATACATTTTAATCACATTACAATAATCCGCCTTTTTTGCCTTTATCATTATTTGTTTTAAAACACGTTACTATTTTTTACTGGGTGAGTAAGACCACATAGGGCTCGTCCCCAGCCACCGCAGTGTGTTGTTTACCTCAGTAAGGTACAAAGCATCAACACTCTAGATGTTAAGTAGTCATTTTGAGCACTTTTCACTGACCAATGCTTATAATATGTGCACATTCAAATTATTTCAGTTAATCAGTTTTTCAATTGAGCTAACTAATATCGAGAGTCTCGTTTATGTTACGGAAGGCGGTAAACTTTACATGTGCATAGTACTATAATGTAGTTCTACCGAGGGATAAAGTTGTAAGGAATTGTTTCACGATCGGTGTAAACTAAATAAGTTTAAAACCGACAGACTGTTCTTACCTTTACAAGGGTTTGGACCTTCGCACGACCTTGTGTTAAATGCTCTCCCCTGACAGAAGGAGCCGTTGTTTACAGGAGCTGGGTTATTACACAGACGTACCCGTGACTGATGGCCTCCACTTCCGCACGTGACGCTACATCCAAACCAGCTCATCCAGTCGCTCCAGTGTCCGTCAGTAGCTGATCAAGTGTATACAGTTTATGTTTATGTAATACTAGTATATGTATAAAGTTTATGTTTATGTTATAATAGTATATGTATAAAGTTAATGTATAATATGTAATAATAGTATATGTATAAAGTTTATGTATATATAATAATTGTATATGTTTAACATGTATGTATATGTAATAATAGTATATGTATAAAGTTTATGTATAATATGTAATAATACATTACATTGTATTATTACATATACATAAACTTTATACATATACTATTATCACATATACATAAACTGTATACATATACTAATATTACATATACATAAACTGTATACATATACTATTATTACATATACATAAACTGTATACATATACTATTATTACATATACATAAACTTTATACATAAACTATTATTACATATACATAAACTTTATATATATATACTATTATTACATATACATAAACTGTATACATATACTATTATCACATATACATAAACTGTATACATATACTATTATTACATATACATAAACTTTATACATATACTATTATTACATATACATAAACTTTATACCTTTACTACATGTATTATTACATATTATACATAAACTTTAGACATATACTATTATTACATATACATACATAATATAGTATAGGTATAAAGTTTATGTATATGTAATAAAAGTATATGTATAAAGTTTATGTATATGTAATAATAGTATATGTATACAGTTTATGTATATGTAATAATAGTATATGTATATAGTTTATGTATATGTGATAATAGTATATGTATACAGTTTATGTATATGTGATAATAGTATATTTATACAGTTTATGTAACTGTAATACTAGTATATGTATAAAGTTTATGTATATGTAATAATAGTATATGTATAAAGTTTATGTATATGTAATAATAGTATATGTATAAAGTTTGTGTATATGTAATAATAGTATATGTATACAGTTTATGTATATGTAATAATAGTCTATGTATACAGTTTATGTATATGTAATAATAGTATATGTATACAGTTTATGTATATGTGATAATAGTATATGTATAAAGTTTATGTATATGTAATAATACATGTAGTATAGGTATAAAGTTTATGTATATGTAATAATAGTATACGTATAAAGTTTATGTATATGTAATAATCGTATATGTATACAGTTTATGTATATGTAATAATAGTATATGTATACAGTTTATGTGTATGTGATAATAGTATATGTATAAAGTTTATGTATATGTAATAATAGTATATGTATACAGTTTATGTATATATAAAGTTTATGTATATGTAATAAAAGAATATATATATATATATATATATATATATTTTATGTATATGTAATAATAGTATATGTATACAGTTTATGTATATTTAATAATAGTATATGTATACAATTTATGTTTATGTAATAATAGTATATGTATCAAGTTTATGTATATGTAATAATAGTATATGTATACATTTTATGTATATGTAAAAATAGTATATGTATAACGTTTATGTACATGTAATAATAGTATATGTATACAATTTATGTATATGTAATAATAGTATATGTAAACAGTTTATGTATATGTAATAATAGTATATGTATACAGTTTATATATATGTGATAATAGTATATGTATACAGTTTATGTATATGTAATAATAGTATATGTATACAGTTAATGTATATGTAATAATAATATATGTATACAGTATATGTATATGTAATAATAGTAATATGATAAAAGAAACCCTTGGAAGAAATAGCTGCCATATAGAAAACCCGAAACAAATAAAGTATGGTGGTTAAAATTGGAAACTACAAAAAAACATTGGTGGAAGGCGAAACAATTATGGTGGAAGGCAAACAATTATGGTTGAAGGTGAAACAATTATGGTATTCAATTCAATTCAAATATATTCAGGTATATAAGATCATTATACAACATATATATCATTATTACAAAATAACAGTAATAAATCAAGGAAAATAAATAAGTAAAATAAATAAATATAGTAATCATCTAAAAATTAAAGATCTTATAACCTGGGATAACCCTTTAAAGCAACAAACGCGCTTATTTCCAACGGGGTCCCTTCCCTTAAAATTGTGATTTTTTTAAAATTTAAAAAATAAAATCATATACATGAAATTGTAAGAATGTAGACATTATCGAAAGAAAGTCGAAATACGGCAATGAAAACAAACAACGAAACCACAAGGGTTCTTTCACCATTATTGTTGTCACTTTGTATCATTATAACAATGCTAAGTTTAGCTAAATATATTTCTATGGTTACCATTATCAATGGAGGAAAGTTGTATATTACATCCCGTTATTGTTCAATCATAAACAGTAAAGCATATAATACATCATGTTTATATTCAAAATAACGGCAATTTCGTTATTATATTATTTCAGATAATTTTGTTTAAATACTTCGATTGTGAAAATAAAGTTTTAATTCATATAAATGTTAGATTTTTGGATATCTTGTTGATAAATTAATCCGATTTTAATTGCTATCACTGACTTCGCAATAGATTGGTTTTCGCACATTGACTGTTTATTGAATGGCTTGGCATGATTATGACGTAGTGTCATCTTTGACTTAAAGTTATGTTCTTTGTTCGATTAGCGTTTCTTATCCATAATGCAACAAGGTGTTAATTTGATAATATGACTAAAATTTCAAATTGGTCACACGACTTCATCTTTTGGCATTCTAATTGGTGACATTGATCAAGTGGTTTTCCAATCCCACGTGTACCGCTTGTGTGCTGTTTAAGACAAAGGAGTTTATGTTTAGGCCTTTTTGAGACAAGATGCAAAAGATGGAATTAATCAACATTATATTTTAAATTGAAACCTTGCAACTTACATTACAAAGAATAAAAACGGTTATTACTTAATATTATATATTACATCATTAAACGATGAAGGAGTTTCTACAATATAAATTACAAGAACTTTATGCTACATTTCTTTATGCATCAACATCGGATTCCTGTGTTTGATCAAATGTGATTAAGCTGAACAAGTTTATGCAATTGTATGCTATTATGAGTTTGCTAGCCGAAACATTACTTCTACACGGATATGATTAAAGGACATTAAGATATATTGGACTTGAATTATTTCTTCAACACAAAAAGATGTCGGCGCTACAAATCCTCCCGGTAACACCATCACAATTAATCTTTCCCAATCGCTATTTTAACTTTGAAATATCGTCCCTCTGTACTTTCGTTGATTCCACCTTTCAACATCGACAATCCGACTTGTCTACGTCGTTGATTCGTAATTTATTGTTTCGATGTTTTGATCTTTCACATCATTATGCTTTAGCTTCGCCCTTTAGAAAAGTGAGAAAACAATGTGTACCTCCACCCTCTCCGCCACGCACACACACGCACACACGCACGCACCACACGCACACACACACACACACACACACACACACACACACACACACAATGGAAGCAATGTCTTTTTGTCCAGATACAGCATGTTATCAGTTATACAGCATGTTGACAAAACTGCGAGTATTTTCACAATATATACGATGGCAGTTCCCATTTATTTTTACCACTGTTTATTTCGACATCGTCGAGTCGACTATATCATTGTTATCTCGCGTTATCATGAGATGACCCTTGCTGGACACCGTAGACACTAAGGATAATAATGGTGGTAATGATGACGACGACTGCCAACTGAAGAAGGTTATGTTTGACATAAAATCCAGATTTACATTTACACCTCGGAATGAATCTGAATAAACCAACCGCTTCTTCCAGTAACTTGTAACTTTCTCACATAAAGCTTTGGATCGATCGGAGCTAAATCAAAGACCTCAGCGATGAGATAAGTGGTTAATGGGCAACAGTGTCTTAGATCACTTGGCCATCGAAGACTCCTTGTTTCCTTGGTGACAGGACGAATATTGAAAATGAAAACTCACTCCTTACACCAATAGGCACTAGCAGACCACTAGGTTGACATGTGAACAATATTTCTTGAAATTACATAGAAAGCTTTTTGAGGTGTGTTCCGGAAAAGGCGAACTTTGTTATTTTTGGCTATTTGTTTCAATGATTACAGAAAAAAATATCGAAAACTCCTCATAGCAAAATGCATTACTGGACCACAATAGGTTGACTAGGCACACAGTTTCGTTAAGTTTCCTTTAAAAACGGGTTTCGAGTTGTGGTCCGGAAAAGCTTTCAGATGCACGGACGTATAGACGCACACAGATAGTGCCCAACTTAACATCACCTACGTTTCTTGCGGGGAATATTAAGTTGGGCAACGTCACTCTTTCAACAAATCTGATTCAAAATGTAAAAGTTAACTTACGGCACATGCCACAGGAACGCGGACAGATCGTGTTTGCAGCATGTGCGGATGAACAGACGACCGCTTTGTATTCGTCAGTGGAGCATTTGGCTACCAGATCTAGACATGCGGCTTGGTGGATCTCTGTTCAAACAAATGTTTAAGTTAAGATACGTGGTTTAATGAGTTTAAAACCTAAAATGTATATAATAATATCAAGCATGAGACTTAAGTCGGCGGGTTTATAGCAACATTAATGTACGAGCTCAACTAGTGGTGTCAGTCAGTGTGTTTGTAATAAATATATGTTCGAGACCAAACACGGGGCTTCATTTGGAAGGTTTATTATAAATGCAATGTTCGAGACGAAACACGGGGCTTCATTTGGTAGGTTTATCATAAGAAACAATGTCTGAGACCGAACACGTGGCTTCATTTTGGTAGGTTTATCATAAAAACAATGTCCGAGACCAAACACGGAGCTTCATTTGGTAGGTTTATCATAAAAACAATGTTCGAGACCAAACACGGAGCTTCATTTGGTAGGTTTATCATAAAAACAATGTCCGAGACCAAACGGAGCTTCATTTGGTAGGTTTATCATAAAAACAATGTTCGAGACCAAACACGGAGCTTCATATGTCCGAGACCAAACACGGGGCTTCATTTGGTAGGATTATCACAAAAGCAATTTGAGACCAAACACGTGGCTTCATTTGGTAGGTTTATCATAAAAACAATGTCCGATACCAAACACGTGGCTTCATTTGGTAGGTTTATCATAAAAACTACGTCCGATACCAAACACGTGGCTTCATTTGGTAGGTTTATCATAAAAACAATGTCCGATACCGAACACGTGGCTTAATTTTGGTAGGTGTGTCATAAAAACAATGTCCGAGACCAAACATAAGCCTTCGTTTAGTAGGTTTATCATAAAAACAATGTCCGATACCAAACACGTGGCTTCGGCATTGTTTTCATCACCAGACCACGTGATTGATTTCATATATATATAATCGAGTTACCCGGACTTGAAAGGTCTGGGAACATCTCAGAACGTGAATATTGTTGAATGTTGGTCACTGTGAAGAGCGTAAAATGTATCACAGAATCGGCGAACCTTTCTTATTGTTAGGTTGGTTGATGATAGTAAGTGCTTATGTAGCGTATCATAGAATCGGCGAACCTTTCATATTGTTAGGTTGGTTGGTAATAGTAAGAGCCTATTTAGCATATCGCAGAATCGGCGAACCTTTCTTATTGTTAGGTTGGTTGGTAATAGTAAGAGCCTATTTAGCATATCGCAGAATCGGCGAACCTTTCTTATTGTTAGGTTGGTTGGTGATAGTAAGTGCTTATGTAGCGTATCGCAGAATCGGCGAACCTTTCTTACTGTTGGGTTGGTTGGTGATAGTAAAAGCTTATGTAGCGTATCACAGAATCGGCGAACCTTCTTATTGTTGGGTTTGTTGGTGATAGTAAGAGCTTATGTAGCGTATCACAGAATCGGCGAACCTTCTTATTGTTGGGTTTGTTGGTGATAGGAAGAGCTTATGTAGCGTATTACAGAATCGGCAAACCTTCTTATTGTTAGGATGGTTCGTGATAGTAAGAGCTTATGTAGCGTATCACAGAATCGGCAAACCTTCTTATTGTTGGGTTTGTTGGTGAAAGTAAGAGATTATGTAGCGTATCACAGAATTGGCGAACCTTCTTATTGTTGGGTTGGTAATTGATAGTAAGAGCTTATGTAACGTATCACAGAATCGGCGAACCTTCTTATTGTTGGGTTTGTTGGTGATAGTAAAGCTTATGTAGCTTATCACAGAATCGGCGAACCTTCTTATTGTTGGGTTTGTTGGTGATAGTAAGAGCTTATGTAGCGTATCACAGAATCGGCGAACCTTTCTTATTGTTGGGTTTGTTGGTGATAGTAAGAGCTTATGTAGCTTATCACAGAATCGGCGAACCTTCTTATTGTTGGGTTTGTTGGTGAGAGTAAGAACTGATGTAGCTTATCACAGAATCGGCGAACCTTCTTATTGTTGGGTTTGTTGGTGATAGTAAGAGCTTATGTAGCTTATCACAGAATCGGCAAACCTTCTTATTGTTGGGTTTGTTGGTGATAGTAAGAGCTTATGTAGCTTATCACAGAATCGGCGAACTTTCTTATTGTTGGGTTTGTTGGTGATAGTAAGAGCTTATGTAGCTTATCACAGAATCGGCGAACCTTCTTATTGTTGGGTTTGTTGGTGATAGTAAGAGCTTATATAGCTTACATGTATCACAGAATCGGCGAACCTTCTTATTGTTGGGTTTGTTGGTGAAAGTAAGAGCTTATGTAGCTTATCACGGAATCGGCGAACCTTCTTATTGTTGGGTTTGTTGGTGAAAGTAAGAGCTTATGTAGCTTATCACAGGATCCGCGAACCTTCTTATTGTTGGGTTTGTTGGTGATAGTAAGAGCTTATGTACTTTATCACAGAATCGTCGAACCTTCTTATTGTTGGGTTTGTTGGTGAAAGTAAAAGTTTATGCAGATTATCACAGAATCGGCGAACCTTCGTATTGTTGGATTTGTTGGTGATAGTAAGAGCTTATGTACTTTATCACAGAATCGGCGAACCTTCTTATTGTTGGGTTTGTTGGTGATAGTAAGAGCTTATGCAGATTATCACAGAATTGGCGAACCTTCGTATTGTTGGGTCGGTTGGTGATAGTAAGAGCTTATGTAGCGTATCACAGAATCGGCGAACCTTCTTATTGTTGGGTTTGTTGGTGAAAGTAAGAGCTTATGTAGCTTATCACAGAATCGGCGAACCTTCTTATTGTTGGGTTTGTTGGTGATAGTAAGAGCTTATGTACTTTATCACAGAATCGGCGAACCTTCTTATTGTTGGGTTTGTTGGTGATAGTAAGAGCTTATGCAGATTATCACAGAATCGGCGAACCTTCGTATTGTTGGACTTGTTGGTGATAGTAAGAGCTTATGTAGCTTATCACAGAATCGGCGAACTTTCTTTTGTTGGGTTTGTTGGTGATAGTAAGAGCTTATGTAGCTTATCACAGAATCGGCGAACCTTCTTATTGTTGAGTTTGTTGGTGATAGTAAGAGCTTATGTAGCTTATCACAGAATCGGCGAACCTTCGTATTGTTTGGTTTGTTGGTGATAGTAAGAACTTATGTAGCTTATCACAGAATCGGCGAACCTTCTTATTGTTGGGTTTGTTAGAGATAGTAAGAGCTTATGTAGCTTATCACAGAATCGGCGAATCTTCTTATTGTTGGGTTTGTTGGTGATAGTAAGAGCTTATGTAGCGTATCACAGAATCGGCGAACCTTCTTATCGTTGGGTTTGTTGGTGATAGTAAGAGCTTATGTTGCGTATCACAGAATCGGCGAACCTTTCTTATTGTTGGGTTCGTTGGTGATAGTAAGAGCTTATGTAACGTATCACAGAATCGGCAAACATTCTTATTGTTAGGTTTGTTGGTGATAGTAAGAGCTTATGTAGCGTATCACAGAATCGGCGAACCTTCTCATTGTTGGGTTTGTTGGTGATAGTAAGAGTTTATGTAGCGTATCACAGAATCGGCGAACCTTTCTTATTGTTGGGTTCGTTGGTGATAGTCAGAGCTTATGTAGCGTATCTCAAAATTGGCGAACTTTCTTATTGTTGGGTTTGTTGGTGATAGTAAGAGCTTATGTAGCTTATCACAGAATCGGCGAATCTCTTATTGTTGGGTTGGTTGGTGATAGTAAGAGCTTATGTAGCGTATCACAGAATCGGCGAACCTTCTTATTGTTATGTTTGTTGGTGATAGTAAGAGCTTATGTAGATTATCACAGAATCGGTGAACCTTCTTATTGTTGGGTTTGTTGGTGATAGTAAGAGCTTTTGTAGCGTATCACAGAATCGGCGAACCTTCTTATTGTTGGGTCGGTTGGTGATAGTAAGAGCTTATGTAGCGTGTCACAGAATCGGCGAACCTTCTTATTGTTAGGTTTGTTGGTGATAGTAAGAGCTTATGTAGTGTATCATAAATATGCATAAACAGATTTGAGGTTACTTCACTCCTTACAAATACGGGTAAACAAACTTATTCCGAAGATTAAAGAAGTGAAGAATAACTTTTTCTTATCCGAATAGTAGCTCGTTTCTTGAGTGCGCTCATCAATTTTGGAGTGTGCGCATGCTTTATAGTCTGCTCACGTGATTATCTACCACTCATGGCCAATCACGTTTATAGATGCGGATGATTTGTACATGTACCATGCTTGTGGCGGGGCGAAACGGGTAGAGAACACCCGGGCGAAATGGCATCACGGCGGGTCGGACGGACGGACGACAAATTATGCACGACATGACAACAAGGATCAAACATTTCAACTGTCGTTCTTTTCGATGGAAACTGTTGATGGAACTCAGTTTTGCATTTTGTAGGTGTGGGGAAAGAACATCGAATTTGAGAATAATTATCGAAGTGCAAAGTTAAAAGGCTTGATTGGATATAAATTATAATTACCCGGGCAGTTCTTTATGAAACATTCTTTTGTCTCAATACCGTCCCCTGTACAGTTGAGACCCCCGTTAGAAGACGCTGGGTTATCACATTGTCTGGTCCTCTTAACAATTCCTTTGTTGCATGTTGTAGAGCACGTGCTCCAGGGCTGCCATAGTGACCAGATGCCGTCAACTACAACATAAATAATATGTCATTAGAACAAATAGTAAGTTTAAATGCTGTCTCAGAGGAGAAACACTTTATTGTGGTACTCCTGCCTTTTGTTAGGGAAAAGGTTCCATATAAATTATACTCAAGGAAGAAACTGGGCATGAATGATGTAGATATATCTGCTTATGAAATATCATTATAATTTATTCAATGTCTCGATTCATACTTAACCTTTACTACGTAGGCTTGTTATCACTAAACAAATTGTGTATTTATTGAACCACTTGATAGTTAATCTAATTTCTATACTTTGCACGTGCATGGAACTATTTCATCAAAACGATGTATGTTTTAGGTTAGTATAATTCTAATAAAAACAACTCGAAAAGCTCATGCGTTAGATTCATCTCACAATGGCATAAATCTGGTAAACCACAGAAAGGCATCGTATTGATCACATGTATCACGATGGGGAACGTTAAAGACAGAACCCACAGTGGCATAAATCTGGTAAACCACAGAAAGGCATCGTATTGATCACATGTATCACGATGGGGAACGTTAGAGACAGAACCCACAGTGGCATAAATCTGGTAAACCACAGAAAGGCATCGTATTGATCACATGTATCACGATGGGGAACTTTAGAGACAGAACCCACAGTGGCATAAATCTGGTAAACCACAGAAAGGCATCGTATTGATCACATGTATCACGATGGGGAACGTTAGAGACAGAACCCACAGTCGCATAAATCTGGTAAACCACAGAAAGGCATCGTATTGATCACATGTATCACGATGGGGAACGTTAGAGACAGAACCCACAGTGGCATAAATCTGGTAAACCACAGAAAGGCATCGTATTGATCACATGTATCACGATGGGGAACGTTAGAGACAGAACCCACAGTGGCATAAATCTGGTAAACCACAGAAAGGCATCGTATTGATCACATGTATAACGATGGGGAACGTTAGAGACAGAACCCACAGTGGCATAAATCTGGTAAACCACAGAAAGGCATCGTATTGATCACATGTATCACGATGGGGAACGTTAGAGACAGAACCCACAGTCGCATAAATCTGGTAAACCACAGAAAGGCATCGTATTGATCACATGTATCACGATGGGGAACGTTAGAGACAGAACCCACAGTGGCATAAATCTGGTAAACCACAGAAAGGCATCGTATTGATCACATGTATCACGATGGGGAACGTTAGAGACAGAACCCAGAGTCGCAAAAATCTGGTAAACCACAGAAAGGCATCGTATTGATCACATGTATCACGATGGGGAACGTTAGAGACAGAACCTACAGTCGCATAAATCTGGTAAACCACAGAAAGGCATCGTATTGATCACATGTATCACGATGGGGAACGTTAGAGACAGAACCCACAGTCGCAAAAATCTGGTAAACCACAGAAAGGCATCGTATTGATCACATGTATCACGATGGGGAACGTTAGAGACAGAACCCACAGTCGCAAAAATCAGGTAAACCACAGAAAGGCATCGTATTGATCACATGTATCACGATGGGGAACGTTAGAGACAGAACCTACAGTCGCATAAATCTGGTAAACCACAGAAAGGCATCGTATTGATCACATGTATCACGATGGGGAACGTTAGAGACAGAACCCACAGTCGCAAAAATCTGGTAAACCACAGAAAGGCATCGTATTGATCACATGTATCACGATGGGGAACGTTAGAGACAGAACCCACAGTCGCATAAATCTGGTAAACCACAGAAAGGCATCGTATTGATCACATGTATCACGATGGGGAACGTTAGAGACAGAACCCACAGTGGCATAAATCTGGTAAACCACAGAAAGGCATCGTATTGATCACATGTATCACGATGGGGAACGTTAGAGACAGAACCCACAGTCGCAAAAATCTGGTAAACCACAGAAAGGCATCGTATTGATCACATGTATCACGATGGGGAGCGTTAGAGACAGAACCCACAGTCGCAAAAATCTGGTAAACAACCGATAGGCGTCGTATTGATCACATGTATCACGGTGGCGAGCGTTAGAGACAGAACACACAGTCGCAAAAATCTGGTAAACAACAGATAGGCGTCGTATTGATCATATGTATCACGGTGGCGAGCGTTAGAGACAGAACCCACAGTCGCATAAATCTGGTAAACCACAGAAAGGCATCGTATTGATCACATGTATCACGATGGGGAACGTTAGAGACAGAACCTACAGTGGCATAAATCTGGTAAACCACAGAAAGGCATCGTATTGATCACATGTATCACGATGGCGAGCGTTAGAGACAGAACCCACAGTCGCAAATATCTGGTCAACAACATATAGGCGTTGCATTGATCACATGTATCACGGTGGCGAGCGTTAGAGACAGAACCCACAGTCGCAAAAATCTGGTAAACAACAGATAGGCGTCGCATTGATCACATGTATCACGATGGGGAGCGTTAGAGACAGAACCCACAGTCGCAAAAATCTGGTAAACAACCGATAGGCGTCGTATTGATCACATGTATCACGGTGGCGAGCGTTAGAGACAGAACACACAGTCGCAAAAATCTGGTAAACAACAGATAGGCGTCGTATTAATCACATGTATCACGGTGGCGAGCGTTAGAGACAGAACCAACAGTCGCAAAAATCTGGTAAACAACCGATAGGCGTCGCATTGATCACATGTATCACGGTGGGGAGCGTTAGAGACAGAACCCACAGTCGCAAAAATCTGATAAACAACCGAAAGGCGTCGCATTGATCACATGTATCACGATGGGGAGCGTTAGAGACAGAACCCACAGTCGCAAAAATCTGGTAAACAGCAGATAGGCGTCGTATTGATTACATGTATAACGATGGCGAGCGTTAGAGACAGAACCCACAGTCGCAAAAATCTGGTAAACAACCGATAGGCGTCGCATTGATCACATGTATCACGATGGGGAGCGTTAGAGACATAACCCACAGTCGCAAAAATCTGGTAAACAGCAGATAGGCGTCGTATTGATTACATGTATCACGATGTCGAGCGTTAGAGACAGAACCCACAGTCGCAAAAATCTGGTAAACAACCGATAGGCGTCGCATTGATCACATGTATCACGATGGGGAGCGTTAGAGACAGAACCCACAGTCGCAAAAATCTGGTAAACAACCGATAGGCGTCGCATTGATCACATGTATCACGGTGGGGAGCGTTAGAGACAGAACCCACAGTCGCAAAAATCTGATAAACAACCGATAGGCGTCGCATTGATCACATGTATCACGATGGGGAGCGTTAGAGACAGAACCCACAGTCGCAAAAATCTGGTAAACAGCAGATAGGCGTCGTATTGATTACATGTATAACGATGGCGAGCGTTAGAGACAGAACCCACAGTCGCAAAAATCTGGTAAACAACAGATAGTCTTCGCATTGATCACATGTATCACGATGGGGAGCGTTTGAGACAGAACCCATAGTCGCAAAAATCTGGTAAACAACAGATAGGCGTCGTATTGATCACATGTATCACGATGGGGAGCGTTAGAGACAGAACCCACAGTCGCAAAAATCTGGTAAACAGCAGATAGGCGTCGTATTGATTACATGTATAACGATGGCGAGCGTTAGAGACAGAACCCACAGTCGCAAAAATCTGGTAAACAACAGATAGTCGTCGCATTGATCACATGTATCACGATGGGGAGCGTTTGAGACAGAACCCATAGTCGCAAAAATCTGGTAAACAACCGATAGGCGTCGTATTGATCACATGTATCACGATGGGGAGCGTTAGAGACAGAACCCACAGTCGCAAAAATCTGGTAAACAACCGATAGGCGTCGCATTGATCACATGTATCACGATGGGGAGCGTTAGAGACATAACCCACAGTCGCAAAAATCTGGTAAACAACCGATAGGCGTCGCATTGATCACATGTATCACGGTGGGGAGCGTTAGAGACAGAACCCACAGTCGCAAAAATCTGATAAACAACCGATAGGCGTCGCATTGATCACATGTATCACGATGCGGAGCGTTAGAGACAGAACCCACAGTCGCAAAAATCTGGTAAACAGCAGATAGGCGTCGTATTGATTACATGTATAACGATGGCGAGCGTTAGAGACAGAACCCACAGTCGCAAAAATCTGGTAAACAACAGATAGTCGTCGCATTGATCACATGTATCACGATGGGGAGCGTTTGAGACAGAACCCACAGTCGCAAAAATCTGGTAAACAACAGATAGTCGTCGCATTGATCACATGTATCACGATGGGGAGCGTTTGAGACAGAACCCATAGTCGCAAAAATCTGGTAAACAGCAGATAGGCGTCGCATTGATCACATGTATCACGATGTCGAGCGTTAGAGACAGAACCCACAGTCGCAAAAATCTGGTAAACAACAGATAGGCGTCGCATTGATCACATGTATCACGATGTCGAGCGTTAGAGACAGATCCCACAGTGGCATTAATCTGGTAAACAACAGATAGGCGTCGCATTGATCACATGTATCACGATGGGGAGCGTTAGCGACAGAACCCACAGTCACAAAAATCTTGTAAACAACAGATATGAGCCGTATTGATCACATGTATGACGGTAGCAAGCGTTAGAGAGAGATCTCTCAGTCAGTGCATAAATCTGTAAAACAACAAATAGGCGCCGTATTGATCACATGTATCGCGGTGGCATGCGTTAGAGACAAATCCTTCAGTCAGTGCATAAATCTGTAAAACCACAAATAGGCGCCGTATTTATCGCATATATAACGGTGGCGAGCGTTAGAGACAGATCTCTCAGTCAGTGCAGAAATCTGTTAAACCACAATTAGGCGCCGTATTGATCGCACGTATAACGGTGGCGAGCGTTAGAGACGGATTTCACAGTGGCATAAATCTTATAAACAACAGATAGGCGTAGTATTGATCTCATGTATGACGTCGGCGAGAGATAGAGACAGATCCAACAGGGGGCATAAATCTGTTATACAACAGATAGGCGTCGTATTGATCACATGTATCACGATGGTGAGCGTTAGAGAGAGATCCCACAGTGGCATAAATCTGGTAAACAACAGATATGAGCCGTATCGATCACATGTATGACGATGGCAAGCGTTAGAGATTGATCTCTCAGTCAGTGCATAAATCTGTAAAACAACAAATAGGCGCCGTATTGATCACATGTAACACGGTGGCATGCGTTAGAGACTGATCCTTCAGTCAGTGCATAAATCTGTAAAACCACAATTAGGCGCCGTATTGATTGCATGAATAACGGTGGCAGGCGTTAGAGATAGATCTCTCAGTTAGTGCATAAATCTGTAAAACCACAAAAAGGCGCCGTATTGATTGCATGTATAACGGTGGCGAGCGTTAGAGACAGATCCTTCAGTCAGTGCATAAATCTGTAAAACTACAAATAGGCGCTTTATTGATCGAATGTATAACGGTGGCGAGCGTTAGAGACAGATCCTTCAGTCAGTGCATAAATCTGTAAAACCACAAATAGGCGCCGTATTGGTCGCATGTATAACGGTGGCGAGCGTTAGAGACAGATCTCTCAGTCAGTGCAGAAATCTGTAAAACCACAAATAGATGCTTTATTGATCGAATGTATAACGGTGGCGAGCGTTAGAGACGGATTTCACAGTGGATAAATCGGTTAAACAACAGAAAGGCGTCGTATTGATCGCATATATCACGGTTGCGAGCGTTAGAGATAGATCCCAGAGTGGCATAAATCTGTTAAACAACAGATAGGCATCGTATTGATCACATGTATCACGGTGGCGAGCGTTAGAGACAGATTTCACAATGCAATAAATCTGGAAAACCACAGAAAGGCGCCGTATTGATCGCATATATCACGGTGATGAGGGTTAGAGAGTTCCAACATTGGCATAAATCTGGTAAACTACAGATAGGCGTCGTATTGATCAATTGTATCACGTAGGCGAGCGTTAGAGACAGATCTCACAATGGCATAAATCTGGTAAAGAATAGATAGGCGTCGTAATGACTGCATGTATCATATCAAGGTGGCGAGCGTTAAAGACATCCCACAATGGCATAAATCTGATAAACAACAGATAGGCGCCATATTGATCACATGTATCACAATGGCGAACGTTAGAAACATATCTCACAGTGGCATAAAGTTTCAGGTGAACACAATGCGCCGTTCCATATTTCAAAATTTGCAAAAAAAATGCGTTTTGCATGGCCACTTTATAGATGATCACTATATGGTTAAAGTAGAGAGTATTGTAGTTCAATTCTTATTATTTCTTATAAAGTTTGTATGACTCAGTTCCACTTATTTTCGGTTAAAAGTCATAGAAGGAGATATTAAATTTCTGCAAATAAACACACAACTATTTATCTTTCAGTGAAAATTACTATCACTGTACAAATAATGTATTACATATCTAGTTAACTTTTCAAAATGATTTCTTTTAACTCAATTTAAAATTTCAACTTTTTTTTTACTAATAATCTAGACAGTTTGACCATAATCATGTGAAGAACTATGTTAAAATAAGTAAAGGCACTGCAAGCAAGCTGAGTAATCAGCTGAACTTCATACTGACACCACATCGGCAATATACACAACTGGACTTCATACTGACACAACATCGCCAATATACACAGCTGGTCTTCATACCTACACCACATCGCTTATATCCACAGCTGGACTTCATACTGACACCACATCGGCAATATACACAACTGAGCTTCCTACTCACACCACATCGGCAATATACACAGATGGAATTCATACTAACACCACATCGCCAATATACACTAATGAACTTCATACTGACACCACATCGCCAATATACACCGCTGAGCTTCCTACTCACACCACATCGGCAATATACACAGATGGAATTCATACTGACACCTCATCGCCAATATACACTGATGAACTTCATACTGACACCACATCGCCAATATACACAGATGGACTTCTTATTGATACCACATCGCCAATATACACAGCTGGACTTCATACTGACATAACATCGCCAATATACACAGCTGATCTTCATACTCACACCACATCGCCAGTATACATAGCTGGACTTCATACTGACACCACATTGCAAATAAACACAGCTGGACTTCATACTGATACCACATCAGCAATATACACAGCTGGACTTCATACTGACACCACATCGCCAATACACACAGCTGGACTTCATACTGAAACCACATCGGCAATATACACAGCTGGACTTCATACTGACACCACATCGCCAATATACACAGATGGACTTCATACTGACACCACATCGCCAATATACACAGCTGGACTTCATACTGACACAACATCGCCAATATGCGCAGCTGGGCTTCCTACTCACACCACATCGCCAATATACACAGCTGGACTTCATACTGACACCACATCGCCAATATACACTGATGGACTTCATACTGACACAACATCGCCAATACACACAGCTGGACTTCATACTGACACCACATCGCAAATATACACAGCTGGACTTCATACTGACACCACATCGCCAATATACACAGCTGGACTTCATACTGACACCACATCGCCAATATACACTGATGGACTTCATACTGACACCACATCGCCAATATACACAGCTGGACTTCATACTGACACAACATCGCCAATACACACAGCTCAGCTTCCTACTCTAACCAAATCGGAAATATACACAGATGGACTTCATACTGACACCACATCGCTAAAATACACAGCTGGACTTCATACTGACATAACATCACCAATACACACAGCTGAGCTTCATACTCACACCACATCGGCAATATACACAGATGGACTTCATACTGACACCACATCTCCAATACACACAGCTGGACTTCATACTGACACCACATCGCCAATACACACAACTGGACTTCATACTGACACCACATCGCCAATACACACAGCTGAGCTTCTTACTCACACCACATCGCCAATATACACAGATGGACTTCATACTGACATAACATTGCCAATATACAGAGTTGGACTTCATAGTGACACCACATCGACAATATACATAGCTGGACTTCATACTGACACCACATCGCCAATATACACAGATGGACTTCATACTGACACCCCATCGCCAATACACACAGCTGAGCTTCCTACTTACACCACATCGGCAATATACACAGCTGGACTTCATACTGACACCACATCACCAATATACACAGCTGGACTTTATACTGACACAACATCGCCAATACCCACAGCTGAGCTTCCTACTCACACCACATCGGCAACATACACAGCTGGACTTCATACTGACACCACATCGACAAAATACACAGATGGACTTCATACTGACACAACATCACCAATATACACAGCTGAGCTTCCTACTCACACCATATCGGCAATATACACAGATGGACTTCTTACTGATACCACATCGCCAATATACACAGCTGGACTTCATACTGACATAACATCGCCAATATACACAGCTGAGCTTCATACTGACACCACATCTCCAGTATACATAGCTGGACTTTATACTGATACAACATCGCCAATACACACAGCTGAGCTTCCTACTCACACCACATCGGCAATATACACAGATGGACTTCATACTGACACCACATCGCCAATATACACTGATGGACTTCATACTGACACCACATCGCCAATATACACAGCTGGACTTCATACTGACACAACATCGCCAATACACACAGCTGAGCTTCCTACTCACACCACATCGGCAATATACACAGATGGACTTCATACTGACACCACATCGCCAAAATACACAGCTGGACTTCATACTGACACAACATCACCAATACACACAGCTGAGCTTCATACTCACACCACATCGGCAATATACACAGATGGACTTCATACTGACACCACATCGCCAATACACACAGCTGGACTTCATACTGACACCACATCGCCAATACACACAGCTGGACTTCATACTGACACCACATCGCCAATACACACAGCTGAGCTTCCTATTCACACCACATCGGCAATATACACAGCTGGACTTCATACTGACATAACATCGCCATTATACAGAATTGGACTTCATACTGACACCACATCGGTTATATACACAGCTGGACTTCATACTGACACCACATCGGAAATATACACAGCTGGACTTCATACTGACACCACATCACCAATATACACAGCTGGACTTTATACTGACACGACATCGCCAATATACACAGCTGGACTTCATACTGACACCACATCGGCAATATACACAGCTGGACTATATACTGAAACCTCATCGCCAATATACACTGATGGACTTTATACTGACACCTCATCACCAATATACACAACTGGACTTTATACTGAAACCACATCGGAAATATACACAGCTGGACTTCATACTGACACCACTATCACCAATATACACAGCTGGACTTGATACTGACACCACATTGCCAATATACACAGCTGGACTTCATACTGACACCACATCGGCAATATACACAGCTGGACTATATACTGAAACCTCATCGCCAATATACACTGATGGACTTTATACTGAAACCTCATCACCAATATACACAGCTGGACTTTATACTGAAACCACATCGGAAATATACACAGCTGGACTTCATACTGACACCTCATCAGCAATATACACAGCTGGATTTTATACTGAAACCACATCGGAAATATACACAGCTGGACTTCATACTGACACCACATCACCAATATACACAGCTGGACTTTATACTGACACCACATCGCCAATATACACAGCTGGACTTCATACTGACACCACATCAGCAATATACACAACTGGACTATATACTGAAACCTCATCGCCAATATACACTGATGGACTTCATACTGAAACCTCATCACCAATATACACAGCTGGACTTTATACTGAAACCACATCGGAAATATACACAGCTGGACTTCATACTGACACCACATCGCCAATATACACAGCTGGACTTTATACTGACACCACATCGCCAATATACACAGATGGACTTCATACTGACACCACATCGGCAATATACACAGCTGGACTATATACTGAAACCTCATCGGCAATATACACAGCTGGACTTTATACTGAAAGCCCATCGCCAATATACACGGTTGGACTTCATACTGACACCACATCGCCAATATACACAGATGGACTTCATACTGACACAACATCACCAATATACACAGCTGAGCTTCCTACTCACACCACATCGGCAATATACACAGATGGACTTCTTACTGATACCACATCGCCAATATTCACAGCTGGACTTCATACTGACATAACATCGCCAATATACACAGCTGAGCTTCATACTGACACCACATCGCCAGTATACATAGCTGGACTTTATACTGATACAACATCGCCAATACACACAGCTGAGCTTCCTACTCACACCACATCGGCAATATACACAGATGGACTTCATACTGACACCACATCGCCAATATACACTGATGGACTTCATACTGACACCACATCGCCAATATACACAGCTGGACTTCATACTGACACAACATCGCCAATACACACAGCTGAGCTTCCTACTCACACCACATCGGCAATATACACAGATGGACTTCATACTGACACCACATCGCCAAAATACACAGCTGGACTTCATACTGACACAACATCACCAATACACACAGCTGAGCTTCATACTCACACCACATTGGCAATATACACAGATGGACTTCATACTGACACCACATCGCCAATACACACAGCTGGACTTCATACTGAAACATCATCGGCAATATACATAGCTGGACATCATTCTGACGCCACATCGCCAATATACACAGCTGAACTTTATACTGACACCAAATCGCCAATATACACAGCTTGACTCATACTGAAACCTCATCGGCAATATACATAGCTGGACTTCATTCTGACACCACATCGGCAATATACACAGCTGGACTGACTTTATACTGAAACCACATCGGCAATATACACAGCTGGACTTCATACTTAAACCACATCGGCAATATACACAGCTGGACTTCATACTGACACCACATCGGTAATATACACAGCTGGTCTATCACTGACACCATATCGGCAATATACACAACTGGACTAACACTGAAACTACACCATATCGGCAATACGCACAGTTCAACTTACACTGAAATTATACCACATCGGCAATATGCACAGCTGGACTAACACTGTCACCACATCGGCAATATAAACAGCTGGACTAACAATAAAACTACACCAACTCGCCAATATACACAGCTGGACTAACACTGAAACTACACCACATCGGCAATATGCACAGCTGGACTAACACTGAAACTAGACCAACTTTCAAATATACACAGCTGGACTAACACTGAAAATACACCACATCGGCAATATGCACAGCTGGACAAACACTGAAACTACACCACAGCAACACTGAACACAACTGGAGTAATATTGAAACTACATTTCATTGTCAATATGGACAGCTGGACTAACACTGAAACTACACCACATCGGCAATATGGACAGCTGGACAAACACTGAAACTACACCACATCGACAATATGCACAGCTTGACAAACACTGAAACTACACCACATCGGTAATAGGCAAAGCAGGACTAACAATGAAACTACACCACATCGGCAATATACACAGCTGGACTAACACTGAAACTACACCACATCGGCAATATGCACAGCTGGACTAACACTGAAACTACATCACATCGACAATATGCACAGCTTGACAAACACTGAAACTACACCACATCGGTAATAGGCAAAGCAGGACTAACACTGAAACTACACCACATCGGCAATATGCACAGCTGGACTAACACTTAAACTACACCACATCAACAATATGCACAGCTGGACAAACACTGAAACTACACCACATCGGCAATATGCACAGCTGGACTAGCACTGAAACTACACCACATCGGCAATATGCACAGCTGAACCAACACTGAAACACCTCATCAACAATATGCACAGCTGAACTAACACTGAAACTACGCCACATCGGCAATAGGCACAGCTGGACAAACACTGAAACTACACCACATCGACAATAGGCACAGCTGGACAAACACTGAAACTACACCACAGCAACACTGAACACAACTTGACTTATTATGAAACTAAGTCAAATCGGCAATATGCACTGGAACTACACTACATCGACAATATGCACAGCTGGACTAACACTGAAACTACACCACATCGGCAATATGCACAGCTGGACTAACACTGAAAATACACCACATCGGCAATATGCACAGCTGGACTAACACTGAAACTACACCACATCGGCAATATGCACAGCTGGACTAACAATGAAACTACATCAACTTGCCAATATACACAACTGGACTAACACTGAAACTACACCAACTTGCCAATATACACAACTGGACAAACACTGAAACTACACCACATCGGCAATAGGCACAGCTGGACTAACACTGAAACTACACCACATCGGCAATATGCACAGCTGCAATAACACTAATACTACACCACATCGGCAATATGCACAGCTGGGCTAACACTGAAACTACACCAACTTGCCAATATACACAACTGGACAAACACTGAAACTACACCACATCGGCAATAGGCACATCTGGACTAACACTGAAACTACACCACATCGGCAATATGCACAGCTGCAATAACACTAATACTACACCACATCGGCAATATGCACAGCTGGGCTAAAACTGAAACTACACCAACTTGCCAATATACACAACTGGACTAACACTGAAACAACACAAACTTGCCAATATGCACAACTGGAATAACACTGACACCACATCGGCAATATGCACAGCTGGACTAACTCTGAAACTACACCACATCAGAAATATACATAGCCTCACTAACACTGAAGTAATATCACATCGGCAATACGCACAGCCTCACTAACACTGAAATTATATCGCATCGGCAATACGCACAGCCTCACTTACACTGAAATTATATCACATCGGCAAAAAGCACAGTTCAACTAACACTGACACCACATCGGCAATATGCACAGCTGGACTAACTCTGAAACTACACAACATCAGAAATATACACAGCCTCACTAACACTGAAATTATATCACATCGGCAATACGCACAGCCTCACTAACACTGAAATTATATCACATCGGCAATACGCACAGCCTCACTAACACTGAAATTATATCGCATCGGCAATACGCACAGCCTCACTAACACTGAAATTATATCACATCGGCAATACGCACAGTTCAACTAACACTGACACCACATCGTCAATATGCACAGCTGGACTAACTCTGAAACTACACCACATCAGAAATATACACAGCCTCACTAACACTGTAATTATATCACATCGGCAATACGCACAGCCTCACTAACACTGAAATTATATCGCATCAGCAATACGCACAGCCTCACTAACACTGAAATTATATCACATCGGCAATAAGCACAGTTCAACTAACGCTGACACGACATCGGCAATATGCACAACTGCACTAACACTGACACCACATCGGCAATATGCACAGCTGCACTAACACTGACACCACATCGGCTAAATGCACAGCTGCACTAACACTGACACCACATCGGCAATATACACAGCTTGACTAGCATTGAAACTACACCACATCGGCAATATACACAGCTGCACTTACACTGACACAACATCGGCAATATACACTGCTGGACTAACACTGACACCACATCGGCAATATACACTGCTGGACTAACACTGACACCACATCGGCCATATACACTGCTGGACTAAAACAAACACCACATCGGCAATATGCACAGCTGGACTAACACAGAAACTACACCACATCGGCAATATACACAGCTGGACAAACAATGGAACTACACCACATCGGCAATATGCCCAGCTGGACTAACACTGAAACTACACCACATCATGAACATGTGTCGGAGAAAGGCAACCAGTTACGAATACACAATACAAGACAATATCATTTCCTCCATGCACATGTGTCTGAGAACTACGAACGGTTATGCGTACACAATACAAGACAATATAATGATCGATGGACATGTGTCGGAGAACGACGAACGGTTATGCATACACAATACAAGACGATATAATTGTCCATGCACATGTGATGGAAAACGACGAACGGTTATGCGTACACAATACAAGACAATATAATGGTCAATGAACATGTGTCGGAGAACGACGAACGGTTAAGCGTACATAATAATACAAGACAATATAATGGTCAATGAACATGTGTCAGAAAACGACGAACGGTTATGCGTAAACAATACAAGACAATATAATGATCGATGGACATGTGTCGGAGAACGACGAACGCTTATGCATACACAATACAAGACAATACAATGGTCCATGCACATGTGTCGGAGAACGACGAACGGTTATGCATACACAATACAAGACGATATAATGGTCCATGCACATGTGTCGGAAAACGACGAACGGTTATGCGTACACAATACAAGACAATATAATGGTCAATGAACATGTGTCGGAGAACGACGAACGGTTAAGCGTACATAATAATACAAGACAATATAATGGTCAATGAACATGTGTCAGAAAACGACGAACGGTTATGCGTACTCAATACAAGACAATATAATGGTCAATGAACATGTGTCGGAAAACGACGAACTGTTATGCGTACACAATACAAGACAATATAATGGTCAATGAACATGTGTCGGAAAACGACAAACGGTTATGCGTACACAATACAAGACAACATAATGGTCCATGCACATGTGTCGGAGAATTACGAACGGTTATGCGTACACAATACAAGACAACATAATGGTCCATGCACATGTGTCGGAGAACGACGAACGGTTATGCGTACACAATACAAGACAACATAATGGTCCATGCATAGTGTCGGAGAACTACGAACTGTTATGCGTACACAATACAAGACATTATAATGGTCAATGAACATGTGTCGGAGAACGACGAACGGTTATGCGTACACAATACAAGACAACATAATGGTCCATGCACATGTGTCGGAGAACGACGAACGGTTATGCGTACACAATACAAGACAACATAATAGTCTATGCACATGTGTCGGAGAACTGCGAACGGTTATGCGTACATAATACAAGACAATATAATGGTCCATGGACATGTGTCGGAGAACGACGAACGGTTATGCATACACTTTACCAGGTGGATTACTTGCTCGTTTTACTAATTTAGATATATTGCTCGTAACATGTGTGTAACCGTGTCTTGAAACCAGTGTGTGTACTAGAAATGGTACACTCCAAACACAGAAACATTCCATTGAACACTTATAATGAAACGAAACTCAGGTTTAAATGGAATGTTTTTTTTAAATCGTGTTTATTTCGGTTTCTGTTGGTATTGTATTAGTTTTCACCAAAAATGCTGTTACAACCTAACATCACATTTGGTGTACATGTATGTAAAACTCATGCACCTATGTTTACAGTATAATATCGAGTTTTTAACCTTGATGTGTGTTTAAGACACCTTGTGGTGTACAGTTCTGTAAGTTACAGTTCTGGGTTTCATATACTTCTCCTTGGCAACTGCTTCCATCTTGACATTTGCGCCCGCGGAACCTAACTCCAGCATTACATGTAGCACTGCAGGGAGTCCAAGCACCCCAAGCCGCCGATTGGTCAGGTCTTACTGAAAGTAGAAATGAGAATTTGAGATACGTTAGTTTTTAATAGCAATTTATTTATTTATGATTGTACACTGACTTATACAGGAAGTCTCGGACTGGCTGCTCGTCGTTCCTGCTATGCTCGAGTCCAACATCACTATATGATATACTCGAGTCGAACTTTACTCTATTATATTCTCGAGTCCAACATCACTATATGATATACTCGAGTCGAACTTTACTCTATCATATTCTCGAATCCAACATCACTTTATGATATTCTCGAGTCCAACTTCACTATATGATATACTCGAGTCCAACATCACTATATGATATTCTCGAGTCCAACTTCACTATATGATATACTCGAGTCCAACATCACTATATGATATGCTCGAGTCCAACATCACTATATGATATACTCGAGCCCAATATCACTATATGATATACTCGAGCCCAACATCACTATATGATATACTCGAGTCCAACATTACTCTATGATATACTCGAGTCCAACATCACTTTATGATATTCTCGAGTCCATCATCACTATATGATATACTCGAGCCCAACATCACTCTATGATATACTCGAGTCCAATATCACTATATGATATACTCGAGTCCAACATCACTCTATGATATACTCGAGTCCAACATCAATCTTTGATATACTCGAGCCCAACATCACTCTATGATATACTCGAGTCCAACATCATTATATGATATACTCGAGTCCAACATCACTATATGATATATGATATACTCGAGTCCAACATCACTATATGATATATGATATACTCGAGTCCAACATCACTACATGATATACTCGAGTCCAACATCACTATATGATATACTCGAGTCCAACATCACTATATGATATACTCGAGTCCAACATCACTATATGATATACTCGAGTCCAACATCACTATATGATATATGATATACTCGAGTCCAACATCACTATATGATATATGATATACTCGAGTCCAACATCACTACATGATATACTCGAGTCCAACATCACTATATGATATACTCGAGTCCAACATCACTATATGATATACTCGAGTCCATCATCACTATATGATATACTCGAGTCCAACATCACTCTATGATATACTCGAGTCCAACATCACTATATGATATACTCGAGTCCAACATCACTCTATGATATACTCGAGTCCAACATCACTATATGATATACTCGAGTCCAACATCAATCTATGATATACTCGAGTCCAACATCAATCTATGATATACTCGAGTCCAACATCACTATATGACATGCTCGAGTCGAACATATAAATATTCCGAAAAACATGCACACAATTTTCATTAATATACAGTAACAGAAAGTATGTACTCGATCGTTTGCTGGCAGTGGGAATGCCCTACCGACTGAGTTTTTCGGGCTGCTAACATACGTTTCTCTATAGAAATAAATAAAATGAAAAATAACAACACACACACACACACACACACGTTGTCACCTAACAGGTTAAGTAGATCTACACACAGCCATAATTCCCAATACGTTTGGAATTCGCCCCTAAATTTCCATAGAGAATCTTGTGAAGGATTAATGTAGCAACAAGCACAATATGCAGCTAATCCGGGACCCGAACCCGTGACCTTGTATGTGAATGTTCTACTACCAGACATTGCTGGACTGCTGACATACGTGTCTCTCTTAACAAAAGGACTGACTGAAATATTCCCCTGAAACTCCACTCGAAAAATGGTTGCAAAAATGAAGAGCAATATTCATGTATGAACATATATGCTAGAGACGATATGCACGACTCTGGTCGGTAACTGATCTATACGCAGATTCAACTTTCGGAAATGTAAACCCTTAAGGAAATGTCATCCAAATGGGCTCATTGAATAATCCAATAGCAGTGTCGCAATTTCTATTGACAACAATTCTTATATTCTTATAATAACGGCTACACTTTTGAATGTGAATTTAGTTTGAAAAGTGGAACATTGTACATGTACACGTACTACCAATGATCGAGTAAATATTGAGAAAAACATATATGTAGACATTTGGTGCATTCAAGGCATATAAAAAACTTGTTTCTGTTTACATATGTGCCTTTAGAAATTAATAAAATTAAACGAAGTGAAAACGTTTGAAATGAAACAACACAAAAACGACCAGAACATGAACTTCAAAACAGTGGTCGCAACAACACAAATACGACACAAATACGACCAGTACATAGAATCAAACCTGTGGTCATAACAGCACAAATACTCTGTACATAGAATCAAACCAGTGGTCACAACATCACAAATACGACCAGTACATAGAAGCAAACCAGTGGTCACAACAGCACAAATATGAGCAGTACATAGAATCAAAACAGTGGTCACAACAGCACAAATACGACCAGTACATAGAATAAAACCAGTGGTCACAACAGCACAAATAGGGCCAGTACATATAGTCAAAACAGTGGTCACAACAACACAAATACGACTAGTACATAAATAGAATCAAAGAGTGGTCACAACAGCACAAATACGACCAGTACATAGAATCAAAACAGTGGTCACAACAGCACAAGCACGACCAGTGCATAGCATCAAAACAGTGGTCACGACACAAATACGACGAGTACGTGGAGTCAAAACAGTGGTCACAACAGCAGAAACACGACCATTATATGGAACCAAAACAGTGGTCACAACAGCAGAAATACGACCATTATATGGAACCAAAACAGTGGTCACAACACAAATACGACCATTATATGGAACCAAAACAGTGGTGACAACAGCAAATACGACCAGTATATAGCATCAAACCAGTGGTCACGGCACAAATACGACTAGAACATGGAACCAAACCAGTGATTACAACACAAATACGATCATTATATGGAACCAAACCAGTGGTCACGGCACAAATACGACTAGTACATTGAATTAATCAGTGGTCACAACAACACAAATACGACCGTTATATGGAACCAAAAAAGTGGTCAAAACAGCACAAATACGACTAGTACACAGCATCAAAACAGTGGACACAACGACACAAATACGACCAGTACATAGAATCAAACCAGTTGTCTCTGCACAAATACGACCATTATATGGAAACAAAACAGTGGTCACAAACGCACAACTATGACCAGTATATTACATCAAACCAGTGGTCACGGCACAAATACGACTAGTACATGGAATCAAACCGGTGGTCACAACAACACAAATACGACCATTATATGGAACCAAAACAGTGGTCACGACAGCACAAATACGACCAGTACATAGCATCAAAACAGTGGGCATAACAACACAAATACGACTAGTACATAGAATCAAACCAGTGATCTTGGCACAAATACGACCAGTACATAGAATCAAACCAGTGGTCACAACAACACCAATACGACCAGTACATAAAATCAAACCAGTGGTCACAACAGCACAAATACGACCATTATATAGAATCAAACCAGTGGTCACAGCACAAATACGACCATTTTATGGAACAAAAACAGTGGTAACAACAGCACAAATACAACCAGTACATAAAATGAAACCAGTGGTCACTGCACAAATGCGACCAGTACATTGAATCAAAACAGTGGTCACAACAACACCAAAAGACCAGTACATACAATCAAACCAGTGGTGACTGCACAAATACGAGTACATGGAATCAAAACAGTGGTCACAACAGCACAAATACGACAAGTACATGGAATCAACAGAGTGGTTACGGCACAAATACGATCAGTACATGGAATCAACAGAGTGGTTACGGCACAAATACGAGTACATGGAATCAAAACAGTCGTCACAACAACACAAATACGACCAGTACATGGAACAAAAACAGTGGTCACAACAGCACGCACATATACGACCAGCCCATGAAATCAAAACAGTGGTCACAACAGCACCAATACGACTAGTACATGGAATCAACACAGTGGTCACGGAACAAATACGACCAGTACATGGAATCAACACAGTGGTCACGGAACAAATACGAGCAGTACATGAAATAAAAAGAGTCGTCACAACAGCACCAATAAGACCAGTACATAGAACAAAAATAGTGGTCACAACAACACAAATACGACCAGCCCATGGAATCAAACCAGTTGTAACAACAGCACAAATACGACCAGTAGAGGAAATCAAATTAGTCGCCACAACAGCACGAATACGACCTGTACATGGAACAGAAACAGTGGTTATAACAATACCAATGCGACAAGTACATGAAATCAAATAAGTCGCCACAACAGCATAAATACGACCGGTACATGGAACAGAAACAGTGGTCATAACAACACGAATACAACCAGCCCATGGAATCAAAACAGTCGTCAATACAGCACAAATATGACCAGTACATGGAACAAAAACTGTGGTCCTAACAGCACAAATACGACCAGTACATGCAATCAAAACAGTGGTCACAACAACACAAATACAACCAGTACATGGAATAAAAACAGTGGTCAAACAGCGCAGATACGAACAGTACATGGAACAAAAACAGTCGTCACAACAGCACAAATACGAAAAGTACATGGAACAAAAACAGTGGTCACAACAGAACAGATACAAGCAGTACATGGGAAAAAAAAAGTCGTCACAACAGCAGCATAAATTAGAGCAATACATGGAACAGAAACAGTGGTCACAACAGCACAGATACGACCAGTATATGGAATCAAAACAGTGGTCACAACAACACAAATACAACCAGTACATGGAATAAAAACAGTGGTCAAACAGCGAAGATACGAACAGTACATGGAACAAAAACAGTCGTCACAACAGTACAAATACGAGAAGTACATGGAACAAAAACAGTCGTCACAACAGAACAGATACGAGCAGTACATGGAACAGAAACAGTGGTCACAACAGCACAGATACGACCAGTACCTGGAACAGAAACAGTGGTCACAACAGCACATATACGACCAGTACATGGAACAGAAACAGTGGTCACAACAGCACAGATACGAGCAGTACATTGAACAAAAACAGACGTCACAACAGCATATATACGAGAAGTACATGGAACCGAAACAGTGGCCACAACAGCACAGATACGAGCAGTACATGGAACAAAATCAGTGACAAAAACAGTCGTTATAACATCACAAATACGACCAGTACCTGGAACAGAAACAGTGGTCACAACAGCACAGATACGAGCAGTACATGGGACAAAAACAGTCATCACAACAGCACAAACACGAGCAGTACATGGAAAAGAAACAGTCGTCACAACAGCACAGATACGAACAGTACATGGAACAAAACAAATCGTCACAACAGCACATATACAAGCAGTACATGGAACAAAAACAGTCGTCACAACAGTACATATACGAGCAGTACATGGATCAGAAACAGTGATCACAACAGCACAGATACGACCAGTACATGGAACAGAAACAGTATTCACAACAGCACATATACGAGATGTACATGGAACAGAAACAGTGGTCACAACAGCACAAATACGACCAGAACATGGAACAGAAACAGTCATCACAACAGCATAGATAAGAGCAGTACTTGGAACAAAAACAGTCGTCACAACAGCACAAATACGAGCAGTACATGGAACAGAAACAGTGGTCACAACAACACAGATATGAGCAGTACATGAAACAAAAACAGTGGTCACAACAGCACAGATACGAGCTGTACATGGAACAAAAATAGTCGCCACAACAGCACAAATACGAGCAGTTCATGGAACAAAAACAGTGGTCACAACAGCACAGATACGAGCAGTACATGAAACAAAAACAGTCGTCACAACAGCACAGATACCAGATGTACATGGAACAAAAATAGTCGCCACAACAGCACAAATACGAGCAGTTCATGGAACAAAAACAGTCATCACAACAACACAAATATGAGCAATACATGGAACAGAAAAAGTGGTCACAACAGTACAGATACAACCAGTACATGGAACAGAAACAATGGTCACAACAGCACAGATTCGACCAGTACATTGAACAGAAACAGTGGTCACAACAGCACAGATACGACCAGTACATGGAACAGAAACAGTGGTCACAACAGCACAGATACGAGCTGTACATGCAACATAAACAGTCGTCACAACAGCACAGATACGAGCAGTACATGGAACAAAAACAGTCATCACAACAGCACAGAAAACGACCAGTACATGGAACAGAAACAGTGGTCACAACAGCACAGATACGACCAGTACATGGAACAGATACAGTAGTCACAACAGCACAGATACGAGCAGTACATGGAACAAAATCAGTCGTCACAACAACACAAATTCGACCAGTACATGGATTAGAAACAGTGGTCACAACAGCACAGATACGAGCAGTATATGGAACAGAAACGGTGGTCACAACAGCACAGATACGAGCTGTACATGGAACAAAATCAGTGGCCACAACAGCACAAATATGACCAGTACATGGAACAAAAACAGTCGTCACAACAGCTCAGATACGAGCAGTATATGGAAAAAAAACAGTCGTCACAACAACACAAATATGAGCAGTACATGAAACAGAAACAGTGGTCACAACAGCCCAGATACGAGCAGTACATGGAACAAAAACAGTCGTCACAACAACACAGATACGAACAGTACAAGGAAAAAAACATTCATCAGAACAACACAATTATGAGCAGAACATGGAACAGAAACAGACGTCACAACAGAACAAAAACGAGCAGTACATGGAACAGAAACAGTGGTCACAACAGCACAGATACGAGCAGTACATGGAACAAACCAGTCGTCACAACAGCACATATACGAGCAGTACAATGAACAGAAACAGTCGTCACAATAGTACAGATACGAGCAGTACATGGAACAGAAACAGTCGTCACAACAGCACAGATTCGAGCAGTACATGGAACAGAAACAGTCGTCAAAACAGCACTGATACGAGCAGTACATGGAACAGAAACAGTGGTCACAACAGCACAGATACGAGCAGTACATGGAACAGAAACGGTTGTCACAACAGCACAAATACGAGCAGTTCATGGATCAGAAACGGTCGTCACAACAGCACAAATTCGACCAGTACCTGGAAAAGAAACGGTGGTCACAACAGCACAGATACGAGTAGTACATGGAGCAAAAACGGTGGTCACAACAGCGCAGATACGATCAGTACATGGAACAGAAACAGTGATCACAACAGCACAGATACGAGCAGAACAAGGAACAAAAACAGTCGTCACAACGGCACAGATTACAGCAGTACATGGAACAAAAACAGTGGTCACAACAGCACAGATACGAGCAGTACATGGAACAAAAACAGTCGTCACAACAACACAGATACGAGCAGTACATGGAACAAAAACACCCGTCACAACAGCACAGATACGAGCAGTACATGGAACAAAAACAGTCGTCACAACTGCACAGATACGAGCAGTACATGGAGCAAAAACAGTCGTCACAACAACACAGATACGAACAGTACATGGAAAAAAATAGTCATCACAACAACACAAATATGAGCAGTACATGGAACAGAAACAGTCGTCACAACAGAACAAAAACGAGCTGTACATGAATCAGAAACAGTTGTCACAACAGCACAGATACGAGCAGTACATGGAACAAAACCAGTCATCACAACAGCACATATACGAGCAGTACCATGAACAGAAACAGTCGTCACAACAGTACAGATACGAACTGTACATGGAACAGAAACAGTCGTCACAACATTAAGATTCGAGCAGTACATGGAACAGAAATAGTTGTCAAAACAGCACAGATAGGAGCAGTACATGAAACAGAAACTGTCGTCACAACAGAACAAAAACGAGCAGTACATGGAACAGAAACAGTGGTCACAACAGCACAGATACGACCAGTCCATGGAACAAAAACAGTGGTCACAACAGCACAAATACGAGCAGTACATGGAACAGAAACAGTGGTCACGACAGCACAGATACGAGCAGTACATGGAACAGAAACGGTGGTCACAACAGCACAGATACGAGCAGTACATGGAACAGAAACGGTCGTCACAACAGCACAGATACGAGCAGAACAAGGAACAAATATAGTCGTCACAACGGCACAGATAGAGCAGTACATGGAACAAAAACAGCCGTCGCAACAGCACAGATACGAGCAGTACATGAAACAAAAACAGTGGTCACAACAGTACAGATACGAGCAGTACATCGAACAGAAACTGTCAGTCACAACAACACAGATACGAGCAGTACATCGAACAAAAACACTCGTCACAACAGCACAGATACGAGCAGTCCATGGAACAAAAACAGTCGTCACAACTGCACAGATACGAGCAGTACATGGAGCAAAAACAGTCGTCACAACAGCACATGATACGAGCAGTACATGGAACAAAATCAGTTGTCACAACAGCACAGATACGAGCAGTACATGGAACAAAAACAGTCGTCTCAACAACACAGATACGAGCAGTACATGGAACAAAAGTAGTGGTCACAACAGCACAGATACGACCATTACATGGAACAGAAACAGACGTTACAACAGCACAGATACGAGCAGTACATGGAACCGAAACAGTGGCCACAACAACACGGATACGACAGTACATGGAACAAAAACTGTTGTCACAACAGCACATATACGAACAGTACATGGAACAAAAACAGTCGTCACAACAGCATAAATACGACAGTACATTTAACAGAAACAGTAGTCGTAACAACACAGATACGAGCAGTACATGGAACAGAAACGGTGGTCACAACAGCAGAGATACGAGCAGTACATGGAACAAAATCAGTCGTCACAACAGCACAGATTCGAGCAGTACATGGAACAGAAACAATCGTCACAATAGCACAGATACGAGATGTACATGTAACAGAAACAGTTATCACAACAGCAAAAATACGAGTAGAACATGGAACAGAAACTGTCGTCACAACAGCACAGACACGACCAGGACATGGAACAGAAACAGACGTCACAACAGCACAGATACGAGCAGTACATGGAACAGAAACAATGGCCACAACACCAAGGATACGAGCAGTACATGGAACAGAAACGGTGGTCACAACAGCAGAGATACGAGCAGTACAAGGAACAAAATCAGTTGGTCACAACAGCACAGATACGAGCAGTACATGGAACAAAAACAGTCGTCACAAAGCACAGATACGAGCAGTACATGGAACAGAAACAGTGGCCACAACAGCACGGATACGACAGTACCTAGAACGAAAACAGTCGTCAATACAGCACAAATTCGACAAGTACATGGAACGGAAACAGTGGTAACAACAGCACAGATACGACCAGTACATGGAACAGAAACGGTGGTCACAACAGCACAGATACGTGCTGTACACGGAACAAAAGCAGTGGCCACAACAGTACAAATACGAACAGTACATGGTACAAAAACAGTCGTCACAACAGCACAGATACGAACAGTACATGGAAAAAAACAGTCATCTTAACAACACAAATATGAGCAGTACATGGAAAAGAAACAGTCCGTCACAACAAAACAAAAACGAGCAGTACATGGAACAGAAACAGTCATCACAACAGCACTGATACGAGCAGTACATGGAACAAAACCAGTCGTCACAACAGCACATATACGAGCAGTACATGGAACAAAAGCAGTCGTCACAACAGCAGAGATACGAGCAGTACATGAAACAAAATCAGTTGTCACAACAGCACAGATACGAGCAGTACATGGAACAAAAACGGTCGTCACAACAGCACAGATACGAGCAGAACATAGAACAAAACAGCCGTCACAACAGCACAGATACGAGCAGTACCTGGAACAAAAACAGTGGTCAAAACAACACAGATACGAGCAGTACATGGAACTGAAACAGTCGTCACAACAACACTGATACGAGCAGTACATGGAACAAAAACACCCACCACAACAGCACAAATACGAGCGGTACATGGAACAAAAACAGTTGTCACAACTGCACAGATACGAGCAGTACATAGAGCAAAAGCAGTCGTCACAACAGCAGAGATACGAGCAGTACATGAAACAAAATCAGTTGTCAGAACAGCACAGATACGAGCAGTACATGGAACAAAAACGGTCGTCACAACAGCACAGATACGAGCAGAACATAGAACAAAACAGCCGTCACAACAGCACAGATACGAGCAGTACATGGAACAAAAACAGTCGTCACAACAGTAATGATACGAGCAGTACATGGAACAAAAACAGTCGTCACAACAGCACAGATACGAGCAGTACATGGAACAAAAGCAGTCGTCACAACAACACAGATACGAGCAGTATATGGAACAAAAACAGCCGTCACAACAACACAGATACGAGCAGTACGTGGATAAAAAACAGTCGTCACAACAGCACAGATACGAGCAGTACATGGAACAAAATCAGTTGTCACAACAGCACAGATACGAGCAGTACATGGAACAAAATCAGTTGTCACAACAGCACAGATACGAGCAGTCATTGAACGAAGACAGTCGTCACAACAGCACAGATTCGAGCAGTACATGGAACAGAAACAGTCGTCACAATAGCACAGGTACGAGCAGTACATGGAACAGAAACAGTTGTCACAACAGCACAAATACGAGGAGATCATGGAACAGAAACTGTCGTCACAACAGCACAGATACGAGCAGTACATTTAACAGAAACAGTAGTCACAACAGAACAGATACGAGGAGTACATGGAACAAAAACAGCCGTCACAACAGCACAGATACGAGCAGTACATGGAACAAAATCAGTTGGTCACAACAGCACAGATAAGAGTAGTACATGGAACAGAAACAGTCGTCACAACAGCACAGATTCGATCAGTACATGGAACAGAAACTGTCGTCAAAACAGCACAGATACGAGCAGTACATGGAACAGAAACAATTATCACAACAGCACAAATACGAGGAGAACATGGTACAGAAACTGTCGTCCTAACAGCACAAATACGACCAGTACGTGCAATCAAAACAGTGGTCATGGCAAAAGTTCGACAAGTACATGGAATCAAAACAGTGGTCACAACAACACAAATACAACCAGTACATGGAATAAAAACAGTGGTCAAACAGCGCAGATACGAACAGTACATGGAACAAAAACAGTCGTCACAACAGCACAAATACGAGAAGTACATGGAACAAAAACAGTCGTCACAACAGCACAGATACGAGCAGTACATGGAACAAAAACGGTGGTCACAACAGCACAGATACAAGCAGTACATGGACCAAAAACAGCCGTCACAACAGCATAGATACGAGCAGTACATGGAACAAAATCAGTTGGTCACAACAGCACAGATACGAGCAGTACATGGAACAGAAACAGTCGTCACAACAGCACAGATTCGATCAGTACATATAACAGAAACTGTCGTCAAAACAGCACAGATACGAGCAGTACATGGAACAGAAACATTTATCACAACAGCACAAATACGAGGAGAACATGGTACAGAAACTGTCGTCACAACAGCACAGATACGACCAGTACATGGAACATAAACAGACGTCACAACAGCACAGATACGAGCAGTACATGGAACCGAAATAGTGGCCACAACAGCTCGGATACGACAGTACATGGAACAAAAACTGTAATCACAACAGCACAGATACGAGCAGTACATGGAACAAAAACAGTCGTCACTACAGCACAAATACGACAGTACATTTAACAGAAACAGTAATCACAACAGCACAGATACGAGCAGTACATGGAACAGAAACGGTCGTCACAACAGCACAGATACGAGCAGTACATGAAACATAAACAGTCATCACAACAGCACAGATACGAGCAGTTCATGGAACGGAAACAGTTGTTACAACAGCACAGATACGAGCAGTACATGGAACAAAAACAGTCGTCACAACAGCACAAATACGACAGTACATGGAACAGAAACGGTCGTCACAACAGCACAGATACGAGCAGTACATGAAACATAAACAGTCATCACAACAGCACAGATACGAGCAGTACATGGAACGGAAACAGTTGTTACAACAGCACAGATACGAGCAGTACATGGAACAAAAACAGTCGTCACAACAGCACAAATACGACAGTACATTTAACAGAAGCAGTAGTCACAACAGCACAGATACGAGAGTACATGGAACAGAAACGGTCGTCACAACAGCACAGATACGAGCAGTACATGAAACATTAACAGTCATCACAACAGCACAGATACGAGCAGTACATGGAACGGAAACAGTGGTCACAACAGCACAGATACGAGCAGTACATGGAGCAAAAACAGTCGTCACAACAACACTAATACGAGCAGTACTTTGAACGAAAACAGTTGTCACATCAACACAAATACGACCAGTACATGGAACAAAAACAGTTGTCACAACAGCACAGATACGAACAGTAAATGGAACATAACAGTCACCACAATAGCACGAGGATGAGCAGTACATGGAACAAAAAAAGTCGTCACAACAACACAAATACGGCCAGTACATGGAACAAAAACAATGGTCACAACAGCACAGATACGAGCTGTACATGGAACAAAAACAGGGGTCACAACAGCACAAATAAGAGCAGTACATGGAACAAAATCAGTTGCCACAACAGCACAAATACGAGCAGTACATGGAACAAAAACAGTCGTCACAATAGCATAGATACGAGCAGTACATGGAAAAAAAAACTGTCGTCACAACCGCTCAAATACGAGCAGTACATGGAACAAAAACAGTTGCCACAACAGCACAATTACGAGCAGTACATGGAACAAAAACAGTCGTCACAACAGCACAGATACGAGCAGTACATGGAACAAAACGGTCGTCACAACAACACAAATACGAGCAGAACATGACATAGAAACAGTGGTCACAACAGCACTGATAAGAGCAGTACATGGAACAAAAACAGGGGTCACAACAGTACAGATACCACTAGTACATGTTATCAATACAGTGGTCACAACAGCAAAAATACGGCCATGACCAGAATCAAACCTGTAGTCACAACAGCAAAAATACGGCCATTACACAGAATCAAACCTGTAGTCACAACAGCACAAATACGACCATTACACAAAATCAAACCTGTAGTCACAACAGCACAAATACGGCTATAATACAGAATTAAACCAGTAGTCACAACAACACAAATACGGCCAGTATACAGAATCAAACCTGTAGTCACAACAGCACAAATACGGCCATTACAAAGAATCAAACAAAAAGTCAAAACAACACAAATACGGTCATAACACAGAATCAAACCAGTTGTCACAACAACACAAAAACGGCCATTACACAGAATCAAACCAGTAGTCACAACAGCACAAATACAGCCATTACACAGAATCAAACCAGTAGTAACAACAGCACAAATACGGTTATTTCACAGAATTAAATTAAACCAGGAGTCCCAACAACACAAATACGATCAGTACACAGAATCAAACCAGTAGTCACAATACGACCAGTACATGGAACAAAAACAGTGATCACAACAAAACAAATACGACCAGCCTATGGAATCAAAATAGTCGTCATAACAGCACAAATACGACCAGTACATGGAATCAAAACAGTGGTCAAGGCACAAGTGCGACCAGTACATGGAATCAAAACAGTTGTCACAATAGCACAAATACGGCCATTACTTGTAGTCACAAAAGCACAAATACGGCCATTACACAGAATCAAACCAGTAGTCACAACACAAATACGACCATAACAAAGAATCAAACCAGAAGTCACAACAACACAAATACGGCCATTACATAGAATCAAACAAGTAGTCACAACAACACAAATACGGCCATTACACAGAATCAAACCAGTAGTCGCAACAGTACAAATACGACCATTACACAGAATCAAACCAGTAGTCACAGCAGCACAAATACGGCCATTACACAGAATCAAACCAGTAGTCACAACACAAATACAACTAGTACATGGAATCAAAACAGTAGTCACAGCAGCACAAATACTACAATTACACAGAATCAAACCAGTAGTCACAACAGCACAAATACGGCCATTACATAGAATCAAACCAGTAGTCACAACAACACAAATACGGCCATTACACAGAATTAAACCAGTAGTCACAACACAAATACAACCAGTACATGGAATCAAAACAGTAGTCTTAACAACACAAATACGGCCATTACACAGAATCAAAACAGTAGTCACAACAACACAAAAACCACCGGTACATGGAATCAAAACAGATAAAGAAATAAGCAATTTATAATAAATAGGTACGGCGCAAACAACAATACAATGCTATAAACATATACTAGTATAGCTATATCGAATGATACGTAATAAAGTTATTGTCCAAAGAGTACTAAACCAATCCGGCTTCCGTGTCTGGATCAGGGCCCATATGTCCCCGCCGGCATAACTCTAGCTCAGTGGACTACTTATTTACTGGGATCCTGACTTAGTAAGATAGAGTGAACAACTCCCTCTTGAAGGACACCAAGGAGGGAGAAGCTATGGTAGCTGAAAGAGAGTTCCACTGGGGTAGAGTCGTGAAGAAGAAACTGGTGTACTGTCTGTACTTCTTTAGGTGGACACCTCTGGTTTTTATTGTGTCTGGGGTCAAATGCTCTGTTTGGAATATCATCTTAATCACTGACGACTTTATAGAATAGGGTTTTGACCTCCTGGAATACAACGGTTCCCACCCTAAGGTGCTCAAGCATGTCTGTTACACTGCTTGTGTTCCTATATTGGTTTTGTGTGTAACAGGCAGTCCGCCTCAAACAATTTCCACATTCCTTATATTTGGTCACTGTGGTAGAGGTACCATACTGTTGTACAGTATTCCAGATTGGACCTAATCATACCTATGTAGGCAATAGTCTTTGTGTCCTCATTTTGCTGACATTAAATTTCGCATCAGGAATCCTATCTTGATATAGGCCTTTTTAATTACCCGGCCGGTACAGTACTTTCAGGTAAGGGTTGCCTAAATATCGACTCCTATGTGCTTGGTACTATCCTGTTTTTCAAAGATGCATCCTTTCATTCGATTTGATTGTTTGATGGGGTTGTGTGATCTTGTAACATCTGTGGATGAAATTCTATACCCCATTTACTCCCCCAGTCAGCCAGTATATGTAGTAGTATCAGATATATATTCAACTTATCAAGCTAATACCATTCATGCATGTCAAGTACATGTATGTACCTACGGTTGGTTGTGCAGTCATTCACGTTACAATTGTCACCATGGCAACACTGTGAACATGTTATCTTGTCCGTGATAGTAACGAGCCGCTTCCCAATAACGGTAGAAGTACTGAGCTGGGCTTGACCACAGTACTGAAATCAATATATAGATAATGTTACATGCACAGTATTACATAGCTGGTTTGCTGAGGAAGATTGTAATGAGTCCGATTCAATCGTATATACTCGGTCAATTCCATCATCCTTTTGGAATAGAACAATCACCGGATATGTGCAAAGATATCAATGAATATATGGACAAAATTAATAGTATTTATTCATTTTGTTGGAAATAAATGTTTTTGATATGTGGGAAACAAATAATATTGCTATGTAAATGAACAAACAAAACGTATTTCTTGTTACGGGACTCGAACTTGGATCACCCGAGCAACAAATTGCAAATATAACCACTGCACCATGTAAGAATATAACAAGAGTCTGAATAAGCAAACAAATGGCAAAATATTTCAGTACATTTGAACTTTAGCTGAGAGGAGGAATGTAATGTAACACTATAAACTGTAGGAGGGCGACTAAACAAATTGTATCGCTAAAAACAGTAGATGAGAGGAAGAACGTTATGTAGTTCTATAAACAGTAGATGATGAGAGAAAGAACGTAATGTATCTCTATCAACAGCAGATAAGAGGATGAACGTAATGTATTTCTATAAACAGTAGTTGATGAGTGGGTGAAAGTAATGTATCTCTATAAACAGTAGATGATGATTGGATGAACGTAATGTATCTCTATAAATAGTAGATGAGAGGATGAACGTAATGTATCTCTATAAACAGTAGATGAGAGTTTGAACGTATTGTATCTCTATCAACAGTAGATGAGAAGGTGAACGTAATGTATCTCTATAAACAGTAGATGAGATGATGAACGTAATGTATCTCTATAAACAGTAGATGAGAGGGTGAACGCAATGCATTTCTATCAATTGTAGATGAGAGGATGAGCGCAATGTATCTCTATAAACAGTAGATGAGAGTTTGAACGCAATGTATCTCTATAAACAGTAGATGAGAGGATGAACGTAATGTATCACTATAAACAGTAGATGAGAGGATGAACGTTATGTATCTCTATAAACAGTAGATGAGAGGGTGAACGCAATGTATCTCTATAAACAGTAGATTTTAGGATGAACTTAATGTATCTATATAAACAGTAGATGAGAAGATGAACGTAATGTAGCTCTATAAACAGTAGATGAGAGGATGAACATATGTATCTCTATAAACAGTCGATGAGAGGGTGAACGTAATGTATCTCTAAAAACAGTAGATTTGAGGATATACTTAATGTATCGAATGTAATGAAGGAATAAACGTAATGTAGCTGTATAAAATGATGAGATGGTGAACGTAATGTATCTATATCAACAGTAGATGAGAGGATGAACGTAATTTATCTATATCAACAGTAGATGAGAGGTTGAACGTAATGTAGCTCTATCAACAGTAGATGATGAGAGGATGAACGTAATGTAGCTCTAAAACCGTAGATGAGAGGATGTACGTAATGTATCTCTTTAAACTGTAGATAAGAGGATGAACGTAATGTTTATGTTGATGAAAGATGAACTTAATGTATCACTACAAACTGTACATGAGAGGATGAAAGTTATGTAGCTCTATAAACAGTAGATGAGAGGATGAATGTAATGTATCTCTATCAACTGTAGATGAGAGGATGAACGTGATGTATCTCTATAAACAGTAGATGAGAGGATGAACGTAATGTATCTCCATCAACTGTAGATGAGAGGATTAACGTGATGTATCTCTGTTAACAGTAGATGAGAGGATGAACGTAATGTAGCTCTATCAACAATAGATGATGAGAGGATGAACGTAATGTACCCCTAAAACAGTAGATGATAGGATGTACGTAATGTATCTTTTTAAACTGTAGATAAGAGGATGAACGTAATGTATCTCTTCAAACCGTAGATGAAAGATGAACGTAATGTATCACTATAAACTGTAGATTAGAGGATGAATGTTATGTAGCTCTATCAACAGTAGATGACACGATGAACGTAATATATCCCAATAAACCAAAGATGAGAGGATGAACGTAATGTATCTCTATAAACTGTAGATCAGAGGATGAACGTAATGAATATTTATAAACAATAGATGATAGGATGAACGTAATGTATCTCTATAAACTGTAAATGAGAGGATGAACGTAATGTATCTATATAAAATGTAGATGAGAGGATGAACGTTAAGTATCTCTATCAAATGTAGGTGAGAGGATGAACGTAACGTTACTCTATTAACATTAGCCGAACCAAAAGTAAGCCCCTCTTGGTACCGAGAAGTCTCCTCATTCAATTATAGTTAATTATACAGATGTATTGCATTTTGAAATTAAGTCCTTTCTTGAAAAGCTCAGCAAGTAATTATAATAAAACAGTTTTTGTAATGAGCGGAGTGTGGTTATATATGCTGTAAACTCTACGTCATATGAAACACAACAGTTCCCTCCAGATTCTACAACAGTCTTTGTAACGGCGGGAGTTAGGTGACATATGATGCAAACTCTACGTCAATTGAAAGACAACAATACCCCCAAGATACTACAACAGTCTTTGTAATGAGGGGAAAGTGGTTACATATGCTGTAAACTCTACGACAATTGAAAGAAAACAATTCCCCCAAGACACTACAACAGTCTTTGTAATGAGGGGAGTGTGGTTACATATGATGTAAACTCTACGACAATTGAAAGAAAACAATTCCCCCAAGATACTACAACAGTCTTTGTAATGAGGGGAGTGTGGTTACATATGATGTAAACTCTACGACAATTGAAAGAAAACAATTCCCCCAAGATACTACAACAGTCTTTGTAATGAGGGGAACGTGGTTACATATGCTGTAAACTCTACCACAGTTGAAACATAACTATCACCCCCTTCCCCCAAGATACTACAACAGTCTTTGTAATGAGGGGAACGTGGTTACATATGCTGTAAACTCTACGACAATTGAAAGAAAACAATTCCCCCAAGATACTACAACAGTCTTTGTAATGAGGGGAGTGTGGTTACATATGATGTAAACTCTACGACAATTGAAAGAAAACAATTCCCCGAAGATACTACAACAGTCTTTGTAATGAGGGGAACGTGGTTACATATGCCGTAAACTCTACCACAGTTGAAACATAACTATCACCCCCTTCCCCCAAGATACTACAACAGTCTTTGTAATGACGGGAGTGTGGTTACATATGATGTAAACTCTACCACAGTTGAAACACAACAGTTCCCCAATATATTGCAACAGTCTTGTAATGACGGGAGTATGGTTGCATACGCTGTAAACTATACGTAAATTGAAACACAACAATTCCCCAAGATACTACAACAGTTTTTGTAATGAGGTGAGTATACTTGCATATGCTGTAAACTGTACGTCAATTGAAACACAACAATTCCCCAAGATACTACAACATTTTTTTGTAATGATGTGAGTATGGTTGCATATGCTGTAAACTCTACGTCAATTGAAACACAACAATTCCCCAAGATACTACAACAGTTTTTGTAATGAGGGGAGTGTGGTTACATATGCTGTACACTCTACTTCAATTGAAAGAAAAACAATTCGCCCAAGATACTACAACAGTTTTTGTAATGAGAGGAGTGTGGTTACATATGCTGTACACTCTACGTCAAATGAAAGAAAATAATTCCCCCAAGATACTACAACAGTTTTTGTAATGAGGGGAGTGTGGTTACATATGCTGTAAACTCTACGTCAATTGAAAGAAAACAATTCCCGGAAGATACTACAACAGTTTTTGTAATGAGGGGAGTGTGATTACATATGCTGTAAACTCTACGTCAATTGAAAGAAAACAATTCCCCAAAGATACTACAACAGTTTTTGTAATGAGAGGAGTGTGGTTACATATGCTGTACACTCTACGTCAAATGAAAGAAAATAATTCCCCGAAGATACTACAACAGTTTTTGTAATGAGGGGAGTGTGGTTACATATGCTGTAAACTCTACGTCAATTGAAAGAAAACAATTCCCGGAAGATACTACAACAGTTTTTGTAATGAGGGGAGTGTGGTTACATATGCTGTACACTCTACGTCAATTGAAAGAAAACAATTCGCCCAAGATACTACAACAGTTTTTGTAATGAGGGGAGTGTGATTACATATGCTGTAAACTCTACGTCAATTGAAAGAAAACAATTCCCGGAATATACTACAACAGCTTTTGTAATGAGGGGAGTGTGGTTACATATGCTGTACACTCTACGTCAATTGAAAGAAAACGATTCCCGGAAGATACTACAACAGTTTTTGTAATGAGGAAAGTGTGGTTACATATGCTGTACACTCTACGTCAATTGAAAGAAAACAATTCCCGGAATATACTACAACAGCTTTTGTAATGAGAGGAGTGTGGTTACATATGCTGTACACTCTACGTCAATTGAAAGAAAACGATTCCCGGAAGATACTACAACAGTTTTTGTAATGAGGAAAGTGTGGTTACATATGCTGTACACTCTACGTCAATTGAAACACAACAATTCCCCAATATACTGCAACAGTCTTGTAATGAGGGGAGTGTGGTTACATATGCTGTAAACTCTACGTCAATTGAAACACAACAATTCCCCAATATACTGCAACAGTCTTTGTAATGAGGGAAGTGTGGTTACAAATACTGTAAACTCTACGTCAAGTAAAACAAAACAACCCTCCCCCACCAGATACTAAAACTGTCTTTGTAGTGAGTGGAGTGTGGTTCCATATGCTGTGCACTCTACGTCAATTGAAACACAACAATTCCATCCCCACCCCGCACCCCCAAATACTACAACAGTCTTTGTGATGAGGGGAGTGTGGTTACAAATACCGTAAACTCTACCACAGTTGAAACATAACAATCACCCCTCCCCCAATATACTACAACAGTCTTTGTAATGACGGGAGTGTGGTTACATATGCTGTAAACTCTACCACAGTCGAAACATAACTATCAACCCCTTCCCCCTAGATACTACAACAGTCGTTGTAATGACGGGAGTGTGGTTACATATGCTGTAAACTCTACGACAATTGAAACACAACAATTCCCAAATATACTGCAACAGTCTTGTAATGACGGGATTATGGTTGCATATGCTATAAACTATACGTAAATTGAAACACAGCAATTCCCCGAGATACTACAACAGTTTTTGTAATGAGATGAGTATGGTTGCATATGCTGTAAACTGTACGTCAATTGAAACACAACAATTCCCCCAAGATACTACAACATTTTCTGTAATGAGGTGAATATACTTGCATATGCTGTAAACTGTACGTCAATTGAAACATAACAATTCCCCAAGATACTACAACATTTTTTTGTAATGAGGTGAGTATGGTTGCATATACTGTAAACTCTACGTCATTTGAAACACAACAATTCCCCAAGATACTACAACAGTTTTTGTAATGAGGGGAGTGTGGTTACATATGCTGTAAACTCTACGTCAATTGAAAGAAAACAATTCCCGGAAGATACTACAACAGTCTTTGTAATGAGGGGAGTGTGGTTACATATGCTGTAAACTCTACGTCAATTGAAAGAAAACAATTCTCGGAAGAAACTACAACAGTTTTTGTAATGAGGGGAGTGTGGTTACATATGCTGTACACTCTACGTCAATTGAAAGAAAACAATTCCCGGAAGATACTACAACAGTTTTTGTAATGAGGGGAGTGTGGTTGCATATGCTGTACACTCTACGTCAATTGAAAGAAAATAATTCCCGGAAGATACTACAACAGTTTTTGTAATGAGGGGAGTGTGATTACATATGCTGTAAACTCTACGTCAATTGAAAGAAAACAATTCCCCCAAGATACTACAACAGTTTTTGTAATGAGGGGAGTGTGGTAACATATGCTGTACACTCAACGTCAATTGAAAGAAAATAATTCCCGGAAGATACTACAACAGTTTTTGTAATGAGGGGAGTGTGATTACATATGCTGTACACTCTACGTCAATTGAAAGAAAAAAAATCCCCCCAAGATACTACAACAGTTTTTGTAATGAGGGGAGTGTGGTTACATTTGCTGTACTCTCTACTGTCAATTGAAAGAAAAATAATTCCCGGAAGACACTACAACAGTTTTTGTAATGAGGGGAGTGTGGTTGCATATGCTGTACTCTCTACGTCAATTGAAAGAAATAATTCCCGAAAGATACTACAACAGGTTTTGTAATGAGGGGAGTGTGGTTACATATGCTGTACTCTCTACGTCAATTGAAAGAAAAATAATTCCCGGAAGACACTACAACAGTTTTTGTAATGAGGGGAGTGTGGTTGCATATGCTGTACACTCTACGTCAATTGAAAGAAATAATTCCCGAAAGATACTACAACAGGTTTTGTAATGAGGGGAGTGTGGTTACATATGCTGTACTCTCTACGTCAATTGAAAGAAAAATAATTCCCGGAAGACACTACAACAGTTTTTGTAATGAGGGGAGTGTGGTTACATATGCTGTAAACTCTACGTCAATTGAAAGAAATAATTCCCGAAAGATACTACAACAGGTTTTGTAATGAGGGGAGTGTGGTTACATTTGCTGTACTCTCTACGTCAATTGAAAGAAAAATAATTCCCGGAAGACACTACAACAGTTTTTGTAATGAGGGGAGTGTGGTTGCATATGCTGTACTCTCTACGTCAATTGAAAGAAATAATTCCCGAAAGATACTACAACAGGTTTTGTAATGAGGGGAGTGTGGTTACATATGCTGTACTCTCTACGTCAATTGAAAGAAAAATAATTCCCGGAAGACACTACAACAGTTTTTGTAATGAGGGGAGTGTGGTTGCATATGCTGTACACTCTACGTCAATTGAAAGAAATAATTCCCGAAAGATACTACAACAGGTTTTGTAATGAGGGGAGTGTGGTTACATATGCTGTACTCTCTACGTCAATTGAAAGAAAAATAATTCCCGGAAGACACTACAACAGTTTTTGTAATGAGGGGAGTGTGGTTACATATGCTGTAAACTCTACGTCAATTGAAAGAAATAATTCCCGGAAGATACTACAACAGGTTTTGTAATGAGGGGAGTGTGGTTACATATGCTGTACTCTCTACGTCAATTGAAAGAAAAATAATTCCCGGAAGACACTACAACAGTTTTTGTAATGAGGGGAGTGTGGTTACATATGCTGTAAACTCTACGTCAGTTGAAAAAAACAATTCCCGGAAGATACTACAACAGCTTTTGTAATGAGGGGAGTGTGGTTACATATGCTGTAAACTCTACGTCAATTGAAAAAAACAATTCCCCGAAGATACTACAACAGCTTTTGTAATGAGGGTAGTGTGGTTACATATGCTGTAAACTCTACGTCAATTGAAAGAAAACAATTCTAGGAAGAAACTACAACAGGTTTTTGTAATGAGGGAAGTGTGGTTACATAAACTGTACACACTACGTCAATTGAAAGAAAACAATTCCCGGAAGATACTACAACAGCTTTTGTAATGAGGGGAGTATTGTTACATATGCTGTACACTCTACGTCAATTGAAAGAAAACAATTCCCCCAAGATATTACAACAGTTTTTGTAATGAGGGGAGTGTGGTTACATATGCTGTACACTCTACGTCAATTGAAAGAAAACAATCCCCGGAAAATACTACAACAGTTTTTGTAATGAGGGTAGTGTGGTTACATATGCTGTACACTCTACGTCAATTGAAAGAAAACAATTCCCGGAAGATACTACAATAGTTTTTTGTAATGAGGGGAGTGGGGAGTGTGGTTTTTCTCTATATGAAACTTGCATCCCTCCTCACGCCCAGTAGCACCGGACCAAGCGGAATCTATTTTCAAGCAACGCTGGTCGGGTTCCATGAGTCTAAGAAATCAGAATTAATGACAACACTGGATAGACATAATTCAAACGGACTTAAAGCTGACAACGGACAAACAAAACAAATATATCCATTGTTTTCGACGCAAATGTTGATCGCAAATACTTGTCCATTCTGAATTCTGCAAAATACATATTTGTCAGTTTCTATTAACGTCTCGTCTCATACCACTATTACAATTTCAATAGGGCTCCATCGTAACATTGATGTCCAAAACACATGTATTATAGTTAGTCACTCAGAATTATTGATTTATTTGTTTCATAATGTAAAATTTAAACCCAGTATAATACTTGTGTGGGATATTCCATAGGTAAGGCGAAATGCATGTCATAAATATGGGAGGTCCGAAATATGCTTGAACTTCTGATAAATGACACACTGTCAACAATAGCGTAAATAGGTCTATAAATAGAGATGTGAACATATGGTCAGCACATGTACGCCCATGTGCACAACAATGTGGGGTGGAGATAAATTAGCTGTCACCTTAATTGTAATAAGTTATGAGTTTTAAGTGGCAGAATACTTCGGGATGTGAGGATGTTAAGACGGGATTTATTGAGAGGATGTTTGGGTTTAAGTAGGAACAGTTAGATTAAGATTGGGGGTCTGGTTTTAACTATGTTTAGAAGCGTGCATATGTGTTAAATGGAATTCATTAAAGTTTAAACGAAATGTAATAATGTAAGAAAAAATATATATAGAAAGTCCTACGCGTTGTGTAGTTTGTGTGTGATGTTGGAACAGTGACAAAATCTGCAGCATGTGTCTTTTCTGGTTCAAGATATGCAATTATAAAGGGAAAAACATACCTTGGCCTTTTTTAAAAAAGAATTAATGTTTTTGTGATACCTATTAATTTCTAGAGTAATTTTTCGCCCACGATTCTGTTCTGAAATGACACAGAATTGCCAAGAAATCTAGTATCAGCATCAATTTTTTTCTTTATAATTGCATATCTTGAACTAGTGAAGAATTTAAGTGCAGACACATGTTGCAAATTGTGTTATTTCACTGTGTCTTGGACATAAAGCTTACAATGGAGCCGTATGGGAAATGTGATAATGAAGTGAGAGGTGAGGAGGGGGAGAAGAAGCGTTTGTACACTTACCCTTTGATCCAAACATCCACTGGAATGGAAGACGCCTTCAGGGCCGGAATATTTAGCTACTGCACATAACTGTGAAATAAAAAAGAATAATTATTAAACGTTAACTATGGAACTGTAGCCAAGTGTTCAGCGACTGCATTTCTTTTCTTTAGGGTGTGTGCGTGGGGGGGGGGGGGGGGGGGTGGGGTGCGAATTCACATTGTGATGGAATATAAGCTGTGCACAAATTCTCTCTCTGCGATGTCGCTGTTCAATACATTTCACGCTGTTACAATGTCAACTTTTATCTCTGCGGTATGCAGTAATCATTGCTTGATTATATAGTTGATATTCTGTCCCGACCTCATGACCGGACGGTCTAAGTTCAACATTTCTTTAAACGTCAGCTTTTGTTATAGTTCCTATTCTAACAAAGACATTTAATAGAAGTTTGAATACTAATTTATAAAAAAGTATAGTCAATTAATTAATAAGGCAACACTTATCCAAATTCACGAAAATAGACCGAGATCCTACAAGTTTATAATCGATTGTTTCCGGAAGTAAATACCCCGTATTGATGCAGAAGATGAATCTGAGCGGCGGGCTCATTTTTTTGCTTAATTTGGATCCAGGGGTTTAAAATATAGCAAATATAATTTAGTTGACCCATGTAGAGAATTCAATCCGGATAATAGGCGTTATACATGGAGAAGGAAAATCCCTTTAAAACAAGCTAGGCTCGATTTCTTCCTCCTTGTAACAGAATCACTATTATCATTGGTTGATAATTGCTCAATTACATCAAGTTACAGATCAGATCATTCTATGATTACTTGGAATATTACACTTAAGCCTTGTATAAAAGGCAATCTGCCAGGCTTACTTTTATAAATTGACTTTTGACTCACTTTCATGGAAATTTACACACAGTTATGACACTTTTTGGTTTTGGTAATTCTATTGTGTCATGGGTTCATGTCCTTTATAAAAATGCTACGCGAGCAGTCACTCAAGGGAGGTAATATTTCATCTTTTTGTAGCATAGGAAGAGGTTGCAAGGAAACCCATTATCTCTTTATATTTTTGGTATATACTATTAAATACTAGCTATTAAATTAAAAAAAAAACATTAAAGAAATTAAAATTAACACTACTGAGTTTAAAATTTTCAATATGCAGACGACACATTCACAATTCTTGACAGACAAGAATACTCTCTATATGAAACAGTGAAAGAACTCAGGGTAGGTCAGTACGTCAGAGTTATGTGTTAATATCGATAAAACACAGGTTGTATGGATTGGGTTTAAGAAACACAGTAGTCAGACAATCGAAACAAAATGGAAAATAATTTGGGGTAAAAATGGTTTTAAATTATTTGCAATAAATTTTCATGTCGATCTAGACGTCAAAATGAGTAATATCAATTATAAAGAAAAGTATAAATATTATAAAATATAAATATTATAAAATCTAAAATCAAACAATAGACAAGACGATATTTGACTCCATTAGGGAAAATCACTGTTATCAAAAGTTTGCTATTGCCTATTTTGAACAATATATTTGTAGCATTACCAAATCATAATGAAAACATAATCGAAGAAATAAATTCAATGGTTTATGACTTCATAAATAAAGCAAAAAGTTATTACCAGACAATATATTGAATGGAGATTAAAAATGATCAACATTAAAGCATTTAGCACTTAAGGCAACATGGATTAGGAGAGAACTAAGTATAGAGGTACAGGATTGCAATAATAGAGCATGGCATTAGTTTATCAAATGCTTACACAGTAAAACAGATAAACAAAGATAGCAATACATTCTGGCGGGATGTTTCTCAAATCACACAATAGCATTATACAACTTTATAAAATAACAACTTTATAACAGTTTCTTCAGACACAAATATTTTTAAAAAAAAACGCTAGTCGCAGGAAAACCCATAATAAATAAACCATGGAATGAAAAATATATTTTAATACTGAAATTGTGTGAGAAAAATGACAGATTTTGACAGAAAACGAATTAAAAAAATATACAAGTGAACCTAAAAACCAACTTTCTACCGTTTTATGGAATAGCACAAGAAATTAAAAATAGCAAATAAATATGGCATAACATTAACAGTAAAAATATGCAAAATCTCGTTTTACCCACCAATATAAATATATACATTAAATCAGAATATGATATACGGATTTACCAATGAGCTCATTAACTATTGGCATCATAATAGACCCTTTTTCGAAATAATCTACTTGTTATTCCTTGCAATATGTAGAATTTGTACTTGCGACGCCATCTTAAAAATAACTTTGACTGGTTTATAGCTTTTCACAAATTTTAAGCAAATGAATCATCCAACCGGGTATTTGAAGAAAAGCTAAGGCTGCAAATCTCAATTTGGAGGTTAAAAGTCTCACTTCTGTCAGTGACTTAAGTCTAACTTCTGTCACTGACTTAATTACATTATATTTCTCTGCTTCTGTTTACTTTGGTAAAGCAGATCTTACATCAAAATGTATAAAATTATGACCTTTGCGATTAAAAAAGTTAAAATCATGACACAATTCTTAGGGCTAACAGACGATCAGTTAACTTAACCACTGCTATTCACACTAAAAATGTTACTTGTAAGACATTGTATAAATGTTTTCTTATATTCAGTTACCATATAATATGTAAAGTTTCAATATTTTGTTCGTATTTGAATATAGCTTTGTACTATGTCTTAAATGGAATAAAATGTATTTACCACAAAAAAAACTAACAACTATTTCCTGAGATCCTTGAAGGTTAACCAGTACTCGAGCACACCCCACTTTAACAATTTCTTTGCCGAAACGAACACTAATAGGATGCAGTTTGGATAAAATAAAACAACAATTCATGAATAAACCGAGCCCTTTATTACTGATATCCTTGTTGTTTGCCTCTATGAATGAAGGTAATAATTCAAGGAACCGCGAAAATACATGACATATCTATTCACTTGACGTTTTATAAAGTCTTACATATCACAAAAATATTGTATCGTCGCAAACAAAAATCGCAATAAAATCAGATTTGGATCTCTACGTCCTCTGCTATGGTAATCGCGCTTTGAAACTTTTGGAACTATTTAATCGGTCGGAGAAAATGATATCGCCGTCAACAGTATAACAAAGGTTATAGAACAAAATTGAAATAGGCAATATGATGACTGGCTACGTTCGCCTTCAAAAAATGGTATCAATTCAAAACTTTACATCAATATTAAATTTGATTAACACTGGTTTTAAGTTCCTTCAATATAACTTGTGTTATATCAAGGCGTTGGTAATAAAAATGATTAAAAAGTTAATATAAATACAATTTATAAGTAAGAAATGTAAAAAAAATGAAACAAGTAAGTAGACCCTGACAATAACGTCACACATAATGTAACATATTATTGTTATTTTTGTATTGTTTGTAAACGTGCGCACAGAGTGGGGGGGGGGGGGGGGGGGGGTTCTTATTTTGTGAGGTTCATTGTTTAAATTAAATGCTTACAACACGAGAATGACAGCTGAGAAATGAGTGGAAGAGTATTAGGGAATGTATATATGCATGTATTGATAGTGTAAAGACGTGTTTATTACTCTCGCTCAAACATACAATTATGCTATGGTGCAAATGAATTGGCCACTACAATGTAGAATGACTGAAAAAACAGAAGAAACTATAATACTAGTATTCTTTGCTTTTACAATGTAGAATATAAATTATACAGGCTTCACCATCTAACCATTCACTAATAGCACCTTATGTAATTAGGAAACAGATAAGTTGTATATTTCTTCTGAATAATTATCACTTTCAATACTATGTATAGTGAAGGTATGGCTTTCATTACGTTTGTAAATAAAATATTGTTTAAACTAAAAACGTTGTACTTACTCTATGCTCGGGCTTAACTAATATAATAAAACTACATTGTTGTAAACATGGATATTTGACATATTGTCGGAACTTTAAACGTCATGTTCCAATTACAGCACAGCCTACCTGTGACGGTTGACATGTTACGTGGCTTGTGCACTCTGATGCGTGTGTGATGTTTGTACAACTGTAACAAACGGCAGGTGCTGTCGTTGTACCTGCAAGTATACGTTACATACAGTAGTGATCAACAAACGACCGGTGCTGCCGTTGTACCTGCAATTATACGTTACATACAGGAGTGATCAACAAACGGCAGGTGCTGTCGTTGTACCTGCAATTGTAGATTACATACAGTAGTGATCAACAAACGGCCGGTGATGTCGTTGTACCTGCAACTGTAGATTACATACAGTAGTGATCAACAAACGGCCGGTGCTGTCGTTGTACCTGCAATTGTAGATTACATACAGTAGTGATCAACAAACGGCCGGTGATTTCGTTGTACCTGCAATTGTAGATTACATACAGTAGTGATCAACAAACGGCAGGTGCTGTCGTTGTACCTGTAATTGTACGTTACATACAGTAGTGATCAACAAACGGCCGGTGCTGCCGTTGTACCTGCAATTATACGTTACATACAGTAGTGATCAACAAACGGCAGGTGCTGTCGTTGTACCTGCAATTGTAGATTACATACAGTAGTGATCAACAAACGGCAGGTGCTGTCGTTGTACCTGCAATTGTAGATTACATACAGTAGTGATCAACAAACGGCAGGTGCTGTCGTTGTACCTGTAATTTAATTGTACGTTACATACAGTAGTGATCAACAAACGGCCGGTGCTGCCGTTGTACCTGCAATTATACGTTACATACAGTAATGATCAACAAACGGCAGGTGCTGTCGTTGTACCTGCAACTGTAGATTACATACAGTAGTGATCAACAAACGGCAGGTGCTGTCGTTGTACCTGCAATTGTAGATTACATACAGTAGTGATCAACAAACGGCCGGTGATGTCGTTGTACCTGCAATTGTAGATTACATACAGTAGTGATCAACAAACAGCAGGTGCAGTCGTTGTACCTGTAATTGTACGTTACATACAGTAGTGATCAACAAACGGCCGGTGCTGCCGTTGTACCTGCAATTATACGTTACATACAGTAGTGATCAACAAACGGCAGGTGCTGTCGTTGTACCTGCAATTGTAGATTACATACAGTAGTGATCAACAAACGGCAGGTGCTGTAAGTTGTACCTGCAATTGTAGATTACATACAGTAGTGATCAACAAACGGCAGGTGCTGTCGTTGTACCTGTAATTGTACGTTACATACAGTAGTGATCAACAAACGGCCGGTGCTGCCGTTGTACCTGCAATTATACGTTACATACAGTAGTGATCAACAAACGGCAGGTGCTGTCGTTGTACCTGCAACTGTAGATTACATACAGTAGTGATCAACAAACGGCAGGTGCTGTCGTTGTACCTGCAATTGTAGATTACATACAGTAGTGATCAACAAACGGCCGGTGATGTCGTTGTACCTGCAATTGTAGATTACATACAGTAGTGATCAACAAACGGCAGGTGCTGTCGTTGTACCTGTAATTGTACGTTACATACAGTAGTGATCAACAAACGGCCGGTGCTGCCGTTGTACCTGCAATTATACGTTACATACAGTAGTGATCAACAAACGGCAGGTGCTGTCGTTGTACCTGCAATTGTACGTTACATACAGTAGTGATCAACAAATGGCCGGTGATGTCGTTGTACCTGCAATTGTACGTTACATACAGTAGTGATCAACAAATGGCCGGTGATGTCGTTGTTCCTGCAATTGTACGTTACATACAGTAGTGATCAACAAACGGCAGGTGCTGTCGTTGTACCTGCAATTGTACGTTGCAAGCAGTAGTGATCAACAAACTGCCGGTGCTGTCGTTGTACCTGCAATTGTACGTTGCAAGCAGTAGTGATCAACAAACGGCCGGTGCTGTCGTTGTACCTGCAATTATACGTTACATACAGTAGTGATCAACAAACTGCAGGTGCTGTCGTTGTACCTGCAATTGTACGTTGCAAGCAGTAGTGATCAACAAACGGCAGGTGCTGTCGTTGTACCTGCAATTGTACGTTACATACAGTAGTGATCAACAAACGGCAGGTGCTGTCGTTGTACCTGCAAATATACGTTACATACAGTAGTGATCAACAAACGGCATGTGCTGTCGTTGTACCTGCAATTATACGTTACATACAGTAGTGATCAACAAACCGCAGGTGCTGTCGTTGTACCTGCAATTATACGTTACATACAGTAGTGATCAACAAACGGCAGGTGCTGTCGTTGTACCTGCAACAAACGACAGGTGCTGTCGTTGTTCCTGCAATTATACGTTACATACAGTAGTGATCTACAAACGGCAGGTGCTGTCGCTGTACCTGCAATTATACGTTACACACAGTAGTGATCTACAAACGGCAGGTGCTGTCGTTGTACCTGCAGTTATACGTTACATACAGTAGTGATCAACAAACGGCAGGTGCTGTCGTTGTACCTGCAATTATACGTTACATACAGTAGTGTTCTACAAACGGCAGGTGCTGTCGTTGTACCTGCAATTATACGTTACATACAGTAGTGATCAACAAACGACCGGTGCTGTCGTTGTACCTGCAATTATACGTTACATACAGTAGTGATCTACAAACAGCAGGTGCTGTCGTTGTACCTGCAATTATACGTTACATACAGTAGTGATCAACAAACGGCAGGTGCTGTCGTTGTACCTGCAATTATACGTTACATACAGTAGTGATCTACAAACGGCCGGTGCTGTCGTTGTACCTGCAATTATACGTTACATACAGTAGTGATCAACAAACGGCAGGTGCTGTCGTTGTACCTGCAACAAACGACAGGTGCTGTCGTTGTTCCTGCAATTATACGTTACATACAGTAGTGATCTACAAACGGCAGGTGCTGTCGCTGTACCTGCAATTATACGTTACATACAGTAGTGATCAACAAACGGCCGGTGCTGTCGTTGTCCCTGCAATTATACATTATATACAGTAGTGATCAACAAACGGAAGGTGTTGTCGTTGTACCTGCAATTGTACGTTACATACAGTAGTGATCTACAAACGGCAGGTGCTGTCGTTGTACCTGCAGTTATACGTTACATACAGTAGTGATCAACAAACGGCAGGTGCTGTCGTTGTACTTGCAACAAACGACAGTTGCTGTCGTTGTACCTGCAATTATACGTTACATACAGTAGTGTTCTACAAACGGCAGGTGCTGTCGCTGTACCTGCAATTATACGTTTCATACAGTAGTGATCAACAAACGACCGGTGCTGTCGTTGTACCTGCAATTATACGTTACATACAGTAGTGATCTACAAACAGCAGGTGCTGTCGTTGTACCTGCAATTATACGTTACATACAGTAGTGATCAACAAACGGCAGGTGCTGTCGTTGTACCTGCAATTATACGTTACATACAGTAGTGATCTACAAACGGCCGGTGCTGTCGTTGTACCTGCAATTATACGTTACATACAGTAGTGATCAACAAACGGCAGGTGCTGTCGTTGTACCTGCAACAAACGACAGGTGCTGTCGTTGTTCCTGCAATTATACGTTACATACAGTAGTGATCTACAAACGGCAGGTGCTGTCGCTGTACCTGCAATTATACGTTACATACAGTAGTGATCAACAAACGGCCGGTGCTGTCGTTGTCCCTGCAATTATACATTATATACAGTAGTGATCAACAAACGGAAGGTGTTGTCGTTGTACCTGCAATTGTACGTTACATACAGTAGTGATCTACAAACGGCAGGTGCTGTCGTTGTACCTGCAGTTATACGTTACATACAGTAGTGATCAACAAACGGCAGGTGCTGTCGTTGTACTTGCAACAAACGACAGTTGCTGTCGTTGTACCTGCAATTATACGTTACATACAGTAGTGTTCTACAAACGGCAGGTGCTGTCGCTGTACCTGCAATTATACGTTTCATACAGTAGTGATCAACAAACGACCGGTGCTGTCGTTGTACCTGCAATTATACGTTACATACAGTAGTGATCTACAAACGGCAGGTGCTGTCGTTGTACCTGCAGTTATACGTTACATACAGTAGTGATCAACAAACGGCAGGTGCTGTCGTTGTACTTGCAACAAACGACAGTTGCTGTCGTTGTACCTGCAATTATACGTTACATACAGTAGTGTTCTACAAACGGCAGGTGCTGTCGCTGTACCTGCAATTATACGTTACATACAGTAGTGATCAACAAACGGCAGGTGCTGTCGTTGTACCTTCAATTATACGTTACATACAGTAGTGATCAACAAACGGCCGGTGCTGTCGTTGTACCTGCAATTATACGTTACATACAGTAGTGATCAACAAACGACCGGTGCTGTCGTTGTACCTGCAATTATACGTTACATACAGTAGTGATCTACAAACGGCAGGTGCTGTCGTTGTACCTGCAATTATACGTTACATACAGTAGTGATCAACAAACGGCAGGTGCTGTCGTTGTACCTTCAATTATACGTTACATACAGTAGTGATCTACAAACGGCCGGTGCTGTCGTTGTACCTGCAATTATACGTTACATACAGTCGTGATCAACAAACGGCAGGTGCTGTCGTTGTACCTGCAATTATACGTTACATACAGTAGTGATCAAGCTTGATTATAAATATCATACTGAAGGTCATACTGAAGGTCATACTGAAGGTCATACTGTAAGTAGTTTTATCATGACTCATACTTATGGAAAGCCGGTGAGTTTTCGTGAAAAACTGTTGAATGCATTGCTGCTGCCAGTTGAGATGTCTGGTTTCGTGCTAGAAGACGATGCCTTCAACAATCATTACGAAACCCCACACTCTCCCCTATCGTATTCACGCCAAGGCTTTCCAACTCCGTGTCTGTGAGACTTTTGCAAAAGTATGTTAAGAGTTTCTGTCGTAGACATTTTTTCCTGAAGGCGATTAATCCTTAAGTCGGTAATACATTGAAAATTTGCCGGTGTTTCTATCTACCTTTCGCGAGGACATAACCTTTGACCTTTAACTGACAAAGAAAGAAAAAAAAGCATAAAATAGATATTATTCTTAAGGGCATGTTAGAAACAGACAGCATAATATTCCCATGGAGTGATAAAAGTGCGAGGGAAGAAAGAAAACCTGTAAAAGTCAGAATTTGTTTAGATTTGTCCGTAGGCCAGATAATTGGATAGGCGACATGTTCTTGTATTTTGGATTTAAAAACCAGGCGGCATTGCGACTACATTAAAGGTGATGTTATAGATCATAACCAGTAGTTGGTCAATACGACGGAGGTCAAGTCGTCTCTAGTTTAAGGTGGTCAACATCACGGTGAAGTTGATCCATGGTCGCGCATTGCCCAGCGAACAGCCCGTCTCTGTATGGACTCAATTTGTCTAATCCCAGCAATAGTGTGTGGAGAACAGACATAGTAGCAGTACTCAAGCTGGGACATAACATCAAGCTGGGGGTACTCCCGAAGAAACGGGAAAGTATCTGACGTGAACCATGATGTTTTTATACCCGTAGCAAAGCATCTTGTTTAAAGTGTAGCTTTTTTGTTGTTTGGTTTTGATTTAGTGGTGTTTGATTGTCTTGTGGTGGTGTTGTTATTTTTGTATTTTCTGTAAAGTTTGTCTCGTTTTCTGTATAAGCGTTTTAGTTTTAATTTTGATCCATGATAATTTGTTTTTGAGGGATGCTCTTTTAGTTGGAATGAATTTGTTTGTGGCTGTATTGATGGAGTCGAGAATAAGTTCCACAACTCGTCAACAAATGTCACTGTGGAAGTCGTCCATATGTCTATTTAGGACATACCAGTCAGCTCTCTTGTATAAAAGTATCTGTCTCGGCATTTGTTGCCTCATGCGAGCAGGGACGATTGTGTTAATAACTCCATCATGGTCACTGATATCATGGATGAAACTGGCTCTATTTGTAAGAGTGGAGTTACTAGTAAGGAATATATCGAGAATATTGTGGTTATTAGTTGGCTCCTGGACAACATGAGGGATATTATTGTCGTATAATATATCAAGGAATTCTCGATAATATTATAGTGTTTTTGCAGTCTGCGGATGGGTTCATGTTGGTCCAGTTCATTTCAGCATTAAAATCTCCGCCAACCGACAGAACTATATTGGATTTTTAGGCTATTTCGCAAGAGCGTTTAAATTCAACCATACAGTCTTGGTCAATTTACAATTTGTTATCTACTCTGGACCTACAATTTGTTATCTACTCTGGACCTACAATTTATAACCTGGAATTTTAGTAATATTTTTATTTTATTTTTGCAGGTTGTTTTGTTTATCATGTTTATATCTAAGACAGGATGTGATAGTTGAGTGCTCATTGACAGTTATTTGATTGCGATATATTCTGCTTATTGTTTGATGTGTTTCAAAAGTGTCTAGAGCGATGAGCGATGATGTTGTGATGTTATTAATGTTGTCACATGTTGCACACTCCAAACCCTCATGCTGTGAAAAAAGAATGTGTTGCCTACCACTTCAGGAATAAGGTCCTAGATTTGATTAAATATCTACGGACAGCGTAAGAAAAATGATAACAACAATCTTACACGACATTTATGGGTAGCCTTATTTCTGTATAGGATTTCCACTTTGTGCAACATGCCATTAGAATCTCATTTTCTCCACAGGCCGGACGTGCACCTTATTGATTTAGACCAGTATGTGTGTGGCCTATTTCGTACTTGTTGACACTAAACAGTCCATCTTTTATAAGGAACAGTAATACAGAAAGGGAAAACATGGAAAGATGTTGTTCAGAAAACTTACAGGATGTTGACACTTTTAACCGGAAGTAATGGGAGACAAATCCAAAAAAGAAAAACATGATGGGGTTCAACTTTGACCTCCAGGAGGAACAGCTGATATAAGCAATTTCCATTAACTACAAAATGTATCACTATAGTCTAGAAAGATGGGATGGGTTTCACCTTAAAACCTTCGAAAAATAAACAGAAATTAAAGAAATTTCGGAGATAAGATTCCCAGCGGAATGTCAATGACGTATGCGCGCGCATAATCACATCAACCCACCTAAATGACCAAAATAATGATAGGTCGCATAAATTAAGTATCTATCATATAGTAATAACGAAAATGTGTTCATGATATATGTTAATGATTGACTACATAACATAATGAAGGATGTACATAAAATAATGACAAATATACATAAAATAATAATAAAAGCAAATCATATAAAGACAAATTTACATCATATAATGGTTAATGTGAAAGTCTGCATGGAAACATGGTTGTATAGATATGGAAAAAATGTAGAACATGATAACAGTACATGTGCATCGTGACAATAATATTACTTACAGTATACAGACGACACTACGACAAACGGTATCAGGAACCACGGTGACATGACTGCAATAAAACATATATAAAAAAGTAACATTGTATCTCAATATAACATACTGTATATCATTATAACTAACTGTATATCACTATAACTTGCTGTATCTCACTATTATATACTGTATCTCACTATAACATACTGTATCTCACTATGATATACTAATATATCACAAAAACTTAATATATCTCACAATAACAAATTGTATCTCAATATTACTTACTCATATATAAATAAAACATACTGTTTATCACTATAACATATTGTGTATCACCATACATAACTAACTGTTTATCACCATAACATACCGTATCTTATTATAACATACTGTATCTCTCTATAACATACTGTATTTCACCATAACATACCGTATCTCACTATAAATTACTGTATCTCACTAAAGCTAACTGTATATCACTATAACTTACTGTATATCACTATAACATATCGTATCTCAAAATAGCATACGGCATCTCATCAAAACACTGTTTATCACCATAACATACCGTATCTCGACATAACATAACCGTATCCCACTATAACATACTGTATCTCACCATAACATACCGTATCTCACTATAACATACTGTATCTCACTATAACATACCGTATCTCACCATAACATACTGTATCTCACTTTAACATACGGTATATCACTATATCATACCGTATATCACTATATCATACCGTATCTCACTATAACATACCGTTTATCACCATAACATACCGTATCTCATCATAACATACCGTATCTCACTGTAACATACCGTATCTCACCATAACATACCGTATCCCACTTTAACATACCGTATCTCACTATATCATACCGTATCTCACTATAACATACCGTATATCACCATAACATACCGTATATCACTTTATCATACCGTATCTCACCATAACATACCGTATATCACCATAACATACCGTATCTCACCATAACATACCGTATCTCACTATAACATACCGTATCTCACCATAACATACCGCATATCACTATAACATACCGTATCTCACTATAACATACCGTATATCACTATAACATACCGTATATCACTATAACATACCGTATATCACTATAACATACCTTATCTCACCATAACACACCGTATCTCACTATAACATACCGTATCTCACTATAACATACTGCATCTTACTTTAACATACTGTGTATCACAAAAACATACCGTATCTCACCATAACATACCGTATCTCACCATAACATACCGTATCTCACCATAACATACCGTATCTCACTTTAACATACTGTATATCACCATAGCATACGGCATCTCATCATACATGTAATACTGTATCTCACCAAAACATACCGTATCTCACCATTACATACTGTATCTCACTATAACATACTGTATCTCACTATAACATACTGTATCTCACCATTTCATACCGTATCTCACTATAACATACTGTATCTCACCATAACATACCACTATAACATACTGTATCTCACTATAACATACTGTATCTCACCATTTCATACCGTATCTCACTATAACATACTGTATCTCACCATAACATACCGTATCCCACTTTAACATACCGTATCTCACTATAACATACTATATCTCAACATTACATACTGTATCTCACAATAACATACTGAATATTACAATAACATACTGTATATTACAATAACATACTGTATATAACAATAACATACTGTATTTCACCATAACAAACTGTATCTCACTAAACCATAATGTATATCACTATAACATACTGTATCTTACTAAAACTATGTATATCACTTTAACATACTGTATCTCACCATAACATACTATATATAACAATAACATACTGTATCTCACCATAACATACCATATATCACTATAACATACCGTATCTCACTATAACATACCGTATATCACCATAACATACCGTTTATCACTATAACATACTGTATCTCACCATAACATACCGTATCTCACCATAACATACCGTATATCACTATAACATACCGTTTATCAAAAAAACATACTGTATCTCACCATAACTACTGTTTCTCACCATAACTACTGTATCTCACTATAACATACTGTATCTCACCATAACATACTGTATCTCAACATTACATACTGTATCTCACAATAACATACTGTATATTACAATAACATACTGTATATCACAATAACATACTATATATAACAATAACATACTGTATCTCAACATTACATACTGTATTTCACCATTACATACCGTATCTCACCATAACATACTGTATATCACCATAACAAACTGTATCTCACTAAACCATAATGTATATCACTATAACATACTGTATCTCACCATAACATACTGTATATCACCATAACATACTGTATCTCACTATAACATACTGTATCTCACCATAACATACTGTATCTCACCATATCATACTGTATATCACTATAACATACTAAATATCACTATAACATACTGTATCTTACCAAAACATGCTGTATCTCACCATAACATGCTGTATCTCACCATAGCATGCTGTATCTCACCATAACATACTGCATCGCACTAAAACATAATGTATATCACTATAACATATTGTATATCACTATAGCATACTGTATCTCACTAAAACATTCTAAATCTCACCATAACATGCTGTATCTCACTAAAACATAATGTATATCACTATAACATACTGTATCTCACTAAAACATTCTAAATCTCACCATAACATGCTGTATTTCACCATAACATGCTGTATCTCACCATAACATGCTGTATATCACTATAACATACTGTTTCACACTAAAACATAATGTATATCACTATTACATACTGTATCTCACCATAACATGCTGTATCTCACTATTAGATACTGTTTCTCACTAAAACATAATGTATATCACTATAACATAATGTATATCACTATAATATACTGTATCTCACTAAAACATAATGTATATCACTATAGCATACTGTATCTCACTATAGCATACTGTATCTCACCATAACATACTTGCATCTCACCATAACATACTGTATCTCACCATTACATACTGTATCTCACCATATCATACTGTATCTCACTATAACATACTGTATCCCAGCATAACATGCTGTATATCACCATAACTAACTGTATATCACTAAAACATTCTGTATATCACTATAACATACTGTATCTCACAATAACATACTGTATCTCACTATAACATACTGTATCTCATTATAACATGCTGTATCTCACAATAACATACTGTATATCACTATAACATACTGTATCTCACTATAACATACTGTATCTCACTATAACATACTGTATCTCACCATATCATACTGTATCTCACTATAACATACTGTATCTCAACATAACATACTGTATATCACCGTAACTAACTGTATATCACTAAAACATACTGTTTATCACTATAACATACTGTATCTCACTATAACATACTGTATCTCACTATAACATACTGTATCTCATTATAACATACTGTATCTCACAATAACATACTGTATATCGCTTTAACATAATATATTTCACTTAAAATGACATACGACATGTTTGAACTGTTAACGCAATCAATTCTAGTATAATATGTCGACATTCGACAATTCCATGTTTACAAATGAAATTAACTACATGTATGCATCAAAATAAAACAATTTTATAAGGTAAACCACACACAACTGCAAACGAGATCCCAATACACAACATTTCAAAATGAGTCGAATGACACTCATGAGTTCTAAAACAGAAACATTCAGTAAAATACGATATGTACCGGTAAGTAATGTATCTCACCATAACATACTCTACCGGTAAGTAATGTTATGTACATGTATTCAGAACGGGTGTAAGTCGTATATTACAAAGTGTAAAAAAAATCGCCTCTCCACAAAAATTGAAACAGTACACAAACATACATGATGGATTCCAGTATATCGATATATACTCCATAAGTGTTAACATTACTGTGAAAGGTCAGTTAGAGATTTCGTTATCTTGCAAACCTTCTGTCGGTGATCAAGATAACGTGGCATAACAAGGTAAATGAGTTGTCTCGTTACATTCATTATTTTATTATTATCAGCAGCAGTAGTAGTAGAAGCTGTTATAGTAGTAGTAGTAGTAGTAGTAGTAGTAGTAGTAGTAGTTGTAGCAGCAGTAGTAGTAGTAGTAGTAGCAGTAGTATTAGTGGTGGTGGTTGTAGTAGTAGTAGTAGTAGTAGTAGTAGTAGTAGTAGTAGTAGTAGTAGTAATAGTAGAGTAGCAGTAGAAGTAGTAGTAGTTGTAGTAGTAGTAGTAGTAGTAGTAGTAGTAGTAGTAGTAGTAGTAGTTGTGGTGATGGTGATGGTGGTGGTGGTGGTTGTAGTAGTAGTAGTAGTAGTAGTAGTAGTAGTAGTAGTAGGAGTTGTGGTGACGGTGATGGTGGTGGTTGTAGTGGTAGTAGTAGTAGTAGTAGTAGTAGTAGTAGTAGTAGTAGTAGTAGTAGTAGTAGCAGTAGTAGTAGAGTAGCAGTAGTAGAAAGTAGAAGTAGTAGTAGTAGTAGTAGTAGTAGTAGTAATAGTAGTAGTAGTAGAGTAGCAGTAGTAGAAGTAGTAGTAGTAGTTGTATAAGTAGTAGTACAGAAGTAGTACATAATACATAACACATACATAATATAATGATACATACCTGCATGTACATGCATACACTTATACAATCCAACATTTATAAATATAATCTAAAAGTTACAAGAACTGAATGTGTGTGCTACCAACAGTACATTGTACTACTGTTTTATTTTGACTCGTTTACATGACATTTACATGATATTCCATTCTAAGAAGATACTAAAAACTTAAATTGGTTAAAAGTTGTTGTTTTTTCTGAGTTCTTCTGGTAAAGAGTTCCAAAGCACTGGGGCAGCATACCGAAAACTGTTCTTACCGTAGTATGTGGTTTTCACAATTGGTATCTGCAGTATATTAGAGTATCTAAAGTTATATTTAGTTTCTGTTTTTTGTATTAAGGAAGATGGAACTGGTGGTGTTAAATTATTTAATATCATAAAACTTTCTAATGTCATACTTTAGTTTTGTTGTGATCATTGTATACAAATCTAAGTGCTCATTCTTGTATTGTTTTTATTTTTTAACAAAGTGAACAAAAATGCCAGCTACGAGGACAAATATTCAAGTTTGACAAAAAAAATGTGTGGAAATTTGTTAATCTATTAATTTACTTAAATTATACATTTAAGAACATTCAGTTGTTGTGCAGCTTTTTTACAGATGTTTCCAATTTGAGTGTAAAAACTTAATTTAAAATCCAGATTGACTCCTAACAATCTAACAGTTTCTTTCCATGCTATTGTTGTTTCGCCGAAATTAAAGATAGGAGATTTTTCATGTATCTTTTTCCCCAACTGCAATGGCTTGGAATTTATCTGGATTTGCCTGCATACAATTGAATGTGAACCAATCTCTTAGACTTTTACTTTCATTTTCGAGAATTATGTGAATGAAATGATAATGTATTATCATCTGCATATTTATATAATGTGCTTTGGTTAATAAAATAAAATAAATATATTAACAAGAATTGGGTCCAAGATAGAGCCTCCCCCCCCTCACCCCCCGCGCCCTTTTTTATACTGGCACTAACTGCATTTCCAATTTTAATTTGCTGTTAACGTTCTGACAGATAACTCTTCATTAGTTTGACTGAGTGTTTAAAGACTCCATAAGATTATATTTTATGCAAAAAGTATGTCATGCGGTAGACAAAAACTTTGGATAAGTCCATCATAATAGCTGCCAGATACTCATTTCGATCCAACACCTAATAATTATCAAAAATCACAGTATTTTGCTAATTGCTCTGACAAAACTGTTTTCAAATATTTTTGAAGGAATTGGAAGATTGCTTACTGGTACATGTATATAGTTACTTTTTGACATTGGGTCATTTTGTTTTGAAATGTGGGGTTACCTGGACTTCCTTTAGTCTGTTTTGGAAAACTCCTGCAGATATGGAGTAATTTACTAATTCAGTGAGTGGTTTTACAATTGAAGGTTTACATAATTTTATGATTTAAAAAAAAAAGCATTTATCGATCCCTTTGACCTTTTTATATTACATTTATCAATTAATTTTGATACAGTATTTCCATGCCTAAATAAACACTGAAGTCTGAACACGCATTTTGATACCGTACAGCTATGTAAAAATGCTAAATTCGGATGCAGGATATAACTGCCAGAATAAGACTAAGCGCGCATATCTTCGCTTCTTGTTGATAATCAATCGAAATTACTCTATAATGTTCGCAGATTTACATTGCATTTGGGGAGATGCGTATTATACCCGGCATTAAATGTAAGATTAACACGGAGCTGGCAACCAGAAATCCATTTTACTCTGTAACAAAATGAACAAGTTTTTTTTTCAAGTTTCAAGTTTGTATTCAGCAACAAGGCCCATAAGAGCATCAGTCATATACAGCAACATATTTATAAACATGAAATGAACTACATGTATTTAAAACAAACAGTGACAGAAGCATATTGACTAGTTACAAACATTAATGTCAACTTAAGGAGCTGACTAATACATGTATGTATAGACTAGATATCAAACATTATACATATTAAGTTACATGTCACTAAATCTTATATCAGTATTATAATTTTGTAATTCAAAACACATACATTTTAATACAATGTAAGGAAGGTAATATTGTTACTTAAGACCTTGCATTATTTGCTTTATAAAAAATGTGATCTTTATCAGAAAGTCTGTATCACTACTTTGAAATATCTATTGACAGTGTATAATGTGTGGTCTACACAAACCAGTCATGTATTTCTTTCCATCTGAATTAAAGTATGCATCATTAAAAAATTAACAGAATTCCTCACCTATCACATTAGTAGGCCTATTACATAAATGACAATAATTTATGTTCTATTTCTTTCAATAACATATATAATACCATACACAATACCATACACAATATCACACACAATACCACACACAAAACAACACACAATACCATATACAATACCACACACAAAACCAAACATAATACCATACACAATAGCATACACAATATCAAACAAAATACCATACACAATACCACATACAAAACTACGCACATTAACTCATAAAATACCACAAACAATACCAAACACAATACCAAACATAATACCATATACAAAACTATACACAATATCATACACAATACCACACACAATACCATACACAATACCATACACAATTTCATAAACAATACCACACACAATACCACACACAAAAAAACACACAATACCACACACAAAATCAAACACAATACCACACATAATACATCATACAATATAACACACAATATGACATACACTACCATAATCAATACCATGCATTATACCACACATAATACAACACATAATACCACAAACAATACCACACACAATACCTACCACGTAATACTACATATAATACCAAACACAATACCAGACACAATATCATACACAATACCAACCATGCACAATACCAATAATCAAACCATACAACACACTTCCACAATACCTACCACGTAATACTACATATAATACCAAACACAATACCAGACACAATATCATACACAATACAAACCATGCACAATACCAATAATCAAACCATACAACACACTTCCACACATAATACCACACACAATATCACACACAATACCACACACAGTACCATGCACAATACCATACAAAATACCATAAACAATACCATGCATAATACCACACATAATACCACAAACAATACAACACACAATATCACACATAATACCACACATAATACCATATACAATACCACACATAATAACATGTATAATACCATGCACAATACCAACCATACACAGTACCATACACAATACCACATACAATGCCATCATAATACCACACACAATACCACGTACAATACCAACCATACACAATATCATATACAATACCATTACAATACCACAAACAATACCAAACACAATACCAACCATACACAATACCACACACAATAACATATACAATACCACACACAAAACCACACACAATACCATTAACAATACCACACACAATACCATACACAATACCATACAAAATATCATACACAATACCACACACAATACCATACCACACACAATAATACATACAATGCCATGCACAATACCATGCACAGTACCAACCATACATAATACAATACACAATACCACACACAATACCACGCACAATACCAACCATACACAATACCATATACAATACCATTACAATACCACAAACAATACCATACACAATACCATACATAATACCATACTAATTCCAATAACACACACAATATCATGCAAAATACCATGCACAGTACCAACCATACACAATACCATACACATTACCACATACAATACCATCACAGAATAACACAATACCACGCACAATACCAGCCATACACAATACCATATACAATACCATCACAATACCATATACAATACCACACACAATACCAAACAAAATACCATACACAATACCACACACAATACCATACACAATGTCATATACAATACCATTACAATACACAATAACGCACACAATACCATACACAATACCATACATAATACCACACACAATACCATACACAATACCACATACAATACCACACACAATACCACACTCAATACCATGCACAATAGCAACCATACACAATACCATATACAACACCACACATAATACCGTACACAAAACCAACCATACGCAATTCCGCACATAATACCATACACAATACCACACACAATACCATACACATTACCACATACAATATCATCACACAATAACACAATACCACGCACAATACCAGCCATACACAATACCATATACAATACCATCACAATACCATATAAAATACCACACACAATACCACACAAAATACCATACACAATACCACACACAATACCATACACAATGTCATATACAATACCATCACAATACACAATAACGCACACAATACCATACACAATACCATACATAATACCACACAATATACAACACACAATACCACACTCAATACCATGCACAATACCAACCATACACAATACCATATACAACACCACACATAATACCGTACACAAAACCAACCGTACACAATTCCGCACACAATAACATCCACAATACCACACACAATACCATACACAATACCGCACACAATACCATACACAATAACACACACAATACCATACACAATACCATACAGAATATCACACACAATACGATACACAATACCACACACAACACACAATACCAACCATACACAATGCGACACACAATACCACACACAATGGCATACACAATGACACATACAATATCACGCACCATACCACACACAATACCACGTACAATAACAAACACAGTACCAGACAAAATATCAACTGTACACAAATACCATACACAATAACATCACAATACCAACCATAAAAATACCATACACAATACCACACACAATACCACACACAATATCATAAACAATGCCATGCACAATACAACACAAAATACCACTTACAGTACCATACATAATACCACACACAATATCATACACAATGCCATACAAAATATCATCACAATACCAACCATACACAATACCATACATAATACCGCACACAATACCACACACAATATCTTACACAATGCCATACACAATAACATCACAATACCAACCATAAAAAATACCATACACAATACCACTCACAGTATCATACATAATACCACACATAATATCATACACAATGCCATACACAATACCACAAACAGTACCATACATAATACCACATACAATACCATACATAATGCCATACACAATGTCACACACAATACCATGCACAATACCACGCACAATACCATATTAAATACCACACATAATACCACAAATAAAACCACACATAATACCACACATAATATCACGCATAATACCACGCACAATACCATACACAATACAACACACATTACCACACATAATGCCACATACAATACCACACACAATATCACACATAATACCACGCACAATACCATACACAATACCAAACACATTACCACACACAATGTCACACACAATATCACGCATAATACCACGCACAATACCACACACATTACCACACACAATGTCACTTACAATACCACGTACAACACCATACACAATACCACATATAATATCACAAATAACACCACACATAATACCACACACAATACCACACATAATGTCACACACAATACCACACACAATACCACACACATTACCACTGACAGTACCACACACAATTCCACGAATAATACCACGCACAATACTATGCACAATACCACACATAATACCACAAACAAAACCACACATTATACCATACACAATACCACATACAATACCATACACAATATCATCACAATATCAACCATACACAATACCATACCTAATACTGTACACAATACCACACACAATATCATACACAATGCTATACACAATACCACACACAGTTACATACATAATACCACACACAATACCATACACAATGCCATACACAATATCATCACAATACCAACCATACACAATACCATACATAATACCACACACAATACCACACACAATACCACGCACAAAACCATACACAACACCACACATAATACCACAAATAAAACCACACATAATACCACACACAATCCACGCATAATACCACGCACAATACCATACACAATTACACAAACATTACCAAACACAATGGCACACACAATACCACGCATAATACCACGCACAATACCATTCACAATACCACACACATTACCACACACAATGTTACTAACAATACCACGCACAATACCATACACAATACTACACATAATACCACACATAATACCACGCATAATACCACACACAATACCATACACAATACCACACACATTACCACACACAATACCACGCATAATACCACGCACAATACCATACACAATACCATACACATTACCACACACAATGCCACTAACAATACCACGCACAATACCATACACAATACTACACATAATACCACACACAATACCACACATAATGCCACACACAATACCACACACAATGTCACTAACAATACCACGCACAATACCATACACAATACTACACATAATACCACAAATAAAACCACACATAATACCACACATACAATACCACACGTAATACCACATACAATACCACACACAATACCACACACAATACCACGAATAATACCACGCACAATACCATACATAATACCACAAACAAAACCACACATTATACCATACACAATACCACATACAATACCACAAACAAAACCACACATTATACCATACATAATACCATAAACAAAACCACACACAAGACCACACATAATACCACAAACAAAACTACACAGAAGACCATACACAATACCACACATAATACCACAAACAAAACTACAAAGAATACCATACACAATACCACACATAATACCACAAACAAAACTACACATAATACCATACACAATACCACACATATTACCACAAACAAAACTACACATAATATCACACACAATACCACGCATAAAACCACGCATAATACCATACACAATACCACACATAATACCACAAACAAACCACACATAATACCATACACGATACCACACATATTACCACAAACAAAACCACACATAATACCATACACAATACAACACATAATACCACAAACAAAAACCACACATAATATCACACACAATACCACGCATAATACCATACACAATACCACACATAATACCACAAACAAAACCACACATAAAACCACACACAAGACCACACATAATACCACAAACAAAACTACACAGAATACCATACACAATACCACAAACAAAACCACACATAATATCACACACACTACCACGCATAAAACTACACATAATACCATACACAATACCACACATAATACTACAAACAAAAACAACACATAATACCATACACAATACCACAAACAAAACCACACATAATATCACACACACTACCACGCATAAAACTACACATAATACCATACACAATACCACAAACAAAACTACACATAATACCATACACAATACCACACATAAAACCACAAACAAAACCACACATAATACCATACACAATACTACACATAATACCATAAACAAAACCACACATAAAACCACACACAATACCACACATAATACCACAAACAAAACTACACAGAATACCATACACAATACCACACATAATACCACAAACAAAACTACACATATTACAATACACAATACCACACATAATACTACAAACAAAACCACACATAATATCACACACAATACCACGCATAATACCATACACAAAACCACACATAATACCACAAACAAAACCACACATAACACCACAAACAAAACCACACATAATACCACGCATAAAACCACCCATAATACCATACACAAAACCACACATAATACCACAAACAAAACCGCACATAATACCACGCATAAAACCACGCACAATACCATACACAATACAACACATAATACCACAAACATACCCACACATAATACCACACACAATACCACAAACAAACCCACACATAATATCACACACAATGCCACATACAATACCACAAACAAAACCACACATAATACCATACACAATACCACATACAATACCACGCATAATACCTCACACAATACCAGGCATAATACCACGCACAATAACATACACAATACCACACACAATACCACATACAATACCACATACAATACCATACATAATACCATACACAATACCATACACAATACCACATACAATACCACACACAATACCATACACAATACCATACATAATACCACACACAATGCTACGCATAATACCATGCATAATATCTTTTTCATTAGTTAAGTTACTATAACAACATCTAAAATGACAAAATGTTATGGTTAAATTAGTTGGCAGCAATTTAATATAGTTTTATAACTCAGTCAGATGATGAATTTAAAAGTTTGTAGATTTAGATTCTAGTTTGTACACTTTCGTGATTCATTTATTTGAATGTTCGATCGCAATACGCACATACACCCGAGCGTATCATTTGAAATCCGTACAGAGGTTTTATAAAAAAGGAAAAAACGTGAATTATGCGATTAAACTTGATGCTTAAGTGAGGTCCCTCCTTAGATGTTTATAAAAATGGGCCAAGCAACTTTTCTCTTTTTGATCTAGATGATTATGCACGACCGGTCAATGTCTTTCTGTATACATGTAACATTTTTCCGAGTTATATTGACAAACCCTGGAACGGTCTATCGAGACCGAACATTTCCGAATGTCCAAAGAACAATATGCATGAAACATGATGTACAAAGTCCAAGAGGTCGATTTAACCACTGCGAAACGGCTGCTACAATTTCAGAACAATCTTAATGCAGACTCTGTAAGTCGTGATGAAATGGACAAACGCACAAAAATGCAGACTCTTAGTGAGATGGGCAGCTAGGGCGGATGCCCTCATACATTTCTATCCACTTTCAGAGTAGTGGCATTTGCTTTGGATAATTCATCCCATCATGGATACTCTAAAGCGGCAGATCACAGAGCGCATTTTTGAAGTTCGATTTCATCGTGACTTTAGTTGCTGTTCAATAGCTAGCGTCTTGTGCACCACATTCTCTTTGTTGTTGCAACGTAACAACCCAGCAAACATTCTATATAGGCCCGATGTCGGCCCCATATAGATCAGGTCCGTAGCTAAACCTTAAAAAACAGGGGGCCGATTCTAGAGTGGTCTGGGGGCATGCTCGCCCAGAAAATTTCTTTAGTCGAGGATGCCATTTTCTGCATTTTCATGCATTTCAGAACCTATTTTGCCCATTTGGAAGTTTTGATTTCGGATAGTGTTTTTTATATCAAGACCAAAAAAATCTGGGAATATTTTTATAAATAATCACCATATCACAACAAATCAGAAAATTCACAAATACGTCATATTTATTTAAATCTATACTCTCAGCATATTTCTTGTAGAAAAAAAGATTACATGCAAATGTCATGCGATGCGCATTCATGTATTTAGATTCACATCAATCTGAATTGTACAGGTGTGTAACGCAAGTCCTAAAATAAATTCATTGAGACTAAAATTCAAAACATTTTATAAGTATTAGACTAGGCATTTACCAACCTTTATCTGATAACAAATTGTGAGCATTTGCTATTTATTAATATATCACTATATCTTGATGTTATCAAAGGCATACAAATACAGCAATAGTTCATATAGTCATACAAATACAGCAATATTTCATATAGTCATACAAATACAGCAATAGTTCATATAGTCATACAAATACAACACTAGTTTATATAGTCATACAAATACAGCAATAGTTCATATAGTCATACAAATACAGCAATAGTTCATATAGTCATACAAATACAGCAATAGTTCATATAGTCATACAAATACAACACTAGTTTATATAGTCATACAAATACAGCAATAGTTCATATAGTCATACAAATACAGCAATAGTTCATATAGTCATACAAATACAACAATAGTTCATATAGTCATACAAATACAGCACTGGTTTATATAGTCATACAAATACAGCAAAAGTACATATAGTCATACAAATACAGCAATGGTTCATATAGTCATACAAATACAGCAATAGTTCATATAGTTATACAAATACAGCACTGGTTTATATAGTCATACAAATACAGCAAAAGTACATATAGTCATACAAATACAGCAATGGTTCATATAGTCATACAAATACAGCAATAGTTCATATAGTCATACAAATACAGCAATGGTTCATATAGTCATACAAATACAGCAATGGTTCATATAGTCATACAAATACAGCAATGGTTCATATAGTCATACAAATACAGCAATAGTTCATATAGTCATACAAATACAGCAATAGTTCATATAGTCATACAAATACAACACTGGTTCATATAGTAACAAAATACAGCAATGGTTCATATAGTCATACAAATACAGCAATGGTTCATATAGTCACACAAATACAGCAATGGTTCATATAGTCATACAAATACAGCAATGGTTCATATAGTCATACAAATAGTCATACAAATACAGCAATGGTTCATATAGTCATACAAATACAGCACTAGTTCATATAGTCATACAAATACAGCAATAGTTCATATAGTCATACAAATACAGCAATAGTTCATATAGTCATACAAATACAACACTAGTTCATTTAGTCATACAAATACAGCAATAGTTCAAATATAGTCATACAAATACAGCAATAGTTCATATAGTCATACAAATACAACACTAGTTCATTTAGTCATACAAATACAGCAATAGTTCATACAGTCATACAAATACAGCAATAGTTCATATAGTCATATTGAGTATATTTCCTAAATGTATTGATTAAAAAAATCTAAATGTTCAATTGAATATCCTTAATGTTTAATTCTTTATTCCTATTTCTTAATTCTGAATGACAAATGCCTGATTCTAAATACTTGATTATCATATGTATACCATTTGTATTGTTTTATTCTTAAATTGTATTTCTTAGTTCTAAATGATAAATTATGCATTCCAAATGTGTGGTGGTGTCCTTGAGCAATACACTTTTTCCGCATATGTCAGTACTGGTTATACCCAGGAATACTGTAAGTGTGAGTTGTATATTATAAAAACTTGTTTTGCAATCGAAGTAAAATAAATAAATTTAAACTATTAAATCTGCACGTGTTGTATCTATTATTTGGAAATTATTCACATTACAAATCATCACTCCCATCTATAAAAACAGGATGTATATCTATAAAACTGAACGTTTTATCTATAAAAACAGGATGTTATTATCGGATCCGTTTCTAAAATATTCTGGAAATTTGAAAAGAATCATATCAGCTTGATGACATTACAATACACATTCAACCATCGAGCATCCATGTACGCATCCATGCACGCACGTGCTTGTCTTCAATAAAAATTGAAATTAACAATACGTACATGATAAACGTAAATACGAAAAAATCATATATATATGATACGTATTAAAATTATGTATGTTTTGTTATACAATATGTTCCATGTCCCACATATCTAAGCGGGGCCTTCAGGAAGTCGTTTATATCCATGTATGCATCAGTATAAAATATAAGCTTTAATTATTTATGCATTAATTATATAAACGTAACTACTACAATCATGTTGTAATTATCCGTCTAATATGACAAATAGAGTTATAACTTCCAAGGCTGCGTTCAGTTCGGTTCAATGTTAGCTAGCTACCATATTTTCGTCGTATTAAAAATACTGTTGATATTTAACTTCACTGCAAAAAACAACAACAAAAAACAGATTTCTGAGGAATTTTAGAAAAAATAAATGCAAAATGAAAACGACATAATTCTAATCAATTTTAAGACATTTATTTCAGATTTTCCTAAAAACAAACCAAGACCAATGTAAACTTTTGCTGGAGAAGAATATGTACATCCATTATCAGTTATACTATATGGGATATGAATGGGAGTGGGGACAATACCATTTTATATAGAGTAGTTTTTTTTGGCAACCAAATTCGCTTTTCATTTACGGCCTAGTTGCAAATCCCCCTATTATATCAACCAACCACTTTCTCGTTGTTTTCTCAAATTCGTGTGGAACAAAGATTTTTTTATTGACGTTTCTTTTTATCAAAAAATGTCAACTTATTACAACATGTTTCACAAATTGTATTTACAGCATGTATGATATAGCTTTCAACAGGTATAAAAAGATTTTGTTCGGTCTCATCTGAACATTCCTTAAGTAACACTCCGATAACAAAAAATCGTGAAACTGAACGGATGCACGGAAAATTCCGAATCGTTACCTATATATATATATAACTCGATCCTACTTATATAAAACTATCAGTTCATGTATGTAAAGTGTCCGTCCAGTCCAGATGTGTTGCATGTTAATCCATATTATATAAGTCATGGTTGACACCAAATTTATTGGTTTGGCAGAGGCCTTGATATTGTATCTATGGTTTGCATTGTAGCTAGATGCGCTCGCCGTAGTCTGGTCGGTACATTTATGTCTTGTTATTAACAAATAAGTATCTCCATATATATATAAATATAAATATATATATATATATATATATATATATATATCATGCATTGTGAATGAGCATCTAAATTGATCCCAAAAAATCGGAAATTTCGTTGTTGTGAATATAATTACATGTAATTTCCTTTATGATATAAAATACATATAAATTCATTGCATCTTCATGATCCAACGGGTTCCTAAATTTGCCCTTTATATAGCACGTGAGTAGTCATTAATCCTTAACTGGATCCTACTCATATAAAGCTATCAGTTCATGTATGTAAAGTGTCAGTCCAGTGCTGCTGTAAATCCATAGTATTTAAGTCATATTGACATCAAATTTATTGGTTTGGCAGAGGCCTTGATATTGTATCTATGGTTTGCATTGTAGTTAGGCGCGCTCGCCGTAGTCTGGTCTGTATATTGTTGTCTGGTTATTCACAAACAATAATCTTCATATAAATATATATATATAAATATACGTACTCCGTCTGCGACAAAAGCGTCCACATAGGTTCAGATTCATTTCTTGTGGTTATGTTGTAATAGGGAATGCTATAACAATACAGTACATATAATACACGATTTGTTTTGTTTTAATATGCAACGAGGATGTACAATATAGTCCCTCAAATGTTCGTACCTAGTCCAAAAAACAGGTAGAGGCCGGCGCTGGGTATATTTTACGACATCGGCCCGGTATCGTTTGTACGACCAAATACGACTTCATGCCGATCAAGGAGGCCCTCCCAGGGGGTCCCTGTTCCCGGGATCTCTTAAAGTAATGGCCATTGTTCCCTAGATCTCCAGAAGTATATGCCAAAGTGCCCCAAAAGAATTTTATCCAGGTTCCCCAGATCTCTTAAAGTATTTCCACGGTTCCATAGATCTCCAAAAGTTTTAAACATAGTTCCCCGAAAGTACCAAATATTGTTCCCTTAAGTAAAACGTCTACTGTTTTTCTTCTCTATTATTAATTATCATTCATCATAATAAACAAAAGCCATGCACCGTCTTCCTTTCCTGGTCCTTTCTGACTTTTCACCAAGTTCGTCATATGCAGGTAGATAAGACTCTTGTCTCCGTACCTGTGAGAACGTCACACGTGTTGACAAGGCTGTTTGAATATGTATATAATCCTCATCATCAAGTCCAATGAAGTCGTGTTTGACATCACTCGAGAGGACATAGAATATCTTCAGGTGAAATGCCCAAATATGACGTTGGGAACCCGACTTCTACAACCCTCTCAAGAGATTGTTAAGATTCGATGAAAACTGAGGGCGTTGGGGAGGGGTTGCTATAGCGTTTACAGGAAAAAAGTTAACGGACGAACGACTGACAATTAACCACGACATAAGCTTTACTAGCCATTGGCAAGTACAGTCAAAAAAGAAATCGAGGGAAGGACAGAAGTGACAAATAATTTTTTTTTTAACAGCTGAACGGTTCAGTTTACAAAAGGCATAAGCATAAATAATAGACTTTAATGTGTAAACACCATCTAATAAATAAAACAAAACAAAAAGTTCGATTCTGGGTGGGATTGAACAGCAGTCCTTGCTAAAATGATAGCCACTGCACTATTCTGCCAAAATTTTAATTATATCTTTCTTTGGAATTACCATCCAAACTTTATTTCGTGTGAATACGAGTATGTTTACTTTGAAAAATGGTTCCATGGTAGTTACAGCATCTTGGTGAGCAAGAGAATACGTTGTTAGTCTGGTACCCAGCCCAAATTCATTCCGTTACTCTCCATTACGGAATGAAGTTGGGCAGGGTCCCAAATTAACACGTTGTCGGAAACCTCCAAAGCTGTCAAAGCCGTTTTAAGCAGTCAACATCTCACTTTAAAGCAAATTATGATCAAGTAAACAAATAATACATGAAATTGATCAAATTAAGGACAACAACCACAGATCTCTTAAATTAGGCCTTTGATCCCTAGATCTCTGAAAGTAATGGCCAATGTTCCCCAGATCTCTGAAAATAAATGGTCATGTTCTCCAGATCTCCAAAACCCCTGGTAGGGCCTCATAAAAAAATATACAATCATACATAGGTCTTCCAGTAACTTTTTTCCTGTCAGCCATTATATGCATGAAATTAAAATACTTAGATTTTAATTGTAAAACTGGTAAAAGGAACGAAATATAAACTAAACAGCCTGCACACGAACGTTGAGAAATAATTTTATCCACGAAAATCCATGACAGTTAAATACAATGAGAGAAGATAGGCTTTGGTTTTAATTTGTAACAAATGTTGTTAAATAAAAATAATCTAGGAAAAAATAAACTTTAGATAAACAGTAAATAAAACAGTATGGCAAGTGTACAAATAACCGAAATAAAACAATTACGCCTTATTTCATCACATTGTATTCAATAATATTATAACATTTGAATATGGCATCAACAGTTTCGCAGTGAATATAATGCAGATACAATTTCTTTTTAATTTGCTTATTATTTCGTGGATGGAAATTCTACTTTACACATATTTTTTTTAATAAAAGAAAGAAATTTTGATATTAAAATAATTTTATTGATAACGCTATGAATAGTTTTTCATAAGTATTTATTTGTTGCAAAGCCATAAAGTGACAATACTGGGCCGACGCCGGGCCGATATCGGGCCGTTATCAAGATGCGATTTCGTGAACAAAGCATATTTCTGTCGAATAATTGAAAACTGTTGTTTTTATCATAGCTATTCAAAGAAAAATGTATTTGTTTGGTATTCAATTGTTTTTCTCGAGGGAGGATATTCAATACTGGCCCGACATTGAGCCGACATCGGGCCGATATAGTCATGTTTGCCGATATTCCGACAAACAGCCAATATCGGGCCGATATAGGCATGTTTGCTTGGAGAAGCCCGTGTTTTAACTTATCAATTAATTAGTGAACGGAACGACCTATTAGTATGGGGTGTATTCCATTACAAAGCCCCCTGGTAGCTGATGTTGGTGTCGGACCATCACGTCCCCATGTATTCGTTGGAACGTACGAGCTGAAACGACATCTGAGTATTGGAGAATCAACATGTACCTACCATTCTAGGACCATCTCATAGCGGACTTGAATTAAAATTGCTGCAAGACGGCGAAGGTTTCAAAGCGCAGTTCCTCATTTCAAAACGTTCTCCACAAATTACGTTACAGGTATGGATGCTCTATATATTTACATTAATGTTTTATTCGCCATGCCAGTTTCCACAACATCCACGGAAAAGTCGTTTAATATCATGAGGAGGGTGAAAACGTACGTAAGAAGTACCTTAACAACAAAGAGTTTGTCGAGTCTGGGATTGTTAAACATCGGGAGAAGGAATTTAACGCAGAAACAATAGTTGCTATCTTTGCAAGGAACAAAGCCATACATTTGGCACTGCTCTTTAGAGATTAAGATGTGACAAATCCAGATATGTTAACGGCTGTAACAAAGTTTTCTTGAATATATATTTATAATTGAATAGAATATTTACTTTCAAAATTAAACACAAAACATTTTAACAATTATAATTATTAAAAGCATGTTAACATTAGAATTATGACTAAGTGCATCGGCTATATATATGTGGAGGTCATTTAATTATTTTGTGATTTATTTCCTTGATGTTTTGATGAAAACCGTGATAGACAAATATACATACGATGTATAATTATTAGAACTATATGTTATAACTGATATTGGAATAAGAAATTAGATCAGAACCATTTACGTATTTCTTGAAATTAAAAATAATGGAAGAAATTTTGAACTGAAAAATATGATTAAGGTGTTATAAAATGCCGTTATTTGCAGTCCCTTTTATCAAAATTTTCCAAACTCCCTTTCATAGTGGAGGGGGACACCCCATCTAAACCTCGCCTATTAAAACTGCACAACGACGGGCTTGTCCGTAACTGTACAAATTGGTCTTTAATTCTGAATTTTACAATAATTTACAACAAAGTTGGAAATGGTACATGTTGATTTAACCAATATTCTGTAAATCCCAACTGATTAAGATCTAATAAAGATCTAACATAGACAGTCACTGACACACACACACACACACACACACACACAATATATATATATATATGTATGTATGTATATATATATATAGCCTAGATCGAGACACATGGACTGTGGAAAATATTTTTTATCAAGTTCAAACATTAACTGATTCTGTATTGTTTATCATTAACAGCTTTACACTAGTAGTTTAAAACTTAGTGCGACATATTGCACGTCTCTAAGGAGCCTTTTGACTTTTTTATTTTTGCGTCTCCCGAGACATGCAACCGCGGAAGCCGATTTTACTAACTGGACGTTTTCGAACGGTTATTATATTTTTTTATTTGATTGTCCTCTACGTGCATACTCCATTCGCTTTTTATGGGTGGATTTTCCGCACCGATTTCAGTGCGGAAGCCAAAACACTTATATTGATTAAAATATGTAATATCATTAGCAAAAACTCTTACCGGTTGTTAAATAAACACTTTATGTCCATAACGTAAAAAATATCCACAAAACAGCATATTTAACACTTAAATAACTTAGTTCTACATACAATCCTACTTTCAAATCGTTTTTGACAGTTATCACGTGACGCGCACCTTTCAAGCGTCACAGCGATTTGAATAGAACACTGTGATGGAAGCTCTACGCGGTAAATTGGAAAGGCAATATTTATTATGTTCCGAGAAAGTAACATTTCCTGTCACAGTGTGTATTCAAATTAGACAAACCAATACTTGTGTTTGTGTTCTGGCCAAAAAAAAAATATATATTCATCACTTTTAAAGTTTAATAAATATTATGTGTGTAGCAGAAGTGTTACTTGTACTTTATAAGTAGAAAACGGATAATAAGAAAGTATAGCGTTCTTAAGGATCTTTTTCACTTGTAATTGAATGTATGACTAACATGTTTACTGTGAACAAAATAGTGTTTAAACTAAATGCTTCCTGTACACTTCCTTTGGAAAATAATGCAGCCACACACATGCCATTGTCTTTCTCCGCATTGCTTCGACTTTGGAATATCCGTTATTTTCATATTTTTTTTAATCGTCTGCTACCTTTTTCATAATTGATCTTTTGTAAGTGTATTAAGAGATCGACATAATGTTGTCCAGTACGGCCACCCATTCCTACCTCCTGCCAATATATCCTAAAACACTTTAAGGAGCTCATCAGTTAATGGTGGTTTATATACTTCCATGCCGAAAGCGTATGTTCATAAATCTCTGGTAATCTTCTATCATAACCGTTGAACGTATAGTAAAAGAGCAAAACTTAATTTTCAAAAGATAACTACATGCGCCAATAGTACACAATGATAACGTTTTTACCATATTAACTTATGTACAACGTTAAGCCGATGTCAAATCCTTGATGCATACGTGACTATTGAAAATAATCTTGTAGTACTAATGAATTATGGTCAACGATACACTTATTAGCTCTAAATTGGTATCAATCCATATTGCAACTGAAAATAATATTGCTATAGCTTCGTCAGGGATCTGTGGGTTGAGTAATGCAATGCTTAAAGCACGGTTCTATGGTTAGAAATGGAATGATGCATACGTTATTCATTATTTAAAATCATTATTAGACATTCACAATATAAGAAACTTGTTTTACTTTTAGCTTATGACAATTCCCATTTCAACAACAATTTAATATACTGTCAATAAGTAGTTGGAATCATTAAAAGTTGTGTGGCCGATACATACGATATCAATTTAATAGTAAAAAACTTAGCAATAAATACCCAAACAGTCGTAGCTTGTCACCCAGTGTTGTTCAGACGGACATTATTTAAAATAATGAAAACCGCTGAATATTATTGTATTTAATCACAACCCAATATAAATGGCAGATATATCTGGATATTCGTGTACAGACTTTAGTGTCAACCGTTGACGGTTTACAAGAATACTAAATGTTGTATGCATTCACATGTCCTTTCCACCAATATACGCGGTGTTGAATACACGCACATCCGTTATAGTCTAAAGTGAAACAGAATACTTGGATAGGTAACGTTTATATTCTTATTTTTCGACGCCCATACTTTAATTGACTTGTGAGTGTTTACTTTTGCAATATTTCACTAATCCCAGCTCTGTGCTCATATATATATATATAAGAGAAAACATGCGTTTGAAAGCAAACATTTAAACAAGTTGATTTAATCAAATTTATTCTGTTTATGTGGGGTGGGGTGCGGGTAATAAAATATTACAAATTACAAAATATTTATCATAAGACAGAAGAATGTTTTCTTTTCTTATTTGTCTATAACCCATAGAGATATGGAGCACGTGGTCAAGCGGTAGAGCACCGAACCCATGATCGGAGGGTCGTGAGTTCGATCCTCCGCTACGGCTATGTGTGGTGTCCTTGAGCAAGACATTTTTCCGCAATTGCTTTGTACTGGTTCTACCCAGGAAGACTGACTTCGAGCGTGATTTGTCTAAGTTGTAAGAACTTGTTTCACAATCAAAGTAAAATAAATAAGTTTAAACTAAAATAGAGATACACAAGTCCTTGCTATAACCCATATATATATTTCTCTCTGTAATTTTTTCAATATAGATCTTATTTTTTTATTTATTCTTCAGCAGTAACAAATTACTTAATCACAATAATATTCATTAAAATAATCATAGGTTTGAAACTAAAAACATGACGAAATATCGGACAGAAGAAAACTTTATCATTCCTCTATAACCCGTATCGCTCAATCCGCCGAAGTTCTGATTTCGCATGTACATGTTTCCACCCAGTAGCTCGGATCTAGCTCGCATCTAACTCCACTTATGTAAAATGGCTGCTAAATGACAGCAAAACAAGGTAAATTCGAATGTCTTGGTCATATTCACCGTCTATCAAACTACAGAGGACAGTTTTTTTTGCATAGCACGCATTTATTATTCATTATTTTATCAATATAAATCACCGTTTTAAGGAATTAACGATTGTTTACGCAGTAATTGCCTTCGAAAAAGACGTATGTATGTGGTCTAATTTTCCACTTGGTTTTGTTCGGATGGAAATGAGACGTAAAGGGGCTTGTCTCACCCCTATTACGGCGATTAAATGAGACTAGAGGGGTCCCATTTCAGATGAATATGTATTGTCCGCCATTATCATCTGACATCGAGTGTTCCGAATGAATTATCACCATATTGTATAACAACAGATGCGTTTATATTATGAAATCGAAGAATCGCGGTGCCGGTCTTTTTTTGTTTATTTTTTTTTTGTAATACTTGTTAGTATAAGTTATATATGATATGATAAGTTCTGTGTTTAATATCTTTAAATTTTATAAGGAAAACAATAGAAAAATGCAATATAAAGGCATATAATAGTCTAATATCAGTGCAAATACATGGCTGAAATTTCGGATAACACCTTTATAGTAATCCTTTAAAATTTTTTGAACCTTTGTCTGGATTTAACAATTTTGGTACCATAGATGATATCTTTTTTTAATAGTTCCTATAATTTTTCTTCTGTTTTTAAAGTATTACGGGTTGGAATAAAGTTGGCTTTTTTACGATTTTTTTTTATTTTAACAGAAACGGTATTGTGTAGTTGTTTTAACAAAAACGGTATTGTGTAGTTGTTTTAACAGAAATGGTATTGTGTAGTTGTTTTAACAAAAACATTTTAAAACACATCAGAGATTCTTTTGCAGAAATATGAAAAAGTACGTTTTCGATGGATGGGAAAAAAATTATATAGATATTGAATTTTTTTTTTGTGCTATATTTCCTACTTTAAAATGAACTAAAAATGAGAAAATGGTCACACAAAAATAACTGTAAGCATAACTTGAAATGCTCCTTTTTCTAATTTAAAAAAAGAGAGAAAAGTTTACCACCCAAAGTCCTTCCTTTCGATACCAAAAGGACAAGCATATTTTGTTAGGGTCAGTGGGGAGTCGAGAGTCAAATGTGCCATCCGAAATTTAGACAACCAAATGCAATCACTTATCTCTGTATATGGGTCTCTGATATAGGATATATATAACTCTTCGAAGAATTTAATTAGTGATATATTACACTGAATTGCACTACTGCCCAAACCATGCTGATGATATACATTTTAGCCAACAGTTGCACTATGTTGTGCAAGTCGATTGGACGTTGTTGGGATTTTAATAATATGCTTACCTGCCATACCGATTTTTTAAAGAGGGTCGGGTTTGGATAAACAATATGTTATTATTTATTATGCTAGTCGAGTCGTAATCAAGTTCGATGCCGTAGTCACTTTTTCGGCAGAATATTGAATTATTCTCTGATTAAACAAGTTATTTGTAATAGCAAGGGTGACTTTTTCTGAGAGCAAAAAAAGTTTTAAAACTGGTACATAATATCGACGAGTTTGTTGTAAACTTTGGAATGAATTCAGACTTCACAACCCTCTTCGGTAAAACGTAAGCGGGGGCACTATAAAATGTACATTTTACATTAAAACCATATATACCTACCATAAGTTCCCAAAGATAGTTGTTTACACGATTTTAATCTTCTTTTTCTCTTTAAATTGTTTTCTTTTATGAAAAATCAATACATGTACATGTAAATAGACAATATTGAAGTCTTTTAACTGACAGAAGTCGCCTTAAAATGACAAATATAGACTGATTTATTTTACATTGATTGAGAAACAATTGATTATAACAGATCACGCTCAAAGAATTCTTGCGTAGATCTAGTACTAAGCTTATGCGGACAAAGTGTCTTGCTCGAGGATAAAACAGACCCAACACTGTATTGTACGGAAGTCCCCATAATGGTCAGATTGATAACTCACATAACAACAAACACGACAGTACAAGAATAAACAACATGTACATGTCGTTTCAAAGACAATTTCGATCCATCATTAAAATTATGTTTTCAATATGCTTACAACTAGGTTGCACGTTTGTGTGTAGTATTCGTGCTCGGCCAGTCGCTTTTGTTTTAAAGAAGCTTATGTAAAATGCCTGTATGACACCTTCGTGACAAGTGGAATTCAATTAGAGTACACGCAATTTCAACGATACGCACAGTGTGTGATCGTGTTGACCTATTTACTGGCTCATATTAAATGACCTTTACGATGCCGCGAAGAATAGCATACAAAAAAGTTCTTGACTTGCGTACCTTGTTTTGCTATTAAAAATTAATTGTTCGCTTTTTACAGACCCAGTGTTTTCGCATTAGGTATGTATGTAGCTTTTTGTAAGTTTTTTTTTGTTGTAAATGGACATAATTCTTGAGAGAAAAAACAACAACAACAATTCTTTCAAGTTTAGATAGCTTATATCCGAGTGAGTAGATAGGAGCACAGCAGACAGTGACTTGGTTTTACACGGTCTTTGCGTGTATCCGTATTTAAGCAATGACACTTTTCTAAATTTACAGTCAATACCACTAGGAATAAGTAACGTTTTCTGGGGTACTTAAAATTATGTTTCATATAGAAATTATAATTATGAAATAATATTAAAAGTGTAAAAGCATCCACTCCCAAAATTAGTATTTTAAAAGATGTAATACATTCTCAGCACGCGTTTATTCGTATTTCAGCTATATTTCTTGCATATAAAAATAAGAGGAAGTTGTCGGGGGTAGTTATATACATAGGTCTGTATTGTTTTTTTTCTATTTAAAACGGTAAAATGCTAAAACATCTTTTAGACTGATCACCTTAACACTAACCCATTATCATGTATGTCAAATACCAAATTCCCAAGGACTTATATCAGTGACCTATCCATTAAGTATTATTAAGTCACTGTTTAGGCTATATAGATTGCAAATTCCTTACAAAAATACATGGTAACTTATTTTATTTTGTTTATTCATAAGCATTTCATAATATTTAAATCGTAACAACAAAGAATGGTTACTATGCACCAACTTTCAAGAAAATATAAACTTTTGTGTGCATTTCGCTTCAACCGTGGGTACATCAAATCTTCTCCGTTATATATTGTTCACGGTGGACAATTATTCATTTCCGTAACAGGTACGCGTGACGTCAAAATTTCGTTCGCGATTATGATTTTGATGGTTCACCCAGTAAATTGTTAATAATTTCATTGTAACTCAACATAATGATGTATTTTATTAATACCGTTTGATAAATTAATGTTTCATTGATTTATTTCAACAGTTTGATTATGTTGTCAACCCGTATAACAGCGTTAAATGACATACGCAGCGAAGCGCAGGCGATGGATTTTTTTTCCAATACATAAATTGGTCTAGCGCAATAAGGCGTTAAGGACAGCAGATCAGATATCCAAACAATAAAAAAAGCTGTCCATCCACGACTTATCATATCAAGCTATTCAAAACTCTACTCTTAATATAATATACCCTGCACCAAACCAAAACGGTATCGCCGAACCGGAAGTAGAGTGAAACGCTGAGAGCATTTTAGGTCAGAGAATCAGACTTTATCCTACCCGTAAACCAGTCTGTATTGTAGACTGGTCCTCGGTCTCATATAATGTTAAGGGGAGAAGGCAACGCTGACAGCATTTTGGGTCCGAGAACCAAACTGATCTGCGGTATTACCCAACGAAAATGAAACTTGTTGAAATACTTCCAGTTTATTTCCGAAAATATAAAGACCCTGGTCACAGATTACCGTGACACCCCGGCGGATACCATAGGTAAATAGTCTCGTTTAAATAGTAGATATTGACATCTGCCGGAGGAGAAAAGGTTCGATTTTGTTGCTTCACAAAGAAATGACATTTGTGAGCAACAGATTTGTAGTGAAGATAATATTTGTAAACAAACGAGTGATTTGATCAGACTGAGAATATAATTCAAGATCTCAAGATTACATGTTCGTTGACAAATAAAATTGAGACCGCTGCTATAAAGTAAAAGTATGCCAATAATGTCTACTCTCGCATCTGATTACCATACAACTGATCTACATGTATTAAGCGGGTGAAGAAAAGTCTATGGAGTTATTTAATATAATAGTTTTATACTGGTCATACCTAATACCGCGAGTCTAATTTTTTTCCAACCATGTTAAGAATGGCACAATAATAAACAGTTATAAGGTTACTCAAGTATGCTGAGTAATAAACAGTTGCCGATACGAAATGCAAACAAATGCCGACGCTAACGGAAGTTGGAGTTTTGCGCATGTCTTCCTAGATTGTTTTTATTCGGGCATTCGCGGTAATAGGTATATCGCGGTATTATGTATACTGTATATATATTGTTAGCCTAATTAAGAAATGCTACTGTTGCTATAAGAGTCCATCATTGTTAACTATATTGGTTATTTTTGGTTACAGTTTTATGTTGTTGTTTTTAGCAGAGCACTGACCTGTCAACCAGGAAGTTTTAAACCATTGAGGAAAAGAAGAACAAATTTCTTGGTCTGTGAACATGACGGAGCTTAAACCCCCCGAAATAAATAGGTATGTGAGTAATGTTGACAAATGTGATGTTGTAGTGATATCACATCTGCCAGCTAATCTGATTAGATAGGCATGTTCTTTATTATTTTGATATCTGATGTGCTGTCCATAATGGGTCATAACACCTTATTGCGCTAGACCAGTGAACTGAAAAAAATCCAAAACCACCACTGTGCATGTCAGTTAATATTGTTACATGACTTGACAGCATAAAATAACTGTTGAAATAAATTAAATATTCATGTATCCAATGATGTGAATAAGATATAATCTTTATATTGAATAACAATGAAATTATTAAGAATTTACTGAGTACCATCAAAATAATATTCAAACCAAAACTACAATGTCACACACACCTGTTACGGAAGTTAATAATTTTCCACCATGAACAGAGTGAATTTGATATGGAAACAGTTGAAGTGAAATGTACATAAAAGTTTCTATTTTGTTAGTTGATGTATAATAGAAACCATTCTTTATTCTTCGAATTATAATATTATAAAATGCATGTGAATAAACAAATTTTAAGGCATAAATCTGAGTAGAACCACAAGCAGCTGACTAGGGCTGTTCCGATATACCGTTTTTTTGCTGTTTGTTTATGAGCGATACAGTCATAGGTTACGCATAGTTCAATATCCTTAAAATAAAGCCAAAAGACAGTATCAAATCCATTCAAATTATAAAATATCGAGAGATCGAACAAATAGCTTTACTTCCGTTTCTATTTATAAATCATAAATCTGCAGGGCTCACAATGTCGGTAGCCAAAGGCGCCAATTTTTTGCGATAAAAAATAGATACAAGTAAAACAAAGATTTCGGATAAAAGGTTGTCTCAATATCTTATAAGAAAACATCATTGAATAAACGATTGAACAGTTAAAATAGTTTATTTACGTATACAAAGCAATTTCCTCCTTTGTTTGTTTCATCGAATTGCCAGGATGTTGACCCTCTTAACTGGTTGTACTAAAAATCGGCAGCTTTATTTTCGTTTAGCAACAACAGGACCTTTTAGATTATTTTTTTCAGCCCTGCATGTAGAGCGAGTATCTGTTCTAGAAGTCTGACTGACTTAGAACTGCATTTCAAATGTTCAATAATTATGTCTCTTTTAAAACTGAAGAAAATTGGAAAAAATAAAAACAAACAATAAACTATTTTGCAGTACTTAACATAGCCTGTTTATAAACATCAGGTAGAACTAGTATCGGTTCTAGTCTCTAGAGCTGAGACTTCACATTTCAATATATATGTGTATATGAATTTAAATTGTGTTAATAAAACTCCATTTGGCATTTAAACTTCAATTCTAATTTGCATATATGAAAATAAAAGGAAATTGGAAACAAATAAAAACACTTTTAAAACAAACCATAAACTGTTCCGCTTAACCAACAAAATAAGAAACTATTTGTCACTCGATACTTGTGTATTTTAAATCAATGAGAACTACAAAGTAAAAGTACTGTCAGATTGCTTTCCAATGTAAAGCAGGGTATGGTATTGCATATCAGCCTCCCCGTATCGCGGTACATTTTGTATCGGAAGTGTCCTGGCAATACACAGTCCTACAGCTGACAGACTTTCTCACATTGTTTACTTTAGTATTAAAATATATATATTGTGATACATTGTTTCGCGAAACAAATTCTTTGTGATACCCATCCCTGCAACACATGGTAAATGTAAAATGGTAAACAGGGTATGACTGTCTTGAGGCCACATTTTTTTCCTTCTGAAAGATGTATCTGAAAAAATATACATGTGACAAAAATTTCATTGTATTTTTGAAAAATCAATTTGCATTTAGCAAGAAACCTTATTAACTGTATAACCACTGAATCTGTTTTTAGGTCAGTAAGCTGCGAGTCCGGTGGCTCCAACTACACGGACGCTATGTCCAGTTTTGATGATGATGACGAGGACATATGTGAAGGTTACTATGGAGGTGATGTAGATGTTAGCGTAGAGACAGAAGATGCTGATATTTCAATGCACCATCAGCTGTACACGGACATGGAGACTCTGATAGTGATTTATGGTGAGAGATCGTTACAGTACAGGCTGTTTGAATCTATAGACGAGATTGATGTTGAGTTGCAGATACCCTTAGCATTCTTGGAAGTAGAAACTGCAGAAGCCTGGAAAGTTGCTCGTGATGATCCACTTGTTATCAGGCTGCATCTGTCCTTGTCCAGGTATTTAGAATCAACTGCTGTGCCCAAAGTAGAGGTTTTTCAATTCTCCAAGAGGGATAAATTTGGGTTTGGCAGCCAGGTTAGAAAGATTCTGGAAAATTTCTTGTTGGAGAACTGGCAAAACGTAGGTGCTGATTATAAAAAATATTTGATGGATCAAGCGAAAGCAAAGAAATCGCAAAGTTACCCGAGTGGGTTTGGTAAGGAAGGAGATAAAATAAATAGAAAGGGTGAGATACTGCAGGTTAGTGATGAATCAATAGCTAGCCTGATGGACCTGGGATTTGAGGCTAACATTGCCAGAAATGCTCTTATTATTACACATGGTAATGTACAGGAAGCATCAAATCTTATTCTAAGTAGTCCAGATGTTTGCACTGATGTGACTATTACATCTAAAGATGAAAAAATGGAGACAGACTCGGAACAACCAAAGGAGCGTCCTTCAAAACCAAAACGTCAGCAATCCCATCCGCCTCTTCTTAAACAGTTGAAAAGAATTTTGCCAGGAATGTCGAGACAAGTCAGCATGACACCTTCAGCTACAGACTCTAACATTGCAATTAGCTGTCCCTTAGAGGACCTAAACCTCTTGCCACAGTCTACCTTAAATGGTAAAAATGCAAAAAAAGTTCCAAGTATTTGTGATGGGTTTTTAGTACAAGTTTTCCGTTACGTTCGTCAGAGAATTCCAACTATTAATGAATATTGTGTTGTTTGTGATGAACCACATGTTTTCCAGAATGGTGCGATGTTAAAACCAGCTGTTTGTAGTCGGGAGCTATGTGTTTTCGCATTTCAGACTCTTGGTGTGATGGCTGATGCAGCAGAAGACATCGCAACTGGCGCCGAGGTTGTTGATCTTCTACTAAACATGACCCGAGCAGCAAGCAAATCTCATCGCAAGGCAACAATTTTTGATCCATTTCCTACAATTGTGGATCCCAAAAATCCTTGTAATCTACTGTTTAATCCAAAAAATAAAAACTTTGATGCTGTTAAGGCTGTCATGGACTCGATTCCAGCAATGACGGAAATGTCCAAGATGACAGCTGCACTAAAGAAGAAGCTTGATGCTATTGAGCCTGCTGCCTATCCACTGCTACAGTGGATAATTACTAGTAATAGGTGAGCACAGTCTTTTGTTCAATTTTTTTATCTTTAACTAAGTTTTTCAAAACCAGGTTAAGATTTATAGATCTATTGTTTGGCAGGTGAGCATCAAACTTTTGGTTTCAATTCAATGATTTGAGTTAAGGATGAGCTATTTAAATATAACTTTTTTAAATAGATCACTTTTATTCAGAAGGTGGTTAAGATTGCATATGAAATCTCTGGGGTCAAGGTCACTGTTACTAAAATAAATGGTTTCTGTTCAATAATTTAAGTTTGAATCAGACTTTGTGCATGATAGATATGTACAACATGCATGTTTTGATTGGCTCAACCGACATGTACAACATGCATGTTTTGATTGGCTCAACCAATATGTACAACATGCATGTTTCAGGTCGCATATAGTTAAGCTATCACAACTATGTACAATATTTCAGGTCACATATAGTTAAGCTACATGTTGCACCGATATGTACAGTATATCAGTTCACATATAGTTAAGCTACTACCACTATGTACAACATATATATTTCAGGTCACATGTAGTTAAGCTACCATCAATATGTACAATATTTCAGGTCACATATAGTTAAGCTACCACCACTTTGTTCAATATTTCAGGTCACATATAGTTAAGCTACTACCACTTTGTACAATATTTCAGGTCACAAATAGTTAAGCTACATGTAGCACCGATATGTACAATATTTCAGGTCACATATAGTTAAGCTACCACCACTATGTGCAACATGTATATTTCAGGTCACATATAGTTAAGCTACCACCAATATGTACAACATGTATATTTCAGGTCACATATAGTTAAGCTACCACCAGAGAAGCAGTTAGACTTCATGTTTACACCTCACCAGTTTCTACTGTTGTCAAGTCCGCCTGCTAAGGAAGCTTTGTTTCACGAGGCCAAGGCCAAATATGGCAGTACATTTGCCTTCCATGGCTCAAGTATTGAAAACTGGCACTCTATCATCAGGTATCATCTGTTTTTTATTAGCTCTACTGGCCAAAGGCCAGAAGGCGCATTGTCCTTCATCTGTCGTCTGTTAGCAGCACTTTATCTGAAACCACTAGGCCAATTAAACTGAAACCTCACATGGATGTTTCTATTGCATAGGAGACTATAAAGAAGTTTGTTTTTTTTCGATCTGAAATTCAAAATGGCCGCCATTACTAAAAATAGTCCAAAACTTAAAAAATCTTCTTCTCATGAACGCCCAACATATTTTCAAAATGTTTATGTAGTAATGATTACCAACTATAGTTTTGTTAGATTTGTTCAAATGGTGTCCCTAGGGTTAAAAATGACCCTGCCCTGAGGGTCCAATTAGGTGACACGTTATTATAATAAATATTAATTTTTTTTTTTTTAAATGGAAATGATTTTGCCTTTATCTTCACAGAAACATTGTTTGGTGAAGGAGGTTCAGATTTGTAAAAATGACTGGGTTTCACCATCTTAACGGGTCAGGGGACCCAAAAGGGTAAAAATTTGGAATTACAAAAAACGTTTTCTTAAAAAGCAGTAAGTGAGATTTGTTCATATTTGGCATAAATTATCCCTATGTGTAGGGGTTTGATTGTAGATAAAAATTTAGGGGCTAAAATATATAGGAGCCCTGTAAGGGGACTTAGAATTTTACATAGGGATACTATGGGAAAACAGAAAATTCTCTTTTTTTTTATCTATTTAGGTAAAATTATTATTCAATTTGAGTTCTGAAGTATCATCTAGTTATAGGAAATAAGATTTGGCTCAATAAGGAGAATTGACTTTCCATAAAGGCCCAGGTTGGGTAAAAAAAGGGTTAAAATAGAAAATCTTCAAAAAATCTTCATCTCAACAACAGGTCAGTTAAATTTGTTCATGTTTGATATGGATTATCCTAATGAGTATAGGTTTAAAGTTTGTACAAATCAAGGGTCTTGTATTTATAGGGTTAGTTTTATATAGGAATACTATTGGAAAACAGAAAATTCTCATTTTTATCATTCATTTATGACTTTTTTTTATTCAGTTTGAGTTTTGAAGCAACTTCTAGTGATAACAAATATGATTTTGTTCAATATGAAAGGCTGTCTTTCTAACAAGGGCCAGGTGTGGTCACAAAATAATTAAAATTGAACATTGTCAAAGATCTTATTTTCAACAACCAGTCAGTCAAATTTGTTCAAATTTGATATAAATTATCCCTATGATTAAGAGTTCTAAGTTTGTACAAATCAAGGGACACTGGGATGTATAGAGGCCCTGTAAGGGGTCTTTGAATTTTAGAAATCACCACTGAAAATTTTATGCTGATACCAGCTTTCTGGACAATTCTGTGTCATTTCAGAATTGTTGGTTCGAACCGCATCAAGGGCGAATAGTTGACATATTATTACTCTGGAAATTGATAGGTCTCACAAAAGCATTGAATTTAAAAAAAAAACAACCTGGTCAAGGTATACTTTTTTTCCAGTTATAATTGCATATCTTGAACTAGTGAAGAATTTGAGCCCAGACACAGTTCAAAGGCGACCATTGCATTTACGTATATTATACCGATTATTATTATTTTAAATATTCAATCAGATACACAGTGCGTACCAGATGACCTTAAGACTCTAGTCTGTACCAAGCAACTTTAAACTGCTCAAAGCACAATATTAAAACATTCCTGGCAAAAAGGTAACACTAAACTAATTGAAACTGTATTATAAGTAATACATTACTCATACAAATACACAGTCCATAACAAACGATACCTATTCCTGAAAAAAGTCCAAATTTGCACTTACCGGTACATAAGACAATGTACATGTATTGTTAGGATTACAGTACTTTGATAAATACACAATCCACACCAATCAGCTTTTGACTACAGTCTGTACCAGTAATATATAACTTTCAATATACAATATTTTAACAACATAACGGCACATGTCGCCAAATCCAGATAGTCAACATTTACACTTGCATTATTCTTAATGTATTACATGTAGTAGTATACAGTGCAGGCAAACACATTATCTGTACCAAGTGGTACTGAATTCAGGTCTGTACCAAGCAACTTTCACTGTTAATTATACAATATCCAAACGACATAAATTCCTGACATACAGTAAACCTTTGCACTCAATTACTACATAACGTGTTGTTATTGGTATTACAGTATATATACAGATACAAAGTCTGTACCAAGCTACCTTAATCTACGGTCTGTACCTAGCGGCTTTAACTGTTAATTAAACAATATCCAAACGACATAAATTCCTGACATACAGTAAACCTTTGCTCTCATTACTACATAACATGTTGTTATTGGTATTACAGTATATATACAGATACAAAGTCTGTACCAAGCTACCTTGTCTACGGTCTGTACCTAGCGGCTTTAACTATTAATTATACAATATCCAAACGACATAAATTCCTGACATACAGTAAACCTTTGCACTCATTACTACATAACGTGTTGTTATTGGTATTACAGTATATATACAGATACAAAGTCTGTACCAAGCTACCTTAATCTACGGTCTGTACCTAGCGGCTTTAACTATTAATTAAACAATATCCAAACGACATAAATTCCTGACATACAGTAAACCTTTGCACTCATTACTACATAACATGTTGTTATTGGTATTACAGTATATATACAGATACAAAGTCTGTACCAAGCTACCTTGTCTACGGTCTGTACCTAGCGGCTTTAACTATTAATTATACAATATCCAAACGACATAAATTCCTGACATACAGTAAACCTTTGCACTCATTACTATAACGTGTTGTTATTGGTATTACAGTATATATACAGATACAAAGTCTGTACCAAGCTACCTTAGTCTACAGTCTGTACCTAGCGGCTTTAACTGTTAATTATACAATATCCAAATGACATAAATTCCTGACATACAGTAAACCTTTGCACTCATTACTACATAACGTGTTGTTATTGGTATTACAGTATATATACAGATACAAAGTCTGTACCAAGCTACCTTAGTCTACAGTCTGTACCTAGCAGCTTTAACTGTTGAGAAACAATATCCGTACGAGTATATCTGACAAACAGTAAACAGTTGCCTTCAATAATTACATAATGTGTTACTATTATTATTACAGTACAAAGACACTATAAGTAATCTGTATCGAGCTTCACATACCCCAGTCTGCAATGAGAGGTTTAAAGTCATTCTCTCTCTCTCTCTATATATATATATTCTTGACAAAACAACACTTGCACTTAAATAATAACTGTATCATTAGTATTACAGTACTGACACATGCATTATCTCTACCGAAATATTTACAACAGTAAAAACAACATTTTCACTAATAAAATACAAATTTACTATTTGTACTATGTTCATTACTTAGACAATACCCATCCGTTCCCAGCAGCGTTGAAATCAACTATGTGTCAAGTGGCTTTAGACTGCTCAATAGACAATAGCAAACAATATACATTTCCTGTTGAAAGTCATTATTTGCACTTACATTATTCATACAATGTATTATTAATATTACATTACTTAGATTATTTAGACACATACACGATCTGTTGACTACGGTCTGATATTTGCAAATAATATTCCAAATATACTGTTAGTATGATAGAGCTTAGACAATTACAAGTCTGTAACAAGCGATCTTTGGACCCCGTCTATACCTAGTGGTTTTAGACTGTTTGAGCAACATACACCCCCTATGCAACATTAGTACAACCATACTGTATACTTTATTATAAACTGAAAAAAGATGTATGTAATAGAGCGTTTTTATTTTATACAAATAATCGACATGCACAATGTACGCTTCCACCAATCAAGTCTGCGTTTGGTAGTATAAAATTGCAAAGTGTGTTATATGTAACATTATAAATAATAAAATAGTAATTTAAAGACCAACTACATAAGCCATACTATAAGGGCCCTTATCCCACGTCTGTGGTGAATTCAACGCACTTATTCATAATCGACATGCATTTCTGCCATATAACGGGAAGCGTATCCAATAACAATACATAAATGAGCATCTATAGATGTATTTTATTTACCTTAGAACTGTTGTAAACATAAACAGGTATCATATTATTGATTTGAAGGGTTTGCTTTATGACTAATATATTGTTTATTATTTGTTTGCCAGGCACACTTTACCTACTTTACCAATATCAAACTACAGTGACCATAACTCATTTGCATTCAAATTTGAATTGACTGTACCATTGTACATGTATTCATTCTTCCATTTCTAAATAAACAATACCCACATACCATGTGTATCTTCATACATTTAGAATTAAGATATTGCACTGTGTACATGTACCCATGATAAACTTGTTTGGTTAATAAGAGTGGGTGTGTTCGCATGGTGAATTTCTGGACAATACACCTTGGTAGGCATGCATTCCCGTCAAACCTTGATTACAGGCAGTATTATTTCATGCGTTCATACATCGCTTGCAATTAACTAAATTCAAGCAATTGGAATGTGTGTATAGATGTAAATTACAATAAACAATATATTCGCTTTCCACCATGTCTGCACACTACATGTATATTAAATTCATCGCGGTGCATGGGCGGATCCATGGAATTTCGTTAATGGGTGAGCCCCCTTCAAAACTGCCTTTGCAATACAAAACTACATCTAATTCTATAATCTCATGTCTGGTTTTATCCAATTATAAAGTATTCTATGTAGTGTTTTCCCTAAAGTCCCTGAAAAATTACAAACGTTTTATATGCCCTTTTAAACTACACTGTATCAAATTAACATATTTTAGATTGCAACCACACAGATTGTTGTCTCGTATCTTTGTTTTCTTTAAATAAAAGTAATTCAGCACATCAGTACCTGTATATTTCATGTAAAACAAAAAGAAAGTTTAACTACTTATTCTGTATTATACTATTCACAAGATGTTCTACGACAATATCCAAGATCATAAGATTTTACTCTATTTAATCTGAAACACATGCACTCTGTAATGCAACAGTAAACATCTATAATAATGTCATGTTACCCATATTTCCCACCAGCGTAGTTATAAGTAGGCACTGCAGACCAGACCTGCACTTTTCCCAAGAAAAATCAAAGTAATCTGAATTAATTGAAATTGCCATAAGTATTTGGTATGTTTTACATAAAAAAACATACACACACAACCCCTGATTATGTGTCATTGGCAATTTACATATATATAGGCCTGCACTTTTAAATTTATCAAGCAACGCCCCTGTTTCCTACTACTTGTACTTATATAACTAATAAAAAGATCTCTGAATGTGCAGTGGTGCACACGGACTGGAATTCAATGGTCCTGAATATCTTCCATTTTGACCAGTTTATATGGCAATAATTGTAGAACATAATATTCTTGTTCATACTTGTACTATTGCCGAGTGTGCTCAATCGAGTAAAAATAAAACCATTGTCATTATCACAATACGTACGTACAAAAATCGTTTCCAACATATCATTAGTTTTAATGAATAGATTTAAACCAAATTTGGTGTGTGACTTCACTTTCAAGTATTACAGATCAAGTTCATTTGTCATTCTGGTCTGATGATTTTTGATGGAGTTATGCCCCTTTTTGGACTTAGATTATTGACAAATGTCAAGAAATTGGTTTCCGCTCAATATCTTTTGAAGGATTGGATTCATATTTGGTAAAAAGATGTATGGTGATAAAGTACAGCTCAAGTTCGATTTCCTTCAAAATCCCTGCACATTAATAAGGTTTTGTGGGCTCTGTTTGGCTGATTGTTTCCGACCTCTTTATTTATGGACCGATTTTGACGAAAATTTATATTTGACTTTATTGATATCTACAATGTAGTTACAATCTTATCAAGTTTTTCTTGTTTGGACTAGGGTTGGTGAATGTATTGTAAATGTATAATATATATTATTTCTTTATTTATCTCGTTAAGACTAGGGTTGGTGAATGTATTGTAAATGTATAATGTATATCATTTCTTTATTTATCTTGTTTAGACTAGAGTTGGTGAATGTATTGTAAATATAAAATATATATCATTTCTTTATTTATTTTGTTTGGACTAGGGTTGGTGAATGTATTGTAAATGTATAATGTATATCATTTCTTTATTTATCTTGTTTAGACTAGAGTTGGTGAATGTATTGTAAATATAAAATATATATCATTTCTTTATTTATCTTCTTACGACTAGAGTTGGTGAATATTTTAATAATGTATAATGTATATCATTTCTTTATTTATCTTGTTTAGACTAGAGTTGGTGAATGTATTGTAAATATAAAATATATATCATTTCTTTATTTATCTTCTTACGACTAGAGTTGGTGAATATTTTAATAATGTATAATGTATATCATTTCTTTATTTATCTTGTTTAGACTAGAGTTGGTGAATGTATTGTAAATGTATAATATATATTTTTCTTTATTGATCTTGTTTAGACTAGAGTCAGTGAATGTATTGTAAATGTATAATGTATATCATTTCTTTATTTATCTTGTTTAAACTTGAGTTGGTGAATGTATTGTAACTGTTTAATTTACATCATTTCTTTAAATATCTGTTTGGACTAGGGCTGGTGAATGTATTGTTAATGTGTAATAAACATAATTTCTTTATTGATCTTGTTTGGACTAGAGTTGGTGAATGAATTGTAAATGTATAATATATATCATAAGCTCTACTGGCCAAAGGCCAGAAGTGCTAACACTGCTTATGCGATGGCGCGTTGTCTGTCGTCTGTCGTCTGATGTCGGTCTTCTGTCGTCTGTTAGCAGCACTTTCTCTGAAACCACTAGGCCAAATAAAATGAAACTTCACATGGGTGTTTCTATTGCATAGGAGACTATACAGAAGATTTTTTTTTTTTTCGATCTGAAATTCAAGATGGCCGCCATTACTTAAAATAGTCCAAAACTTAAAAAATCTTCTTCTCATGAATGGCCCAACAGATTTTCAAAATGTTTATGTATTAATGATGATCAACTATAGTTTTGTTAGATTTGTTCAAATGGTGTCCCTAGGGTTAAATATGACCCCGCCCTGAGGGTTCAATTAGGGGACACATGTCATTATAATATTTTTTATTTTTTTTTAAATGGAAATGATTTTGCCTATATCTTCACTAAAGCATTGTTAGGTGAAGGAGGTTCAGATTTGTAAAAATGACTGGGTTCCATGGTCTTAAGGGGTCACGGGCCCCAAAAGGGTAAAAATTGGGAATTACTAAATTCGTTTTCTTAACAACCGGTATGTCAGATTTGTTAATATTTTGCATTAATTATCCCTATGTGTAGGGGTTTGATTGCAGATAAGAATTTAGGGGCTAGAATTTATAGGGGCCCTGTAAGGGGACTTAGAATTTTACATAGGGATACTGTGGGAAAACAGAAAATTCTCTTTTTTTTTCATTTATTCTGAAACCACTTGGCCAATTAAACTGAAACTTCACATGGATGTTTCTATTGCGTAGGAGACTATACAAAAGATTTATTTTTTCTGTCTAAAATTCAAGATGGCCACCGTTACTAAAAATAGTCCAAAACTTAAAAAATCTTCTCATGAACAGTCCAACAGATTTTCAAAATGTTTATGTAATAATGATGACCAACTATAGTTTTGTTAGATTTGTTCAAATGGTGTCCCCAGAGTTAAGAATGACCCCACCCCAATGTTTCTATTGCATAGTAGAATTTCAAAAAGTGCTATGGCCACTATGAGTCAGTAGAGAGTCCTCAGGCCCTCTTTGGCCTCTTGTTTTATTGTTCTTGTTTATATTAGAGTTGGTGAATGTATTGTAACTGTATAATTTATATAATTTCTTTATTTTTCTTGTTTAGACTAGATTTGGTGAATGTATTGTTACTGTATTATATATATCATTTCTTCATTTATCTTGTTTAGACTAGAGTTGGTGAATGTATTGTTACTGTATTATATATATCATTTCTTCATTTTTCTTGTTTAGACTAGATTTGGTGAATGTATTATTACTGTATTATATATATCATTTCTTCATTTATCTTGTTTAGACTAGAGTTGGTAAATGTATTGTAAATGTATAATATATATCTTTTTTTTTCTTGCTTAGACTAGTAGAGTTGGTAAATGTAATGTTACTGTATAATATATATAATTTCTTTATTTGTCTTGTTTAGACTAGAGTCAGTGAATGTATTGTAAATGTATAATTTATATCATTTCTTTATTTATCATGTTCTGAGTAGGTTCGGTGAATGTATTGTAAATGTATAATATATATCATTTTTTTTCTTGTTTAGACTAGTAGAGTTGGGAATGTATTGTTACTGTATAATATATCATTTCTTTATTTATCTTGTTTAGACTAGAGTCAGTGAATGTATTGTAAATGTATAATATATATCATTTCTTTATTTATCATGTTTAGACTAGGGCTGGTGAATGCATCTGGAACCAAACTGCAAGTGAATGGAGCAGCATATGGGAAGGGTATCTATCTAAGCCCGCATATTTCAACTTCTATGGGTTACTCCAGAATGGGATACGGAACTCACAACCTGTCCAAGACATCCAAGTTAGCTGTCAGTGATGGCAAGCCTAGATTCCTAACCAGCGACAACATACAGTGTATAGCTATCTGTGAGGTTATTACATCTAAGCAGTTGAAAAAGAACAATGCAATATGGGTGTGCCCTGATGAGAATCACGTCTGCACAAGGTTTTTCTTTGTGTATGAAGATGGAAAAGTTGGCGACTCGTCAATAAATACCCAGGAGGAGAAGTACTTGAATATGTTGAAGAGTGCATGTGGTTACAAAATGTAAATACAATGAGGCATTAATGTGAATGGTTTGAAGTAGTTGTCACATAGTAATGTTATGAATGGTTTGAAGTAGTTGTAACATATTAATGTTAACAAGTATGAAATGATCCTTGTAAAGAATGATAAATTAATGATCATCTTCATCTCAGTTTCAATTTTGAAAATTCAGTAGTTCAAACCCTATCATTGAATTTGTCACTGTGTTAATGCACCAGTCACTTATAACCCTGGTCAGGACATAGCAATAGCAGGGACCTTTTGCTCTGCAGAGCCCTGGTAAAGTCCCTGCCCTGTAGGGGCACTTTGTCGATAAAACCCTGCGAAAAGGGGACTTTATGGTTATACATGTATAACAAGTCAGTCTTCTGTGTTAATTTGGCGAAGATACATTGGAAAATGTTATTGCTATTCTATATATATGATAAAATAATGATAATTTAGACAATCAAAGTGTAGGTAACTCAGAAAGTAATTATATGACAAGTTAATTCAAGGGCAGGTAACTCAGACAGTAATTATATGACACATTCATTTCAAGGACAGGTAACTCAGACAGTAATTATATGACAAGTTCAATTCAAGGGTAGGTAACTCGGACAGTAATTACATGACACATTAAATTCAAGGGCAGGTAACTCAGACAATAATTATATGACAAGTTCAATTCAAGGGCAGGTAACTTAGACTGAAATTGTATGACAAGTTCAATTCAAGGGCAGGTAACTCAGACAGTAATTATATGACAAGTTCAATTCAAGGGTAAATGACTCAGACAGTAATTATATGACAAGTTCAATTCAATGGTAGATATCTTGGACAGTAGTTATATGACAAGTTCAATTTAAGGGTAGATAACCCAGACAGTAGTTATATGACAAGTTCAGTTCAATGGTAGATATCTCAGACAGTAGTTATATGACAAGTTCAGTTCAAGTGGTAGATATCTCAGACAGTAGTTATATGACAAGTTCAATTCAAAAGTAGATATCTCAGACAGAAGTTGTATGACAAGTTCAGTTCAATGGTAGATATCTCAGACAGAAGTTGTATGACAAGTTCAATTCAATGGTAGATATCTCAGACAGTAGTTATACGACAAGTTCAGTTCAATGGTAGATATCTCAGACAGTAGTTATACAACAAGTTCAATTCAATGGTAGTTATCTCAGACAGTAGTTATACGACAAGTTCAATTCAAAAGTAGATATCTCAGACAGAAGTTGTATGACAAGTTCAATTCAAGGGTAGATAACTCAGACAGTAATTATATGGCAAGTTCAATTCAAGGGCAGGTAACTTAGACTGTAATTGTATGACAAGTTCATTTCAAGGGCAGGAAACTCAGACAGTAATTATATGACAAGTTCAGTTCAAGGGTAGATAACTCAGACAGTAATTATATGACAAGTTCAATTCAAGGATAGATAACTTAGACAGTAGTTATATGAAAAGTTTAGTTAAAAGGCAGGTAACTTAGACTTTAATTGTATGACAAATTCATATCAAGGGCAGGTAATTTAGACAGTAATTATATGACAAGTTCAATTCAAGAGTAGATAATTCAGACAGTAATTATAGGAAAAGTTCAAATCAAGGGCAGGTAACTCCGACAATAATTAAATGACAAGGTCAATTCAAGGGCAGGTATCTAAGACTGTAATTATATGACAAGTTCAATTCAAGGGCAGGTAGCTCTGACAATAATAATAAGACAAGTTCAATTCAAGGGCAGGTATCTAAGACTGTAATTATATGACAACTTCAATTCAAGGGCAGGTAACTCCGACAATAATTATATGACAAGTTCAATTCAAGGGCAGGTAGCTCTGACAATAATAATAAGACAAGTTCAATTCAAGGGCAGGTATCTAAGACTGTAATTATATGACAACTTCAATTCAAGGGCAGGTAACTCCGACAATAATTATATGACAAGTTCAATTCAAGGGCAGGTAACTCCGACAATAATTATATGACAAGTTCAATTCAAGGGCAGGTATCTAAGACTGTAATTATATGACAAGTTCAATTAAAGAAAGGAAACGCCACTTTAATCACATATTTTTTTGTACAAAGTAAAACTTGTGCACTTGTATGGCACTGCAGGGACATTGCTGTGGTGTGAGCCCGCTGACCTGTTATGTTCTCTGCTATATTCCCTGGGCTAACAATTACTGGTACTTAAGTTGTACTCCTTGCATATTGTAGTTGAGCACACTCATCATTGGTCATTTTTACAACCTGTTCATACTGTGATTGCTGCAAACAGTGCAATCATCTATATTTTATACACGTCTGGCTGCACTAGCCATAATGTCATAAGACAGGTAGGGTATGTCTGCACCACCTTGTTTGTGTCATTTGAATTAATCGTGAACATCTGTGTGACAGAATTACCTTACTTTATTTTACAACAGTTTTCATTGTATTAAATTTAAGTTGTAGTTATTTTTAGGCATTCATTTATATAATGTTAAAAAGTGACAAGTGATACACTTGCTAGTGATCAGGGACCATATACATGTACTTGTATCCTGGGGCTTGTTTGCTGTTACATTACCTCAAGGGATCATGACATGTTTTTGTATCATGATGCTTCTTTGCTGTTATACATGTATTACCTCTAGGGATCATGTACATGTATTTGTATCATGATGCTGGTTTGCTGTTATACATGTATTACCTATAGGGACCATGTACATATATTTGTATCATGATGCTGGTTTGCTGTTATACATGTATTACATCTAAGGATCATGTACATGTATTTGTATCATGATGCTGGTTTGCTGTTATACATGTATTACCTCTAAGGATCATGTACATGTATTTGTATCATGATGCTTGTTTGCTGTTATACATGTATTACCTCTAGGGATCATGTACATGTATTTGTATCATGATGCTTGTTTGCTGTTATACATGTATTACCTCTAGGGATCATGTACATGTATTTGTATCATGATGCTGGTTTGCTGTTATACATGTATTACCTCTAAGGAACCAGGTACATGTATTTGTATCATGATGCTGGTTTGCTGTTATACATGTATTACATCTAAGGATCATGTACATGTATTTGTATCATGATGCTTGTTTGGTGTTATACATGTATTACCTCTAGGGACCATGTACATGTATTTGTATCATGATGCCGGTTTGCTGTTATACTTGTATTACCTCTAAGGACCATGTAGGTGTATTTGTATCATGATGCTGGTTTGCTGTTATACTTGTATTACCTCTAGTGATCATGTATTTGTATCACTATGCTGGTTTGCTGTTATACTTGTATTACCTCTTGGGGATTATGTGCATGTATTTGTATCATGATGCTGGTTTGCTGTTATACTTGTATTACCTCTAGGGATCATGTGCATGTATTTTATTATGATGCTTGTTTGCTGTTATACATGTACTACCTCTAAGGAACCATGTACATGTATTTGTATCATGATGCTGGTTTGCTGTTATACTTGTATTACCTCTAGGGATCATGTGCATGTATTTGTATCATGATTCATGTTTGCTGTTATACATGTATTACATCTAAGGAACCATGTACATGTATTTGTATCATGATGCTTGTTTGCTGTTATACATGTATTACCTCTAAGGAACCATGTACATGTATTTGTATCATGATACGTGTTGACTGTTATACATGAATTACCTCTAAGGAACCATGTACATGTATTTGTATCATGTTCCTTATTTAGTGTTGTACATGTGTTACCTCTAAGGAACCATGTACATGTATTTGTATCATGATGCTGTTTGCTGTTATACATGTATTACCTCTAAGAAACCATGTACGTGTATTTGTATCATGATGCTTGTTTGCTGTTATACATGTATTACCTCTAAGGAACCATGTACATGTATTTGTATCATGATGCTTGTTTGGTGTTATACATGTATTACTTCTAAGGAACCATGTACATGTATTTGTATCATGATGCTGGTTTGGTGTTATACATGTATTACCTCTAAGGAACCATGTACGTGTATTTGTATCATGATGCTTGTTTGGTGTTGTACATGTATTACCTCTAAGGAACCATGTACATGTATTTGTATCATGATGCTTGTTTGCTGTTATACATGTATTACTTCTAAGGAACCATGTACATGTATTTGTATCATGATGCTTGTTTGCAGTTATACATGTATTACCTCTAAGGAACCATGTACATGTATTTGTATCATGATGCTGGTTTGCTGTTATACATGTATTACCTCTAACGAACCATGTACATGTATTTGTATCATGATGCTTGTTTGCTGTTATACATGTATTACCTCTAAGGAACCATGTACATGTATTTGTATCATGATGCTTGTTTGCTGTTAAACATGTATTACTTCTAAGGAACCATGTACATGTATTTGTATCATGATGCTGGTTTGCTGTTATACATGTATTTCCTCTAAGGAACCATGTACGTGTATTTGTATCATGATGCTTGTTTGCTGTTAAACATGTATTACTTCTAAGGAACCATGTACATGTATCTGTATCATGATGCTGGTTTGCTGTTATACATGTATTACCTCTAAGGAACCATGTACGTGTATTTGTATCATGATGCTTGTTTGGTGTTGTACATGTATTACCTCTAAGGAACCATGTACATGTATTTGTATCATGATGCTGGTTTGCTGTTATACATGTATTACCTCTAAGGAACCATGTACGTGTATTTGTATCATGATGCTTGTTTGGTGTTGTACATGTATTACCTCTAAGGAACCATGTACATGCATTTGTATCATGATGCTGGTTTGCTGTTATACATGTATTACCTCTAAGGAACCATGTACATGCATTTGTATCATGATGCTGGTTTGCTGTTATACATTGTATTACCTCTAAGGAACCATGTACATGCATTTGTATCATGATGCTGGTTTGCTGTTATACATGTTTTACCTCTAGGGACCATGTACATGCATTTGTATCATGATGCTGGTTTGTTGTTATACATGTTTTACCTCTAGGGACCATGTACATGTATCTGTATCATGATCCTGGTTTGCTGTTATACATGTATTACCTCTAAGGAACCATGTATGTGTATCTGTATCATGATGCTTATTTGCTGTTTAATCCTCTAGCAAGTGTGGAAAGAAAAAAACCCTGGCTTATTTCCTTTTTTGTAAAACTTTCAGTTTGTTAGAAACAAAAAAGACAAACCATATGTCCCTATGTAAAGTACCTTTACCTGCAGTATCAAAGGAAAATTCCTTTCTTTTATAACTTTATTTTTTGATTTGAAAATAAAAAAACTAGCTAGAAGAAAGGGTGAGATGATATAAATGATTGATATCAAACAAGACGAAGTCTAGGACATTATTACCGCCACCTTCAAAAGAATGTCCTTTTTATTTAATTGAACAAACAATAGATTTACTGTTGGAATACAGCAGATTTATATTTGAATTTTTAACCAACAAAAAACAATACAGGTACCAACAGGAACAAAAATACATCAATTTCATTGTCTAAGAATGCTTGTTGGTCAATATAGATTTAAATGTATTTGTTATAACTATGCTTTGCTTTGTTGATGGTCTCAAGGGAGGACAGTTATTGTAATTGATTGAGTTACCATCGTTAAATAAAGAACTTACTATTATTATTATTATTACAGATACATCATTTTTCTCCATTACAAAACCAGATATAATTATAAATCCTAATAATTTAGCAAAATATATAATAAAAGTATATCAAGAAAAGACATTAAAATTACTTTGATTTGATCATTTAATTTCTAGTATGCACTCTCGTTTATATAAAATGTATTTGAATTTTCATTTCTTATTTTTTTTTAACACATGCACATGTATTTATGCGTTATGAATTGTGATAATAAGCTTTGTATTATGCTTAAATCCAAAATAAACTATTCTATTGTATTTTATAAAAATGTGACAGTTATATTATAAATGATAAATCCACAAGAGTGGTTACTTCATATTGATGATATAGTAACAGCTGTTATCAGCCAATATGGAGATTTTACATTAATGATAACCTGTAATAATAACAGTAGTACCTATTATTTAAATTTAGTTTTTTAGCACATCTAAGCAAGCTCAAGATGAGCTTTTGTGAACTACCTTCATCCGTCTTCTGTCTTTCGTATGTCATTAACTTTTGCTTCAAACAACTTCTTCGCTGAAACCTTTGCCAAATTTTGTGTGAATCATTTTAAACAAAGCTCTTAGTTTGTTCAAATTTTGAACCTGAAGTCATAACAGTTGAGATTGGCAGGGGTTTAAAATCCGTCGAAATAAAGTTGCTACAGTCTATTGGGTGGCTTGTAATGCCATGGTTATTGTTTTTATAGGGCTTTTGTCCACCTTCTAAAATCTACCAATCGGCTATTTCCATGTGTATATTTTTTACCAAGGGGATTTTGTCAAGTTACCTGCCCTTAAGCAATCCCTGTTCAATACAAAAATAGGTAGAACTCAAATGACATGTGCATGAATTTTTGGAGAAAAAAGTATTTTATACAAAAACAATTTAAATATATTTCTATATTGTCCAAGTTATTGTTGTTGTATTAACTATGGTCTTTCTATAATCATTACATTCCCATTTAATTATGTACCATTAATGTTTGTGTTATAGCATACTTGTGATAAACTGGTATTGGGAAGTCCAATACATAATTAGTGTATGGAAAGTATTAGAAATTATTTATGTTAACTCTCTATGAGATGTGTGGTTCCAGGGAGCCTTGAGTGATGGCAAGAATAGGATCATTGGCTTATGCATGTCGTAAGAAACAACAAATTGAGTAATATGATAGAATTTGCTGAAACTCTGCAGTTCTGCAGGTATCAAGGTTCTAGGTTCATTCTGCATATTCATTTGTTGATGTATTTTTTTTAATCTGTTAATTTGTTGTTTTTGTACATGTAGAGTGAACCTTGAATCTTCCTTCCTGTTGGCGTCGAATAACGTATAATGTGTTGGTAAGCCGTAAAACCCTATTCATACATTCATTCATTCTTTATGAGATGTTTGTGTAAATATTAAAGTCACCAAGGGTTTATATATATTTATTTTGTAAAGAAGTGGTCGAGTTAAAATCAATTCACCACCTTCAACGTTGATTTCCCCTCTATTAAGATTGAGAAATGATTCTTTGACAGGTAAGATTATGTCTCCTGTGAGATGTAGTGAGTTGTATATTAACTTGTACTGAAATTGGTTTGATAATAGATAAATTCCCATCATAGGTCATACAATGGACCATAGACTGGTCAATGCTCATAGTTATGCCAACATTGATTACAGCATACATAAATAACCAATCCAACAGTACAAGGTCTATAGACTGGCTCATCTATCTATCTTCCAATACTGCAACATCTCCGTATTGGGACTATGTGCAGTTATGTTGGTATGAGGCAGATAAATAAATAACCAATCCAACAGTACAAGGTCTATAGACTGGCTCATCTATATATCTTCCGATACTGCAACATCTCCTCATGAGGACTATGTGCAGTTATGTTGATATGTGGCAGAAAGATAAATAACCAATCCAACAGTACAAGGTCTATAGACTGGCTCATCTATCTATCTTCCCATACTGCAACATCTCCTCATGAGGTCTATGTGCAGTTACTTGATATGTGGCAGATAGATAAATAACCAATCCAACAGTACAAGGTCTATAGACTGGCTCATCTATCTATCTTCCGATACTGCAACATCTCCTCATGAGGACTATGTGCAGTTATGTTGATATGTGGCAGAAAGGTAAATAACCAATCCAACAGTACAAGGTCTATAGACTGGCTCATCTATCTATCTTCCGTTACTGCAACATCTCCTCATGAGGTCTATGTGCAGTTACGTTGATATGTGGCAGATAGATAAATAACCAATCTAACAGTACAAGGTCTATAGACTGGCTTATCTATCTATCTTCCGATAATGCAACATCTCCTCATGAGGACTAAGTGCAGTTATGTTGATATGTGGCAGAAAGATAAATAACCAATCCAACAGTACAAGGTCTATAGACTGGCTCATCTATCTATCTTCCCATACTGCAACATCTCCTCATGAGGACTAAGTGCAGTTATGTTGATATGATGGCAGATAGATAAATAACAAATTCAACAGTACAAGGTCTATAGACTGGCTCATCTATCTATCTTCCCATACTGCAACATCTCCTCATGAGGTCTATGTGCAGTTATGTTGATATGTGGCAGAAAGATAAATAACCAATCCAACAGTACAAGGTCTATAGACTGGCTCATCTATCTATCTTCCGATACTTCAACATCTCCTCATGAGGACTATGTGCAGTTATGTTGATATGTGGCAGAAAGATAAATAACCAATCCAACAGTACAAGGTCTATAGACTGGCTCATCTATCTATCTTCCGTTACTGCAACATCTCCTCATGAGGTCTATGTGCAGTTACGTTGATATGTGGCAGATAGATAAATAACCAATCTAACAGTACAAGGTCTATAGACTGGCTTATCTATCTATCTTCCGATAATGCAACATCTCCTCATGAGGACTAAGTGCAGTTATGTTGATATGTGGCAGAAAGATAAATAACCAGTCCAACAGTACAAGGTCTATAGACTGGCTCATCTATCTATCTTCCGATACTGCAACATCTCCTCATGAGGACTATGTGCAGTTATGTTGATATGTGGCAGAAAGATAAATAACCAATCTAACAGTACAAGTTCTATAGACTGGCTCATCTATCTATCTTCCGATACTGCAACATCTCCTCATGAGGACTATGTGCAGTTATGTTGATATGAGGCAGATAGATAAATAACCAATCCAACAGTACAAGGTCTATAGACTGGCTTATCTATCTATCTTCCGATACAGCAACATCTCCTTATGAGGACTATGTGCAGTTATGTTGATATGAGGCAGATAGATAAATAACCAATCCAACAGTACAAGGTCTATAGACTGGCTCATCTATCTATCTTCCCATACTGCAACATCTCCTCATGAGGACTATGTGCAGTTATGTTGATATGTGGCAGAAAGATAAATAACCAATCCAACAGTACAAGGTCTATAGACTGGCTCATCTATCTATCTTCCGATACTGCAACATCTCCTCATGAGGACTATGTGCAGTTATGTTGATATGAGGCAGATAGATAAATAACCAATCCAACAGTACAAGGTCTATAGACTGGCTCATGTATCTATCTTCCGATACTGCAACATCTCCTCATGAGGACTATGTGCAGTTATGTTGATATGTGGCAGAAAGATAAATAACCAATCCAACAGTACAAGGTCTATAGACTGGCTCATCTATCTATCTTCTGATACAGCAACATCTCCTCATGAGGACTATGTGCAGTTATGTTGATATATTGGCAGAAAGATAAATAACCAATCCAACAGTACAAGGTCTATAGACTGGCTCATCTATCTATCTTCCCATACTGCAACATCTCCTCATGAGGTCTATGTGCAGTTACTTGATATGTGGCAGATAGATAAATAACCAATCCAACAGTACAAGGTCTATAGACTGGCTCATCTATCTATCTTCCGATACTGCAACATCTCCTCATGAGGACTATGTGCAGTTATGTTGATATGTGGCAGAAAGATAAATAACCAATCCAACAGTACAAGGTCTATAGACTGGCTCATCTATCTATCTTCCGTTACTGCAACATCTCCTCATGAGGTCTATGTGCAGTTACGTTGATATGTGGCAGATAGATAAATAACCAATCTAACAGTACAAGGTCTATAGACTGGCTTATCTATCTATCTTCCGATAATGCAACATCTCCTCATGAGGACTAAGTGCAGTTATGTTGATATGTGGCAGAAAGATAAATAACCAATCCAACAGTACAAGGTCTATAGACTGGCTCATCTATCTATCTTCCGATAATGCAACATCTCCTCATGAGGACTAAGTGCAGTTATGTTGATATGTGGCAGAAAGATAAATAACCAATCCAACAGTACAAGGTCTATAGACTGGCTCATCTATCTATCTTCCGATACTGCAACATCTCCTCATGAGGACTATGTGCAGTTATGTTGATATGTGGCAGAAAGATAAATAACCAATCTAACAGTACAAGGTCTATAGACTGGCTCATCTATCTATCTTCCGATACTGCAACATCTCCTCATGAGGACTATGTGCAGTTATGTTGATATGAGGCAGATAGATAAATAACCAATCCAACAGTACAAGGTCTATAGACTGGCTCATATATCTATCTTCCGATACAGCAACATCTCCTTATGAGGACTATGTGCAGTTATGTTGATATGAGGCAGATAGATAAATAACCAATCCAACAGTACAAGGTCTATACACTGGCTCATCTATCTATCTTCCCATACTGCAACATCTCCTCATGAGGACTATGTGCAGTTATGTTGATATGTGGCAGAAAGATAAATAACCAATCCAACAGTACAAGGTCTATAGACTGGCTCATGTATCTATCTTCCGATACTGCAACATCTCCTCATGAGGACTATGTGCAGTTATGTTGATATGTGGCAGAAAGATAAATAACCAATCCAACAGTACAAGGTCTATAGACTGGCTCATCTATCTATCTTCCGATACAGCAACATCTCCTCATGAGGACTATGTGCAGTTATGTTGATATGTGGCAGATAGATAAATAACAAATCCAACAGTACAAGGTCTATAGACTGGCTCATCTATCTATCTTCCGATACAGCAACATCTCCTCATGAGGACTATGTGCAGTTATGTTGATATGTGGCAGATATAGATAAATAACCAATCCAACAGTACAAGGTCTATAGACTGGCTTATCTATCTATCTTCCGATACTGCAACATCTCCTTATGAGGACTATGTGCAGTTATGTTGATATGAGGCAGATAGATAAATAACCAATCCAACAGTACAAGGTCTATAGACTGGCTCATCTATCTATCTTCCAATACTGCAACATCTCCTCATGAGGACTATGTGCAGTTATGTTGGTTTGTGGCAGAAAGATAAATAACCAATCCAACAGTACAAGGTCTATAGACTGGCTCATCTTTTTATCTTCCCATACTGCAATATCTCCTCATGAGGACTATGTGCAGTTATGTTGATATGTGGCAGAAAGCTAAATAACCAATCGAACAGTACAAGGTCTATAGACTGGCTCATCTGTCTATCTTCCGATACTGCAACATCTCCTCATGAGGACTATGTGCAGTTATGTTGATATTTGGCAGATAGATAAATAACCAGTCCAACAGTACAAGGTCTATAGACTGGCTTATCTATCTATCTTCCAATACAGCAACATCTCCTCATGAGGACTATGTGCAGTTATGTTGGTATGTGGCAGAAAGATAAATAACCAATCCAACAGTACAAGGTCTATAGACTGGCTCATCTATCTATCTCCTGATACTGCAACATCTCCTCATGAGGACTAAGTGCAGTTATGTTGATATGTGGCAGAAAGATAAATAACCAGTCCAACAGTACAAGGTCTATAGACTGGCTCATCTATCTATCTTCCGATACTGCAACATCTCCTCATGAGGACTATGTGCAGTTATGTTGATATGTGGCAGAAAGATAAATAACCAATCCAACAGTACAAGGTCTATAGACTGGCTTATCTATCTATCTTCCGATACAGCAACATCTCCTCATGAGGACTATGTGCAGTTATGTTGATATGTGGCAGAAAGATAAATAACCAATCCAACAGTACAAGGTCTATAGACTGGCTTATCTATCTATCTTCCGATACTGCAACATCTCCTCATGAGGACTATGTGCAGTTATGTTGATATGTGGCAGAAAGATAAATAACCAATCCAACAGTACAAGGTCTATAGACTGGCTCATCTATCTATCTTCCGATACTGCAACATCTCCTCATGAGGACTAAGTGCAGTTATGTTGATATGTGGCAGAAAGATAAATAACCAGTCCAACAGTACAAGGTCTATAGACTGGCTCATCTATCTATCTTCCGATACTGCAACATCTCCTCATGAGGACTCTGTGCAGTTATGTTGGTATGTGGCAGAAAGATAAATAACCAATCCAGCAGTACAAGGTCTATAGACTGGCTCATCTATCTATCTCCTGATACTGCAACATCTCCTCATGAGGACTAAGTGCAGTTATGTTGATATGTGGCAGAAAGATAAATAACCAATCCAACAGTACAAGGTCTATAGACTGGCTCATCTATCTATCTTCCGATAATGCAACATCTCCTCATGAGGACTAAGTGCAGTTATGTTGATATGTGGCAGAAAGATAAATAACCAGTCCAACAGTACAAGGTCTATAGACTGGCTCATCTATCTATCTTCCGATACTGCAACATCTCCTCATGAGGACTATGTGCAGTTATGTTGATATGTGGCAGAAAGATAAATAACCAATCTAACAGTACAAGGTTTATAGACTGGCTCATCTATCTATCTTCCGATACTGCAACATCTCCTCATGAGGACTATGTGCAGTTATGTTGATATGAGGCAGATAGATAAATAACCAATCCAACAGTACAAGGTCTATAGACTGGCTCATCTATCTATCTTCCGATACAGCAACATCTCCTAATGAGGACTATGTGCAGTTATGTTGATATGAGGCAGATAGATAAATAACCAATCCAACAGTACAAGGTCTATAGACTGGCTCATCTATCTATCTTCCCATACTGCAACATCTCCTCATGAGGACTATGTGCAGTTATGTTGATATGTGGCAGAAAGATAAATAACCAATCCAACAGTACAAGGTCTATAGACTGGCTCATCTATCTATCTTCCGATACTGCAACATCTCCTCATGAGGACTATGTGCAGTTATGTTGATATGAGGCAGATAGATAAATAACCAATCCAACAGTACAAGGTCTATAGACTGGCTCATGTATCTATCTTCCGATACTGCAACATCTCCTCATGAGGACTATGTGCAGTTATGTTGATATGTGGCAGAAAGATAAATAACCAATCCAACAGTACAAGGTCTATAGACTGGCTCATCTATCTATCTTCCGATACAGCAACATCTCCTCATGAGGACTATGTGCAGTTATGTTGATATGTGGCAGATAGATAAATAACAAATCCAACAGTACAAGATCTATAGACTGGCTCATCTATATATCTTCCGATACAGCAACATCTCCTCATGAGGACTATGTGCAGTTATGTTGATATGTGGGAGATAAATAAATAACCAATCCAACAGTACAAGGTCTATAGACTGGCTTATCTATCTATCTTCCGATACTGCAACATCTCCTTATGAGGACTATGTGCAGTTATGTTGATATGAGGCAGATAGATAAATAACCAATCCAACAGTACAAGGTCTATAGACTGGCTCATCTATCTATCTTCCAATACTGCAACATCTCCTCATGAGGACTATGTGCAGTTATGTTGGTTTGTGGCAGAAAGATAAATAACCAATCCAACAGTACAAGGTCTATAGACTGGCTCATCTTTTTATCTTCCCATACTGCAATATCTCCTCATGAGGACTATGTGCAGTTATGTTGATATGTGGCAGATAGCTAAATAACCAATCGAACAGTACAAGGTCTATAGACTGGCTCATCTGTCTATCTTCCGATACTGCAACATCTCCTCATGAGGACTATGTGCAGTTATGTTGATATTTGGCAGATAGATAAATAACCAATCCAACAGTACAAGGTCTATAGACTGGCTTATCTATCTATCTTCCAATACAGCAACATCTCCTCATGAGGACTATGTGCAGTTATGTTGGTATGTGGCAGAAAGATAAAAAACCAATCCAACAGTACAAGGTCTATAGACTGGCTCATCTATCTATCTCCTGATACTGCAACATCTCCTTATGAGGACTATGTGCAGTTATGTTGATATGCGACAGATAGATAAATAACCAATCCAACAGTACAAGGTCTATAGACTGGCTCATCTATCTATCTTCCCATACTGCAACATCTCCTCATGAGGACTATGTGCAGTTATGTTGATATGTGGCAGATAGATAAATAACCAATCCAACAGTACAAGGTCTATAGACTGGCTCATCTATCTATCTTCCAATACTGCAACATCTCCTTATGAGGACTATGTGCAGTTATGTTGGTATGAGGCAGATAAATAAATAACCAATCCAACAGTACAAAGTCTATAGACTGGCTCATCTATCTATCTTCCCATACTGCAACATCTCCTCATGAGGACTATGTGCAGTTATGTTGATATGTGGCAGATAGATAAATAACCAGTCAAAAAACCTCTAGTACCAATATTGATTGATCTATTTTTCCACATACAGTGAAACCTCCGTAAACCGGACACTATAAACCGGCATACTCTATAAACCCTGCACTTTATATTTTAGAATAAACGTCTGTAAACCAGAACCTTTTTATTCCAGAAACCGGACAGATTTCAGCAACTTTTGTACATTAATTTACCCCTATAAACTGAAATAACTTAATCTCTTCTTGATTTTTGACATCACACAAAGTAGTGTCATATCAATTGATAGCTTGAACCACTGTTGCAAGATTTGACTGCCACCTTTTATCAAATACCATTATGTTGTCTAGATTGTGACAATCATCAACAGTAATGTAAATTGGGGTTTGATTAACAAGTTAAGATGACAGGTAATTGTTGCTTAACAAATGAAATAAATTAATTAAGGGATACGTGTAAGTTTAAGATTTTCTGAAAATAAAGGATGCACAGTGTGCTTGATTTAAATAAAATCCATTGAAGCGTTTGATTTCTATAATGTACATAATAACTGTCATGTACATCAGAGATCAATATAAGCTGATAGGGAAGATTTCTTTTCAACGAGTGAATTATTTCCTTCCGTAGTGCACTTAAATTATTTAAACTCGGAAAATGTTCATGGCTTGTATAATTAATTTATAAATAAATTTATATAAAACTGCAGCACTGTATTTTATTTTCTGTATCCAGTACTTCAGTGAACTCAAGAAGTAAACAAAATAATGAAAAGTTGAAACTTGTTTAATCTTTAAAAAACAACATTTCAAATACAATGTGAGATTAAATATGCATAGAAAAGTGTGGTACAAATTGTGAATGGAATATGTTGAGTTGAAAAATAAGTGTCACAATCGGATTGGCACTATAAACCAATATATTATTAGTACAATTAGTTATTTGAAAATAAAGAAATGTTGCAGTTAGAAAATTTCATTCGAATTAAACCATGTTATTCAATCCTCCTCATTGAACCAAATCTTATTCGCTATGACTAGATGATGTTTCTGACTTCCAATTGAATAATATTTTTGCACAAATGGATGAAAAAATGGGAATGGTGGCCCATTAACTACTAGTCCTTTAATTTATACCAACTTCAATTATCTATGGTAACTCTAATTTATGCCAAATATGAACATATGTGACTTGCCATTTCTTGAGAAAATTATTCAAAAGTTTACCCTTGTTGGACCCCTCCGGATAAAGACTTGTATGGAAGCCAGTAATTTTAACAAATGTGAATCTCCATGACCCAACACTATTTCTGTGAAAATATAGGCAAAGTTAGTTCCATTGAAACTGTGTTTGAACTGTTGAAACATGCAGCCGATATGTTTTACACATCTGAAACCATGATGAACAAGTGTAAGAGAATCCCCATAATGGACAATAAAGAACGTCATGTTGAAACACAATTTAAAGTTTCTGAAGGGAAGAAATCTTCGTACACTTTAAATTTAAACAACACCACCAGCTCCTGTCTGATCAATGGTTAGTGCGTTGAACTGTTCATGAATTCCCATTTACCGGGAATTGTTGAAATTATTGAACAGAAGCTGGTTAACCAGAGCTTGACTACTGACCACATGAATATAGCCTTTCGTCAGATGTTACAACACTCTATAAATGAACAAACATCTCTGAATCACAGAATTTACAGCAGATTGAATAGATAATCATGATGACCAAGTCGTTATGGTTGATCAAGAAGTCACTTTTATAAAATCACCCGTTGAAGAATATTCGAAATCCCCTGATTTTAACAATGGCGCCGATGATGATCTGAAACACTTTTTGGCTAAAATACATGCTGAAATTATACAAGTGAAAGCCACACTGTTCAGGCACATTGAATGCACAAACCGAAATTTTTCTCAAATCCGCGACAAAATTTGCAGCGTCAAAAAACAATCAACCATCACAGGAGGTCAACTTGAAAGTAAAGTAGAAAACCTACAAAACGGCTCAAAAATCATCGGTGATAGAGTACAGAAATGAAGTGACATTATCCAACAACGCTTAATGGCCATATCTGATGCATTGAAATATATACAGAAATCATGACAATCTCCATCTCAGCCTGTAAATAATACTTTACCAACAGAAACCCAAAGCATCCAGAATATAAATGATCCATCTCTTGAAACACCAAACAGTGAAATCAATAATTGTCGAAGCAAGACCTTGATCATCGGGGATTCTATACTTAAAGAAATTCAATGCGCGGACTCCAAGACATGACGGTGATTTCAATATCAGGCAGGCGGCTAAATTGACTTGATGCGGCTGAATATGACAACATAGCGATATATGTCGGCGGTAATGATGCGGCTGCCGGTACGCATGTAACGGATGTTTATGATTGTTTGGTGAAAACCATTTACGTTTGCAGAAAAAAAAATGCACTGTTTACTTGTGTTTGTTATGTCATAGGGGTGATATAGACGTAACCCAAACAAACACTATGCAAAAACATCTTTTCCAGGAGACCTGCTGCAAACCAATTGATCTATACAAATCATTCATTTACTGTGACGGAAGTGTACCAGCCCACCTTTATGTGAAGGATAAGGTTCATCTAAATAAGCGAGGTTCCAGTGCTCTAGTCAGAGCTATAGACAAAATGCTGGCTATTATAAAGTCCAGGCAAATCAGCGATAGCTATGAGAGTTCAAAATCGTCAAGTAGAAATTGGTGCTCAAATTGCCGCATGAGCAGCCATTCAACTCTGGAATTTGGTAGACGACCTTCGAAATGGTGCACAAACTATCATATGTCTAACCGCACAATCGAGAACTATGGACGACGTACGCATGCTTCTTTCAACAATGGCGAAAATGACTTCTGATGGCTTAACAGTTCTGCATGCGAGAGACGATCACCATATAGACGGCAACAACATGTGCTGACAAACACATTTCGATGAAAAACTCATACGAATATTTAATGCATTTATTCACGGAATGTGATGAGGTAGAAAGTTCTTGTGACTATACTATACAAATTTCACCGGGAAAAGATCACTGTTTTAAAATGATTTCTCCGTTGTTTACACGTAACAATGCTCTAAAAGAACAGTCACGATATAAACTTATATATAACTTAGAAGAAATAGCTTTTTACGCAAAAACTAAATTGTACTTAAAACAAACTAATAATAAACAATTCTGAAGGTAATTTAACTGGTTTATAAAGAAAGGAAAATACCATCAGGAGTATCATTAGTTTTAATGATCAACAAGAAACGTCACTAGTAAGTGTCACATGCCCCCCAAATGGTCGTTGAAAAAATAACAATATAATTATGTTATAATAGATAGCGATGTATCCATGAATATAAAGAGTAATGGACCGATGTTTCAGACTAGACATGCAATTTCAATTAAAGTGTGACCTTGACCTTTGTGTAACCTTGACATCTGATGTAATGGTCTGGGTATTTCAACAGTTTAATGCTGCTGAAACATCATCATGACATGCTGATCACTTGTGTCAATCTATTTTAAAATCCCTAAATGTAAGACAAAGTTAAATATCAATTGTTGGTAAATTGAGCCAAGTGTTTTTGAAATCCATCAATGTATGATAAAGTTAGAGGACAGACTTGAAATTTCAAACAGATTCTAAGTGTTGTAATACATACTAAAAGTGTGACCTTGACCTTTGAGGTATGTCATCTTGGTCAATTGAGCCAAGTTAAAGGCAAAGTCACAGACCAGACACAATATCAAACAAATTGAAAGTGTGACATTTATCTTTAAGGAAAGGTTCTGGGTCTTACTTGTGACACTTAATTATGTCATGTTGATCAACTGAGCCAAGTGTTTTTAAAATTTATCCACAGATGACAGACCGAAATGTCAAAATGACTGAAAGTGTTGTCATACAAAGTTAAATTGTGACCTTGACCTTTGAAATGGTAGTTTGGGTATTAAGTGCAACACATCGTCATGTTATGTTGATCATTTATAACAAGTATTTATAAATATCCATCTATGCATGACAAAGTTGCAGGCCAGATATGAAATTTCACATAGACTCGAAAGTGTTGTCAAACTCAAATTGTGACCTTGACCTTTGAGATATGGATATGGGTCTTACTCACAACACGTCGTCATGTTATGTTGATCAATTGTAGCAAGTTTCATTAATTCCATGTATCCCTGACAAAGTTACAGGAAGGACACAAAATCTGACAGACTCAAAGTGTTGTTAAACAAACTCAAATTGTGACCTTGACCTCTCGCGACACGTCGTCATGTTATGTTGATCATTTGGAGCAAGTACCGACATGCAATTTTGATGTGTTTGACTAATTTTACCAAAAAAGTGTTTTTTTACCTAATTCCATTAAAATTTTTACACCAAAATAGTCTCATTATACACTGAAGACATTATCTTATCAAAATACATTATTCAATACAATGTACATGCTAAAATTTGGACATTTTCAATCACCCAAAATAAAAAAATCTTCAAAATTTTGTGATTTTTCATGAAATTTCAATGTAGATATGCACATATATGCTTTATTTGAGGCATACACTTGCAAAAATATTGTTTTTTATGAAGCAAATGTCTCTCAACTTGTCATTTAAGACTATGAGAGTGTAAAAAGAGGTTATTTTACCTACAATTAACATTTTGGAAAATCACCCCCATCTCACTCAAGTCTCTCTTATAAGGAAACTTTTTTTTTTTAATTTCATAATTACCTCTATTTTACTAAGTACTATCAATTTGAAGTAATACTGCCAAGTTGCAGGTATTTAATACTGAAACTTTTGTCAAAATACCACTTTTTACATGATCATTATATTACTTCAAATTGATAGTACTTAGTAAAAAAGAGGTAATTATGATATTGAATGGCATTATTGATGTATTTTGAACATTTTGATAGCATTGTCATGTTTGAATTGTGAATTTAGAAAAAAAAATTGATGCTTGGAATTTGGGGTATGAATACATGATTTCGGAAGTCTACTTTCACTTTGTCACCAGTGTACACACTGGATAGAAAAAAATCTCTTATATAACACATGACACCTACTTTTCTCATCATATTTTGATAGTGTAGAGGGTTGACAAACAGTAAAATGTAGGTTTCACTTTTTTCATTCGGGGTTCTCTATCAATGACAAGCCTGCAAACTTTTATTATTTACTATAGAATAAAGAACAAAAATCAATGGTGGAGTGTAACCTTAATAAATAGTGACGTCATTAAATTTCAGTTTAAACAACTGACCAATCAACGTGCTCAAATGAGGCTTAGACATAGACTGGTCTCCGGTCTCACATGAGATTCAAAGGCAACACTGAAAGCATTTTGGATCCGAGAACCAGGCTATTCTCACCGTTGCTATTTAGGTTATTTAAACGTTCAACTGCATGAATTATTGGACAAACATAGCATTTCCTGTTTTTTTATTGGTGGTTAATAGACCTGATATGGGAAATATCAAGTTTTGGGATAAGACTAACCAAGAAACTAGTCTATCCTAGAACCTGGACTGCGTTCAGTTCGGTTAAACGTTTGCTAACGTTAGCTAAAATATTTTCCTGGACACTGGCTCAACTTCATATTACGCAGTAGGCGATGATTTTAGGGAACCAGGGATTAAACGTGTTTGCTGTTTAACGGTGCTGCAGCCCTGGTATCTCCCGAATCAGCAATCGTGAAACATCGGGTATTTCCGTATCCTCCGTAGAATACACCAATCTGATCACCTCGGCCTTTATGCTACGCAATATATTCTACGGAGGATACGGAAATACCCGATGTTTCACGATTGGCCATCAAACTTTTCAGTTGAAGCAACTGACCAATCAACGTGCTCAATTGCGGCTTTCCCAACATTGCTATTAACAGACCCAATCGGGAGAGTTTGATTCGTTCAGCCTACCAAGAAACATAACAAAAAAAACCAGTCCACAGATCAATTTCCGGTTATTCCATTTGTGTAAAAATTTGCATAAATTTGCTTGACTTTTGAAGTGTTTTTAACACCAATTGATGCAACTCATTTATTTACGGATATCGCATAGTAAGTCATTATACGTTTCTCGAAATTCTGTCTGTTTATCTGTGCACTTGAACAAAAACATACTCCTGGTCTCAACATAATTGATTGACTTAAAATTGTTCGTCCAAGCGAGGAGCTTTGCTACTCTCAAGAAGAAATTGAATACTGTTATGGGTGTTATACATGCATTTACATGCGTTGATCATTGCATATGTGTATGGTGGAATGGATTCAGGGACAACATATGCGTGAATAAAATTTACTGACTTTATACTTTCAAGGGGACAAAAAATGCCAAGAGATTTATTATTAATAAAGTGACAGCGTTCACCCATCGAAGTACTAACCCTACACTTTGTTGCTTAACTTCCAATTCAGTCAGTGTACTCTAACCATGCTGCTGTAAAAGCTAGCTTAACAGTGAGGCTGTTGTAAGTGATCTATGAACATTCACTCCACTCCTTCCTTCTTGAACCAATAGGGCCCAACTGCACAGCTTGTGGCTTCACGCAGTTTCTGGCCATAACCCACTTCATCCCAAGGAAAGAGAGATTCGTTCAGATGAAGGTTCAAAAGTTAATCCTCGTCGCCATTAAAGTGACAGCGGTCACCCATTACTAACCTACATACTATGTTGCCTAACTTCCAATTGAACAGTTAGTATTGCTGTAAATGCTAGCTTAACAGCAAGGCTGTTGTAAGTGATCTATGTACATTCACTACATGATAACGAAAGAAAATAAACCATGGTTATAACTTATATTACACCTGTATGAACAGATCAGTTAACTTTTTTAAATTCCATTGATTAATAAGGTCATAATTGAACTTTGTTTCTCTGTTACAACACCGACGAGAATATCAACCATTTTTAATTTACCATAACAAGGTAAAAGTGTGACCTGTCCATACCAAGAGGAGGAGCTTCACTTTAATGCACATAATGTTTTAAAGCATAACTAAAAATTATGGGCTATTAAGCCGTGTCACAGATAATAGCATGTGTGTGTGTATAATAAGAACACATCTTATGGGCTCGAGCCGCTGTTTGGCCGTGCCAGAGGTGGAATGTGTTCTGTGGTTTTTTTTGTTGTATTTGGTGCTGATTTATATATTTATAGAACACAGGCTGTTTTTTTTGCAAGTTGCCTGTTGCACCCACAGTCAATGGGCTAAATAGGTGAGCACCAAAGTGAAAAATAGTTCAAGCTATTCAATTTGTTTTTTTCTGATAGGTTTATTTTTCAAATATGTAAACAATCGAAGAAGAGATAACTTTTGGCCTATATTTGAAAAAATCTTATACTTTTCAAGACAAGGGGATGGACGTAACAGCTTAATGAGACAGAGTTATATATATATATGTGCTTGTTTTTCATGTCTATTTCCATAATTTTATCTTTTCTTAAAAATAAGTTGATACTTATTTAACCTGTATAAAACTAACATTAAAATAAAGGACTTACATAAATATAACATTATCACTTATATACTTAATACTGCAATATACATATTACGGCAAATGGCCGTAAAATAACATTATCTTGCACATGGATGATGCACACATAGAATTTATTACCTGGGGGCAGTGTGACAATTGGTTGGGTGCACTTCAAATACTTAACGCCATTTAGATTTCTTGGGAGGGGTACAAAAATTCTAATGTGTACAAAATCACTGTTTATCTTGATGTGAATCTTTAATTATATTTTTCATACAGGACTTATTTAATTTTATTTGAAAGTTTAGTTCAGTACCAGTATTTTTTTTGATGACATAATTTCTAGATGTCTGAATGGCCGATTCGCAGTAATATGTATACTAGGAAAAAATCAAACTGGCTGACTGCATATAATAAAAAGTCACTTATTTTCCAGGAGTTTATCAATTTCAAAGGTATATTTACCGGAAATAACTTTAAAAGGATTATTCAGGACAATAAAGTAACTTTATTAATGTTAGTTATTGATTTCATCATTTATCTGGATGGTAAAGTTTTAAACTCATGTTAAGAGTATATAATGGGAGACAGAGTCACAAAAGCTGTAAGCTTTCTTCTGAATCCCATTCATAATTGTATAACATTCTCTTATTTATAAATTTTAATAAATAGCATATATGTATACATAACCCAACAGCTCAGGGGACAGATATCACAAAATATGGGGGTTGACATTACATTTAATTTAAACGTTATTCTAAGAGAGATACCTTTATTGAAGTTCATGAAACAGCTCTTAGTCATAATTTTGCCATACATTCATTGACAATATGCCATTTGAATTTGTTATACTATTACATAATATTTGTTTAAAATGAGACTTGTTTTCAGCATTGCCTGATTTTTAATAATTTAATCAGAACTAAGAGTTTGCATAATACATGGCCTGGGGACGGATGTTACATCAAAAGCTGTGAGCCACTAGTTAAAACTACATTTTAAGGAAACAACTGTAATTCCTAAAACAATTATATAAATATGAGGGTACATGTATATATACTGGATAAATGCAAAACATGAAACCAGCATAACTTAGCTCCCAGTTTTCAGTGACACAGTATGATTGTCAGCTTCTTCATAGAGGCCAATTTAGGGAGGGGGTTGGGGAGCAAAGCATTCTGAGACAGAGCCTCAGACACATTTTAACTGATATAGATATTTATGTTGACAGACACAGAGATATTATAATTCTAAGACATAGTGAAAATATATATCTCAGAAACAATTGTTATATCATAGAGACTACAATTCTCAGATATTTTTTACAGTATTGTAATTTTCAGACAGTTGTCATATAATTTTCAAACTTGGTGAAAATGTTTTATGCTTTATATTTGCACAAATTCAAAATAAAGTATGTGTTATCCTGACCCAGGGTCTTACAAAGCTTTCACCCAAACAGAGAGTAAAGGTCACACCAGTCATGAACCAGAGATCAAACCGAAAACCCATGAATCAAAAGTTAAAACATCTTAGCATGTAGTCTTGAAGCATTGGATTTGTAAAATAATAAAATAACCATTAGCTCGATAAAGAAAGCAAAAGTAACTTTAGCAGTTAGTGTAGATGTAGACCCAGGCCAGCCTGCACATACATGCCGTGTTATCAGGGTCTATGCTGTTTGCTACTCAATTAATAAATTAACACCACTTTTAAAACTTGGAGTGGAATTTAAGGAAAAAATGGTCTGTTACATATATTTAATTGGCTAAGAGAGAATTATAAATAAATAATTTAAACAAAATCTTATTTAACCTTTTATTTTTACTTTGATAACATTTTTCTCTTCATTCTTGGGTGAAGCTGGTGCATCTTTTGCTCAGTGCACACTGGGAAATGACTTATGGATAAGATTTTGATTTCATACCCGTTTAAAGTAAATTTAAACGAAGCACCATTGAGTGTTTTTTTTGTTGTTGTTTTACATAAATATAGTACAGGGTGTTTCATAATAAATGTTACAGTAGTGTTTTTTCTAGACCAGGAAATGGGGCAGGGAGCAAGAAAAAGGGGCAGAGAGCAAAGTCTGTGCGCTATTTGCATATTCATTGTCAAACTTTTTCTTTGGTGGTCTCTTTTAATATAGGGTTATCTCCCCTTTACATTATGCACTGTGTAAATCACAAGTATTAGAGTTTGAATAAGATAGGTAGAAGTGAGAGATTTCAGGGAGAGGTGAATATTCTCTATCAGTATGACCAACTTATTATGTTGTGTTTAGTCTTTGTTCTTTTTGAATAACTATCATTTCTGTTCTATCAAGACTCTGTGGCAGTGTGGGAGCAGGAGCTAGTTTAAAACATTATTTTAAACATCGTCCTTTTCTTTTTGAATGGTTGCTTACTGTCATAACATACTATTACTGACAATGTCAAGCCTCCAAAGCTATTCAGACCATCCAAAAGAACTTTGCAATATGCTAAATAAATGCAATCTATGATAGCCCTCAAATACCTAGAAAATTGTAACTAGTCAATTATATTTCAAATATTTAAAAAAGCCCACATAATTTATGTTAATTGTTGTTTTCAATACTGTATGTAAATCATGATATGACTGTCAAAAGAAAATTATATGCTGGATATACACAACCAGTAAGTAACAACTTAATGAATAATTCATTTAGTTTCCGAAATATGCGCATCGGAAAAAACCATGGAATGATATTTGACCCTTAAACTAACTTCAAAAGTCACTGTAGTGTGACGTCATTTGCTGTATCCACACGTGACAAGGACCTGATTAGCTGATTGTTACATATTTCGCAAGAGAATGACTGGTGAATTCCTGTGTATTTGGGTCAAGCGTGTCATATCAGTAAATTATCGGCAAATGCTTAACACATGTATGGGATTGACAGTTGATTTGTTTATATACTGACTTGTAATTGGGTCAGCAGGGTGCATTTAAACAAAGAAGGGCGAAGTTATTAGGGCAGAAGGGCAGAGCCTAAAAGGGGCAGGGCACTGCGCCCTTTCATTCAGCTGTAGAAAAAAACTTATACAATAACGACTGTGTATTACAGATTAATGGGAGAATCAGTCATGTTCTCGTTATAATCTTGGCAACATCAGCCATGTTCTGGTTATAATCTTGGCAACATCAGTCATGTTCTCGTTATAATCTTGGCAACATCAGTCATGTTCTGGTTATTATTTTGGCAACACCAGCCATGTTCTGGTTATAATCTTGGCAACACCAGTCATGCATGGTTATTATCTTGGCATCATCAGCCATGTTCTGGTTATTATCTTGGCAACACCAGTCATGTTTTAGTTATAATCTTTGCAACACCAGTCATGTTTTGATTATAATCTTGGTAACATCAGTCATGTTTTTGTTATAATCTTGGCAACACCAGTCATGTTCTGGTTATAATCTTGGCAAAACAAGTTATGTTTTGGCTATAATCATTGGCAACACCAGTCATGTTCTGGTTATAATCTTGGCAAAACAAGTTATGTTTTGGCTATAATCTTGGCAACATCAGTCATGTTTCGGTTATAATCTTGATAACATCAGTCAAGTTTTTGTGATTATATAGGTAACATCAGTCATGTTTTGGTTATAATCTTGGTAACATCAGGTGTGTTTTTGTTATAATCTTGGTAACATCAGTTGTGTTTTGGTTATAATTTTGGTAACATCAGTCAAGTTTTGGTTGTTATCTTGGTAACGTCAGTCATGTTTTGGTTATAATCTTGGTAACATCAGTCATGTTTTGGTTATAATCTTGGTAACATCAGGTGTGTTTTTGTTATAATCTTGGTAACATCAGTTGTGTTTTGGTTATAATTTTGGTAACATCAGTTAAGTTTTGGTTGTTATCTTGGTAACGTCAGTCACGTTTTGGTTATAATCTTGGTAACATCAGTCATGTTTTGGTTATAATCTTTGTAACATCAGTCATGTTTCAGTTATAATCTTTGCAACACCAGTCATATATTGGTGATTATAATGGTAACATCAGTCATGTTTTGTTATAATCTTGGTTACATCAGTTGTGTTTCGGTTATAATCTTGGTAACATCAGTTGTGTTTTGGTTATAATCTTGGTAACATCAGTCAAGTTTTGGTTACTATCTTGGTAACATCAGTCATGTTTTGGTTATAATCTTGGTAACATCAGTCATATTTTGGTTATAATCTTTGTAACATCAGTCATGTTTCAGTTATAATCTTGGCAACACCAGTCATGTTTTGGTTATAATCTTGGTAACATCAGTCGTTTTGATTATTATTTTGGTAACATCAGTCATGTTATGGTTATGATCTTGGTAACATCAGTCATGTTTTGATTATTATCTTGGTAACATCAGTCATGTTTTGGTTATAATCTTGGCAACATCAGTCATGTTTTGATTATTATCTTGGTAAAATCAGTCATGTTTCGGTCATAATCTTTGCAACATCAGTCATGTTTTGATTATTATTTTGGTAACATCAGTTATGTTTTGGTTATAATCTTGGTAACACCAGCCATAATCTTAGTAACATCAGTTGTGTTTTGGTTATAATATTGGTAACATCAGTCATGTTTCGATTATTATCTTGGTAACATCAGTCATGTTTTGGTTATAATCTTGGCAACATCAGTCATGTTTTGATAATTATCTTTGTAACATCAGTCTTTTTTCTGTCATAATCTTTGCAACATCAGTCATGTTTTGATTATTATTTTGGTAACATCAGTTATGTTTTGGTTATAATCTTAGTAACACCAGCCATGTTCTGGTTATTATCTTGGTAACATCAGTCATGTTTTGGTTATTATCTTGGCATCACCAGCCATGTTCTGGTTATAATCTTGGCAACACCAGTCATGTTCTGGTTATACTCTTAGCAAAACAAGTCATGTTTTGGTTATAATCTAGATAACATCAGTCATGTTTTGGTTATAATTTTGGTAGCATCAGTCATGTTTCAGTTATAATCTTGGCAACATCAGTCGCGTAAGGTTATAATCTTTGCAACACCAGCCATGTTCTGGTTATTATCTTGGTAACATTAGTCATGTTTTGGTTATTATCTTGGCAACATCAGTCATGTTCTGGTTATTATCTTGGCAACACCAACCATGTTCTGGTTATTATCTTGGCAACACCAACCATGTTCTGGTTATTATCTTGGTAACATCACATCAGTCATGTTCTGGTTATTATCTTGGCAACACCAACCATGTTCTGATTATTATCTTGGTAACATCACATCAGTCATGTTCTGGTTATTATCTTGGCAACACCAACCATGTTCTGGTTATTATCTTTGTAACATCACATCAGTCATGTTTTGGTTATTATCTTGGCAACACCGGTCTGTGCAATAAACCTATAGTTCTTTAGGCTAGAGAAATTCCAAAATTAGTATGTACATAATACAATTCATTTTTTACAGTCAGTAAATAAGAGACGACCTAAATTTTACATTAAGTTTTGTTTTCTAAACTTATATCATTTTAATCATAATTTTATTAAGTTTCAGCAAAGAAACTACATGTACATAAATTTTTCCCGCCATCTTGTTCAAATTGTTCCATTTCGATATGATATAAAGTCATAGAATTTAGAAATAGTTGGGCGATACATTTAGAAAACTTTTGTAGTCTAGTTAAAAATGTCATAGACTGAGTCTCAACTATATTTACTTTTTGCAGACTGCAACATCAGACATGTTCTGGTTATAATTTTGGCAACACCATGTTCCCTTTGTGTTATTATTTCAACAACACCAGCCATATTCTGGTTGTGTTATAATCTTGGCAACACCAGACATGTTCTGGTTGTGTTACAATCTTGACAACTCTAGCCATGTTCTGGTTGTGTTACAATCTTGGCAACACCAGATATGTTCTGGTTGTGTTCTCAACAACACCAGCTATGTTTCAGTTGTGTTTTCAACAACACTAGCCATGTTCCAGTTGTTTTATAACCTTGGCAACACCAGCTATGCTCTGGTTGTGTTATATTCTCAACAACACCAGCTATGTTCTGATTGTGTTATAATCTCAACAACACCAACCATGTTTTGGTTTTGTTATAATCTCAACAACACCAGCCATGTTCCAGTTATGTTATAATCCCTTCAATGCCAGCCGTGTTCTAGTTGTGTTGTAATCTTGGCAACACCAGCCATGTTCTCGTGTTATGATCTCAGAAATGCCAGCCATGTTCAGGTTGTGGTATAATCTTGGCAACTCTAGCCATAGTTCTGGTTGTATTATAAACTTGGCAACACCAGCCATGTTCTTGTTGTGTTATAATCTCATCAACAGTAGCTATATTCTGGTTGTGTTTTAATCTTGGCAACACCATAATTAATGTTCTGGTTATATTATAATCTTGGCAACACCAGTCATGTTCTGGTTGTGTTATAGTCTCAACAACACCAGTCATGTTACGATTGTGTTCTGAAACACCGTCTGTGTTCTGGCTGTGTTATAGTGTCCGAAACACCAGACATGTTCTGGTTGTGTTATAATCTCAACAACACCAGACAGTGTTACGATTGTGTTCTCAACAGCACTAGCCATAAAAATATGTTGTGTTTCCAGTAACCTGGTCACAAATTTATTCCTCACCCCACTCTCCACTGACTGAATCTTTCTTTAGCTCACCTGAGCTGAAGGCTCACAGGTGAGCTATTGTGATCGCCTGGTGTCTGTCGTCGGTCGTTAACTTTTAGCTTTTAACAACTTCTCCTCTGAAACAACTGGGCCAATTTTGATATAATTTCACACAAATGTTCCTTGGGTGACCCTCTGCCAAGTTTGTTCAAGCCATCTTGATTCGTCTAAAAACATGGCGGCCAGGGGTGGGGTTAGTACATAAGCTATAGTAAAAACTTAAAAAATCTTCTTGTCAGAAACTACTGGTTGATTTTAAAATAATTTCACAGAAATGTTCCTTGGGTGACTCTCTACCAAGTTTGTTCAAGCCATCTTGATTCGTCAAAAAACATGGCAGCCAGGGGGTGGGGTTTTAGTTTTATGTCAAATTACTCCCCCTGTTTGATAGCATAAACTGTCTGTGATAATATAGCAATTATTATAAGAAGAGTTAATAAACTCTTTAAATAAACTTTTTTTTGCTATTATTATACAATATTATACCAGATATAAGTTTTAAAAGATAATTCATCATAAAAAGATGAATGATACAATTATAATCAATGATTGAAATATTAATCATATATATCATGAACATTTTAAAATAGGTGTTTTTCCGAATATAAGAGTCAGAGTTTTTATGGTTCAGACTGTTTCATAATAAAGCAATACCATATCTTTAGCTAGTTTCATCACAGCAAGAAGTCTGCTTGAGATTTTTAGTGTCAAAGTGTACTTGAAATCTTGGAGGAGGGAGGAGTTTAATTGTTTTTTTTTGGGAAATGGAACTGTGGATTGTTTCATGCACAATAGTTTAGTCTGATGCTTTAGTTTGAAACTGTTCTCAAACATAACAGGTTAATTTTGTGCTGGAACTTGATTTTTATCTTAGTTCGAAGACTTAGCAGCTATAGTAAAAACTTCAAAAGCCTTCTTGTCAGAATCTACTAACCTGATTTTGATGTAATTTCACTGACATTTACCATGGGTGAACCTCTGTCAAGTTTGAACTCTTCTACGCATCTGTTACATCTTCAAAACAAAGTCAAAATTCTAACTACTTGCCCATCTGGTCTTTTTGAATGTACATGTATTATGTAATCTACTTATGTTGGGTGACTCAAGGTCAGTCAGGTGAGCGATATAGGGCTATCTTGGCCCTCTTGTTATCTTTATTAGGACATTGGTATAATCCAGTCTTGCATTGCATGCTTGGAGTGTGGCATCTTGCCATTCTGTCATTGCACAAATCACGCCAAGTTAACTCAGAGGTAATGCATTTGACCGTCAATACTCACCTTGCCACAGTTTCTTTGATGATCGGTCATGAATCTCCCACCATTCTATCATTGCATACTCTGACTTAATGGCATATATACCATTCCAGTATTGGATCCTGGGATTTTGTCATATACATGTAACAATTCCAGCTTTGCATCTTTGGTTGGGGCATATAACTATTCCAGTGCATTGAAAACTCCAATATGGAATCCAGCACCAGAACAAGCACTGTTCACACAAGCAGATACTGTGTTTGCTGAATAGAAGTAAGCTGATGGTTAAAACTAACAGTTAATTAGTGACAGGTAATTAGATTCTTCAGCAGTTGTTGGCATATTGATCAATTACTTTACAAGCAGTGGTGACAGAAAATCTATATCCCAGTCTTCTGTTAATGTTACAATTTTACATGTAAGTATGTGGTCAGCATTTTTTCTTTTTTCTTCAATGCAGACTTTTGTTCTTCTGTATTTTACGGCCCTAATAATATTGTTACCTATGTCCATCTTTACTTCTTCCTCTGAACAAAATCTTGCATATCAACTTGGACTTACTGTGAAGGTTCAGTTTGAAATCTTGCCTGTCAGTGACACTTACTGTGAAGGTTCAGTATGAAATCTTGCCTGTCAGTGAGACTAACTGTGAAGGTTCAGTATGAAATCTTGCCTGTCAGTGACACTTACTGTGAAGGTTCAGTGTGAAATATCGCATATCAGTGAGACTTACTGTGAAGGTTAAGTATGAAATCTTGCATATCAGTGAGACTTACTGTGAATGTTCAGTATGAAATCTTGCCTATCAGATGAGACTTACTGTGAAGGTTCAATATGAATTCTTGCCTATCAGTGAGACTTACTGTAAAAGTTCAGTATGAAATCTTGCATATCAGTGAGACTTACAGTGAAGTTTCAGTATGAAATATTGCCTATCAGTGAGACTTACTGTGAAGATTCAGTATGAAATCTTGCATATCAGTGAGACTTGCAGTGAAGTTTCAGTATAGATATTGTCCTATCAGTGAGAATTAATGTGAAGGTTCAGTATGAAATATTGCCTATCAGTGAGACTTACTGTGAAGGTTCAGTATGAAATCTTGCCTATCAGTGAGACTTACTGTAAAGGTTCAGTATGAAATCTTGCATATCAGTGAGACTTACTGTGAAGGCTCAGAATGAAATCTGGCCTATCAGTCAGACTTACTGTAAAGGTTCAGTTTGAAATCTTGCCAATCAGTGAGACTTACTGTGAAGGTTCAGTTTGAAATAATGCCTGTCAGTGAGACTAACTGTGAAGGTTCAGTATGAAATATTGCAGAATTATCAATGAGTCTTACTGTGAAGGTTAAGTATGAAATTTTGCCTGTCAGTGAGACTAACTGTTCAGGTTCAGTATGAAATCTTGCCTGTCAGTGAGACTTACTGTTAAGCTTCAGTGTGAAATATTGCATATTAATGAGACTTACTGTGAAGGTTCAGTGTGAAATCTTGCCTGTCAGTGAGACTTACTGTAAAGATTCAGTATAAATCTTGCATATAAGTGAGACTTACAGTGAAGTTTCAGTATGAAATATTGCTTATCAGTGAGACTTACTGTGGAGGACCAGTATGAAATCTTACCTGTCAATGAGACCTAACTGTGAAGGTTCATTATGAAATCTTGCATATCAGTGAGACTTACTGTGAAGGTTCAGTGTGAAATCTTACCTATCAGTCAGACTTACTGTAAAGGTTCAGTATGCAATCCTGCCTGTCAGTGAGATTTACTGTGAAGGTTCAGTGTGAAATCTTGCATATCAGTGAGACTTACTGTGAAGATTCAGTGTGAAATCTTGCATATCAGTGAGTTTTGCTGTGAAGGTTGAGTGTGAAATATTGCATATCAGTGAGACTTACTGTGAAGGTTAAATGTGAAATCTTGCCTGTCAATGAGACTTACTGTGAAGGTTCTATGTGAAATCTTGCATATCATTAAGACTAACTGCTGAAGGTTCAGTGTGAAATCTTGCATATCAGTGAGACTTACTGTGAAGGTTCAGTATGAAATCTTGCCTATCAGTCAGACTTACTGTAAAGGTTCAGTATGAAATCTTGCCTATCAATGAGACTTACTGTAAAGGTTCAGTATGAAATCTTGCCTATCAGTCAGACTTACTGTGAAGGTTCAGTTTGAAATCTTGCATATCAGTCAGACTTACTGTGAAGGTCCAATATGGTATCTTGCCTATCAGTCAGACTTACTGCTAAGGTTCAGTATGAAATCTTGCCTATCAGTCACGACTTAGCCACTAACTATAAAGGTTCAGTATGAAATCTTGCCTATCAGTGAGAATTAATGTGTAGGTTCAGTATAAAATCTTGCATATCAGTGAGACTTACTGTGAAGGTTCTTTATGAAATGTTGCATATCAGTGTGACTTACTTTGAAGGTTAAGTATGAAATCTTGCATATCAGTGAGATTTACTTTGAAGGTTCAGCATGAAATCTTGCATATCAGTGAGACTTACTGTGAAGCTTCTGCGTGAAATCTTGCATATCAGTGAGACTTACTGTGAAGGTTCAGTGTGAAATCTTGCCTGTCAGTGAGACTTACTGTGAAGCTTCAATGTGAAATCTTGCATATCAGTGAGACTTACTGTGAAGCTTTAGTGTGAAATCTTGCATATCAGTGAGACTTACTGTGAAGCTTCAGTGTGAAATCTTGCCTGTCAGTGACACTTACGGTGAAGCTTCAGTGTGAAATCTTGCATATCAGTGAGACTTACTGTGAAGCTTCAGTGTGAAATCTTGCCTGTCAATGAGACTTAATGTGAAGCTTCTGCGTGAAATCTTGCATATCAGTGAGAATTACTGCGAAGCTTCAGTGTGAAATCTTGCCTGTCAGTGAGACTTACTGTGAAGCTTCAGTGTGAAATCTTGCATATCAGTGAGACTTACTGTGAAGCTTCAGTGTGAAATCTTGCCTGTCAGTGACACTTACGATGAAGCTTCAGTGTGAAATCTTGCATATCAGTGAGACTTACTGTGAAGCTTCAGTGTGAAATCTTGCCTGTCAGTGAGACTTAATGTGAAGCTTCTGCGTGAAATCTTGCATATCAGTGAGAATTACTGCGAAGCTTCAGTATGAAATCTTGCCTGTCAGTGAGACTTACTGTGAAGCTTCAGTGTGAAATCTTGCATATCAGTGAGACTTACTGTGAAGATTCAGTGTGAAATCTTGCATATCATTAAGACTAACTGTGAAGGTTCAGTGTGAAATCTTGCCTGTCAATGTGACTTACTGTGAAGGTTCAGTTTGAAATCTTGCATATAATTAAGACTAACTGTGAAGGTTCAGTGTGAAATCTTGCATATCAGTGAGACTTACTGTGAAGGTTCAGTATGAAATCTTGCCTATCAGCGAGACTTACTGTGAAGGTTCAGTATGAAATCTTGCCTATCAATGAGATTTACTGTGAAGCTTCAGTTTTAAATTTTGCCTGTCAGTAAGTCTTACTGTGAAGCTTCAGTGTGAAATCTTACCTGTCAGTGAGACTTACTGTGAAGCTTCAGTGTGAAATCTTGCCTGTCAGTGAGACTTACTGTGAAGCTTCAGTGTGAAATCTTGCATATCAGTGAGACTTACTGTGAAGCTTCAGTATGAAATCTTGCTTGTCAGTGAGATTTACTGTGAAGCTTCTGCATGAAATCTTGCATATCAGTGAGACTTACTGTGAAGCTTCAGTGTGAAATCTTGCCTGTCAGTGAGACTTACTGTGAAGCTTGACATGGTGATAGAGAAGAATGTAGAGGTCACATGCATTGACATGGTGATAGAGAAGAATGTAGTGGTCAGGTGCATTGACATGATGATAGAGAAGAACGTAGAGGTCACATGCATTGACATGATGATAGAGAAAAATGTAGAGGTCAGGTTCATTGACATGGTGATAGAGAAGAATGTAGAGGTCGTGCATATTGACATGGTGATAGAGAAGAATGTATAGGTCACATGCATTGACATGGTGATAGAGAAGAATGTAGAGGTTGTGCATATTGACATGGTGATAGAGAAGAATGTATTGGTCAGGTACATTGACATGGTGATAGAGAAGAATGTAGAGGCCACATGCATTGACATGATGATAGAGAAGAATGTAGAGGTCGTGCATATTGACATAATGATAGAGAAGAATGTAGTGGTCAGGTGCATTGACATGATGATAGAGAAGAATGTAGAGGTCATGCATATTGACATAGTGATATTGAAGAATGAGGGTCATGCATATTGACATCATGATAGAGAAAAATGTAGAGGTCATGCATATTGACATAGTGATAGAGAACAATGTAGAGGTCATGCATATTGACATAGTGATAGAGAACAATGTAGAGGTCATGCGTATTGACATCATGATAAAGAAGAATGCAGAGGTCATGCATATTGACATAGTGATAGAAAAGAACGTTTCCATGTCCGGCCTGTAACTTTATCATGTATAGATGGATTTTATAAATACTTGCTACATAATGATCAACATCACATGATGATGTGTCATGCGTAACACCACGACTCCCACATCAAAGGTCAAGGTCACACTTAAACTTTGTTTGACAACACTTTCAGTATGTTTGTGATTTCTGGTTTGTAATTTTGTCTCCCATGGATGAATTTCAAAAACACTTGGCTCAATTCATCAGCATGACATGATGATGTGTGCGCGTAAGACCCACACCCGTTCCTCAAAGGTCAAAGTCACACTTTCGAGTTTGTTTGAGATTTCGTGTCCGGCCTGTAATTTTGTCATGCATACATGTAGATGTTTTTTATGAATATTTGCTACAAATGATCAACATAATAAGACGATGTGTAGCGCATAACACCCTGATTCCAACTTCAAAGGTCAAGGTCACACTTTCAATTTGTTTGATATTTCGTGTCTGGTCTGTAACTTTGTCTTAAATGGAGGGATTTAAATTGGCTCAATTGATCAAGATGACATGACGATGTCTTACACATAAGACCCATACCCATACCTCAAAGGTCAGTGCTACACTTTGAGTTTGTTTGACAACACTGAGTTTGTTGGACAACACTTCGAGGCTGTTTGAGATTTCAAGTCTGTTCTGTAACTCTGTAGCTCTGTCATACATGGATTTCGAAAATGCTCAATTGATCACATGATATGACAAGCATTAAGAACCAGAACCATACCTCAAAGGTCAAGGTCATACTTTAAGTTTGTTTGATAATTCATTTTTGGTCTGTAATTTAGTCTTATATGGAGGGATTTTAAAATGTCTCAACACATGTAATTAACATGTTATGATGATGTGTCACCTGCATTTACCTGTAGAAACACCCAGACCTTTACATCATATGTGAAGGTCAAGGTTACACTTAATAAAAAAAAACATGAAATTGCATGTCTCATCTGAAACTTCAGTCCATTTCTCTTGATATTCATGACCTCTGTTTAATAAGGTAAAAAAAGCCCTTAGTCCTTGCTTTCTTTCGTCTGTTAGAGCAGTACATAAATAGCTTCATTTCTAGTCCTTGCTTTCTTTGTCTGTTAGAGCAGTACATAGATAGCCTCGTTCTTAAGTCTGCAAGCCTAAAACCAGCCTGTGTAAATTGAGGGTATAGCGCAAAACCAGTCTATCTACCTTCTTAATCTCAATTGAAATAGACTTAGTTTTGCACCAGATCCTGGATTACTGACAACAGTGTAACATCACATTCTCTTAAACTGTGTGAAACTTCTTGACAACATCTGATGAAATAACAAAAGCATTACTTTATATAACAGATACAGAAGCAGTGGTACATGTAAGTTTGAGATTCTGAGATATATTGGCAACACAAACTGCTGTATTGTTTCAACAATTGCCTCTCCTGTTATTTTGAGCTTAGAAACAAGCAATTCATTCATCAATTATTCAAGCACTTCTCCCTTAGAGCATTTTGACAATAAGTGCTGTATTAACGATAAATGTTTCCAATTATACCAGAAGAAATCGTATCAGACAAACTGGGCATTATGGCAACTTGTCCAGATGGTGACATAGTTTTTTGTTAGATATTTTCTATGGTAACCTACCACAATCTAAACAGCTGTTTACTAAAAAAACATTAGGCATTAATTAGTCCAGGACATGTAGTTTGACATGGACATGGCATTGTGCAAGTACAGTTGTTCTGGTTGGATGAAACAGGAGGATAACCATGTACTGTATTATAAAATGTAAATTGGTCATTAAAAATCTAATTTATGTTACATGTACTTATTAAGTGCATTTTATTGAGGAAGCAGTTACAAAGAAGTAAAATTGGTGAAATTTAGATTTTATAAATGTTGAAACTACGCATTCATCTTCAGGGATTAAAAAATGGAAAAAAATGATAAGTGCATCCCTGTTTCTTCTACTTTTTAATTAGAAAATAGGATTGTGATTGGACTCTTTAGTACTACCATGAAAATTAATAACATTTTATATAAAAAATAAAAGCATGATTTAAATTTATATATATTTTACCAAATATAATGCCAAAACATGCATACAAGTATCTGCTAAATTCATTTGTCTGTTGTACTTTTAACTGTTTATATAGATAAGCAGTGTTTTCTCCAGAGCGCGTTGCTTGCGTTTTTGACGCAAATTAAATTTCATTTGACGCAATCAAGTTTGTTCAGTGCTCCACTTTGACGTAACTTTAAAAATACAGAAATTCAAATTACGCATATTTATTTCGGCAAGCTGGTTTCACAATTATTTTTACAATGCTAGCTGTTTTGGCAGATCACATGGTCTGATTGAGGGAAACCCCGGTCACGCGGTTCTACTAAGTTGCATAAACGCTTTAATTGTTTATTAATGCTATATTGATGCAATCACATAGACGATTATGATCACATACATAATTTTCCGCGAAGCAATATTGTAGTTTGAAGACAACATCTGTGAAAACAAACATATGCTGCAACAATAGCACTGATATATACCCAGTTTTAGGTTATTTGTATATAAAGATGAAATGTGGAAATTATGAAACTTTTCAAGAAATTTGTTTGAAATGTATGGACGATTCTCTATCTGTAAACCTTTTTATTTTGTTTTCTATAAGGTATCGAGACGCGCATGCGTGACATTTTAATATCAGTTTAAACATAGGCTGGTCCATGTTTTTATGGCGGTTTTCCCGGTGCTGTTTATGTTTCTTTAACAGACGTTTAAAAGGTTATGGAAAAAAGAAAAATGTGTAGAAAATTATATTCATTTTGAAAAATGATTATATAATTTCAGAAATATAACTTATTTTTGTTAAGTCACCATTAAAATGTTTTAATATAAAGGTAACATTACTCTAAAATGAGTCTAGCTATGAGCCATAAGAGAAATGGTTTTGGGAAAAAGAAAACAACAACAAAGTTTTGTTTTTCAAAGAGTATAATGCTTAGTAATGGTAAACATGAAGCTCAGCTGAAATATAAGATGTTGAAATAATTTAAGTGTTTTTCATTATAAATAGTTGGAGCCATGGTGATCAAGCTGAGGCCATGACATTTGAAAAGTTGAAACGATCATAAAAACAACTAGTTTCTAGTTGTTGTAATTTGTTGCCAGAAATGAAACATTTGTTTGAAGTTAAATTGTTTTGAAGTTATTAACTTAAATTGCAGCTTTGATTGAAAAAATTGTGTGAAACAGAAAGTAAAACTGTTTTAGTAAATTATGTATTTATGCATCACCATTTATTCAAGTTGATTAAGTCAACTGATGACCCCCAGATTTTGAAAATGACCCCAGATTTTTAGTCAGTGACCCAAAAAAAATTGGAGCTGGAGAAAACACTGGATAAGTATAATATGGAGGATAGATGCTGAATAGAATGATTCAGTTATATAGACATTTATAATAGTTTTAGTTATACATGACATTATAGAACAATTTTCAGTTATACATGACACATAGAACAAGTTTCAGTTACATAATTATATGCATGATAAACAAGTTCCTGTTCCTGTTCCACATAGAACAATTTTCAGTTACATATGACACATAGAACAAGTTTAAGTTATACATGACACACAAAACAAGTTTCAGTTATACATGACACATAGAACAAGTTTCAGTTATACATGACACATAGAACAAGTTTCAGTTACACATGACACATAGAACAAGTTTTAGTTACACATGACACATAGAACAAGTTTTAGTTACATATTATACGCATGGTAAACAAGTTCCTGTTTATAATACAGTGAGTGAGTGTAACATAGTACAGGAAAAGATTTAGTTACACTTAATAACATGAAGTGTAGATCAAGTATTACATACATGTATCATGCTAATCATAGCTGCCACAGACACAACCAAGTACAGGGCGGAGGGCATATACAATTACAGATATGATAATTTGTAAACTAATTGCTGTCCTAATTAGGCAAGGTCAGGTCTTAATTTGTGCAATTATATAATTAAACTAAATGATAACACTGTAGCATGTATCTGCCATCAGGGGTGTTTTATAAAACGTAGGCCAGAATTCCTCTGTTTCTTAATATCTTTCTGGACAAGGTAAGGACTCACACCACCATTATCTCCCTTGAGTACTCTGGACCTATAGTTGAAGGTGGTAGAAATAAAACTTTAGTTCTCTTTTTCGTCTTTTTTCAGGGCTTTGTAATGCTTTGATTTAGTTTTCCTAGTACAGTGTATGAGTTAAATGGTCAGTTTTTAGAAATCACCACTGAAAATTTGATGCTGATACCAGCTTTCTGGACAATTCTGTGTCATTTCAGAATTGTTGGTTTGAACTGCATCATGGGCAAATAGTTGACATATTATTACTCTGGAAATTGATCTCACAAAAGCATTGAATTTAAAATAAAACGATATGGTCAAGACATGCTTTTTTCCCTTTATAATGGCATATCTTGAACCAGTGAAAAATTTTAGCCCAGACACATGTTGCAGATTTTGTTTTTCACTGTGTTTTGAACATAAATGTTACAACAGAGCCCTTTGGGAAATGTAATAGAAGTGTGAGACGGTTATTCTCCTTTTGTCGCCCAAAAGTCCATCTAAAATTGTTATTATACGATATAAGCTATTGTCATGACCCTGGCATCGACAGCGTTGTCATCGTTTTCATCCGCTGATTTAAGTTTTATGTTTAACTCTTAACTTTTTATGCTTTTCCTCTGTTTCAGAACAAACTATTTTAATTTATTGCACAGAGACTAAAACTTGCTAAACACATTCATATATGTGGCTAACTTACGTAAGTTTTCAAAGCGTACTCTCTAACACTTTAGGCAAACTCTCTCAAGGTCATTACTGCATATCGGTTCCAACATGCCTTCCTAAATTGACTAAACTATGGAATTTAATATCATTAAGGATCCAGCATGGCCCCAAAAAAGGATACACTTCTGATTTTTTAAAAAAAAGCTTCTACTTGGCAATTTGATAAAGTGTTTTTTACATTCGGATTAAAAAAGTGGTGAGTACCATGACACATGTATAATGTCACAGGAACATAGTTAGAAATGAAAGGAAATGTATGCTTTGTAACAAAAATAATATAGAAGATGAATATCACTTTATTTTAATCTGTCCTCATTATACGCAAGCAATATATTCCAAACTATTATATCAATAAGCCTAGTATGTTCATATTCATTAATCTTCTGCAGTCAAACAAAAAGTCTGTTTTAAACAAACTTGCATCATATTGTATCAATGCATTTAAAATGCGAGAACATGTGCTTTAAATGCAAACACCTAATTAGATAATATTTGTGATTATATTATAATTAGTCATATATGTAAATAACAAGTCAACCAGCCATGTTATTCACTCTCACTATAATTACTATTACCACCATAATCATTACTATAACTACCACATTTTCTAAAATGTTTGTATTTAATATTGATATGCATTTTTTGCATGTGCCTTATATATTTGATTATGTTTTTGAATATGTTATTTATGGTGAAAAGCTTTTGTAATGCTTAAGCCAAAAGAAAAGAATGTTCTGTTCCGTTATGTTCTGTTCTATAATGTTGTAGATCTACCCAAACCAGAAATTTCTGGATTCAATTACATTTCTGACAGTTATGAAGGAGAAATCAATTATTCCTGACATTGAGTTTTGCCTTGTTTTTTGGTCTGTCTGTGATTTATGGTAGGTTAGTTGGAAAGCTGAGAGAAATTGTGTCATAATTGATGAACACAAAATTGAATTGTCTTACAATGACAATCTACAGTTGTGAGATAAGCACCATGTGTCGTGTCTACCATGTGTCGTGTCTACCATATTTAGATGGGACGTTACCTAGTCAGCAAACAGATGTTTTTGTAATGTAGTGAGTTGTTGTTGTTGTATGGTGTTTAGCGTCGCTTTCAACAACTTTTCAGTCATATCGCGACGGTGTCTACTTGAGACAGTATTATAAGCGCTGTCACACTGGAGTATCATGCCGCAGACACATGGTATGATACCTCACCCAGTCACATTATACTGACACTGGGCCGACCAGACCTAGAACTCTCCTCTAAATGCTGAGCGTCAAGCGAGGAAGTTTCTAGTTCCATTTTTAAAGTCTTTGGTATGACCCGGCCGGGGATTGAACCCACGACCTTCCGCATGCTAGGTTCAGGTTGCAGGGAGTGGGGATGTAATGGTTCCCCAGACTAAACTTTTATTTTTTGGCTAGGTTCAAATTGCAGGGAGTGGGGATGTAATGGTTCCCGAGTCAACTTTTATTTTTTGGCTAAGTTCAGGTTGCAGGGTGTGGGGATGTAATGGATCCCCAGACTAAACTTTTATTTTTTGGCTAGGTTAAGGTTGCAGGGAGTGGGGATGTAATGGATCCCCAGACTTAACTTTTATTTTTTGGCTAAGTTCAGGTTGCAGGGAGTGAGGATGTTATGGTTCCCCAGACTAAACTTTTATTTTTAGGCTAGGTTCAGGTTGCAGGGAGTGGGGATGTAATGGTTCCCCAGACTAAACTTTTACTTTTGACTAGGTTCGGGTTGCAGGGAGTGGGGATTTAATGGATCCCCAGATTAAACTTTTATTTTTTTTGCTAGGTTCATGTTGCAGGGAGTAGGGATGTAATGGTTCCCCACACTAAACTTTTACTTTTGGCTAGGTTCATGTTGCAGGGAGTGGGGATGTAATGGTTCCCCAGACTAAACTTTTATTTTTTGGCTAAGTTCAGGTTGCAGGGAGTGGGGATGTAATGGCTCCCCAGACTCAACTTTTATTTTTTGGATAGGTTCAGGTTGCAGGGAGTGGGAATGTAATGGTTCCCCAGACTAAACTTTTATTTTTTGGCTAGGTTCAGGTTACAGGGAGTTGGGATGTAATGGCTCCCCAGACTAAACTTTTACTTTTGGCTAGGTTCAGGTTGCAGGGAGTGGGGATTTAATGGATCCCCAGACTAAACTTTTATTTTTTGGCTAGGTTCAGGTTACAGGGAGTTGAGATGTAATGGCTCCCCAGACTAAACTTTTACTTTTTGCTAGGTTCAGGTTGCAGGGAGTGGGGATTTAATGGATCCCCAGACTAAACTTTTATTTTTTGGCTAAGTTCAGGTTGCAGGGAGTGGGGATGTAATGGCTCCCCAGACTCAACTTTTATTTTTTGGATAGGTTCAGGTTACAGGGAGTTGGGATGTGATGGCTCCCCAGACTAAACTTTTACTTTTGGCTAGGTTCAGGTTGCAGGGAGTGGGGATGTTATGGTTCCCCAGACTAAACTTTTATTTTTTGGCTAGGTTCAAATTGCAGGGAGTGGGGATGTAATGGTTCCCGAGTCAACTTTTATTTTTTGGCTAGGTTCAGGTTGCAGGGTGTGGGGATGTAATGGATCCCCAGACTAAACTTTTATTTTTTGGCTAGGTTAAGGTTGCAGGGAGTGGGGATGTAATGGATCCCCAGACTAAACTTTTATTTTTTGGCTAAGTTCAGGTTGCAGGGAGTGAGGATGTTATGGTTCCTCAGACTAACTTTTATTTTTTGGCTAGGTTCAGGTTGCAGGGAGTGGGGATGTAATGGTTCCCCAGACTAAACTTTTACTTTTGACTAGGTTCAGGTTGCAGGGAGTGGGGATTTAATGGATCCCCAGATTAAACTTTTATTTTTTTTGCTAGGTTCATGTTGCAGGGAGTAGGGATGTAATGGTTCCCCACACTAAACTTTTACTTTTGGCTAGGTTCAGGTTGCAGGGAGTGGGGATGTAATGGTTCCCCAGACAAAACTTTTATTTTTTGGCTAAGTTCAGGTTGCAGGGAGTGGGGATGTAATGGCTCCCCAGACTCAACTTTTATTTTTTGGATAGGTTCAGGTTGCAGGGAGTGGGAATGTAATGGTTCCCCATACTAAACTTTTATTTTTTGGCAAGGTTCAGGTTACAGGGAGTTGGGATGTAATGGCTCCCCAGACTAAACTTTTACTTTTGGCTAGGTTCAGGTTGCAGGGAGTGGGGATTTAATGGATCCCCAGACTAAACTTTTATTTTTTGGCTAGGTTCAGGTTGCAGGGAGAGGGGATGTAATGGTTCCCCGGACTTAACTTTTATTTTTTGGCTAAGTTCACGTTAAAGGGAGTGAGGATGTAATGGTTCCCCAGACTCAACTTTTATTTTTTGGCTAGGTTCAGGTTGCAGGGTGTGGGGATGTAATGGTTCCCGAGACTAAACTTTTATTTTTTGGCTAGGTTCAGGTTGCAGGGAGTGGGGATGTAATGGTTCATCAGACTGAACTTTTATTTTTTGGCTAGGTTCAGGTTGCAGGGTGTGGGGATGTAATGGTTTCCTAGACTAAACTTTTATTTTTTGGCTAGGTTCATGTTGCAGGGAGTGGGGATGTAATGGTTCCCCAGACTAAACTTTTATTTTTTGGATAGGTTCAGGTTGTAGGGTGTGGGGATTTAATGGTTCCCCAGACTCAACTTTTTATTTTTTTTGCTAGGTTCAGGTTGCAGGGTGTGGGGATTTAATGGTTCCCCAGACTAAACTTTTATTTTTTTTTGCTAGGTTCATGTTGCAGGGAGTGGGGATGTAATGGTTCCCCAGACTAAACTTTTATTTTTTGGCTAGGTTCAGGTTGCAGGGAGAGGGGATGTAATGGTTCCCCGGACTTAACTTTTATTTTTTGGCTAAGTTCACGTTAAAGGGAGTGAGGATGTAATGGTTCCCCAGACTCAACTTTTATTTTTTGGCTAGGTTCAGGTTGCAGGGTGTGGGGATGTAATGGTTCCCGAGACTAAACTTTTATTTTTTTTGCTAGGTTCAGGTTGCAGGGTGTGGGGATTTAATGGTTCCCCAGACTAAACTTTTATTTTTTTTTGCTAGGTTCATGTTGCAGGGAGTGGGGATGTAATGGTTCCCCAGACTCAACTTTTATTTTTTGGATAGGTTCAGGTTGCAGGGAGTTGGGATGGAATGGTTCCCCAGACTAAAGCTTGGTCATATCACAATGTACCTGGAACACATGGTCCTCTGTGGCTGAGTACTCTAAGATGCTGTATCAATATCACTTACATGTACCTCTCACTGCTAAGGTGGTAGGTTTGAGCCCCGCTCGCTCCAAAAACTTTATGTCAGCACGTTTCCAGTTACATGCCCATGGACGGTGGTTCTACTCAGTCTGAGGTTTCCTCCGCAGTAAAACTTGATATGTTATATATAACCTGAAATAAAACCCCATTCAAAAAAATGAACCCGGAACAGATAAAGATAAAAATAGTTAGACTTTTATAGATTATATCATTGATGTGAACAGAACTAGCCACACAGGTTTATGTTTACTACAATGTACTGACTGCCATTAGGAAAGAAGATATTTTTTAGCATGATAGATGCTCTAGAGCTATCTTCACAATAGCAGCTAGCATACTGCAAATTGAATTTTGTCAGGAAATTTTACTTTAATACATGTAAATTGGTATTCCATATATCCAACAGTTATCTCTAGATGTTTTTCCATGTGTTGGATGATGAATGTATCTGTCAACATATATTGTTCTTTCCTAGAAACTAACGGTTTTCCTTCTCTTGACTACTCTCCTGATACAGTTTTCTGATTGCTTTATGTAATGTATGTTTTAAAATAATCATAAATTTTATCCTTGAGTGTTGGGTTTAAGTTTAATATAGATATATTGAAAATGTTTTATTTTATGTTTTGTTTTCTAGATTGATAAAATGTTTAATGCCTTTTATCGATGGTGTTTGTATGCAATTGTATGTAACCTGTAGATGATGTTAAATGTAACCTGTAGGTGATATTAAATGTAACCTGTAGGTGATGTTAAATGTAAACTGTAAGTAATGTTAAATGTAACATGTCTGTGATGTTAAATGTAACCTGTAGGTGATATTAAATGTAACCTGTAGGTGATGTTAAATGTAAACTGTAAGTAATGTTAAATGTAACATGTCTGTGATGATAAATGTAACCTGTAGGTGATGTTAAATGTAACCTGTAGGTGACGTTAAATGTAACCTGTACATGTGATGTTAAATGTAACCTGTAAGTAATGTTAAATGGTACCTGTGTGTGATGATAAATGTAACCTGTAGGTGATGTTAAATGTAACCTGTAGGTGATGTTAAATGCTGTCTATAAGTAATGTTAGATGTAGCCTGCATATTGTGATGTTAACTTTAGCATATAGGTGATGTTGAATGTAACCTGTAGGTGATGTAACCAGTAGGTAATGTTAAATGTAACTTATTTGTGATGTTAAATGTAACCTGTAGGTGATGTTAAATGTAACCTATAGGTGATGTTAAATGTAGCCTGTAGGTAATGTTAAATATAGCTTATAGGTTATGTGAAATGTATGATGTAGGTGATATTAAATGTAGCCTGTAGGTAATGTTAAATATAGCTTGTAGGTGATGTTAAATGTAGTATGTAGGTAATGTTAAATATTGCTTATAAGTTATGTTAAATGTAAGATGTAGGTGATATTAAATATAGCCTGTAGGTGATGTTAAATATAGCCTGTAGGTGATGTTAAATATAGCTTGTATTTGTTGTTAAATATAGCTTGTATGTGTTGTTAAATGTAGCCCATAGGTGATGTTAAATGTAACCTGTAGATGATGTTAAATATAGTATGTAGGTTATTTTAAATATAGCCTGTAGGTAATGTTAAATGTAGTCTGTAGGTGATGTTAAATGTAACCTGTAGGTGATGGTTGCTGTTCAGCGTATTAGCAGGCTGTAACGTGCCCTGTGTGACTATAAATGGTGTTAATTAAATGTTAATTAGAAGTGAAGTGAATTATACAAATGTATTATAATTATGGAGATAATTATATATATATAATTTACTTTCAATCTTCCAAAGGGAAGAAAATATTATATCAATGTCTATAATAAACTCTTTTTTTCACAAATTTTCGGCTTTTGCTTTCTTCAGGAAAATCGCAGTCTTTTAAGGACTATGTCACATCCATTTTGTAAAGTTTTATTCATATCTAATGATTGATTGCATAGATATCTTAAACTTAAAAGCAACTAAATGCAAAAGTTTAACCTGGGTGTCTACAGACGAAAAATTAAGTCCAAAAGGGCCATAACTCTGCCAGAATGCAACCCCAAGTTATGGTTCTTGTCTCTGTGTGCTCCATCGATGATGGTGAACACACATGGGAAGTTTCATTCATATCCAATGAGTGGCTGCATAGATATCTTACCTGAAAAAAAAACTTTAATCTGAAAAATTAAGTCGAAAAAGGGCCATAACTGTGCCAAAATGCAACCCAGAGTTATGGTTCTTGTCTTTGTGTGTTCCATTGATGATGGTGAACACACATGCAAAGTTTCATTCACATCCAATGAGTGGTTGCATAGATTTTTAACCTGATAAAAAACTTTAACCTGAAAAATTAAGTCGAAAAAGGGCCATAACTGTACCAAAATGCAACCCAGAGTTATGGTTCTTGTGTCTGTGTGTTCCATTGATGATGGTGAACACACATGCGAAGTTTCATTCATATCCAATGAGTGGTTGCATAGATATCTTAAACTTAAATGCAAAAGTTTAACCTGGGTGTTTAAGTCCAAATATGGCCATAACTGTGCCAAAATGCAATCCAAAGTTATGGTTTTTGTCTCTGTGTGTTCCATTGATGATATTGAACAAACATGCAAAGTTTCATGCACATCCAATGAGTGGTTGCATAAATATCTTAAACTTAAACGCAACTAAACGCAAAAGTTTAACCTGGGTGTCTCAGTCTAAAAAGGGCTATAACTGTGCCAAAATGCAATCCAGAGTTATGGTTCTTGTGTGTGTGTTCCATTGATGATGGTGAACACACATGCGAAGTTTCATTCACATCCCATGAGTAGTTGCATAGATATCTGAAACTTAAACGCAAAAGTTTAACAAAGGTGTCTACAGACGACGATGACGACACCGGGGTCATGACAATAGCTCTCCTTGGACTTTGTCTCGGCAAGCTAACAAGGGTTAAAATATTTTTATATGTATTGCAAGAGTATTTCAATGTGAATTTGTGTTGAAAATTTTATCACTCTTCATTTATGGAAAACTGATGAAATGGTTGATTAAATGTGGTAGGGGTCGTACACCAAAATCACCGTTAATACCAGGTATTGCCACTTTGGACATCGAGGACTGCCTGGCATCGGTGGTGCATAGAACCGACAAGTGTGTTTATTTCTGCCTGTCGAATGTTGTTCCACTCCTGAATGCCTGCCCAGACCATGACGGAACCTCCACCCCCAAAAAAATCTTGTTCAAGTACACAACAGTCGGCATAACATTCATTTCTTCTACGATATACTCGAACCCTGCCATCACTTCGATGAATGGAAATCTTGACTTGTTGGAGAAGAGAACGCTATTCCATTGTTGCCTTACCCAGCGATGGTGTGTACGTGTCCAATTAACACGATTTAGTGATGTCGCGTCATAACACAGCCAACAAAGGACGACGCCCAAGTAGACCACCCTCACATTGACGATTGCATACAGTTTGGTCAGATATTAGGTTGTTATGTGTACCAGGGGTGTTAGCAGCAGTGGCAGTGGCAGTTTGGAAACGATTGCATAAGTGAGTGTTCATGATATAGCGGTCTTGTCCATGCGTCATGACGCGCAGACGTCTACTACATGGTAAATCTTCCGTACGTCCTGTTGCTTGAAAACGTTGCCTAAGGTTTCGAATAGCACGGCTAGACCTGCCAACAACCCTAGCAACCTCATTCGTCACAATACCAGCATTAAGCATGCCAATAGCACGTTCACGTAAATTTGGTGGAATTCTAGGCATCAAAAAGAAAGAAAAACTGAATAAATTTCAATTTTTTTCAATGTCTTTTTCTTATTGACAACAAAGTCTGTAAAATCAGACTGATAGGTTTGATTTCATGAACACCGATCATGCTGGTCCGTGCATGCACGAGGAAATCGACGTTTTCTTTTTTGTGTAATGTGTACAATCCAGTTACAATTGGTTTTATTTGACACATAATCATTCGCCCAAACATAGTAGGCCATTTGACATGTTGATTTCTTTTTATAACAGTAAATATGTATAGAAATCCGAAGTTTCTTATTTTGTTCAGTGTAGATATATAGATTTGGTAAATGCCTTAGATAATGTTTATGTTGTGGAACATTTCAAAACAATCTATAACACATTGTTCTATGCAGTTATTGTAAGCATGGTCATGTAATGAATTCAGGTTGTTATATTTATTGTCAACACATTGCTTCACGATTGCATTGTTCTGTTGGTATTTTTGTTTTGTCTAATTAGAGTCTCTTAATGTCTGAAATGTCTCTTTGATCACATGGTGTATAATTCTCCTTTTATAACTATTGGTTTGTCTCATTGTATCATATCCAGGGTTTATTGTTCAGCCTCATATTATTTACAGTGTTTTCACTCCTTAATATAACTCTTGGTTTGCAAAATAAATGCTCAACTTGAGGTTCTTGGATGTTCCTTCCCTTGAGGGCAGAAATCTGCTTACCTATTTTAGATACATGGTCCTTCATTATATCACATATTAACAATATTTACATCAGATTTTCAGTGTAATGGAATTCAAATGTATTCTTGTACAGGTCTGTAGCCACAAGTTTCAACTTTTATGTGTGTTGAATGAATGTTTTATTCCCAGTTTATGTCAAGTCATTAAACATGGTGAGAAAACAGGTGTCTGTGATATATACAATATACATACACTGTGTGTATATTAAAGGGGATGTAAGCTGGAGCAATCTGTTTAATTATTCCAACTGCAGTATTTAATTACTGGGAATGTGAGTTGATATATTCTGATAACACGGTAGGTATGTATAACAGCCACAACTGCAGGATTTACTTGGAATTTTCACTGAATCATTACTGGTGATAATGTTGTGCACTTAAAAGGAAGTATGTTAGCATTTTATTATCGTGCATAATATATACTATATAATACCGAGGGCTTGGTGCGAAACGGTTGTAACTCAATATTCCTAAATTGTTCAGAAAAGACGAAAAACTTCTTCATTCTTTTATTTTTTGTTCATTATTAATTGTCTTAAGATTATCATTTTCAATTTTGTGGATAATTTCAATAGAGACTGACAGGAAATAGTCATTTATCTTCAAAAAGAAGATATTTGATGAAGACCCAATTACACTCCCGAAGTCCTTGTGGCCGTAATAGAATATTTACACGGTAGTTGTAAACATATTAAAATAATAAGAGGTGTAATTCCATTTTGATTTTAATTTGTTCTTTTGTATTTGTTACATATTATTTAGCCTGGTTTACCTGCTTGTATGGGTCTGAATGATGCGACGGTCATCAAAAGTTTTTGCAGGATATTTAGTTTTAGAATAAGGATTTCGTTCCTATTTCACATTTTTTGTGTCACATTTTGGCGAATTTTAAAAAAAAAATGTCAATGTTTCGTAAAACTCATCGAGTTTTCTACATTGTTGAACAATGTAAGTCTGGTCCCAATATAACACAGTTACCAGGAGTCATATTATATTTTCACCTGCCTAAAAATTCACCACAGGTGAAAATATTATAGAATTTTGCTATAATATATTCACCCCTCAAACTTCAATGTTGATATGCATTTTGAAGAAAAGAGAGGCGGGTGAAAATATTATAGAATTTTGCTATAATATTTTCACCCCACCTCCCCAGCCCCCTCTTAAAAAAACACTTTTATCCCAAGTTGATTATCTACACTATAATGACTATACTTTAACAAACAAAAGAAATCATATTGAGACAGTTACCAAATGTATTTTGTAAGAATAGAGGGGCGGGTGAAAATATTATAGCCATTATATCCCCCCCCCACCCCAATTTTCATATTTTAAAAAATATAATTTGATTATCTTTACTTTAATGATAAACTATACTGGAACAAACAAAAGCAATCTTATTAAGACAGTTACCAAATGTATTTGGTAAGAATAGAAGGGTGGGTGAAGATATTATAGCCATTATATTTTCACCCCACACCCCAATTTTCATATTTTAAAAATTATAATTTGATTCTTTTCACTTTAATGACAAACTATACTGGAACAAACAAAAGCAATCTAATTGAGATAGTAACCAAATGTATTTTGTAAGAATAGAGGGGCGGGTGTGAAGATATTGTAGCCATTATATTATTCCCCCCCCACCCCCACCCCAATTTTCATATTTTTAAAAATAATAATTTGATTCTCTTCACTTTAATGACAAACTATACTGGAACAAACAAAAGCAATCTAATTGAGATAGTAACCAAATGTATTTTGTAAGAATAGAGGGGCGGGTGAAAGTATTATAGCCATTATATTTTCAACCCCCCCACCCCCACAATTTTCATATTTTAAAAATTATAATTTGATTCATTATTTTAAATGATAGCTTAATTATCTTCACTTTAATGACAAACTATACTGGAACACTGGAACAAACAAAAGCAATCTAATTGAGACAGTTACCAAATGTATTCTGTAAGAATAGAGGGGTGGGTGAAAATATTATAGCCAATATATTCCCCCCCCCCCCCCTCCACCCACAATTATCATATTTTAAAAAATTATAATTTGATTATCTTCACTTTAATGACAAACTATACTGGAACAAACAAAAGAAATCTAAAGTGATAGTAACCAAATGTATTTTGTAATAGAGGGGCGGGTGAATATATTATAGCCATTATATTCCCCCCCCCCCCCACCTCCCCAACAATTTTCATATTTTAAAAATTTTGATAATATATTCATATAAATTTATTGTATATTTTCAGACAAGGCATTGATACCATCATTGTTACACTAGGTCTCATACAGATGAGGTCATGAAGGACAGATGCAGAGACCACTTGTAGAGACCACTTGTAGAGACTACTTGTAGAGACCACTTGCTGATCAGATGTAGCTGACAACTTATTGCTGACTGCTGACCACCTACATTGAAGCAGAATAGAGATACAATAGGTGACAACTTACACCTAAGCAGAACATGTCACTGTACAGATATAAGACGTAAATTGAGATGGTAAAAATAATGTGACTGCAGTGTTTATCTGGCAACAGTTTGTGAATGAATGTTTCTTTCTGTTAGCTATCCAGCAGGTATAAGAAGTGGCAGAAATATTGGAGAATAATGTGATACTTGTTCCAGATTCTGGAATGCACATTTTGAAATGTTTTGAAGTATTTGAAAAAAAGAAAGTGAAAGTGTATATCGTCTCATATTGGTGTAAACATCAGCTGTAGGGATACCAGAGTAAGCTATGTTTGTAGGAGGATTGGAATTATACATGACAACTAAAGCTTATAGAGAAAAACGCCAAGGTAATGATAGAAGATATTTGTTTGGCTGTTTGGTTTATATATATACATTGTACATGTATTTATTAGGTTAAATTTCATTTTATAGAATAAAGTTTACTGAACCTTTAATAACTTTTTAAAACTCTGAAAATCTTTATTCCATTTCCAAACATTGCTTACATCATTTAAGATGCTTTTGACTGATTGATTGGTTTATATCTGCTTTTTTTGCATTTCTTCTTAGCTTTGTGATTACCCTGTGTCTGTCCTCCGTCTGGCCGTCATTAACTGACTTCTTCTCTGAAACAGCTGGTTACCAAATTAGGTGTGAAACATTGTTACACAAAACTCTAAAAGTTGTTCAAATCAATACCCTTAATATACCTTTAAAATTAGGCCCTGTCCCAATGACTTGTCTCTTTTCTTTTTCAAAATTTCAAAACTTCTTCACCGAAAGTGCAAGGCCGGAAGCTTTGGTTTAATTTCAAACTTGTCCATGTTTAGCTATTGTTTTGTCATGGCAGTGGAGACTTTGTCTCTAAAGGAGATTTAATACACAGACAGATGAACATGGGTCCAGAAACATAAAATTGTGAATTTCTAAAAATCTTTTTCTCAAGAATAAATCAGTCAAATTTAGTGTAGGAGTGTTTCAAAGTTTTAGCATTCATTGAAATGCAGTCAAGTGACATTTCTTTCACACAAGACTAATATAGATGAGCTCAAAATTTGAAAAGAAGTGACAGGTGAAATCTGGTGAGCGACTTAGGTCCATTTGGGCCTCTTGAAATAGGCCTCTTGTTTTAATTTTACATGAGATACACCCCATTTAACAGCTCTTGTTATTATTTAGTTTAAAGGGCAATAACTTGTAGCTACACAGAAGAGCAGACATGGCAGGAGAGGTTGCCCAGTGGAATCTGCTACAGATTGCCATCATTGCCGTGTACCCAGCATGGCAGTCCTTCACACGGATGCCCACAGGTTTGTATTAAGTACATTATAATCCCGACTTTACGTGTCCCGGGAAATACATGTTGCAATGTAATCTGCTGTACAGTATTTTATGCAGTCCACATTATCTACATGATGTTGTAATGTAATCTGCTGTACAGTATTTTATGCAGTCCACATTATCTACATGATGTTGTAATGTAATCTGCTGTACAGTATTTTATGCAGTCCACATTATCTACATGATGCTGTAATGTAATCTGCTGTACAGTATTTTATGCAGTCCACATTATCTACATGATGCTGTAATGTAATCTGCTGTACAGTATTTTATGCAGTCCACATTATCTACATGATATTGTATTGTAATCAGCTGTACAGTATTTTATGCAGTCCACATTATCTACATGATGTTGTAATGTAATCTGCTGTACAGTATTTTATGCAGTCCACATTATCTACATGATGCTGTAATGTAATCTGCTGTACAGTATTTTATGCAGTCCACATTATCTACATGATGCTGTAATGTAATCTGCTGTACAGTATTTTATGCAGTCCACATTATCTACATGATGTTGTATTGTAATCAGCTGTACAGTATTTTATGCAGTCCACATTATCTACATGATGCTGTAATGTAATCTACTGTACAGTATTTTATGCAATCCACATTATCTACATAATGTTGTATTGTAATCAGCTGTACAGTATTTTATGCAGTCTACATTATCTACATGATGCTGTAATGTAATCTACTGTACAGTATTTTATGCAATCCACATTATCTACATAATGTTGTATTGTAATCAGCTGTACAGTTTTTTATGCAGTCCACATTATCTACATGATGCTGTAATGTAATCTACTGTACAGTATTTTATGCAGAACTTTCACATTATTTACTGTTTTAAAAATATTTACTTATAATAATAATATACTCAGAATACTTTTACAAAAATATTCTAAAATAAAATAGTCCAACATGCTGGTATTTGGCATTTTGATAATATTACACCATTATAGTTAATCCATTATAGTTGATACACTCTAGTTGATACATTATAGTTGTACATTATATATGTACATGCAGTTGATACATTATACTTAATACATTACAGTTGATACATTATAGTTGATACATTATAGTTGATACATTATACATGTACATGCAGTTGATACATTATAGTTAATACATTACAGTTGATACATTATAGTTGATACATTATAGTTGATACATTATACATGTACATGCAGTTGATACATTATAGTTAATACATTTAAAGTCAATGTAATTTGAACATTTTATCCTTTAAAAGTCCAGTTGAGGCCTTTGTAAACATATTGTTACACTTCATACATGGTTTCATTGTCACTTAGTGGGGCCATCCTTAAAAAAGTATTTGTATGCTGTGTCGGCCCAGTATTTTTCATGTGGGTAGGTAGCAGAGCCCTAGAATAGCCCTTTACTTCATATAGACACCTTTTGACACCTCTAATATATACGCCTTTGGACACCTAATATAGAAGGCTTTTGAATTCTTGGGTGAATTATGTTTATATTAACTGACAGAGTGGAAAACAGTGCAGGAAGTGTTCAGATTACTCGTTACGAGCAATCTGAACTCTTCCTGCTCTGTTTTCAAATGCTTTCTGTGATTGGTGCTGGAAAATGTGTATCTATGGAGTAAAGGGATAGGGTGAAAACTCTTCAAAATTAAACTTATCTTATAATCAAAGATTTAATTTGGTGATTTTCACTCTGACGTATTAGTTTACAATAACTGAGTGAAACATGGAGTATTGTGTAAATGAAAGTAATTCAATATCTTATCCTTGATTAAAATATTCTATATTAAATGCACAGTATTGAAAAATTGCTGCTGCCTGCAACTCTTGATTTGCATTATCACTATTATATCAAATGTGGCTGAACAAATTAGTTCCTTCTTGCACAAATACAGCTGCCTGCAACTCATAATTTCTGGTCTAATTCGTTGTTGACAAAGTTAAATAATATTGTTTTTAAAACTGCTTATTAAAAAAAACTGGTGTCAGGGGCAAACTGTAACTCAAAATTTTACTTTGATTTGGGTTAGAATATGTATTTCTTTTGCTAGCTGAGATTTTTGTTCTAACTTTGACAAAATGTCAAAGTGTGTGATCTTGATCATCTAGACCCTTTCATTACTACGCATTAAATCACTCTGCTAATAGCTTGTGAGATACAAATGAAAAACTGGGAACCAGTTTATCTGGCTGTTTACGGAAATACAGGAAATGTCAAACAGCTGTTTGTATACACATGCAGTGAAAGGAAAATTATTTGCATAATGGTAGCTTAAAAACAAAATTATTTGCGTTTTTTACCGATTTATTTGAGTGAAATACACAAATACACAGTTTATCGTGAGCACTGAGGTAGGTAGCTATATTTATTTTTTTTTACCAAATTTTGATTTTGCATAGCAATTTTAAAGAAAAATAGTCAGAAATCATGAAAAAAAAATTAAACACTTTGGAAGTCAATAAAAAAGTTTGGGTAGTGGCAAATTTGAGTGAGGGAGCACGGCAAACAATTTATTTTTTAAGGACGGCCTGGTATAAAACACCATCTCAGTGTTATTTAACTTTCACCACTGGTGTAGTACTGGTTTAGGACCCACCTAGATCCAAAGCTTTGTGTGAGAAAGTTTGCCAGTTACTTGCAGTGATTCTACTTGGATTTATGTTTACATCTGGGAATTCTTCTACCTTTGTCCACCAATGAAGATGGAAGCCACAATTATAAAATATGGTAATGTGTTCAGACTCTAAATAGCCGTACTTCTGTTGGTATTGTATACATGTTCTGTAATCCATATTTAGATATATTGCATGATTGTGTTTTCCAGGAATGTCCTTGCTGGCTGTTTACTTATTCTTGCTTGTATTGTGTATACCTCCGGTATTTATCCAGTTGAAACTTGGCAACCATCAACAGAAAGGCATTGTGGGACTTCTCTCCAAGCACATACCACTTCTTAAAGGTACATTGAATACCGTCCACTGAAATATGCCTTGTGTTGTTAACTATTTGGTAATAATCATTTATAAACCCATGTTTATGCCTGCTGTCAACTAAATTTCTTCTTGTGTTTTCTAGCTAAACTGAGATTAAAAAGTGAATGCTTGTTCTGTTTACCAATTTTTAGCTCTACTGGCCAAAGGCCAACCAGGCATATGTCATGGTAAATGTTTATCATCCGTTGTTGTCCGTCATTCGTCCCTTAACCTTTTTCTTGTAGACGTGATAGCACCGCCACTTTTTAATGAATTGCCCTTACCTAATATAAGGGCATATAGGTCCATATTATAATTTATAGGAAACTTTTAAAATTATTTTCTCTGAAAACTTCAGCCCTACACCTTAGATATTTTACATGTAGCATTGTATGGAGGTCCCATAAATTGGTTGTTAAAGTCAAGTCCCCAGGGTCAAATTTGGGGCTGCCACAGGGGTCATAGGGAAAATGTTAAATTTTTTGTGTAGACGCGATAGCATCCCCATTTTTCGTTGAATCTGAACAAAATTTGCACAGCAGTTATATAGCCACAAGATCTCTAACAAGTTTTTTAACCAGCACGATTTGACAACTAATAACTGCGCCACAGGGCTTATAAGCACATTTTTAAGAAAACTTTTAAAATCATTTTCTCTTTAAGTTCAAGCCATAGACTTTAGATATTTTACATGTAGCATTGTATGGAGCCTAAAAGGGTAGTTGAATTCAAGTCCCCGGGGTCAGATTCGGGGCTGCCACTGGGATCAGTGTTTTACATAGAATTATATAGGAAAATGTTAAAGTTTTGTGTAGACACAATACCAACCCCATTTTAAGCCTCACTGGCCAAAAGGTCAGCAGTGCTTATGTCATGGTAAATTGTCCGTCATCCTGTCTGTTAACGATTTTCTTGTAGACCCAATAGCAGCCCCATTTTTCAACAAATCTTAAGGTATTCCATCCATAATACTCAATGTTTAAAAACTTAAGAACTTTTTACTTTCATTTTCTACATTAAATTCTGGATTCAATCTCAAATTTTAAGGAACTTTTACTGTATATATTTTGTTTTTAGTGTATTTTATAAGTATACACCTCTCTGTCCAAAGTACAATATTCTCACTCAAGTCTTCCATATTCATTTTGGTTATTTTTTATGCCCCCCCCCCAAAATTTTTTGGGTGGCATATAATCACAGCGTCCGTCCGTCCGTCCGTCCGTCCGTCCGTCCGTCCGTCCGTCCGTACATCCAGGCGGACGAACAAATGGGTAGTTAAGTGTCTAGGGTTTAGGGTTAGTAATTTTTATGGACAGTTGAAAAGCAGTTGAAAAATAATTATGTGGCTCTTTCTAGCCACTTAAAAAACAGCATTTAAGTGGCTTTTTTTCTCTTACGTGGGTAAAATTATCTAAAATTTAGCCACACAAGTAATAAGATTGACGCAAAGAAGCCACTTAAATACCCATTCGTGAAGAACTTCCGTCCGGTATTTCGTTTCCGGCCTGTAACTTTGTCATGCATAGATGGATTTTGTTGATACTTGCTACAAGTGATCAACATAACATGACAACGTGTCGCGAGTAAAACCCACACCCGTACCTCAAAGGTTAAGGTCACAATTTGACTTTGTTTAACAACACTTTGAGTTTGTGTGAGATTTCGTTTCCGCCTGTTACTTTGTCATGCACAGATGGATTTTGTTGATACTTGCTACAAGTGATCAACATAACATGATGATGTGTCGCGAGTAAGACCCAAACCCGTACCTCAAAGGTCAAGGTCACAATTTTACTTTGTTTGACAACACTCTGAGTTTGTGTGAGATTTCGTTTCCAGCCTGTAACTTTGTCATGCATAGATGGATTTTTGATACTTGCTACAAGTGATCAACATAATATGACGACGTGTCAGCGAGTAAGACCCACACCCATACCTCAAAGGTCATGGTCACAATTTGAGTTTTTGACAACACTTTGAGTTTGTGTAAGATTTCGTTTCCGGCCTGTAACTTTGTCATTTACAGATGGATTTTGTTGATACTTGCTACAAGTGATCAACATAACATGACGAAGTGTCACAAGTAAGACCCACACCCATACCTCAAAGGTCAAGGTCACAATTTGAGTTTGTTTGACAACACTTTTGAGTTTGTGTGAGATTTTGTTTCCGGCCCGTAACTTTCTCATGCATAGATGGATTTTGTTGATACTTGCTACAAGTGACAAACATAACATGATGATGTGTCACGAGTAAGACCCACACCCGTACCTCAAAGGTCAAGGTCACAATTTAACTTTGACAACACTTTGAGTTTGTGTGAGATTTCGTTTCCGGCCTGTAACTTTCTCATGCATAGATGGATTTTGTTGATACTTGCTACAAGTGATCAACATAACATGACGACGTGTCGCGATTAATACCCAAACCTGTATCTCAAAGGTCAAGGTCAAAATTTGACTTTGTTTGACAACACTTTTAAGTTTGTGTGAGATTTCATTTCCAGCCTGTAACTTTCTCATGCATAGATGGATTTTGTTGATACTTGCTACAAGTGATCAACATAACATGACGACGTGTCGCGAGTAATACCCAAACCTGTATCTCAAAGGTCAAGGTCACAATTTGACTTTGTTTGATAACACTTTAAGTTTGTGTGAGATTTCATTTCCAGCCTGTAACTTTGTCATGCATAGATGGATTTTGTTGATACTTGCTAAAAGCGATCAACATAACATGACGACATGTCGGGAGTAAGACCCACACCCGTACCTCAAAGGTCAAGGTCACAATTTGAGTATTGACAACACTGAGTTTGTGTGAGATTTCGTTTCCGGCCTGTAACTTTGTCATGCACAGATGGATTTTGTTGATACTTGCTACAAGTGATCAACATAACATGACGAAGTGTCGCAAGTAAGACCCACACCCCAACCCTCAAAGGTCAAGGTCACAATTTCAAGTTTGTTTGACAACACTTTTGAGTTTGTGTGAGATTTTGTTTCCTGCCTGTAACTTTGTCATGGACAGATGGATTTTGTTGAAACTTTCTACAAGTGATCAACATAACATGATGACGTGTCGAGAGTAAGACCCAAAATCCCACTTCAAAGGATCAAGGTCACAATTTAACTTTGGTTGATGACACGTTCAGTCTGATTGAGATTTCGTGTCCGATCTGAAACTTTGTCACCTATGGATAAATTTCAAAAACACTTGGCTCAATTCATCAGCATGACATTACAAAGTGTCATGTGTAAGAACCACATGCGTACCTCAAAGGTCAAGGTCACACTTTGAGTTTGTTTGACAACACTTTCAGTCTGTGTGAGATTTCTTGTCCGATCTATAACTTTGTCATCTATGAATATATTTTCAAAACACTAGGCTCAGTTGATAAACATGACATAATTAAGTGTCACATGTAAGACCCAGAACCTTTCCTCAAAGGTCAAGGTCACACTTTCAATTTGTTTGATATTGCGTGTCTGGTATGTGACTTTGTCTTTAACTTGGCTCAATTTATCAAGATGACATGACGACGTGTCATAAGAAAAACCTAGACACTGTCACACTTTGAGTATGTATGACAACACTTTGAATCTACGTCTATCCTATAACTTTATCATGCATGGATGGATTTCAAAAACACTTGGTTCAATTTATCAATTGATCAACAATTGATCTGTTACTTACATTTAGGGATTTTAAAATAGCTTGACACAAGTGATCAGCATGTCATGATAATGTTTCACCTGCATTTAACTGTTGAAATACCCAGACCATTACATCAGATATCAAAATCAAGGTTACACAAAGGTCAAGGTCATGCTTTAATGTAAAAAAAAACCCATGGAATTGCATGTCTAGTCTGAAACATTAGTCCATTACCTTTGGTATTCATATATACATCGCTACCAATTACATCATATATTGTTATTTTTCACAGACCATTTGGGGGGTATGTGACACTTAACAGTGACATTTCTTGTTTATTCATTTCTTACAAAACATCTGTATTTTATAAATATACTTGTAAGTAGACAAAACATCTGTATTTTATAAATATACTTGTAAGTAGACAAAATATCTGTATTTTATAAATATACTTGTAAGTAGACAAAACATCTGTATTTTATATACGTGTAAGTAGACAAAACATCTGTATTTTATAAATATACTTGTAAGTAGACAAAATATCTGTATTTTATAAATATACTTGTAAGCAGACAAAACATCTGTATTTTATAAATATACTTGTAAGTAGACAAAACATCTGTATTTTATAAATATACTTGTAAGTAGACAAAATATCTGTATTTTATAAATATACGTGTAAGCAGACAAAACATCTGTATTTTATAAATATACTTGTAAGTAGACAAAACATCTGTATTTTATATACGTGTAAGTAGACAAAACTGTAAATGACAAATATGGCAAGACTATATCATTACAGGATCAGAAAAAAAACAATGTTAGATCTTCATATTCATTAATATTATAAAATTATACTTGTGACTTTGAAATATAACATATTGCAATAAGTAATCCTGACATCAAGATTTAAAAGGTACAGTAGAAAAAGCACTTTGACGTTTTTACAGACCCTAAACCGCTCAAGTACCCCATAATTGCACTCCGTTTGCGCTCAGTTTGCACTCCGTTCGCGCTTCGTTCGCGCTTAGTTTGTGCTCCGTTCGCGCTCCGTTTGCGTGCACTCGATTAAACGCGGTTAATTTAATGCACTCACAAAGCGCAAGAATTCGTTCACGAGCGCTGTATATCTGAGTGCTCTATTTAATACTCTTCTTAGTGTTCGTTTCGTTCAGTGTTCACTCAACGTTCATTTCGCTCAGTTCGGTTTCCGGACCATAACCAATCTCAACTCTTAAAATGATTCTATATATTGCCTTTTTAATTTAATCTGTTCCAATAGAGCAATAAAATGTATCCATGGGATTTAGTCAAGGTAAATTAATTCATAATCCGATTGTTTGTCTACATATTATGTCACCCGCTGGGCGAAAGGGTGTAAATTTCCGATAAACTAATATCGATAGTAGTCATGTTTAACGGAAGTGTCTATATTTTGATATGTGATCAGTGGTCTGGTTGATCAAAGAATATCGCACGTTATACCGGCTTCGGTTATCCAGACCTGACATGTGTTTGCGTCAGTAACTTCTTTGATATACCGTTAGGCGTTCGTTACAGGTAAGCAAAAATATGTGTCCACAAAATTTACAGATATATCATCAACAAAAACTAAATATATTGTTATTAATAATTAAATTTAATTAATAATTCCATACTGTTGATACCTCGTTGACCTTATAGTAATCCATAAATCTGCTCAGTGCAAGCAGTGACTTAACAACATGTGGATATATCACTGGTTTTGTTAATGTTCAAACTAAAATAAGCTTTATAATAAATAATATGCACTGCATGGGTGATGAAAAATTTATTATAATCCGTGCGATGCATTTCGACATATAATAAATGATTTTTGAAAAATAATAATCTTGTAGTGTTTTTCTCGATTTGGGTGCAAATGTGGCTTCACTTAACTTAAAAAAGATATTCTGATTTTAAGTTTTTATAATTATTTTTGTTATCATTATGTATATAAATATACTTGCAATGAACTTTTTTAAGTGGGTTTCTCAAATTATTCTTTTACTGATAGTATGCTTTATGTTAATATATTATTTAAAATGACAAACTATGTTAAACTTGTTTGAAACTACATCCACTGTGCTATACCGCTAATTATATGACACGCAGCAACACACCCGTGGTGTTAATTACGTTATGTCACATGCCAGTGAGAGCTGTGTCAATTAAGTTATATGCTAAAGCAGTGACTTATCGGTCTATTGACCACGGAAGATATGTATGATTTCATTTTGATTGTAATTAGTGCCAGATGGATGAATCTTAATTGAGCCAACATTATGTGATTGAAAAGAAAAGATAACAAACTGCCAGCCAATTAACAACAAATTAAAAAAATCATTTAAGATATGGGTTATTCGAAGTTTCAGAACGCTTTAGTATGTAAATATCATGATGTTAATATCATTAAATTAACGAACCGAAAACCCCACGCCAGTACTGAGTGAATGGTAGAAAGTGTGACATACACGTATTAAGGGATAGGTATTCAGGGCTGTCATTTTGCCACAGCTGCCATAGCGATTTCGTATTAAAAAACAGATACAACTAAAAATCAGAATTGTTAATTTACAAAATAAAAACAATCCAAAATTTTAAAACTAATAAAAATCAAAGACTTGTCTCTAAATAACTCCTTGTAAAAATGTAGTATTTTATTTGTATTATGTTTTACTTTCATTATTTGTTTTATATTTTTTTTAAGATATTATTATCATTGGAGCTATTATTATAATATACATATTGGCTTATTGATTTGTCACAGCTTTTATATTGGATACATGCGTACGTGTCTGGTCAGTCGTTCACAATTGATATAACAATTTAATTACTATTATGAAGGCAGAGTTGCATGGTTATCATCAAAATAGATACCCATGGTGAGAACAACATGTGTGTCAATAAATAGTTAATTGGTGATTTATCGGTCCGTTGATCACGAAGAACCCTGCCGGTGTGTAATTTTCATTTTGATTATAATTTGTGCCAGATGAATGAATCTTAATTTAACCCGCTGACATATGATTGGATAAGAAATATATAGTCAAAATCAATACTAAATTATGCAGATTTTTTATAATATTATTATTATCATCATTATTATTAATATCTATTATTAATATTATTATCATTATCGTAGCATTTTATTTTATTATTATTTATTACTATTATTACTAATATTATTTCGTTAGTATTAATATTATTATTGCTATATTACTTTATTATTATATTATTATATTATTTTATTATATTATTATATTATTATATTATTATAATCTGAGTATTTTTTCTTCTTTATTATTATTATTGTTGTTGTTGTCATTTCTTACTTGTTGCCCCTTTCACAGCTTTTATAATGGCTTAATTGTTACGTGCTTACGTGCACGTGATCATGCGTATCGATTTTGTAGGAAAGCGGGAAAACATTTAGCTTGATTGTGAAGTAAGCTCGGAGCCTATGCATATCATTCTCCAATGAATTCCCTTATTAGATCTGGTACTGAATTGTGTTTCAAAAGGTCGGGTAGAGCCTGGGTCAAACTTGCGACCTCTGCCGTCTGAAGCCAGCACCCTATTCCGCTGTACTACTGAAACACTTTATATTTTAGAATACAATTAATTTTTTTACTATTATTTGCATATTTCAATGAGATGTGCACGAGTATAATGTTTCCACTTTAATTGCAATATAACAGTTTTACGTACATTTGTTCACAACTAAGCACAAGCTCGGTGTAACTATGTTTGGGGAAAATATAAAACTAAAGTTCAAATTAAATTGAAAATTGCTATTTTTATTTTTGCCAAAATACCCAAACAAATAGAATCATAATCATATAATTTTCCGCATATGTTTGATTTACGCATGCTTTGACTATTTTTGTATTTGGAGCAGTATACGCTTAAATCGAAATAAAGTACATGTTTTGTATGTTCTATAACTAATCTATATCGAAATAACACGGCAAAAAGTGAATTCATATTACATCTTTTCGAATTGTTATTTACACAATATATATAATTATTTATATTTTTGTTGCGCAAACCAAACCATGTTTAAACATGCAACTAAATGAGCTTTGAAACCGTAGATAACCATTGATGTGTCGTCTATTGTATAATAGGTATTTTAAACATTATTGTATTGATCAGCTAAATATTGATATTTATGCTATAATTGATAAATTGTTGACCAAAATAAGTTTTATCATGCGTTTTACAATAAAACATTTATATAAACTACATGGTTTAATATTTATGTGAAAGAACATTTCTTTTTTATCTGAATTTTAAGTATCGACTTCACTGATCAAATAATGAAAAAAGAGTGTATCCGAATGAACGAGTGCACTCAGTAGCGCACGAATAGTTCTGTTATCAGTTATCTTACTGTGTCTAGCGTATACTGCATATACTGCGCATCTGAGTGCACTCAGCGTATCTGAGTGCATTCAGCGTGTCTGAGTGCACTAGATCTATTTCATGCGTTTAGGAGTGCGTCAATTATTCAAAATCCAGCGTTCGCTAACGGTCCAGGTCCGCTCCGTCAGCGCTCAATCTGCGCTTCGTTCGCGTTCCGTCTGCGCTGCGCTAGTGCTCCGTTTACGCTCTGAGTGCACTCCGTTTGCGTGCAATTGGGGTACTTGAGCGGTTTAGGGTCTGTAACATTTTTAATTGTCCATCCATCTGTGTAGATGTGATATCACCCCCATTTTGGGCTCTACTTGCCAAAGTCCAGCAGGACTTATATAATTTTTAATTGTCCATCCATCTGTGTAGATGTGATATCACCCCCATTTTGGGCTCTACTTGCCAAAGTCCAGCAGGACTTATATAATTTTTAATTGTCCATCCATCTGTGTAGATGCGATAGCATCCCCATTTTTTGAGGAATAGTAACCAAACTTGCACAATAGTTAAATAACAACGATCTCTGGGTGAACTTACCAACAGAATTTCTTCTAGCGGTTTGTTTCCAGTAAAGCGATTCAGGCACTCCTGGGCCTCTTGTTTATTGTTCAGTATATTCTTACAATCTGCAGATTATGATTGATGTCTTCTTCATATTCTATTTATAAATTATGCATATTTACCAGGTGTGGGAATCACCCTGCTGATTCAGTTATTCCTAATGTGTGTGTATATGGTTCCCGTGGTGACGCACTATGGCCTCTATGCCTTCATCTCTATATCACAACATCCCTATGTGTGGAGCAGCTGTGCAAATCAATGGAATGTTGATGGCTGCCATAAAGTCACGCCAGCCCCAACACAGTAAGTAGATATAACGTGTGCATCAAGTCATGCAAGCCCCAACACAGTAAGTAGACATAATGTGTGCATAAAGTCACGCCAGCCCAACACAGTAAGTAGATATAATGTGTGCATAAAGTCCCGCCAGCCCCAACACAGTATGTAGATATAACGTGTGCATTAAATCATGCCAGCCCCAACACAGTATGTAGATATAACGTGTGCATAAAGTCACGCCAGCCCCAACACAGTAAGTAGACATAACGTGTGCATAAAGTCATGCCAGCCCCAACACAGTAAGTAGATATAACGTGTGCATTAAATCACGCTAGCCCCAACACAGTAAGTAGATATAATGTGTGCATAAAGTCACGCCAGCCCCAACACAGTAAGTAGATATAACATGTGCATAAAATCATGCCAGCCCCAACACAGTCAGTAGATATAATGTGTGCATAAAGTCATTAAAGCCCCAACACAGTAAGTAGGCATAACATATGCATAAAGTCACGCCAGCCCCAACACATTAAGTAGATATAACATGTACATAAAGTCAGGCCACCCCAACACATTAAGTAGACATAACGTGTGCATAAAGTCACGCCAGCCCCAACACAGTAAGTAGACATAACGTGTGCATAAAGTCACGCCAGCCCCAACACAGTACGTAGACATAACGTGTGCATAAAGTCACGCCAGCCCCAACACAGTAAGTAGACAAAACGTGTGCATAAAGTCACGCCAGCCCCAACACAGTAAGTAGACATAACCTGTGCATAAAGTCACACCAGCCCCAACACTGTAAGTAGATATAATGTGTGCATTAAGTCATGCCAGCCCCATTACAGTAAGTAGACACAACATGTGCATAAAGTCACTCCAGCCCCAACACAGTAAGTATATATATTGTGTGCATAAATTCACGTAAGCCCCAACACAGTAAGTAGATATTATGTGTGCATAAGGTCACGCCAGCCCCAACACAGTAAGTAGATATAACGTGTGCATAAAATCACTCCAGCCCCAACACAGTAAGTAGATATAACGTTTGCATAAAGTCACGCCAGCCCCCAACACAGTAAGTAGATTTAACGTAAGCACCAACACAGTAAGTAGATATAACCGGTGCATAAAATCACGCCAGCCCCAACACTGTAAGTAGATATAACGGTGCATAAAATCATGCCAGCCCCAACACAGTAAGTAGATATAACATGTGCATAAAATCATGCCAGCCCCAACACTGTAAGTAGATATAACATGTGCATAAAATCACGCCAGCCCCAACACTGTAAGTAGATATAACATGTGCATAAAATCATGCCAGCCCCAACACAGTAAGTAGATAAAACGTGTGCATAAAGTCACGCCAGCCCCAACACAGTAAGTAGATATAATGTTTGCATAAAATCACGCCAGCCCCAACACAGTACATAGACATAACTTGTGCATAAAGACACACCAGCCCCAACACAGTAAGTAGACATAATGTGTGCATAAAGTCACACCAGCCCCAACACAGTAAGAAGACAAAACATGTGCATAAAGTCACGCCAGTCCTAACACAGTAAGTAGACACAACAGGTGCATAAAGTCACGCCAGCCCCAACACTGTAAGTAAATATAACGTGTGCATTAAATCATGCCAGCCCCAACACAGTAAGTAGACACAACATGTGAATAAAGTCATGCCAGCCCCAACACAGTAAGTAGACATAACATGTGAATAAAGTCATGCCATCCCCAACACAGTTAGTATATATAATGTGTGCATAAGGTCAAGCAAGCCCAAACACAGTAAGAAGATATAACGTGTGCATAAAATCACGCCAGCCCCAACACAGTAAGTAGATATAACGTGTGCATAAAATCACGCCAGCCCCAACACAGTAAGTAGATATAACGTGTGCATAAAGTCAGGCCAGCCCCCAACACAGTTAGTAGACTTAATTTGTGCATAAAGTCACGCCAGCCCCCACACAGTAAGTAGACATAATGTGTGCATAAAGTCAAGCCAGCCCCAACACAGTCAGTAAACATAACATGTGCAAAAAGTCACTCCAGCCCCAACACAGTAAGTAGACATAACGTGTGCATAAAGTCACGCCAGCCCCAACACTGTGAATAGACATTACATGTGCATAAAGTCACACCAGCCCCAACACTGTAAGTAGACATAATGTGTGCATAAAGTCACGCCAGCCCTAATACTGTAAATAGACATAACGTGTGCATAAAGTCAAGCCAGCCCCAACACTGTAAAAAGACATAACGTGTGCATAAAGTCACACCAGCCCCAACACTGTAATTAGACATTACGTGTGCATAAAATCATGCCAGCCCCAACACTGTAAGTAAATATAACGTGTGCATAAAGTCACGCCAGCCCCAACACTGTAAGTAGACATAACGTGTGCATAAAGTCATGCCAGTCCCAACACAGTAAGTAAATATAACGTGTGCATAAAGTCACGCCAGTCCCAACACTGTAAGTAGACATAATGTGTGCATCAAGCCACGCCAGCCCCAACACTGTAAGTAGACATAATGTGTGCATCAAGTCACGCCAGTCCCAACACTGTAAGTAGACATAATGTGTGCATCAAGTCACGCCAGTCCCAACACAGTTAGTAAATATAACGTGTGCATAAAGTCACGCCAGTCCCAACACAGTAAGTAAATATAACGTGTGCATAAAGTCATGCCAGCCCCAACACAGTAAGTATATATAACGTGTGCATCAAGTCACGCCAGTCCCAACACAGTAAGTAAATATAACGTGTGCATAAAGTCACGCCAGCCCCAACACAGTAGTAGATATAATGTGTGCATATATTCCACCATTAGAGCATCGTCAGGCTCTCTTGTAACTTGTGCTTTCCTTATGTAGTTCATCTGAGCAGAGGTTTTTTGATCGCTCTGTTTCCATAGTGTGTCTGTCGTCAACTTTTGATTCAAATGACTTCTTCTACTGAAACACCTTGACAGATTTTGTGTGGAGCATTATTACATGAAGCTCCTTCAAGTTTGTTCAAACATGACCTTTGCGTCAAAATTTCTTCAGAAAATGCAAGGCAATGTGCTTTAATATTTTGCATGTATTACCACCTTTTTCTCTCCGGTTTGACCAAGCCATAACCCGTTTGAAAATAGACTTTGCCTGAGGGACTTGAATTAACATTTTCTTTTTAAATTCTTCTCCAGAGCTGATCAGTCAAATGTTCATATTTGGTTTAAATGCTCCCTATGGATAGGTTGGTTGTTCAAAATTGTTAAAATAAAGGGACTGTGGTTCATTAGAACCAAGTAATGGGACTTTTGATTAGTTCCACTGGCCAAAGACCAGAAAGGCTTACATGTATGTCTTGGTGCATTGTCCGTTGTCTGTTGTTTGTTAGCAGCATTTTCTCTGAAGCCATAATGCCTATTATACCCAATCTTCACATGGACGTTCTCATGTAATGTGAGACTATACATAAGATATTTTTGTCAATCTAAATTTCAAGATGGCAGCTGTTACTAATAAAGATAGTAAATAAATAAAAAATTCTCCTCTCATGAACCGCCAACCAGATTTTCAAATATTTATGTAGAAATGATCACCAAATATAGTTCTAAAACCATTTAAATTCTAACAAATTGAATGTTTGAATGTTGTTTCAGGTGAAATTTATATGGTGCTCACACTTGTTATGGAAAACTTCGAAATAAAAGTGTTCTGACAAAACCAAATTCCAGGTGTCATGTGTTGGGACACAGGTCAGTGCAAAAGCGCCACCTAGTGGTAACACAATAAATGGAACTTTATTTGGTGATCATTTCTGCATAAATATTTTAAAATCTGTTTGGCAGTTCATGAGAGGAGACATGATTGATAAGAATTGCAATATTCTGCATATGTTCACTGGCAGAATTGCAAATATAAATATTGTTTTATGTTTCCAAGAACATATTGGACAAAAGATTATGTTAAAACTACTGTTTGCATATTTTCAGAAATCTCGGCCCTATCTACCAGCTGCACAATGGACTCAAGGAAGCTCGGTTTACACCGGAGGCTCAATTCTTTGAGTAAGTTAAAATAATTTCCTGATAAAAATGATAAAATTGTTTGAGGATAAAATTCTTATTTAGTGACACAGAAGCAGATGAGAGGTTAGTGATGTATCACGACATATCCACTATGATGAGAGGTTAGTGATGTATCATGACATGTCCACTATGATGAGAGGTTAGTGAATGTATCATGACATATCCACTATGATGAGAGGTTAGTGATGTATCACAACATGTCCACTATGATGAGAGGTTAGTGATGTATCACATGTCCACTATGATGAGAGGTTTAGTGATGTATCACGACATGTTCACTATGATGAGAGGTTAGTGATGTATCACGACATGTCCACTATGATGAGAGGTTTAGTGATGTATCACGACATGTCCACTATGATGAGAGGTTAGTGATGTATCACGACATGTTCACTATGATGAGAGGTTAGTGATGTATCACGACATGTCCACTATGATGAGAAGTTAGTGATGTATCACGACATGTCCACTATGATGAGAGGTTAGTGATGTATCACGACATGTCCACTATGATGAGAGGTTTAGTGATATATCACGACATGTCCACTATGATGAGAGGTTAGTTATGTATCACATGTCCACTATGATGAGTGGTTTAGTGATGTATTACGACATGTCCACTATGATGAGAGGTTAGTGATGTATCACGACATGTCCACTATGATGAGTGGTTAATGATGTATCAAGACATGTCCACTATGATGAGAGGTTAGTGATGTATCACGACATGTCCACTATGATGAGAGGTTTAGTGATGTATCACAACATGTCCACTTTGATGAGAGGTTTAGTGATATATCACGACATGTCCACTATGATGAGAGGTTAGTTATGTATCACATGTCCACTATGATGAGAGGTTTAGTGATGTATCACATGTCCACTTTGATGAGAGATTTAGTGATATATCACTGACATGTCCACTATGATGAGAGGTTAGTGATGTATCACATGTCCACTATGATGAGAGGTTTAGTGATGTATCAAGACATATCCACTATGATGAGAGGTTAGTGGTGTATCATGACATGTCCACTATGATGAGAGGTTAGTGATGTATCACGACATGTCCACTATGATGAGAGGTTAGTGATGTATCATGACATGTCCACTATGATGAGAGGTTTAGTGATGTATCATGACATATCCACTATGATGAGAGGTTAGTGGTGTATCACGACATGTCCACTATGATGAGAGGTTTAGTGATGTATCACAACATGTCCACTATGATGAGAGGTTAGTGATGTATCATGACATGTCCACTATGATGAGAGGTTAGTGATGTATCATGACATGTCCACTATAATGAGAGGTTTAATGATGTATCATGACATGTCCACTATGATGAGAGGTTAGTGATGTATCACGACATGTCCACTATGATGAGAGGTTAGTGGTGTATCACGACATGTCCACTATGATGAGAGGTTAGTGTTGTATCACGACATGTCCACTATGATGACTTGTTTAAACAAAATACAAGTCCTTGAATTAGGGGTAGCATTGAAAAAATGCAAAAAAAAAGTACTTGAATTTTCATCAAAATCCTTCAATTCATTTTTCGGATTGTTTCTGGCGAAGCTGTTTGTCAAAACGCAGCATAAACATTGTCAAGTTTGAATAAATGCGTTATTTATGTAAGAGTGAAACATGCCGACGAAGCAAGATGTATTTTGAGTAGGAAAGTTGCTGTGTATGACATCATCAAAAATATTCATTTCAAATGGCTGCCCCCAACAGAATTGTAGGTCGGTTTTGAGTATATAAGTAAAACTGGAAAGAAATGTGCTGTCCAACATAAATGGTTGGAAAAGTACTGCTGGCTGATAGTCACAAAGGAACCACATAAAGCCCATTGCCATGTTTGTGTAAAGAACATTGAACTTGCTCATATGGGTGAAAACTGTTGAAGTAATGTCAGCCCCAGCTGCTGGTGATGTATTTTTTGTCAAACAAGAAGGTTCAATACTTGTAAAACTTCTTCTAGTCATTGGTTGGCTTTTGTTTTGAATATGATATTCAAGAAATGTTAAATTTGTTCTCTTGATTGAACATCTTAGATGAATTATATTACTCAGAACAAAATATTTGACTTACAGATACAGTTGAAATAGTCTCTAAGTCAAATGTTTTGATCTGAGTAATGGAATGTAATTCATCTAAGACATTAAAATATGTTTAAGTCATTTTGTGAGACATTCATTAACTCTGTATTCCTTCCATTATGGTGTCTCAATATTTGCCTTGAAAGTATGATTCTGACCTTAAAAAAAATTCTTGAATTTTATAGTGAGATTTCTGCATGAATCCTGAAATTGACTTTCTACAGTAGTAGAATATATCAATATACATGTGTATTTAAGGCCAACGGCCAGGCGTGATTAGCTCAGTCGTTAGGGCGTCTGACTATAATAATCCAGGGGTCGTGATTTCGAATCGCCGCCTGGCCACAATTTCCGTGATGGTTGATATACGATAGTGCATCTCATTATCATTCGTCACTCACCGCTGATTCAGTTGGGAAAGTTATCCATAACTTGCAGAGATGGGTGTGCTCGACTACTGGATTAACCTTCCAGGATCCCAGGAAACAGTGGTTTGGTTAACTGATCGTCTGTTAGTCCACGATGGCATAAAAATGACGCTAAATATTCTATCAATCAATTAGGTCAGTGTAATTAATAACATCAATAAAGTTCTATATTTCTATTTGCAGCAACGAATATTTACAAATATCCAGCAATATATCAGACGTACAAGGATTTCCCAAGTGGAATTTCTCTGAGCCCCTGAAGAACTTTGGTGTGTCAATTTTACCCCTTGCAATGGTTGCAGTTTGGCTGTTCATATTTCTCGCAATAGCATTTGGTGGCAGAGTTTGTGGATGGGTAAATATATGAGAGAGATGAATATCTCCATATGTGAATCACTGAATGAGAATAATAACACATGTGGCTTAAACTGTTTAGAATAAATACCTCCTAAAACTGCTTTTCTTGAAAATTTGTAAATTAAAGTAGGCCACAATAATATTCTTTCATAAAAGTTCTTGATAGACTTGCGTAGTACATTCAAAATTTGAAATGAAGTGGCATGCCTCTTGGTTTGATATAAGATTTGTTATTTGCCACCCTGTTACCAACATTTATTATTGGATCTTCACCAAACTTATACACTAGTTACATATCAAATAATCTCCGATCATTTTTAGCTCGACTATTTTCACCCAAGTGTTGGGGTAGTCCCTATCTCAGTAACCATTGCATGAATTGCCTTGAAACTTTAAACGAGCCTTCCTAGTCATCAACCTTACTTCAATAACTAAGTTAAATAACTCTTGCATGAATATAAAACAAATTATTGCCCTTGTTTGACTTAGAAATTCTGGTTAAAGTTTTGCATGCAAGTACCATAAAGTCTATATCTCACCAATCACTCGATGTATTTGATTGAAACTTTACACAAGACTTCCCAGTCATCAACCCTACTACAGTAACTATGTAAGATAACTCTTGCCTGAATATAATACAAATTATTGCCCTTGTTTGACTTAGAAATTCTGGTTTAAAGTTTTGCGTGCAAGTACCACCATCAAGTCTGTATCTCACCAGCCACTCAATGTATTTGATTAAAACTTTACATAAGCCTTCCCAGTCATCAACCCTACTACAGTAACTAAGTAAGATAACTCTTGCTTGAATATAATTCAAATTATTGCCCTTGTTTTACTTGGAAAATCTGGTTATAGTTTTGGGTGCAAGTACCATCAAGTCCATATCTCAGTTACCAATGCATGTATTGACTTGAAACATTACACAAGCCTTCATAGTCATCAACCCTACAACAATAACTAAGTTAGATAACTCTTGCATGAATATAATGCAAATTATTGCCCTTGTTTGACTTAAAAATTCTGGTTAAAGTTTTGCATGCAAGTACCATCAAGTCCATATCTCACCAACCATTCAATGTATTTGATACAAACTTTACACAAATCTTCCCAGTCATCAACCCTACTACAGTAACTAAGTAATATAACTCTTGTATGAATATAATGCAAATTATTGCCCTTGTTTGACCTAGAAAATCTGGTTAAAGTTTTGCATGCAAGTACCATCAAGTCCATATCTCAGTAACCATTGAATGTATTGACTTGAAACTTTACACAAACCTTCCCAGTCACCAACCCTACTACATTAACTAAGTTACATAACTCTTGCCTGAATATAATGCAAATTATTGCCCTCGTTTGACTTAGAAGTTCTGGTTAAAGTTTTGCATGCAAGTACCATCAAGTCCATATCTCAGTAACCACTCAATGTATTTGATTGAAACTAGCCTTCCACAAGCCTTCCCAGTCATCAACTCTACTACAATAACTATGTTAGATGACTCTTGCATGAAAATAATGCAAATTATTGCCTTTCTATGACATAGAATTTTGGTTAAAGTTCTCCATGCAAGCACTGTCATGTCCATATTACACCAACCCCTCAATGTATTTGATTGAAATTTTACAAATGGCTTTGTAGTTATGAAATCAACTAAATTAATCAAGTCGGATAACTCTTGCCAGATTTTTTTGCAAATTAAGGCCTTTGTTTTACTTAGAAATTTTATAACTCAGCTGTCACTGCATGTATTTGATTGCAGTTATAAGACCTACTCAATTTTGTCAATTTTGTAAGTAAGATAACTCTTATTGGCTTGGATTTGTCATCAGTCTCAATCAAATTTGTACTGCTGTGACAAATATTTGAATAGTCGAGCACGCTGTCGCTCTGACAGCTCTTGTTTGTATAGTCCTTAATATGATTGTAAATGTCTGAGCTGTGTCCATTGAATTTTGTATGGTCAGTTCCACTGGTGAATTATTTAGGGATGGCCATCAATCATGTCTATTGTGCAAACAGCTACCTAGAAATGGTGGCTACATTCAAGTTTGTAAAAAAATCAGGGGGGCTAGTATTTATAGGGTCCCTGTAAGGGATTTTGAGTTTTACATAGGAATACTGTGGAAAAACAGAAAATTGTAATATATTCTAATTTTCCTGTAAGGGGTTTTGGGTTTTATATAGGAATACTATAGGAAAATGGAAAATTCTAATTTTTTTCATCCATTTGTGCAAATTTATTATCTGATGTGTCTTCTAGTCATAATGAATAAGATTTAGTTAAACAAGCAGGATTGAATTTCTACAAGGGGTCAGGTGAGGTTACAAAAGAGTAAAATTGAAAATTCTCAAAAATTTTATACCAACAACCAGTAAGACAATTTCGTTTATATCTGATTATCCCTGTGATTACGAGTTTGAAGTTTGTTCAAATCAAAAGGCACTGGAACGTATAAAGGCCCTGCAAGGGGACTTTTGAGTTTTATATAGGAATACTTAGGGAAAACAGAAAAAAAGTTCTCATTTTCTTTTCTATTTGTGTAAATATGCTGTTCAGTATGAGATCTAAAGCATTGTCTAGTAATAGACAACTTAATTTGGTTCAATAAAGAGGACCAGGAGGGGTCCCAAATTAAGAATTTTCATAAAAAAATTTTTCTCAACAACCAGTCAGTCAAATTATATGTTCATAATTGATATGAATTATTGCCTATGGTGTTTGAAGCTTTTGCAAGTCCATGGGCAATGGTATATAGGGGCTTTGTAAGGAAACTTTTGAGTTTTATAAACGAATACTTTTGGAAAATGAAAAAACAATCCATTTTCTTATCCATTTGTTCAATACTAATTTATAGTTTGAGATCTGATGCATCTTCTAGTCTTAGCTAATTAGATTTGGTTCAATAATGAGGATAGAATTTCCAAAACATTTTGAAATTGTTAAATTTCAAAAGTCTTACTCTCAATAACTTTCTGTCCAACTTGTTCATATATGATATCAATTATCAGCAAGGGATTGCCAATTCTGCAAATCAAGAATGTATAGAGAACCTGTTAGGTGACTTCTGCTTTTACATAGCAATATTATGGGAAAATCTGAAATCTTTCATTTCCGCATCCATGTTTGCAAGTTCTAACAATTCATACAAAACATTATACATATGAGAACGATACATGAAATTTAAAAACGTGCTTTGGCCACTATAAGACAGAAGAGTGTCGTCAGGCCCTGGTGAACCTCTTGTTTCATTCATTTTCTCATTATGATAACCATGTCTCATTATGTTGTTGTTGTATGGTGTTTAGCGTCGCTTTCAACAATTTTTCAGTCATATCGCGACGGTGTCTACTTGAGACAGTATTTTGAGCGCTGTCACACTGGAGTATCATGCCGCAGACGCATGGTATGATACCCCACCCAGTCACATTATACTGAAACCGGGCCGACCAGACCTAGAACTCTCCTCTAAATGCTGAGCATCAAGCGAGGAAGCTTCTAGTACCATTTTTAAAGTCTTTGGTATGACCCGGCCGGAGATTGAACCCACAACCTTCCGCATGCGAGGTGGACGCTCTACCACTAGACCACGCCGCGGTCTGTCTCATTATGACAACCATGTCTCATTATGACAACCATGTTTCTCATTATAAAGGTGCTGTTTATTCTTGGCCCCAGTTTCCTGTCATTAGTATTTGTTACCCTCGGTAATGGTTACAGCAATCTGGACAGCAATGGAACAGACACATTCTTACATGACCTGTACACCCTGGATATGGAACAGTTCAACGAACTACATCAGGATACACCTTTAATACAGGTAGAGTGAAAAATACACCTTTAATACAGGTAGAGTGAAAAATGCACCTTTAATACAGGTAGAGTGAAAGATACACCTTTAATACAGGTAGAGGGGAAAATACACCTTTAAACAGGTAGAAAGAAAAATACATCTTTAATACAGGTAGAGTGAAAAATGCACTTTAATACAGGTAGAGTGAAAAATGCACCTTTAATACAGGTAGAGTGAAAAATGCACCTTTAGTACAGGTAGAGTGAAAGATACACCTTTAATACAGGTAGAGGGGAAAATACACCTTTAAACAGGTAGAAAGAAAAATACATCTTTAATACAGGTAGAGTGAAAAATGAACCTTTAATACAGATAGAGTGAAAGATACACCTTTAATACAGGTAGAGTGAAAGATACACCTTTAATACAGGTAGAGTGAAAGATACACCTTTAATTCAGGTAGAGTGAAAAATGCGCTTTAATACAGGTAGAGTGAAAGATACACCTTTAATACAGGTAGAGTGAAAAATACACCTTTAATACAGGTAGAGTGACAGATACACCTTTAATACAGGTAGAGTGAAAGATACACCTTTAATACAGGTAGAGTGAAAAATGCACTTTAATACAGGCAGAGTGAAAAATACACCTTTAATACAGGTAGAATGAAAGATATACCTTTAATACAGGTAGAAAGAAAAATACACCTTTAATACAGGTAGAGTGAAAAGTACACCTTTAATACAGGTAGAGTGAAAGATACACCTTTAATTCAGGTAGAGTGAAAAATGCACTTTAATACAGGTAGAGTGAAAAATGCACCTTTAATACAGGTAGAGTGAAAGATACACCTTTAATTCAGGTAGAGTGAAAAATGCACTTTAATACAGGTAGAGTGAAAAATACACCTTTAATACAGGTAGAGTGACAGATACACCTTTAATACAGGTGAAATGAAAAATGCACCTTTAATACAGGTAGATTGAAAGATAAACCTTTAATACAGGTAGAGTGAAACATACACCTTTAATACAGGTAGAGTGAAAAATGCACTTTAATACAGGTAGTGTGAAAGATACACCTTTAATACAGGTAGAGTGAAAGGTACACCTTGAATATAGGTAGAGTGAAAAATGCACTTTAATACAGGTAGAGTGAAAAGTACACCTTTAAAACAGGTATAGTGAAAGATACGTCTTTAATACAGGTACAGTGAAAAATACACCTTTAATACAGGTAGAGTGACAGATTTTCTCCAAATTTTGTATGAAGCATCCTTTATGTGAAACCTTCAAATTTCTTCAAATCATGACCCCATGATATTTTGCATGTATCATCTCCTAATGAATTATACCAGCTTTCTTCATAGGGTAAAAATTGGCTTCGCTCCAGTGCCTTGTCTTTTTCCCAAGAAACAACTAGCCAACTTTGTTTATATTTGGTATAATTGATCCCCATGAGTAGACGGGTTTCTAATGTCAATAGGGTCCCAGTAAGGGGATTGTAGAGTTTTTTCTAATGTAAATAGTGTCCCAGTAAGGGGAATTTAGATTTTTTTATAATGTCAATAGAGAGTCACAGGAAGGGGATTTTTAGAGGTTTATAATGTCAATAGGGTGTCAGTGAGGGGATTTTTTAATTTCACACATAAATATTATGGGAAAAGAGAAAAATCCATTTTTTCTCATATTTTAGGTACAGTTGAAACTTATCTCTATATCCCTTGAGTTGATATTCTGGTAGAGTAAATATTTTTTGCCATCCCCAACTTTTCCCCTTTGTGTATGTAAATATATTCCTTTTTAGCTCGCCGGAACGAAGTCCAAGGAGAGCTATTGCCACGACAGCGTCGTCTGTAGACACCCAGGTTAAACTTTTGCATTTAAGTTTAAGATATCTATACAAACACTCATTGGATGTGAATGAAACTTCGCATGTGTGTTCACCATCATCAATGGAACACACACAGACAAGAACCATAACTCTGGATTGCATTTTGGCACAGTTATAGCCCTTTTTGGACTTACACACCCAGAGGCGAGCTTTGTTGTCTTCTGACAACTCTTGTTAATCGATATTGTCTGTGTTGATATTGGATATCTGGATACCAGATTGTTTAACACCGTCGTCTGTTAGCCCTCTATGGCATAAAAATGACGCTAAATATTCAATCAGTCAACCAATATTCAATTGTTAACACCTTTGATTGAATTTTTGTCTCAATATAATTATTGTTAACATAATATTGTGTTTTTTTCCACATGTGAAAATCTACGCTTGCCATTTTTCAGTTTGTTCAAGACGCAACACAAATTACCAGTAAAGGGCAAAGGTGTCAGTTTTAATGACTGACATAATGTTGCAAACATCGTGTCATTGAATTGGGTGATTGAATGTAAATTGTTTAAATATCATTTGATTCAATCAATCAGCCTCAACTTATATCTGACACTGCCGAGAAATTCAAAGAAGGACCTGGATATCAGCATTTATCACGATGCATTATTCTACTGCACTGAATGTAATATGAAAGTGAAAGGACAATTGACATACGACAGTTATCAGATGATGAAAATACATATTGATCTTGAAACAAAATCTATGTTAATTTTTGGACATCTCAAGTTTTTATGGCATTCCCTCCGATATAGAGATAACAAGTTTCGACTGTATTAAGACAATTTTCTTGATATTTGGATCATAGTTGTAGCAGTTGAGACCTTTAAAAGGTATTTATAGCTTGTCTTTTTGAAAGCAACTAAGGGCTTTTGTCATAACCCTGGTGTTGTTGGTGCCATCTCTTAATTTCTATACTTTGGGCTCTAAAACCTTAGGTTAAAGATTTTTGTTTAGCTCAGATTTGATTTTTTTTTTTTTTTTTTTTTAGGTATATTTTATTTGTTCAGTAATGGTATTGGTTTTGTAATCACCATCATGTTTAAAAAGTTTACATCACTGACCTTGACCTACTTAATATATTTGGTAAAAAGACAAACGTCTGCACCCACTTGCGGTGCTCTTGTATATATCCATAAGGAGCCAGTAGGGGCCTTAAAAGAGATTAAGTTGAGCATTTCAAATTTTCTTCTCAAGACCTACACATGATTAGCCAGATTAGTTCATATATTTATGTTATAAATGATGCATATAAGCAAGGGTTATAAATTTGTTCAGATTAAGGAACTAGGGTTGGGGATTTTTACATGGGAATGCAATGGGAAAAAACTTCATTTTTCATACACACAGTCCATTCAAAACTTAAAAAGAAGTGACGGGTGAAATCAGGTGTCAGTGATTACTTACCCCAAACAGTGCAGTAATAATCGAAACTAGATTAAATGTATACATCGTAAATTTTAATGTAAAACACTAGTTTCGTATCATATGTCGAGTATTAGTAAATTCGTTATAGCACTTTTTATTTGCTAATATTTGATGGTAAAAGTATAAGTAACATGTACTTATAATATCAATTGAGACGTAACCTTTTCTGTTCATAAATTATCAATTTTTAGTGTCAATTCACTAAATATTTTGTAGCTTATATTTTGTAGAGATATGTAAGTGTACATTTGTTGTTGTTGCAGGATATGAGATGCAAATAATGCATTTAAACAATCCTTAAGTGAATCTTATACTTCAATGATATTACGAACTGCTGCATATGTAGAAGTACCAACTGCTGCGTATGTAGAAGTACCAACTGCTGAGTATGTAGAAGTACCAACTGCTGCGTATGTAGAATTACCAACTGCTGCGTATGTAGAATTACCAACTGCTGCGTATGTAGAAGTACTATCTGCTGCGTATGTAGAAGTACCAACTGCTGCGTATGTAAAAGTACCATTTACTGCGTATGTAGATATACCATTTACTGCATATGTAGAAGAACCATCTGCTGGGTATGTAGAAGTACCAACTGCTGCGTATGTAGAAGTACCATCTACTGCGTATGTAGAAGTACCATTTACTGCATATGTAGTAGTACCAACTGCTGTGTATGTAGAAGTACCATCTGCTGCGTATATAATAATACCAACTGCTGCGTATGTAGAAGTACCATTTACTGCGTATGTAGTAGTACCAACTGCTGCGTATGTAGAAATACCATCTGCTGCGTATGTAGAAGTACCATATGCTGCGTATGTTGAAGTACCATCTGTTGCGTATGTAGAAGTACCAACTGCTGCGTATGTAGAAGTACCATCTGCTGCGTATGTAGTAGTACCATCTGCTGCGTATGTAGAAGTACCAACTGCTGCATATGTAGAAGTACCATTTGCTGCATATGTAGAAGTACCATCTGCTGCATATGTAGAAGTGTCATCTGCTGCATATGTAGCTGTTGCGTATGTAGAAATATCAACTGCTGTGTATGTAGAAGTACCATTTGCTGCGTATGTAGAAGTACCAACTGCTGCATATGTAGAAGTATCATTTGCTGCGTATGTAGGAGTATCATCTGCTGCGTATGTACAAGTACCATCTGCTGCGTATGTAGAAGTACCATCTGCTGCGAATGTAGAAGTACCATCTGCTGTGTATGTAGAAGTACCATCTGCTGCGTATGTAGGAGTACCATCTGCTGCGTATGTAGTAGTACCAACTGCTGCGTATGTACGAGTACCAACCGCTGCGTATGTAGAAGTACCAACCGCTGGGTATATAGAAGTACCAACCGCTGCATATGTAGAAGTACCAACAGCTGCGTATGAAAAAGTACCAACTGCTGCATATGTAGAAGTATAAACTGCTTAGTATGAAGAAGTATCATCTGCTGTGAATATAGAAGTACCAACTGCTGGGTATGTAGAAGTACCAACTGCTGCGTATGTAGAAGTACCAACTGCTGCATATATAGGAGTACCAACTGCTGCCTATGTAGAAGTACCAACTGCTGCATATGTAGGAGTACCAACTGCTGCGTATGTAGAAGTATCATCTGCTGCGTATGTAGGAGTATCATCTGCTGCTTATGTAGACGTACCATCAGCTGCGTATGTAGGAGTACCAACTGCTGCGTATGTAGGAGTACCAACTGCTGCGTATGTAGGAGTACCATCTGCTGCGTATGTAGAAGTATCATCTGCTGCGTATGTAGAAGTATCATCTGCTGCGTATGTAGGAGTATCATCTGCTGCGTATGTAGGAGTACCATCTGCTACGTATGTAAAAGTATCATCTGCTGCGTACGTAGGAGTATCATCTGCTGCGTATGTAGAAGTACCAACTGCTGCGTATGTAGAAGTATCATCTGCTGCATATGTAGAAGTACCAACTGCTGCGTATGTAGAAGTACCATCTGCTGCGTATGTAGGAGTATCATCTGCTGCGTATGTAGAAGTACCAACTGCTGCGTATGTAGAAGTATCATCTGCTGCGTATGTAGAAGTACCATCTGCTGCGTATGTAGAAGTACCATCTGCTGCGTATGTAGAAGTACCATCTGCTGCTTATGTAGAAGTAACAACTGCTGCGTATGTAGAAGTACCAACTGCTGCGTATGTAGGAGTATCATCTGCTGCGCTTGTAGGAGTATCATCTGCTGCATATGTAGAAGTACCAACTGCTGCGTATGTAGGAGTATCATCTGCTGCGTATGTAGAAGTACCAACTGCTGAGTATGTAGGAGTATCATCTGCTGCGTATGTAGGAGTATCATCTGCTGGGTATGTAGAAGTACCATCTGCTGCGTATATAGAAGTACCAACTGCTGCGTATGTTGAAGTACCATCTGCTTCATATGTAGAAGTACCACTTGCTGCTTATGTAGAAGTACATATTGCTGCGTATGTAGAAGTACCATCTGCTCTGTATGTAGAAGTACCATCCGCTGCGTATGTAGAAGTATCAACTGCTGCGTATGTAGAAGTACATATTGCTGCGTATGTAGAAGTACCATCTGCTCCGTATGTAGAAGTACCATCTGCTGCGTATGTAGAAGTACCAACTGCTGCGTATGTAGAAGTACAAACTGCTGATCTGCTGCGTATGTAGAAGTACCAACTGCTGCGTATGTAGAAATACCATCTGCTGCGTATGTAGAGGTACCATTTGCTTCATATGTAGCAGTACATATTGCTGCATATGTAGAAGTACCATCTGCTCCATATGTAGAAGTGCCATCTGCTCTGTATGTAAAAGTACATATTGCTGTGTATGTAGAAATACCAACTGCTGCGTATGAAGAAGTACCAACTGCTGCATATGTAGAAGTACCATCTGCTGTGTATGTAGAAGTACCATTTGCTACATATGTAGAAGTACCATCTGCTCCATATGTAGAAGTACTATCTGCTCTGTATGTAGAAGTACCATCCGCTGCGTATGTAGAAGTACCATCTGCAGGGTGATTGCTATTATTTGAGCTTTATGTAAATGTATTGAGTAAAAAATGGGCATGAGAAGACCATGTAAATGACTGGCTATCAATAATAAATTGACATTTCAGGATTGGACATCTGGTTTTGTGCTGGTGATGAATTCAATACCAATATGGACAGCTATCCTACCAACAATGGGAAAAATGACAGGAAATGGACGCCTCAGTCGTAATATGTAATTCATTCATTCACTATTTACCATTTCTTAAAAAAACTTGATAATCTTCATTCCTAAATGATTTACTAAAGATTTCATTAATAATATTGATGAGATGGAAGCATATAGAATTACATTCGTTTGTCTATCTGTATGTCTATTTATTACACTTATCTATCAATTTTTACCAAACTTGCTAGGGAGCATCAGTATGAAGTCTGTTTATTACACACTTCTCTATCAATTTTCACCAAACTTGCGAGGGAGCATCAGTATGAAGTCTGTTTATTACACACTTATCTATCAATTTTCACCAAACTTGCGAGGGAGCATCAGTATGAAGTCTGTTTATTACACACTTCTCTATCAATTTTCACCAAACTTGCGAGGGAGCATCAGTATGAAGTCTGTTTATTACACACTTATCTATCAATTTTCACCAAACTTGCTAGGGAGCATCAGTATGAAGTCTGTTTATTACACACTTCTCTATCAATTTTCACCAAACTTGCGAGGGAGCATCAGTATGAAGTCTGTTTATTACACACTTCTCTATCAATTTTCACCAAACTTGCGAGGGAGCATCAGTATGAAGTCTGTTTATTACACACTTCTCTATCAATTTTCACCAAACTTGCGAGGGAGCATCAGTATGAAGTCTGTTTATTACACACTTCTCTATCAATTTTCACCAAACTTGCGAGGGAGCATCAGTATGAAGTCTGTTTATTACACACTTATCTATCAATTTTCACCAAACTTGCTAGGGAGCATCAGTATGAAGTCTGTTTATTACACACTTCTCTATCAATTTTCACCAAACTTGCTAGGGAGCATCAGTATGAAGTCTGTTTATTACACACTTATCTATCAATTTTCACCAAACTTGCGAGGGAGCATCAGTATGAAGTCTGTTTTTTACACACTTCTCTATCAATTTTTACCAAACTTGCTAGGGAGCATCAGTATGAAGTCTGTTTATTACACACTTCTCTATCAATTTTCACCAAACTTGCGAGGGAGCATCAGTATGAAGTCTGTTTATTACACACTTATCTATCAATTTTCACCAAACTTGCTAGGGAGCATCAGTATGAAGTCTGTTTATTACACACTTATCTATCAATTTTCACCAAACTTGCGAGGGAGCATCAGTATGAAGTCTGTTTATTACACACTTATCTATCAATTTTCACCAAACTTGCGAGGCAGCATCAGTATGAAGTCTGTTTATTACACACTTCTCTATCAATTTTCACCAAACTTGCGAGGGAGCATCAGTATGAAGTCTGTTTATTACACACTTATCTATCAATTTTCACCAAACTTGCTAGGGAGCATCAGTATGAAGTCTGTTTATTACACACTTCTCTATCAATTTTCACCAAACTTGCGAGGGAGCATCAGTATGAAGTCTGTTTATTACACACTTCTCTATCAATTTTCACCAAACTTGCGAGGGAGCATCAGTATGAAGTCTGTTTATTACACACTTCTCTATCAATTTTCACCAAACTTGCGAGGGAGCATCAGTATGAAGTCTGTTTATTACACACTTCTCTATCAATTTTCACCAAACTTGCGAGGGAGCATCAGTATGAAGTCTGTTTATTACACACTTATCTATCAATTTTCACCAAACTTGCTAGGGAGCATCAGTATGAAGTCTGTTTATTACACACTTCTCTATCAATTTTCACCAAACTTGCTAGGGAGCATCAGTATGAAGTCTGTTTATTACACACTTATCTATCAATTTTCACCAAACTTGCGAGGGAGCATCAGTATGAAGTCTGTTTTTTACACACTTCTCTATCAATTTTTACCAAACTTGCTAGGGAGCATCAGTATGAAGTCTGTTTATTACACACTTCTCTATCAATTTTCACCAAACTTGCGAGGGAGCATCAGTATGAAGTCTGTTTATTACACACTTATCTATCAATTTTCACCAAACTTGCTAGGGAGCATCAGTATGAAGTCTGTTTATTACACACTTATCTATCAATTTTCACCAAACTTGCGAGGGAGCATCAGTATGAAGTCTGTTTATTACACACTTATCTATCAATTTTCACCAAACTTGCGAGGCAGCATCAGTATGAAGTCTGTTTATTACACACTTCTCTATCAATTTTCACCAAACTTGCGAGGGAGCATCAGTATGAAGTCTGTTTATTACACACTTATCTATCAATTTTCACCAAACTTGCTAGGGAGCATCAGTATGAAGTCTGTTTATTACACACTTCTCTATCAATTTTCACCAAACTTGCGAGGGAGCATCAGTATGAAGTCTGTTTATTACACACTTCTCTATCAATTTTCACCAAACTTGCGAGGGAGCATCAGTATGAAGTCTGTTTATTACACACTTCTCTATCAATTTTCACCAAACTTGCGAGGGAGCATCAGTATGAAGTCTGTTTATTACACACTTCTCTATCAATTTTCACCAAACTTGCGAGGGAGCATCAGTATGAAGTCTGTTTATTACACACTTATCTATCAATTTTCACCAAACTTGCTAGGGAGCATCAGTATGAAGTCTGTTTATTACACACTTCTCTATCAATTTTCACCAAACTTGCTAGGGAGCATCAGTATGAAGTCTGTTTATTACACACTTATCTATCAATTTTCACCAAACTTGCGAGGGAGCATCAGTATTAAGTCTGTTTTTTACACACTTCTCTATCAATTTTTACCAAACTTGCTAGGGAGCATCAGTATGAAGTCTGTTTATTACACACTTCTCTATCAATTTTCACCAAACTTGCGAGGGAGCATCAGTATGAAGTCTGTTTATTACACACTTATCTATCAATTTTCACCAAACTTGCTAGGGAGCATCAGTATGAAGTCTGTTTATTACACACTTATCTATCAATTTTCACCAAACTTGCGAGGGAGCATCAGTATGAAGTCTGTTTATTACACACTTATCTATCAATTTTCACCAAACTTGCGAGGGAGCATCAGTATGAAGTCTGTTTATTACACACTTATCTATCAATTTTCACCAAACTTGCTAGGGAGCATCAGTGAAGATGTATGTTAATGTGTCCCAGACGACTTGTGGCAATGTAGTTTCCTCTTTTTATTGATTTATAATTGGCACCAATCAAAATCGTTTTAAACACATCCACATTTTTCCAATGTCTTGACTAGATAGCATCTGATACTGAGTGAGGGACTTCAGCTGGAATACTTATGAATTACACATTGTTCATCGCTTGAAACAGTATCCACTAAAAACCACCTCACTTTGAACTTATTTAGTATGAAGGTGACAACAGAATGTTTAATGACAATATGTGAATATTGACAACAGAATGTTTAATGACAATATGGGGATATTGACTACAGAATGTTTAATGACAATATGTGGATTTTGACTACAGAATGTTTAATGACAATATGGGGATATTGACAACAGAATGTTTAATGACAATATGGGGATATTGACTGCAGAATGTTTAATGACAATATGGGGATATTGACAACAGAATGTTTAATGACAATATGGGGATATTGATCACAGAATGTTTAATGACAATATGGGGATATTGACTGCAGAATGTTTAATGACAATATGGGGATATTGACAACAGAATGTTAAATGACAATATGTGGATATTGACTGCAGAATGTTTAATGACAATATGGGGATATTGACAACAGAATGTTTAATGACAATATGGGGATATTGACTACAGAATGTTTAATGACAATATGGGGATATTGACAACAGAATGTTTAATGACAATATGTGGATATTGACTGCAGAATGTTTAATGACAATATGGGGATATTGACAACAGAATGTTTAATGACAATATGGGGATATTGACTACAGTTTTTTAATGACAATATGGGGATATTAACAACAGAATGTTTAATGACAATATGGGGATATTGACTACAGAATGTTTCATGACAATATGAGGATATTGACTACAGAATGTTTCATGACAATATGGGGATATTGACTACAGAATGTTTAATGACAATATGGGGACAATGACTGCAGAATGTTTAATGACAATATGGGGACAATAACTAAAGAATATTTAATGACAATATGGGGACACAGACTGCAGAATGTTTAATGATAATATTGGGATATTGACTACAGAATGTTTAATGACAATGTGGGGATATTGGATACAGAATGTTTAATGACAATATAGGGATATTGATAACAGAATGCTTAATGACAATATGGGGATATTGACTACAGTATGCTTAATGACCATATGGGGATATTGCCTACAGAATGTTTAATGACAATATGGGGACATTGACTGCAGAATGTTTAATGACAATATGTGGACATTGACTGCAGAATGTTTAATGATAATATTGGGATATTGACTAAAGAATGTTTAATGATAATATGGGGATATTTACTGCAGAATATTTAATGACAATATGTGGATATTGACAACAGAATGTTTAATGACAATATGGGGATATTGACTACAGAATGTTTAATGACAATATGGGGATATTGACAACAGAATATTTATGACAATATGGGGATATTGACTATAGAATGTTTAATGACAATATGGGGACCTTGACTGCAGAATGTTTAATGACAATATTGGGATATTGACCACAGAATGTTTAATGACAATATGGGGATATTGTCCCAATATGGGGATATTGACCACAGAATGTTTAATGACAATATTGGGATATTGTCCACATATTGCTTAATGACAATATGGGGACATTGACTACAGAATGTTTCATGACAATATGGGGACAATGACTATAGAATGTTAAATGACAATATTGGGACACTGATGGCAGAATGTTTAATGACAATACGGGGACAATTACTACAGAATATTTAATGACAATATGGGGACACTGACTGCAGAATGTGTACTGACAATATGGGGACAATGACTACAGAATGTTTGATGACAATATGGGGATATTGACTACAGAATGTTTAATGACAATATTGGGATATTGACTACAGAATGTTTAATGACAATATAGGAACAATGACTGCAGAATGTTTAATGACAATATGGGGACAATGATAGCAGAATATTTAATGACAAAATGGGGACAATGACTACAGAATATTTAATGACAATATAGGGACACTGACTGCAGAATGTTTAATGACAATATGGGGACAATGATTACAGAATGTTTAATGACAATATGTGGATATTAACTACAGAATATTTAATGACAATATGGGGATACTGACAACAAAATGTTTAATGACAATATGGGATATTGACTGCAGAATGTTGAATGACAATATGGGGACAATGATTACAGAATGTTTAATGACAATATGTGGATATTGACTACAGAATATTTAATGACAATATGGGGATACTGACAACAAAATGTTTAATGGTAATATGGGGCTATTTACTACATAATGTTAAATGACAACATGGGGACAATGACTACAGAATGTTTAATGACAATATGGGGACATTGACTGCAGAATGTTTAATGACAATATGGGGACAATAACTAAAGAATATTTAATGACAATATGGGGACACAGACTGCAGAATGTTTAATGATAATATTGGGATATTGACTACAGAATGTTTAATGACAATGTGGGGATATTGGATACAGAATGTTTAATGACAATATAGGGATATTGATAACAGAATGCTTAATGACAATATGGGGATATTGACTACAGTATGCTTAATGACCATATGGGGATATTGCCTACAGAATGTTTAATGACAATATGGGGACATTGACTGCAGAATGTTTAATGACAATATGTGGACATTGACTGCAGAATGTTTAATGATAATATTGGGATATTGACTAAAGAATGTTTAATGATAATATGGGGATATTTACTGCAGAATATTTAATGACAATATGTGGATATTGACAACAGAATGTTTAATGACAATATGGGGATATTGACTACAGAATGTTTAATGACAATATGGGGATATTGACAACAGAATATTTATGACAATATGGGGATATTGACTATAGAATGTTTAATGACAATATGGGGACCTTGACTGCAGAATGTTTAATGACAATATTGGGATATTGACCACAGAATGTTTAATGACAATATGGGGATATTGTCCCAATATGGGGATTTTGACCACAGAATGTTTAATGACAATATTGGGATATTGTCCACATATTGCTTAATGACAATATGGGGACATTGACTACAGAATGTTTCATGACAATATGGGGACAATGACTATAGAATGTTAAATGACAATATTGGGACACTGATGGCAGAATGTTTAATGACAATACGGGGACAATTACTACAGAATATTTAATGACAATATGGGGACACTGACTGCAGAATGTGTACTGACAATATGGGGACAATGACTACAGAATGTTTGATGACAATATGGGGATATTGACTACAGAATGTTTAATGACAATATTGGGATATTGACTACAGAATGTTTAATGACAATATAGGAACAATGACTGCAGAATGTTTAATGACAATATGGGGACAATGATAGCAGAATATTTAATGACAATATGGGGACAATGACTACAGAATATTTAATGACAATATAGGGACACTGACTGCAGAATGTTTAATGACAATATGGGGACAATGATTACAGAATGTTTAATGACAATATGTGGATATTAACTACAGAATATTTAATGACAATATGGGGATACTGACAACAAAATGTTTAATGACAATATGGGATATTGACTGCAGAATGTTGAATGACAATATGGGGACAATGATTACAGAATGTTTAATGACAATATGTGGATATTGACTACAGAATATTTAATGACAATATGGGGATACTGACAACAAAATGTTTAATGGTAATATGGGGCTATTTACTACATAATGTTAAATGACAACATGGGGACAATGACTACAGAATGTTTAATGACAATATGGGGACATTGACTACAGAATTTTTAATGACAATATTGGGATATTGACTGCAGAATGTTAAATGACAATATGGGATATTGACTACAGAATATTTAATGACAATATGGGGATATTGACTGCAGAATCTTGAATGACAATATGAGGTCATTGACTGCAGAATCTTTAATGACAATATGGGGATATTGACTACAGAATATTTAATGACAATATGGGGACATTGACTGCAGAATGTTTAATGACAATATGGGGATATTGACTACAGAATGTTTAATGACAATATGGGGATATTGACCCAATATGGGGTTATTGACCACAGAATGTTTAATGACAATATGGGGATATTGTCTGCATAATGCTTAATGACAAGATGGGGACATTGACCACATAATGTTTAATGATAGTATGGGGATATTGACCACAGAATATTTAATGACAATATGGGGTGCTGTTAATCTTGTTTTTCAGATCTTGGCTGCTATTGATTCTCGTGTACGCAGCAACTTGTCAGTTACCTCAGCTTACAATGGCACCATACATCGGAAACTTACAGCAGGTAGTCACCGACGTCAAATTTGGTGTAAAAGGTAAGACATCTTAAATGTAACATACATAAGTTTGTCATGGAAACAACAAAGTCATCATGGATATAGTTGGTGTTCACTCATCTCAAGTGTTATATAAAAGATATTAATATCTTAACCTATACAAGGAATTTTGTACTATACATAAGGAGGTCAGAGGAATACGGTGGGTATCGATTCCCAACTTCATAAGTGTTGTCTTGGTAACCACTGATGGATGTAGTAGGGCATTGTCATGGTGCAGGGTGAAGTTTCTGACTAGTTCTGGTTGCATCTTTTGAATAGCATGTATCAGGTGTCATCCTGGCACCTAAGTTGTTTTGGAGTTTTGTGAAGGGTTAACTTAGTGAAAATCAATATTCTATATCAATTAATATTATTAAACATGTATAGATTTACTTTTGAATGTACTAGTAACATAAAATGGTACCTTTGCATAGTACTTTCCTTAAACTGTCTTCCCAGTTGGCACATCATGGCACACCTCTGACATCAAAGAAGACAATAAACATCAGCTTCTTGGTGGATGTCCCCTCCATAGCCTTAGTTGGGAATGTGGAGTCTTCTGTAAATATGCTGTCTGCTGTAATTATGGACACTAAGGAATGGTTACCACGGTTTCTATACCTTTTCAATAATGCCTTATTTTCTTAAATACTGGTTAAAGATAACAAAACCTTTTGTTTAAATTAAATTGTTCGATTCATATAAACAGGGTTGGTACGCAAATATTTGTAACTCAAATCGATATTGGTTATATTGTAGATCTAAAAATAAATTGGAAACAGAAAAGTACTTAAACGTTATATATGATAATAAGCTCCGGTATACACTTAGCTAATTTAGATTATCTTCACACAGATTAGAAATAGAAAATGGAAGATACAATACAGTCCCTAAACCGCTCAAGTCACCCAATTGCATGCAAACGGAGTGCACTCGGAGCATAAACAGAGCGTAGAATGAGCGCAAATGTAGCACAGACCGAGCGGACCTGTCGTGAGCGAATGCTAGATTTTGAAAAATAAATGCACTCCTGAATGTATGAAATAGACTGAGTGCATTCGACCAGATGCTCAATGCATGCATTATATGCTACACACAGTAAGATAACTAATAACGAAAATATTCATGGGCTACTGAGTGCACTCGTTTATTTGGATACAGTATTTTTTAGCTCAACAGGTGAGCTTTTGTGATCGCCTGGTGTCCGTCGTCCATCGTCTGTTATCCGTCGTTAACTTTTAGCTTCTAACAACTTCTCCTCTGAAACCACTGGGCCAATTTTGATATAACTTCACAGAAATGTTCCTTAGGTGACCCTCTACCAAGTTTGTTCAAACTGTAGTGATTCATCAAAAAACATGGCAGCCAGGGGCTGGGGTTAGTTTACTATATAAGCTATAGTAAAAACTTAAAAAATCTTCTTGTCAGAAACCACTGGGCAAATTTTGATATAACTTCACAGAAATGTTCCTTGGGTGACCCACTACCAAGTGTTTTCATGCCATCTTGATTCGTCAAAAAACATGGCCGCCAGAGGGCAGGGCAATTTTAATTAGTAAAAACTTAAAAAATCTTCTTGTCAGAAAATACTGGCTCGATTTTAAAATAATTTCACAGAAATGTTCCTTGGAGGACCCTTCACCAAGTTTGTTCAAACCGTAGTGATTTGTCAAAAAATCTGGCGGCCAGGAGATGGGGTTAGTTTACTATATAAGCTATAGTAAAAACTTTAAAAAATCTTCTTGTCAGAAACCACTGGATCGATTTTAAAACAATTTTGCAGAAATGTTCCTTGGGTGACCCTTTACCAAGTTTGTTCAAGCCATTGTGATTTGTTAAAAAACATGACCGCCACAGTGAGGTGCTAGTTTACTATATAGACAGCTATAGTAAAAACTTCAAAAGCCTTCTTGTCAGAATCTACTGACTTGATTTCGATGTAGTTTTACTGACATTTACCATGGATGAACCTCTACCAAGTTTGAACTCTTCTACGCATCTGTTACATTTTCAAAACAAATCAAAATTCTAACTTATCACCCATCTCGCTTTTCTGTAATTTTGAGTGTACATGTATTATATAATCTACTTAAGTTGGGTGACTCAAGGTCAATCAGTTGAGCGATATAGGGCCATCTTGGCCCTCTTGTTTTGTTACAGGAGAGATAAGTTGATAATTAAAACTGAGATAAAAATGAAACTTTATTTTCAAATAATAATAAACCATGTAGTATTTAGTAATGTCTTTTGGTGTAACACATTATAAAACTGAATTTAGTCATCAATTTGGCAATTATATCATAAACATCAATATTTAACTAATCAATAAAGTGTGATTAAAAGACCTATTATACAATAGACGGCACTTCATTGCTTAACTACGGCTTCAAGGTCAAATCTTCTCGCAGTGCCATATTTATACCCCCAGATACAAAGTATATGGGGGCTATATAGAAGTCGTGCTTGTCCGTCCATCCGTCTGGACAATTTTTGTGATCGCTATTTCTCAGCAACCATTGGCCGAAATTCAATGAAACTTCACAAAGGTGACTGGTACCAAACCTAGTTGTGTATATTGGCATGTTGTGCGAAAATAATCTTTAAATGAGTTATGGCCCTTTGAATTTTTCAGACATTTTTTTGTGGTTGCTGTTTTTCGGCAACCATTGGCTGGAACTCAATGACACTTCACAAAAGTCATTCAAACTGTTCTGCATAATGTGGCAAGCTATCAGATATTACAAAGAGACTACTGTACAACTAACATATGCAACTTGTGACAGTAAAATGTTTGTGAAGTACAAAAAATGCCCAGATGACAAAACTCACATACACTGGCAGAAGAGAAACTGATTACGTTGTAAGAAGAAACACGCCTCCCATGACACAGTTCATATTCATTGGTTTATATTCAAGGACCTGACTTGTAGGACTGGGTGAACTTGATCTCTATGTTCCCACAAAACATCTGATAGATTCATCTTAACATGATCATTTTCAAGTACTCATATTCTTTTCCTTAAGTAGGCATCATTTGTTTCCACCAATGTATACTCTGCTCACCATGCACACCAATAAAGTGGGACCTTACGTGGGCATCATTTGTTTCCACCAATGTATACTCTGCTCACCATGCACACCCATAAAGTGGGACCTTACGTGGGCATCATTTGTTTCCACCAATGTATACTCTGCTCACCATGCACACCCATAAACTGTGACCTTACGTAGGCATCACTGTTTCCACCAATGTATACTCTGCTCACCATGCACACCCATAAAGTGGGACCTGCGTCTTCATTGCCTTTTACCTTCAAGATGACCTTTTCCAAAGTCAAAGACTTGACCAATACACCAAAGTTTGTTTTATAAGGAATACATATCACACATTCACTTTTATACTCCAAGACAATGTTCCTAAGTTCTTATGAAATTCAAAATTATAATAGTGTCTTTCATGTGTAAAGTGTTAAACCTTCACCGTTCTCGTGACCCCACAATGGAGCGTCGAACACCCACGTCTGTTACTCTAATTAGTTCACTGTGTCAAAGCGGGCAGGTATTCAGGTAGTCATCACCTTCAGTGATATTTCTAGTTTGTATGGGATTTTGTGCCTGGTTTCAACAATGTTTCAGTTAAATAACAGCAAACCTTTTTATCATTACTGGAATCTTTATGAAAGTCTCTGACTGCTTCCATTCCATAATATTCAGAGGTTTGAAACTTATGAGACTGGAGAATAAAGTTCATTACTGATTAATTACAGAGACTGGCAAGGTATGGATTCAAACTCATGACCATTTGATTGACAGTCAGTTTAATAAACTAACTGATCTAGCCAGACATATTGTATATATTTTGTCCTTATATTGATACTTGCACGTACATGTATTTAATATTTTACTTATATTAGAAATGGTTTGATTGATAGAGATATGTCTGTTTTTATGGTACTGTACACATTACAGATATTAAATACTGTTCTGTGACAAGGCTAGTATACTGTTAGTTGAAATAACTCCATTCTGACAGCTCTTGTTTGTAGGGCAGGTTTTCATTTCATACTTTGCAGATTGTAATGCTGTACTTTGCAGATTGTAATGATGAACTTTGTAGGTTGTAATGTAGTACTACGCTGGTTGTAATGCTGTACTTTGCAGGTTGTAATGCTGTACTTTGCAGGTTGTAATATTGTATTTTGCAGGTTGTAATGGTGTACTAAGCCGGTTATAATGCTATACTTTGCAGGTTGTAATGCTATACTTTGCAGGTTGTAATGCTGTACTTTGCAGGTTGTAATGGTGTATTTTGCAGGTTGTAATGGTGTACTAAGCCAGTTACAATGCTGTACTTTGCAGGTTGTAATGCTGTACTTTGTAGGTTGTAATGTAGTACTACGCTGGTTGTAATGCTGTACTTTGCAGGTTGTAATGCTGTACTTTGCAGGTTGTAATATTGTATTTTGCAGGTTGTAATGGTGTACTAAGCCAGTTATAATGCTATACTTTGCAGGTCGTAATGCTATACTTTGCAGGTTGTAATGCTGTACTTTGCAGGTTGTAATGGTGTATTTTGCAGGTTGTAATGGTGTACTAAGCCAGTTACAATGCTGTACTTTGCAGGTTGTAATGCTGTACTTTGCAGGTTGTAATGCTGTACTTGACAATGACAATTCTTTATTAAGCAATGTAGGCCTCTGGCCCATTATACAAAATGTTCAACAAATGCAACATACAAAATGTAATATATAACAAAACATACTATTATAGAAACATGTCAATATGATTTAGACCTGTAATAACAAACATGTTAACATTCATCACTGATTGATTGAATCTTTAGCGTCATTGTAATGGTGTACTTTGCAGGTTGTAATGCTGTACTTTGCAGGTTGTAATGGTGTACTTTGCAGGTTGTAATGGTGTTCTATGCCGGTTGTAATAATGTACTTTGCAGATTCTCCAATTCGAAAAGGTGAAATCTCACTCTCGTGCATGACGAGATCTGTGTGTGACTTGAACTCGGGGAAAATCGCGTCACACCATAACAAACCGCAGTGGTGTTTCTGACAGTAGTTAATAAGTTACATAAAACAGCCATGAAAAGAAAGAAAACAATACAAGATATGAAAGAAAATAAAAAAAAATAAGTTTCTCATGATAAAATAAAATTACTTTTTATCGTTTTGTGCGTGTTAGTATACTTTAATTAATGCTTGATTTCTGGTGATGGGTTGGGTAATTTGTAAACTTGAGAAGTTTAGTATTATTTTTTTTATCAATATCCCTACTATCATTTACAAACAGGGAATGGTTATATTTTATTTGTTAAATAGTTCATGCGACATGACAGATTTTATTAATTCTTTTTATAGATGTATTATCTACCAAATTTCGGACCCAACTGACGACATGCATGTTGCACAGTTGTTTCACACCATGATTAGGTGTCACAATCATAAACTTACGGTATTTGTTTTTAATTAGTGTGTGATAGTATTGGATTGTTATTATTTGGGGTTGAAACGTAACTAAAATACATTTTATTTTGTTTATACATTTAATGTGTTAACGAGAAATTTGATATATTTATTATAAATTTACACCATATACTACGGACACAAATCACACAAAATAATATGCATACAATTTTAATTTAATTATTTTTACATTATTTACGTGTATCACATTGTAAGGCATGACCACGAGGAGATATATTTGCTTTAATAATAGTGTATTTGTGAAGTAATACATAAAATCAGAAAATTTCAATTTGTGACAAAAAAAATCTGTAACGTCTGCATCCCTGGTATATATTCTTCCAAGATAAATAGAATGATACACATTCACCTGCTGTTATACCGAGGTATTATATAAAATGTAAATAAAAATGGTCATTTTGGAAAGATATACACGGAAATAGAATGTCCGTCCCCGTAACGTCCACCTTCCCCTCCCCCATCTGCATATACATTCTATTTTTTTGAATTTATAGATTCAATTTCACTTTTTATCAATGTATTAAGTATTTTATGTTTGCAGAGTGCAACTAAGATATGAACAATTTATAAAAAAAAAAAAATGAACAAAAATTTAGAGATTTTGTTTAATGTCACTCTAATATAGAGGTTGAACATTACAAAAAGGGGATGGACGTTACATAATTTCTTATCATTGGTATTGACCCCCTTAATAACTGAAAATGTTTAAATATAAGCAACACATCCACGTTTGAACTTTTAAAAAAAAGAATTAATTGAGTTATGAGCACATTTCCCATACAAACATATGATCAATTAGCCGTATATGAGCATATAAACACAATCCCGAACAAAATGATGCCCAAATTATAAAGCGTGACTTAAAACTTTATAAAACAAGCGTGTAACTCACCTGAGTCAAAAAAAATTGTCAAAATGACTTTCAAGGCAGGTAAAGTACAATACGCACTAAAACGTGAAGTTTTTTAATACGACTCGCATAATTCAATTTGAAGCCAAGTTGGAATCCTTGGCAATTTAAAAATAATTTATAAAGCGTTTGTCACGCTTTATAATTTGGACATCTTTTTTTATAATTCTAAAGCGTTCTGGATAGTGTTTGTTAGCACATATACAGCTCACTGACCATATATTTATGTATGGGAAATGTGCTCACAACTCAATTGAAAAACTTTTTAAAAAAGTTTAAACGTGGATGTGTTGCTTTAAGTACTTGTCTATAATACTATGCAATATAACATACATCCTATCTTAAGCCATGGGGTCATAAAACCTGTGGTGAATTATGCAAATTGGGGTACAATATGCATGTTTTTCTCATTACCACATGGTGTGACTGTAGTGTTGGTGAATTATGAAAGCTCAGCAGGGTGCCAGTAAGTGGACAGTAGCATACATTTTGTGCAATATGCCTGTAGGCAAATATATTCCTTATGACACTATCCATCAAAGATTAAAAAGTCATATTTGTCCAGGTAACTAGTAGACTGGGTAACGATGTCATATGGGCTAGTTATAGGTAAAATACACAATATGATAAAACAGAAAAAAAGTGCAAGTTATGCAAATATCAAAAATACTACTCAACAAGGTTTCATCTAAATTTACTTTAAAAGGGTATGAAATTAACATATTATCAGCCATTTCTTAGTGAACAGCAATGAATGCACCAGTTTGACACGATAAAGCTGTCAAATATGTTTTCTTTTTTTCGCTAAATAAGGTTTTATTTATTATTCTCGATTAGCTCAGTCGTAAGCGCGTCTGAATATTAATACATGGGTCACGAGTTTGAATCCCCAACAATCACAATCTCCGTGATGGTTTATATACATATTGCGTCTCATTATCATTCGTCTCTGATATAAAAGAGAGACTAATAAATGTTCATTTTTATGTCAGTTCTTTCTTTCAATGTTAGTTTTATATAGGTTAAACAGGCAAAACCTATTTTTAAGAAGAGATAAAATTGTGGTTAGATTTGTTTTATTGGATTAGATGCGTAAAAAATTCCATAAAGGTACATTTTTGAAAATGATGCTTATATATTAATTCAGAAATTTCAAATGAATACATTTATTCTTTTTTTTTAAGACTTAAATATGAAAAACAACCATATTCCGTCTGTTCTGAGATATGGAACGCCGTACAATTTTTTCCAGACTGTCGACATTTGAGATGGAGGATAGTTGGGTTTTCTTCATCAGTTGTCTGTGGGTATCCATGGCTTAAATTTGCCATTTTAATCCTTATAACTCCGTTTGATCCTAGAATGCCTCTGTTGTTCTTTTTTGAAATAGTGTAAGATGTAGAACGTGGTGGAACTTTACTTCTCTTGTGGTTACACAAGGACACACAACAATAGTCATCCGGCGGCATTTTAATTGAACTGAAATAAAATTCATATAACAATAAACTTAAGTCATAAATAAATAGTTGATGAGTAAAAAAATAAAAAATATTATGAAACATGTACACTATAATTACATGGGAAGGTTCATTTCTGTGTTGAAACTAGGTTACTACAACTGGTACAAAACAGCCTCAGAGACGGAGTTTTAAACTTCTAACTCGTCTTTATATATCAATAATAAATTATGTTCTTCAATCAAATTAATTGATTTCTTCTGCAAGAATAACTTTTCTTAATAATTTACACTTATTAACCAGACACACACACACCATTTTACATTATGCTAACACCACCCACTTACAACAGTAATAAAAGTCACAATAAAAAGGTAATCATGGTCAACAACCGCATCATATCTCAAGTTCATCATTGATACTAGCATACTCTCTAAAATTTAACTTCATTAAACTGCTTTAATAAATATTTGTGTTGTTAATGTATGAAAATTCAGTTTACTTATGTGAAATCTACATTGTTTCAGCAGCGACCGCAGTGAAATGAATTCCCCTGAGCTCATAGTCTCGCGCGAAATCTTGCTCTCGCATGCGACAAGAATTCGGGATTTCGATGAGGTCAATTGTATTAGTGTACTTCACAGGTTATAATGGTGTACTTTGCAGGTTGTAATAGTGTACTTAGTGTATATATTCTTCCAAGATAAATAGAATGATACACATTCACCTGCTGTTATACCGAGGTATTATATAAAATGTAAAAAAAAAATGGTCATTTTGGAAAGATATACACGGAAATGGAATGTCCGTCCCCGTAACGTCCACCTTCCCCTCCACCACCTGCATATACATTCTATTTTTTTGAATTTATAGATTCAATTTCACTTTTTATCAATGTATTAAGTATTTTATGTTTGCAGAGAGAGAGCAACTAAGATATGAACAATTTATAAAAAAAAAAAAATGAACAAAAATTTAGAGATTTTGTTTAATGTCACTCTAATATAGAGGTTGAACGTTACAAAAAGGGGATGGACGTTACATAATTTCTTATCATTGGTATTGACCCCCTTAATAACTGAAAATGTTTAAATTAAGTACTTGTCCATAATACTATGCAATATAACATACATCCTATCTTAAGCCATGGGGTCATAAAACCTGTGGTGAATTATGCAAATTGGGGTACAATATGCATGTTTTTCTCATTACCACATGGTGTGACTGTAGTGTTGGTGAATTATGAAAGCTCAGCAGGGTGCCAGTAAGTGGACAGTAGCATACATTTTGTGCAATATGCCTGTAGGCAAATATATTCCTTATGACACTATCCATCAAAGATTAAAAAGTCATATTTGTCCAGGTAACTAGTAGACTGGGTAACGATGTCATATGGGCTAGTTATAGGTAAAATACACAATATGATAAAACAGAAAAAAAGTGCAAGTTATGCAAATATCAAAAATACTACTCAACAAAGTTTCATCTAAATTTACTTTAAAAGGGTATGTATTAGTGTACTTTACAGGTTATAATGGTGTACTTTGCAGGTTGTAATAGTGTACTTTGCAGGTTGTAATGGTGTATTGTGCAGGTTGTAATGGTGTACTGTGCAGGTTGTAATGGTTTACTATGCTGGTTGTAATGGTGTACTTTGCAGGTTGTAATGGTGTACTATGCTGGTTCTAATGGTGTACTTTGCATGTTGTAATGGTGTTATTTACATGTGATGTTGTACTTTGCAGGTTGTAATGGTGTATTTTGCAGGTTGTAATGGTGTATTTTGCAGGTTGTAATGATGTACTTTGCAGGTTGTAATGGTGTACTACACCGGTTGTAATTGTATACTTTGCAGGTTGTAATGGTGTACTTTGCAGGTTGTAATGGTGTACTATGCTGGTTGTAATGGTGTACTATGCTGGTGGTAATGGTGTACATTGCAGGTTGTAATGGTGTACTTTGCAGGTTGTAATGGTGTACTATGCTGGTTCTAATGGTGTACTTTGCATGTTGTAATGGTGTTATTTGCATGTAATGTTGTTCTTTGCAGGTTGTAATGGTGTATTTTGCAGGTTGTAATGGTGTATTTTGCAGGTTGTAATGATGTACTTTGCAGGTTGTAATGGTGTACTACACCGGTTGTAATGGTATACTTTGCAGGTTGTAATGGTGTACTTTGCAGGTTGTAATGGTGTACTATGCTGGTGGTAATGGTGTACATTGCAGGTTGTAATGTTGTACTTTGCAGGTTGTAATGGTGTACTATGCCAGTTGTAATGGTGTACTTTGCAGATTGTATTGGTGTACTTTACAGGTTGTAATGTTGTACTGTGCAGGTTGTACTTTGCAGATTTTAATGTACTTTGCAGCTTTAAATGTTGTATTTCTAATGTTGTACTTTGCAGGTTTTGATGTTGTTTTCACCACCATGGCTGCAGCATTTGCCACACTGGATGTCCCACCTGTGTATGCTATGCTGTACTATCTGGCAATATTTATTGCTGGCCTCATGTTTCTGGTAAGTTGGTAGGCTGTGGGCTGGTCTGCCTTAACAAACTGGTAATTGAACATGGAAGCAATATTAAAACAGAATAGTGACCAGTAGCAAATGTCAATTTTGCTATAATATTCCCCCCCCCATCCCTATAATATTTTCACCCCCACTCCCCAAATTTTATTTTTTCAAAATTTACCACCACTTCTTATAATGATAAAGAAAGCATCAAACACAGTCTTATGCTAGAATATTGATGGCTTAGTATAGAGCAAGTCGAAGTCAGTATAGACTGAGAAGGTCAATATTTTTGTACTAAGCCCTCGGCATGCTCAGACATGTTATAGATGGACGTGTCGCTGCAGAGGTGTTGAGTTAGGTATGTAAGGATTCTGAGATTTGATCATTTGTTTTATTGTTTTGTTGCTTTATTTTGAGTAAATATGATTGACAGAGTATTTTCCCTAATCTTTTCTCCTTGATAAGTTTGAACGTTTGACAAAGTTTTGAATAAAATAATATTAATTGCAAAGAAATTTATTTACACCCAGAGCATTAAAACAGTTAAACCTACTCTTGACAACTTTAAAAAACATATTATAAATCTGTATAATGCAGAACGGTATCTTGCAACAATAAATTATAAAATACACACTTTTGATATTATTTTGAATGACTATAAGCCACTAATATCTTGATACAAATTGGAAATATTTTTCATATGACTCTTTCAGTTTTAATTTAGACACATTTGTTTGATTACAAATACATATATATATTGTAGATAATTAGTTATATCAGTCCCCATCCCCTCCCCAGAGTGTTTTTATTTTTTCCTTTTTTTTCTTTTCTCCAATCAACTATAATATTTAACTGCTCATTATCAAGACTAGACCTGCAATAAGAATAATTATCTAATGTTTATATACATCAATAAAGCATTACTTTCTTTTCAAAATAATAAGTTTACAAAGTCAGATAAAAGATTCAAAGCGAATGTTTTATGATAATTGGATTGTTTTTTTATGCATTTATGTATCATAAATAAATGAACTCCAATATTCAATTTAAAAAAAAAAAAAAAAAAAAAAAAAAAGTTTGAACGTTTTGTTAGTAATAAATAATTTAATATGTAGTCAGTCTATATCTGTCTGAAACAAAGAAGAAAGTGTAGTAAGTCTATATCTGTTTGAAACACAGCAGAAAGTGTAGTTAGTCTATATCTGCCTGAAACACAGAAGAAAGCGTAGTTAGTCTATATCTGCCTGAAACTCAGAAGAAAGTGTAGTTAGTCTATATCTGCCTGAAACACAGCAGAAAGTGTAGTTAGTCTATATCTGCCTGAAACACAGCAGAAAGTGTAGTTAGTCTATATCTGCCTGAAACACAGAAAAAAGCATAGTTAGTCTATATCTGCCTAAAACACAGCAGAAAGCTTAGTTAGTCTATATCTGCCTGAAACACAGAAGAAAGCGTAGTTAGTCTATATCTGCCTGAAACTCAGAAGAAAGTGTAGTTAGTCTATATCTGCCTGAAACACAGAAGAAGCATAGTTAGTCTATATCTGCCTGAAACACAGCAGAAAGTGTAGTTAGTCTATATCTGCCTGAAACTCAGAAGAAAGTGTATTTAGTCTATATCTGCCTGAAACTCAGAAGAAAGTGTAGTTAGTCTATATCTGCCTGAAACACAGAAGAAAACATAGTTAGTCTATATCTGCCTGAAACACAGCAGAAAGTGTAGTTAGTCTATATCTGCCTGAAACTCAGAAGAAAGTGTAGTTAGTCTATATCTGCCTGAAACACAGCAGAAAGCGTAGTTAGTCTATATCTGCCTGAAACACTGCCTGAAACACAGAAGAAAGCGTAGTTAGTCTATATCTGCCTGAAACACAGCAGAAAGTGTAGTTAGTCTATATCTGCCTGAAACACAGCAGAAAGTGTAGTTAGTCTATATCTGCCTGAAACACAGAAGAAAGTGTAGTTAGTCTATATCTGCTTGAAACACAGCAGAAAGTGTTGTTAGTCTATATCTGCCTGAAACACAGCAGAAAGTGTAGTTAGTCTATATCTGCCTGAAACACAGAAGAAAGCGTAGTTAGTCTATATCTGCCTGAAACACAGAAGAAAGCGTAGTTAGTCTATATCTGCCTGAAACTCAGAACAAAGCTTAGTTAGTCTATATCTGCCTGAAACACAGAAGAAAGCGTAGTTAGTCTATATCTGCCTGAAACTCAGAAGAAAGTGTAGTTAGTCTATATCTGCCTGAAACACAGCAGAAAGTGTAGTTAGTCTATATCTGCCTGAAACACAGAAGAAAGCGTAGTTAGTCTATATCTGCCTGAAACTCAGAACAAAGTGTAGTTAGTCTATATCTGCCTGAAACACAGAAGAAAGCGTAGTTAGTCTATATCTGCCTGAAACACAGAAGAAAGTGTAGTTAGTCTATATCTGCCTGAAACTCAGAACAAAGTGTAGTTAGTCTATATCTGCCTGAAACACAGAAGAAAGCGTAGTTAGTCTTTATCTGCCTGAAACACAGCAGAAAGTGTAGTTAGTCTTTATCTGCCTGAAACACAGAAGAAAGCGTAGTTAGTCTATATCTGCCTGAAACACAGAAGAAAGCGTAGTTAGTCTATATCTGCCTGAAACTCAGAAGAAAGTGTATTTAGTCTATATCTGCCTGAAACACAGAAGAAAGCGTAGTTAGTCTATATCTGCCTGAAACTCAGAAGAAAGCGTAGTTAGTCTATATCTGCCTGAAACACAGAAGAAATCGTAGTTAGTCTATATCTGCCTGAAACACAGAAGAAATCGTAGTTAGTCTATATCTGCCTGAAACACAGAAGAAAGCGTAGTTAGTCTATATCTGCCTGAAACACAGAAGAAAGCGTAGATAGTCTATATCTGCCTGAAACACAGAAGAAAGTGTAGTTAGTCTATATCTGCCTGAAACACAGAAGAAAGTGTAGTTAGTCTATATCTGCCTGAAACACAGCAGAAAGTGTAGTTAGGCTATATCTGCCTGAAACACAGAAGAAAGCGTAGATAGTCTATATCTGCCTGAAACACAGAAGAAATCGTAGTTAGTCTATATCTGCCTGAAACACAGAAGAAAGCGTAGTTAGTCTATATCTGCCTGAAACACAGAAGAAAGCGTAGATAGTCTATATCTGCCTGAAACACAGAAGAAAGTGTATTTAGTCTATATCTGCCTGAAACACAGAAGAAAGTGTAGTTAGTCTATATCTGCCTGAAACACAGAAGAAAGCGTAGTTAGTCTATATCTGCCTGAAACTCAGAAGAAAGTGTAGTTAGTCTATATCTGCCTGAAACACAGCAGAAAGTGTAGTTAGGCTATATCTGCCTGAAACTCAGAAGAAAGTGTAGTTAGTCTTTATCTGTCTGAAACACAGCAGAAAGCGTAATTAGTCTATATCTGCCTGAAACACAGAAGAAAGTATAGTTAGTCTATATCTGCCTGAAACACAGCAGAAAGTGTAGTTAGTCTATATATGCCTGAAACTCAGAAGAAAGCGTAGTTAGTCTATATCTGCCTGAAACACAGAAGAAAGTGTAGTCAGTCTAAATCTGCCTGAAACACAGAAGAAAGCGTAGTTAGTTTATATCTGCCTGAAACACAGAAGAAAGCGTAGTTAGTTTATATCTGCCTGAAACACAGCAGAAAGTGTAGTTAGTCTATATCTGCCTGAAACACAGAAGAAAGCGTAGTTAGTCTATATCTGCCTGAAACACAGCAGAAAGCGTAGTTAGTCTATATCTGCTTGAAACACAGCAGAAAGTGTAGTTAGTCTATATCTGCCTGAAACACAGCAGAAAGCGAAGTTAGTCTATATCTGCCTGAAACACAGCAGAAAGCGTAGTTAGTCAATATCTGCCTTAAACACAGAAGAAAGCGTAGTTAGTCTATATCTGCCTGAAACACATAAGAATGCGTAGTTAGTCTATATCTGCCTGAAACACAGAAGAAAGCGTAGTCAGTCTATATCTGCCTGAAACACAGAAGAAAGCGTAGTCAGTCTATATCTGCCTGAAACACAGAAGAAAGTGTAGTTAGTCTATATCTGCCTGAAACACAGAAGAAAGCGTAGTTAGTCTATATCTGCCTGAAACACAGCAGAAAGCGTAGTTAGTCTATATCTGCCTGAAACTCAGAAGAAAGCGTAGTCAGTCTATATCTGCCTGAAACACAGAAGAAAGTGTAGTCAGTCTATATCTGCCTGAAACACAGAAGAAAGCATAGTCAGTCTTGATCTGCCTGAAACACACAAGAAAGTGTAGTCAGTCTATATCTGCCTGAAACACAGAGGAAAGTGTAGTTAGTCTATATCTGCTTGAAACACAGAGGAAAGTGTAGTTAGTCTATATCTGCCTGAAACACAGAAGAAAGCGTAGTTAGTCTATATCTGCTTGAAACACAGAGGAAAGTGTAGTTAGTCTATATCTGCCTGAAACACAGAACAAAGTGTAGTTAGTCTATATCTGCCTGAAACACAGAAGAAAGTGTAGTTAGTCTATATCTGCCTGAAACACAGCAGAAACTGTGGTTGGTTTATATCTGCCTGAAACACAGCAGAAAGCGTAGTTATTTTAAAGGATGTAAATGTCACTGCCTTCTCCCCAAGCCCTAGATGGGCTGGATCCGGTAGAACAAGTTATAGGGTATTTAGGTACATTGAACACATGTAGAGTTTTCAATAGTTTTATCTATCTCCAATCATTCCATATATATATTTAGTGATATATCATGCATTCTGAAACAAACATTAGAAACAATTAATACTATGATACATACAATAAAACAGTCAATATACAACATGTTCGGTGATGGTGGCTTACACAATGACAGTTTAATATAACATTTACAAATATCTTATTTACTTATTATATTAAACAATTTCAATGATTCCAATTATACAAAACAATATGTTGCTGTTTATTGGAAAATATAACATATATAATTACCTGCAGGTATAATCAATATTTCCAACATTTATGGTTATCAACGCACAAAAATTAATATGGCTCAGTTCAACAATGTATAAGTCACAATAATGAGTGTGAAATCCGTGCACTGTGTTAGTTATATTTAGATCGTAGGCCTAAAGGGAAGTAATGAAGGTACCAAACTAACTAAGCTACTGGTTTTACTTAAAGCTACCTACTCTGTATATAATACACTATGACATAAACAAGCATATGATACAGCACACATTGATATTTTTTATTTAAAAATAAAACCCGTTTTGCCAATGCTATGTTTGTTTGAATAGTAGATGTAGGAAAAAAGCAAAAACTACCCTGACTACATAAATCGACGTTTCCATATTTACTAAAGAAAATAAACTAATGATGAAAAACTATAAAAAATTTACAAATTTACTGCAAATATGTGGTTGGGGGGGCACTTTACCATTGTAAAAACACATGTTTAATGTGATAATCACTAAACATGAAAAGAATGGGGTGGGGTCACTTTACAATGGCTATGGTAAAGTGACCCCACTTCCCTAAATTATTTTTTTTTAAAATTTAACAGATTGTAATGATGAATCTCTTAGAATCACAAATGCTAGAACAAATTATAATCACATAACACAATTATAATGTGATAGCCACTAAACATGGAGAGATGGGGGGGAGTGGGGTCACTATACAGCAGTCATAGTAAAGTGACCCAACTCCTGTCACACTAATTATTCTTTAATGGTTATAATGATGTGGATAAATATCAAATAATTTCACTTTCCCAGTAAAGGGATATAGGTATAATAAAACAGTAATAACTGCTATAGAACATATCTAGACAATAGAATGGTCTTGTTTTACACATGCGAGTGTTTTCTTTGTTTAATTTTTTTTTTTTTTTTGTGATTTTTTTTTTAAATTTATATATCAAGATGTATCCATAAATAATAATTAGTTCTTAAACTAAGGTGAATGTAACTTTATTGGTGATAAATCAGTGGGGGTCATTTTACTATATAGTGATTTGACCCCGCGGTCATTTCACAGAGGGGTCAAAATACTATACAACACCGGCTCACTGAGAATTATTAGAATACAATGATAAATAAAAAAGTAATGGCAAAAGTCTATTAACTTTCTGCTCCCCCCTTGTAGTAAGTCTATATCTGCCTGAAACACAGAAAAAAGTGTAGTTAGTTTATATCTGCCTGAAACACAGAAGAAAGCCTAGTTAGTCTATATCTGCCTGAAACACAGAAGAATATAAGAATCCATCATGAGGTTCCGTGTGGGATTGAAATATCTCACCTGAGGGGTTGAAACAACATGAAAGGACAAGGCTCTGCGGAGTTCCTTGCATGTAATTTTGACCCAGAGGGTGAGATTTTTCTATCCCACATCGATGAACTTTTTTCCAACTCAGTCAGATGATAGATCTTCGGTAATGGCCACATCACAAAAATATTCTTTTTTTCTAATGCATGTTTAACGCCAAAAATTTCACATATATATGAAGAAATATAAATTTTAAAGTACATACTGAAAGTATGTACCAGAATTTACACCTGTTAATCTCTCCACACATTTTTTAACTAATTCACTTCAAATATAATTTTTACTCTGACCTTTTTCTTGTAAGTAAACAAGACATCATAAATATATATGTTGACGTCATTATTCTGACGTAATTTTTATCTCTTAAAGCTTTCCTACAACAAAAGCAAGTTTTAAAATATTTTTGTAGTGATGTGGCAATGAAAATGTATATAATTATGATTTGTGGATAAGGAAATAGATTACAAAAAATGATTTAGTCCAAGATTTTCTTCAGGACATGTGAAAAAGTTGTCACGTGACATGGAAGATAGAGTTTTCCTCAATGGGGAAAACCTGTATCTTCTATGAGCAGAAATGAGAGAAAGCTGTTTTTTCATCAATGGGTAGTGGCAGGCCTTAACTCTTTTAATTATTATAAATGATAGTAACCTGTACTATTGTCTGATATATGAGCTGTTGCAGGTATGTTACCTGTACTATTGTCTGATATATGAGCTGTTACAGGAATGTAACCTGTACTGTTGTCTGATATATGAACTGTTACAGTAATGTAACCTGTACTGTTGTCTGATATATGAACTGTTACAGGTATGTAACCTGTTCTATTGTCTGATATATGAAATGTTACAGGTATGTAACCTGTACTATTGTCTGATATATGAACAGTTACAGGTATGTAACCTGTTCTATTGTCTGATATATATGAACTGCTACAGGTATGTAACCTGTTCTATTGTCTGATATATGAACTGTTATAGGTATGTAACCTGTACTATTGTCTGATATATGAACTGTTACAGGTATGTAACCTCTTCTATTGTCTGATATATGAACTGTTACAGGTATGAAACCTGTACTATTGTCTGATAAATGAACTGTTACAGGTATGTTACCTGTTCTATTGTCTGATATATGAACTGTTACAGGTATGTAACCTGTTCTATTGTCTGATATATGAACTGTTACAGGTATGAAACCTGTACTATTGTCTGATAAATGAACTGTTACAGGTATGTTACCTGTTCTATTGTCTGATATATGAACTGTTACAGGTATGTAACCTGTTCTATTGTCTGATATATGAACGGTTACAGGTATGTAACCTGTACTATTGTCTGATATATGAACGGTTACAGGTATGTAACCTGTTCTATTGTCTGATATATGAACTGTTACAGGTATGTAACCTGTTCTATTGTCTGATATATGAACAGTTACAGGTATGTAACCTGTACTATTGTCTGATATATGAACTGTTACAGGTATGTAACCTGTTCTATTGTCTGATATATGAACTGTTACAGGTATGTAACCTGTACCAATGTCTGATATATGAACTGTTACAGGTATGTAACCTGTTCAATTGTCTGATATATGAACTGTTACAGCTATGTAACCTGTACTATTGTCTGATATATGAACTGTTACAGGTATGTAACCTGTTCTATTGTCTGATATATGAACTGTTACAGGTATGTTACCTGTACTATTGTCTGATATATGAACTGTTACAGGCATGTAACCTGTACTATTGTCTGATATATGAACTGTTACAGGTATGTAACCTGTACTATTGTCTGATATATGAACTGTTACAGGCATGTAACCTGTTCTATTGTCTGATATATGAACTGTTACAGGTATGTAACCTGTACTATTGTCTGATATATGAACAGTTACAGGTATGTTACCTGTACTATTGTCTGATATATGAACTGTTACAGGTATGTAACCTGTTCTATTGTCTGATATATGAACTGTTACAGGTATGTAACCTCTTCTATTGTCTGATATATGAACTGTTACAGGCATGTAACCTGTACTATTGTCTGATATATGAACTGTTACAGGCATGTTACCTGTTCTATTGTCTGATATATGAACTGTTACAGGTATGTAACCTGTTCTATTGTCTGATATATGAACAGTTACAGGTATGTAACCTGTTCTATTGTCTGATATATGAACAGTTACAGGTATGTAACCTGTTCTATTGTCTGATATATGAACAGTTACAGGTATGTAACCTGTACTATTGTCTGATATATGAACTGTTACAGGTATGTAACCTGTTCTATTGTCTGATATATGAACTGTTACAGGTATGTAACCTGTTCTATTGTCTGATATATGAACTGTTACAGGCATGTTACCTGTACTATTGTCTGATATATGAACTGTTGTAGGCATGTAACCTGTACTTTTGTCTGATATATGAACTGTTGCAGGTATGTAACCTGTTTTATTGTCTGATATATGAACTGTTACAGGTATGTAACCTGTACTATTGTCTGATATATGAATTGTTACAGTAATGTAACCTGTACTGTTGTCTGATATATGAGCTGTTACAGGTATGTAACCTGTACTATTGTCTGATATATGAACTGTTACAGGTATGTAACCTGTACTATTGTCTGATATATGAACTGTTACAGGTATGTAACCTGTATTATTGTCTGATATATGAATTGTTACAGTAATGTAACCTGTACTGTTGTCTGATATATGAGCTGTTACAGGTATGTAACCTGTTCTATTATCTGATATATGAACTGTTACAGATAGTTGCCATGTTTACAATACTAGACAACATGGTGGATGGCCTGACAGAATGGATAGAAACATTCCAGGAGAGAAGAGGTTGTGTTAATTTCTGTGCAGGGTTTGCACTGATCTCTATTGGTGTAGGGGCAGCCATACTTCATACCACACAGGTGAGGTTATATGTATACATAATTCATACCACCCAGGTACGGTTACATGTATACATACTTGACACCATACAGGTACGGTTACATGTATACGTACTTCATACCACACAGGTAAGGTTACATGTATACGTACTTCATACCACCCAGGTATGGTTACATGTATACATACTTGACACCATACAGGTACGGTTACATGTATACGTACTTCATACCACACAGGTAAGGTTACATGTATACGTACTTCATACCACACAGGTAAGGTTACATGTATACATACTTCATACCACACAGGTAAGGTTACATGTATACATACTTCATACCACATAGGTAAGGTTACATGTATAAAAGAGCCATCGGAGATATTGTATTGAGATGTGACACAGTTGTGAATTTAGTGTAGCACAAAGACCTATGGGAGATATTGTATTGAGATGTAACACAGTTGTGTATTTTGTTTAGCACAAAGAGCCATGGGAGATATTGTATTGAGATGTAACACAGTTGTGAATTTTGTTTAGCACAAAGAGCCATGGTAGATATTGTATTGAAATGTAACACAGTTGTGAATTTTGTGTAGCACAGAGCCATGGGAGATATTGTATTGAGATGTGACACAGTTGTGAATTTAGTGTAGCACAAAGAGCCATGGGAGATATTGTATTGAGATTTGACACAGTTGTGTATTTTGTGTAGCACAGAGCCATGGGAGATATTGTATTGAGATGTAACATAGTTGTGTATTTTGTGTAGCACAGAGCCATGGGAGATATTGTATTGAAATGTGACACAGTTGTGTATTTTGTTTAGCACAAAGAGCCATGGGAGATATTGTATTGAGATGTAACATAGTTGTGGATTTAGTGTAACACAAAGAGCCATGGGAGATATTGTATTGAGATGTGACACAGTTGTGAATTTTGTTTAGCACAAAGAGCCATGGAAGATATTGTATTGAGATGTAACACAGTTGTGAATTTTGTGTAGCACAGAGCCATGGGAGATATTGTATTGAGATGTAACACAGTTGTGGATTTTGTTTAGCACAAAGAGCCATGGTAGATATTGTATTGAGATGTAACACAGTTGTGAATTTTGTGTAGCACAGAGCCATGGGATATATTGTATTGAGATGTAATACAGTTGTTAATTTAGTGTAGCACAATGAGCTATGGGAGATATTGTATTGAGATGTAATACAGTTGTGAATTTTGTGTAGCACAAAGAGCTATGGGAGATATTGTATTGAGATGTAATACAGATGTTAATTTAGTGTAGCACAAAGAGCTATGGGAGATATTGTATTTAGATGTAATACAGTTGTTAATTTAGTGTAGCACAAAGAGCCATGGGAGATATTGTATTGAGATGTAACACAGTTGTTTATTTAGTGTAGCACAAAGAGCTATGGGAGATATTGTATTGAGATGTAATACAGTTGTTAATTTAGTGTAGCACAAAGAGCTATGGGAGATATTGTATTGAGATGTAATACAGTTGTTTATTTAGTGTAGCACAAAGAGCCATGGGAGATATTGTATTGAGATGTTACACAGTTGTGAATTTAGTGTAGCACAAAGAGCTATGGGAGATATTGTATTGAGATGTTACACAGTTGTGAATTTAGTGTAGCACAAAGAGCTTTGGGAGATATTGTATTGAGATGTGACACAGTTGTAAATTTTGTTTAGCATAAAGAGCTATGGTAGATATTGTATTGAGATGTAATACAGTTGTTAATTTAGTGTAGCACAAAGAGCTATGGGAGATATTGTAATGAGATGTAATACAGTTGTTTATTTAGTGTAGCACAAAGAGCTACGGGAGATATTGTATTGAGATGTAATACAGTTGTTTATTTAGTGTAGCACAAAGAGCCATGGGAGATATTGTATTGAGATGTAATACAGTTGTTTATTTAGTGTAGCACAAAGAGCTATGGGAGATATTGTATTGAGATGTAATACAGTTGTTTATTTAGTGTAGCACAAAGAGCTATGGGAGATATTGTATTGAGATGTAATACAGTTGTTAATTTAGTGTAGCACAAAGAGCTATGGAAGATATTGTATTGAGATGTAATACAGTTGTTTATTTAGTGTAGCACAAAGAGCCATGGGAGATATTGTATTGAGATGTTACACAGTTGTGAATTTAGTGTAGCACAAAGAGCTATGGGAGATATTGTATTGAGATGTTACACAGTTGTGAATTTAGTGTAGCACAAAGAGCTATGGGAGATATTGTATTGAGATGTAATACAGTTGTTAATTTAGTGTAGCACAAAGAGCTATGGGAGATATTGTATTGAGATGTAATACAGTTGTTAATTTAGTGTAGCACAAAGAGCTATGGGAGATAGTATTGAGATGTAATACAGTTGTTAATTTAGTGTAGCACAAAGAGCCATGGGAGATATTGTATTGAGATGTAATACAGTTGTTAATTTAGTGTAGCACAAAGAGCTATGTGAGATATTGTATTGAGATGTAATACAGTTGTTTATTTAGTGTAGCACAAAGAGCTATGGGAGATATTGTATTGAGATGTAATACAGTTGTTAATTTAGTGTAGCACAAAGAGCTATGGGAGATATTGTATTGAGATGTAATACAGTTGTTAATTTAGTGTAGCACAAAGAGCTATGGGATATATTGTATTGAGATGTAATACAGTTGTGGATTTTGTTTAGCACAAAGAGCCATGGTAGATATTGTATTGAGATGTAACACAGTTGTGAATTTTGTGTAGCACAGAGCCATGGGAGATATTGTATTGAGATGTAACATAGTTGTGGATTTAGTGTAACACAAAGAGCCATGGGAGATATTGTATTGAGATGTGACACAGTTGTGAATTTTGTTTAGCACAAAGAGCCATGGAAGATATTGTATTGAGATGAAACACAGTTGTGAATTTTGTGTAGCACAGAGCCATGGGAGATATTGTATTGAGATGTAACACAGTTGTGGATTTTGTTTAGCACAAAGAGCCATGGTAGATATTGTATTGAGATGTAACACAGTTGTGAATTTTGTGTAGCACAGAGCCATGGGATATATTGTATTGAGATGTAATACAGTTGTTAATTTAGTGTAGCACAATGAGCTATGGGAGATATTGTATTGAGATGTAATACAGTTGTTAATTTTGTGTAGCACAAAGAGCTATGGGAGATATTGTATTGAGATGTAATACAGATGTTAATTTAGTGTAGCACAAAGAGCTATGGGAGATATTGTATTTAGATGTAATACAGTTGTTAATTTAGTGTAGCACAAAGAGCCATGGGAGATATTGTATTGAGATGTAACACAGTTGTTTATTTAGTGTAGCACAAAGAGCTATGGGAGATATTGTATTGAGATGTAATACAGTTGTTAATTTAGTGTAGCACAAAGAGCTATGGGAGATATTGTATTGAGATGTAATACAGTTGTTTATTTAGTGTAGCACAAAGAGCCATGGGAGATATTGTATTGAGATGTTACACAGTTGTGAATTTAGTGTAGCACAAAGAGCTATGGGAGATATTGTATTGAGATGTTACACAGTTGTGAATTTAGTGTAGCACAAAGAGCTTTGGGAGATATTGTATTGAGATGTGACACAGTTGTAAATTTTGTTTAGCATAAAGAGCTATGGTAGATATTGTATTGAGATGTAATACAGTTGTTAATTTAGTGTAGCACAAAGAGCTATGGGAGATATTGTATTGAGATGTAATACAGTTGTTTATTTAGTGTAGCACAAAGAGCTATGGGAGATATTGTATTGAGATGTAATACAGTTGTTTATTTAGTGTAGCACAAAGAGCCATGGGAGATATTGTATTGAGATGTAATACAGTTGTTTATTTAGTGTAGCACAAAGACCTATGGGAGATATTGTATTGAGATGTAATACAGTTGTTTATTTAGTGTAGCACAAAGAGCTATGGGAGATATTGTATTGAGATGTAATACAGTTGTTAATTTAGTGTAGCACAAAGAGCTATGGAAGATATTGTATTGAGATGTAATACAGTTGTTTATTTAGTGTAGCACAAAGAGCCATGGGAGATATTGTATTGAGATGTTACACAGTTGTGAATTTAGTGTAGCACAAAGAGCTATGGGAGATATTGTATTGAGATGTTACACAGTTGTGAATTTAGTGTAGCACAAAGAGGTATGGGAGATATTGAGATGGTGGAGAGGGATAATGGCTTGTGTCATTTGGTTGTGTTGGACTATAATGCTCCTTGTTGTTGGACCATAATGCTCCTTGTTGTTGGATCATAATGCTCCTTATTCTCACCTGTCAATGTTTGTGATTGTTACATCTTACATAACAAGTGTTATTCTATGACATTTCAGGCTGGCCTTTACTACATAATTCTCATGGACCAGTGTGTCTCCAAATTATACTTTCTCACAGTGGCATTGCATGGCCTGTCTCTTATTATTATCTATGGTAAGTGCTCTCTTGAAGTCTTCAAACCTCGTGGTGGTTATTGTACTGATCTCTTACCCATCTTTACCAAACTTACATACCCTGTAGTATTTATAAAAATGACAAAATATCACCAAAAATGACTGTAAATGTAAAATTTCTTTATTTCTTTAAATTAAAAGAAATAAAAATTTACCACCCAAAAATAACAATCTACCCATATTATTTGATACTACAAACACAAAAACCTGTTGGTTGGTAGAGAAGGAGATGTGTTTGCATAATTGAGAAAACAACATTTTTTTTAAATAAATGAAGACATGTCCTCCCAGTTACTGGTATCATCCCAATTATTGGTGTCATCCCATTTAATGATATCATCCCAAGTATTGGTATCATCCCATTTAATGATATCATCCCAAGTATTGGTATCCTCCCAGTAATTGGTACCATCCAAATTATTGGTATCATCCCAAGTATTGGTATCCTCACAGTTATTGGTATCATCCCTGTTATTGGTATCATCCCAGTTAATGGTATCATCCTTATTAATGGTATCATCCCGGTTATTGGTATCATCCCAGTTATTGGTATCATCCCTGTTATTGGTATCATCCCAGTTATTGGTATCCTCACAGTTATTGGTATCATCCCGGTTATTGGTATCATCCCAGTTATTGGTATCATCCTTATTAATGGTATCATCCCGGTTATTGGTATCCTCACAGTTATTGGTATCATCCCGGTTATTGGTATCATCCCAGTTATTGGTATCATCCCAGTTATTGGTATCATCCCTATTAATGGTATCATCCCTATTATTGGTATCATCCAAGTTATTGGTATCATCCCAGTTATTGGTATCATCCAAGTTATTGATATCATCCCAGTTATTGGTATCATCGAAATTATTGGTATCATCCCTGTTATTGGTGTCATCCAAATTATTGGTATCATCCCTGTTATTGGTATCATCCCTGTTATTGGTATCATCCAAATTATTGGTATCATCCCAGTTATTGGTATCATCCCTGTTATTCGCATCATCGCAGTTATTGGTATCATCCCTGTTATTGGTATCATCCAAATTATTGGTATCATCCAAATTATTGGTATCATCCCTGTTATTGGTATCATCCCTGTTATTGGTATCATCCAAATTATTGGTATCATCCCAGTTATTGGCATCTTCCCTGTTATTGGTATCATCCCTATTAATGGTATCATCCCTATTATTGGTATCATTCCAGTTATTGGTATCATCCCAGTTATTGGTATCATCCAAGTTATTGATATCATCCCAGTTATTGGTATCATCGAAATTTTTGGTATCATCCCAGTTATTGGTGTCATCCAAATTATTGGTATCATCCCTGTTATTGGTATCATGCCTGTTATTGGTATCATCCAAATTATTGGTATCATCCCAGTTATTGGTATCTTCCCTGTTATTGGCATCATCCCAGTTATTGGAATCATCCTAATTATTGGTATCATCCGTTATTGGTATCATCCCAGTTATTGGTATCAGCCCAGTTATTGATATCATCCTAATTATTGGTATCATCCCTGTTATTGGTATCATCCCTGTTATTGGTATCATCCTTATTAATGGTATCAATTGGTATCATCCCAGTTATTGGTATCATCCTTATTAATGGTATCATCCCGGTTATTGGTATCATCCCAGTTATTGGTATCATCCCTATTAATGGTATCATCCCTATTATTGGTATCATCCCAGTTATTGGTATCATCCCAGTTATTGGTATCATCCAAATTATTGGTATCATCCGTTATTGGTATCATCCCAGTTATTGGTATCATCCCAGTTATTGATATCATCCTAATTATTGGTATCATCCAAATTATTGGTATCATCCCTGTTATTGGTATCATCCCAGTTATTGGTATCATCCTTATTAATGGTATCAATTGGTATCATCCCAGTTATTGGTATCATCCTTATTATTGGTATCATCCCAGTTATTGATATCATCCTAATTATTGGTATCATCCAAATTATTGGTATCATCCCTGTTATTGGTATCATCCCAGTTATTGGTATCATCCTTATTAATGGTATCAATTGGTATCATCCCAGTTATTGGTATCATCCTTATTAATGGTATCATCCCAGTTATTGGTATCATCCCATTTATTGGTATCATCCCTATTAATGGTATCATCCCTATTATTGGTATCATCCCAGTTATTGGTATCATCCCAGTTATTGGTATCATCCAAGTTATTGATATCATCCCAGTTATTGGTATCATCGAAATTATTGGTATCATCCCTGTTATTGGTGTCAGCCCTGTTATTGGTATCATCCCTGTTATTGGTGTCAGCCCTGTTATTGGTATCATCCCTGTTATACGCATCATCCCAGTTATTGGTATCATCCCTGTTATTCGCATCATCCCAGTTATTGGTATCATCCCTGTTATTGGTATCATCCAAATTATTGGTATCATCCCTGTTATTGGTATCATCCAAATTATTGGTATCATCCCTGTTATTGGTATCATCCCTGTTATTGGTATCATCCAAATTATTGGTATCATCCCTGTTATTGGTATCATCCCTGTTATTGGTATCATCCAAATTATTGGTATCATCCCAGTTATTGGTATCTTCCCTGTTATTGGTATCATCCCAGTTATTGGTATCATCCCAGTTATTGATATCATCCTAGTTATTGGTATAATCCCTGTTATTGGTATCATCCCTGTTATTGGTATCATCGCAGTTATTGATATCATCCTAATTATTGGTATCATCCAAATTATTGGTATCATCCGTTATTGGTATCATCCCAGTTATTGGTATCATCCTTATTATTGGTATCATCCCGGTTATTGGTATCATCCCAGTTATTGGTATCATCCCTATTAATGGTATCATCCCTATTATTGGTATCATCCCTGTTATTGGTATCATCCCAGTTATTGATATCATCCTAATTATTGGTATCATCCAAATTATTGGTATCATCCGTTATTGGTATCATCCCAGTTATTGGTATCATCCTTATTATTGGTATCATCCCGGTTATTGGTATCATCCCAGTTATTGGTATCATCCCTATTAATGGTATCATCCCTATTATTGGTATCATCCCAGTTATTGGTATCATCCCAGTTATTGGTATAATCCAAGTTATTGATATCATCCCAGTTATTGGTATCATCGAAATTATTGGTATCATCCCAGTTATTGGTGTCATCCAAATTATTGGTATCATCCCTGTTATTGGTATCTCCCTGTTATTGGTATCATCCAAATTATTGGTATCATACCAGTTATTGGTATAATCCCTGTTATTGGTATCATCCCTGTTATTGGTATTATCCAAACTATTGGTATCATCCCAGTTATTGGTATCATCCAAATTTTTGGCATCATCCCAGTTATTCATATCATCCCTATTATTGGTATCATCCAAATTATTGGTATCATCCCAGTTTTTTTAGTCATCCCAGTTATTGGTATCATCCAAATTTTTGGCATCATCCCAGTTATTGATATCATCCCTATTATTGGTATCATTCAAATTATTGGTATCATCCCAGTTTTTTTAGTCATCCCAGTTATTGGTATCATCCAAGTTATTGATATCATCCCTATTATTAATATCATCCAAATTATAGGTTTCATCCCAGTTATTGATATTGTCCCTATTATTGGTATCATCCCAATTATTGGCATCATCACAGTTATTGATATCATCCTTATTATTGGTATCATCCAAATTTTTGGCATCATCCCTGTTATTGATATCATCTCTATTATTGGTATCATCCAAATTATTGTATCATCCCAATTATTGGTATCATCCAAATTATTGGTATCATCCCAGTTATTGGTATCATCCCAGTTATTGGTATAATCCAAATTTTTGGCATCATCTCAGTTATTCGCATCATCTCAGTTATTGGTATCATCCCTATTTTTGGTATCATCCAAATTTTTGGAACTTGAAAATTATCACAAAAATGTTTAATTTCTAAATCATATTTAAGGCTATTTACTCATGCTATATGTTAAAAGTTGGTGCTTCCCATAAAATTGGTTTCATAATGTACACAACACATTTCTCTATACGTCCATGCCATTGACTTTATTAAAAGTCACACTATACATGATAACACTGTTATGAACTGTGAAAACTAGCTTGTTTTGCTCCGTCGTAGTCACAATGTTTTGTTAGTCTACACTCCACAGTAAATAGTAATTTCAACCAGTTGTATTTCTACCTTTAAAGCAAATCAACAAAACATAGCGACACTGATGGAGCAAATATGTAAAAGAATTTTTTTTACTTATCCCTGTGTTTACTAATACTATGTATTTTAATATGTTTCAGCGAAACAGAATTTTGGTATTGCAGAGCGTATAATAATGTGTATGTGGTGTGCCGTTGCCACGGTAACATCATCAGTAAGTTTTATTCTTCTCATCTCTCTAGACTAAATATGTTGTATTTCTACATTGGGGGAGGTATAAATCAGTGTGAAATATGGGGGATAGGCATAAACCAGTGTAATAAAACTGTGTAAAATATGGGGGATAGACATAAACAAGTGTAATAAAACTGTGTAAAATATGGGGGATAGACATAAACCAGTGTAATAAAACTGTGTAAAATATGGGGGATAGACATAAACCAGTGTAATATATAGAGGGATACTGGTAGGCACAAACCAGTGTAAAATATAGGTGATGGGCATAAACCAGCTTAATAAATCAGTGTATGCTATTGAAGAAAGGCATAAACCAGTGTATACTATTGTAGAAAGGCATGAACCAGTGTATACTATTAAAGAAAGGCATAAACCATTGTATACTTTGAAGAAAGGCATTAATCAGTGTATACTATTGTAGAAAGGCATAAACCATTGTATACTATTGTAGAAAGGCATAAACCAATGTATACTATGTAGAAAGGCATAAACCAGTGTATTCTATTGTAGAAAGGCATAAATCAGTGTATACTATTGTAGAAAGGCATAAATCAGTGTATACTATTGTAGAAAGGCATAAATCAGTGTATACTATTGTAGAAAGGCATAAACCAGTGTATACTATTGTAGAAAGGCATTAATCAGTGTATACTATTGTTGAAAGGCATAAACCAATGTATACTGTTGTAGAAAGGCATAAACCAGTGTATAATATTGTAGAAAAGCATAAACCAGTGTATACTATTGAAGAAAGGCATAAATCAGTGTATAATATTGTAGAAAGGCATTAACCAGTGTATACTATTGTAGAAAAACATAAATCAGTGTATAATGTTGTAGAAAGGCATAAACCAGTGTATAATATGGGAGATCAGCATAGAACAGTGTATGATATTGTAGAAAGGCATAAACCAGTGTATAATATTGCAGAAAGGCATAAACCAGTGTATAATATTGTAGATAAGCATAAACCAGTGTATAATATTGTAAAAAAGGCATAAACCAGTGTATAATATTGAAGAAAGGCATAGAAAAGTGTATACTATTGTAGATAAGCATAGACCAGTGTATAATATTGTAGATAAGCATAGACAAGTGTATAATATTGTACAAAGGCATAAACCAGTGCATAATATTGTAGATAAGCATAGACCAGTGTATTATATTGTAGAAAGGCATAGACCAGTGTATAATATTGTAGAAAGGCATAGACCAGTGTATAATATTGTAGAAAGGCATAGACCAGTGTATAATATTGTAGATAAGCATAGAAAAGTGTATAATATTGTAGATAAGCATAGACCAGTGTATAATATTGTAGATAGGCATAAACCAGTGTATTATATTGTAGAAAGGCATAAACCAGTGTATAATATTGTAGATAAGCATAGAAAAGTGTATAATATTGTAGATAAGCATAGACCAGTGTATAATATTGTAGATAAGCATAGACAAGTGTATAATATTGTACAAAGGCATAATCCAGTGTATAATATTGTAGATAGACATAAACCAGTGTATAATATTGTAGATAAGCATAGACAAGTGTATAATATTGTAGATAAGCATAGACAAGTGTATAATATTGTACAAAGGCATAGACCAGTGTATAATATTGTAGATAGGCATAAACCAGTGTATAATATTGTACAAAGGCATAGACCAGTGTATAATATTGTAGATAGGCATAAACCAGTGTATAATATTGTAGATAAGCATAAACCAGTGTATAATATTGTAGATAAGCATAAACCAGTGTATAATATTGTAAAAAAGGCATAAACCAGTGTATAATATTGAAGAAAGGCATAAACCAGTTCATAATATTGTAGAAAGGCAAAGACCAGTGTATAATATTGTAGAAAGGCATAAACCAAAATATAATATTGCAGAAAGGCAAAGACCGGTGTATAGTATTGTAGATAAGCATAGACCGGTGTATAATATTGTAGAAAGGCATTAAACCAGTGTATAATATTGTAAAAAGGCATAAACCAGTGTATACTATTGTAGAAAGGCATGAACCAGTGTATACTATTAAAGAAAGGCATAAACCATTGTTTACTTTGAAGAAAGGCATTAATCAGTGTATACTATTGTAGAAAGGCATAAACCATTGTATACTATTGTAGGAAGGCATAAACCAATGTATACTATGTAGAAAGGCATAAACCAGTGTATTCTATTGTAGAAAGGCATAAATCAGTGTATATTATTGAAGAAAGGCATAAATCAGTGTATACTATTGTAGAAAGGCATAAATCAGTGTATACTATTGTAGAAAGGCATAAACCAGTGTATACTATTGTAGAAAGGCATAAATCAGTGTATACTATTGTAGAAAGGCATAAACCAGTGTATACTATTGTAGAAAGGCATTAATCAGTGTATACTATTGTAGAAAGGCATAAACCAATGTATACTGTTGTAGAAAGGCATAAACCAGTGTATAATATTGTAGAAAAGCATAAACCAGTATATACTATTGAAGAAAGGCATAAATCAGTGTATAATATTGTAGAAAGGCATTAACCAGTGTATACTATTGTAGAAAAACATAAATCAGTGTATAATGTTGTAGAAAGGCATAAACCAGTGTATAATATGGGAGATAAGCATAGAACAGTGTATGATATTGTAGAAAGGCATAAACCAGTGTATAATATTGCAGAAAGGCATAAACCAGTGTATAATATTGTAGATAAGCATAAACCAGTGTATAATATTGTAAAAAAGGCATAAACCAGTGTATACTATTGTAGATAAGCATAGACAAGTGTATAATATTGTACAAAGGCATAACCAGTGCAAAATATTGTAGATAAGCATAGACCAGTGTATTATATTGTAGAAAGGCATAGACCAGTGTATAATATTGTAGAAAGGTATAGACCAGTGTATAATATTGTAGAAAGGCATAGACCAGTGTATAATATTGTAGATAAGCATAGAAAAGTGTATAATATTGTAGATAAGCATAGACCAGTGTATAATATTGTAGATAGGCATAAACCAGTGTATTATATTGTAGAAAGGCATAAACCAGTGTATAATATTGTAGATAAGCATAGAAAAGTGTATAATATTGTAGATAAGCATAGACCAGTGTATAATATTGTAGATAAGCATAGACAAGTGTATAATATTGTACAAAGGCATAAACCAGTGTATAATATTGTAGATAAGCATAGACAAGTGTATAATATTGTAGATAAGCATAGACAAGTGTATAATATTGTACAAAGGCATAGACCAGTGTATAATATTGTAGATAGGCATAAACCAGTGTATAATATTGTACAAAGGCATAGACCAGTGTATAATATTGTAGATAGGCATAAACCAGTGTATAATATTGTAGATAAGCATAAACCAGTGTATAATATTGTAAAAAAGGCATAAACCAGTGTATAATAATGAAGAAAGTCATAAACCAGTGTATAATATTGTAGAAAGGCAAAGACCAGTGTATAATATTGTTGAAAGGCATAAACCAAAATATAATATTGCAGAAAGGCAAAGACCGGTGTATAGTATTGTAGATAAGCATAGACAGGTGTATAATATTGTAGAAAGGCATTAAACCAGTGTATAATATTGTAAAAAGGCATAAACCAGTGTATAATATTGTAGATAAGCATAGACAAGTGTATAATATTGTAGATAATCATAGACAAGTGCATAATATTGTAGATAAGCATAGACCAGTGTATTATATTGTAGAAAGGCATAGACCAGTGTATAATATTGTAGAAAGGCATAGACCAGTGTATTATATTGTAGAAAGGCATAAACCAGTGTATAATATTGTAGATAAGCATAGAAAAGTGTATAATATTGTAGATAAGCATAGACCAGTGTATAATATTGTAGATAAGCATAGACCAGTGTATAATATTGTAGATAAGCATAGACAAGTGTATAATATTGTACAAAGGCATAAACCAGTGTATAATATTGTAGATAGACATAAACCAGTGTATAATATTGTAGATAAGCATAGACAAGTGTATAATATTGTAGATAAGCATAGACAAGTGTATAATATTGTACAAAGGCATAGACCAGTGTATAATATTGTAGATAGGCATAAACCAGTGTATAATATTGTACAAAGGCATAGACCAGTGTATAATATTGTAGATAGGCATAAACCAGTGTATAATATTGTAGAAAGGCATAAACCAGTGTATAATATTGTAGATAAGCATAGACCAGTGTATAATATTGTAGATAGGCATAAACCAGTGTATAATATTGTAGATAAGCATAGACCAGTGTATAATATTGTAGAAAGGCATAAACCAGTGTATCATATTGTAGATAAGCATAGACCAGTGTATACTTTTGTAGATAAGCATAGACAAGTGTATAATATTGTACAAAGGCATAAACCAGTGTATCATATTGTAGATAAGCATAGACCAGTGTATAATATTGTACAAAGGCATAGACCAGTGTATAATATTGTAGATAGGCATAAACCAGTGTATAATATTGTAGAAAGGCATAAACCAGTGTATAATATTGTAGATAAGCATAGACCAGTGTATACTTTTGTAGATAAGCATAGACCAGTGTATAATATTGTAGAAAGTCATAAACCAGTGTATAATATTGTAGATAAACATAGACCAGTGTATAATATTGTAGATAAGCATAGACCAGTGTATGATATTGTAGAAAGGCATAAACCAGTGTATAATATGGGAGATAGTGTCAAATATTGTAGATAGGCATGAGGGATAGGCATGAACCAGTGTAAAATATTGTAGCTAGGCATAGACCAGTTTAAAATAATGTAGCTAGGCATAAACCAGTGTATGATGGGTATTGAATACAAATGTAATGGTGATTTTTTTCCTCTGTAGGCAATATTCCTGTATTGTTTTGTGAGGGACCTAAATAACGTGCCAGGATATCGTGGTGTGAAGATTAAGGGCACATGGGACCTGGTGTGTTGGGTGTTCGCCAGTGCTCCATTTCTTGCCATTCCATCAGCCATGATACACAGCTGTCAGCAAGAGGAGGGATCCATGGTCAAGGTCAGACATTTTCAAGAGATGAATTTTACATGTTCACATAATTAGGATAATGTGATGTCATGGGTAGAGTATAGAAGTGAAAGAAAATGAAATAGTCATGGGTATGCAGAATACAGGTTCAATTCAGTGTGGTATTTATGGATGCAGACTGAAGGTTCAATTCAGTGTTGTATTTATGGATCCAGACTGCAGGTTCAATTCGGTATGCTACTTATGGATCCAGACTGCAGGTTCAATGATGTATGGTATTTATGGATCCAAACTTAAGGTATAATTTAATGTAACATTTATGGATCCAGACTGCAGGTTCAATTCAGAATGATATTTATGGATCCAGACTGGAGGTTCAATTCAGAATGATATTTATGGATCCAGACTGCAGGTTCAATTCAGTATGATATTTATGGATCCAGACTGCAGGTTCAATTCAGTATGATATTTATGGATCCAGACTGCAGTTTCAATTAAGAATGATATTTATGGATCCAGACTGCAGGTTCAATTCAGTATGATGTTTATGGATCCAGACTGCAGTTTCAATTAAGAATGATATTTATGGATCCAGACTGAAGGTTCAGTTCAGAATGATATTTATGGATCCAGACTGAAGGTTTAAATCAGTATGATATTTATGGATCCAGACTGAAGGTTTAAATCAGTATGATATTTATGGATCCAGACTGAAGGTTTAATTCAGTATGATATTTATGGATCCAGACTGAAGGTTTAAATCAGTATGATATTTATGGATCCAGACTGAAGGTTTAATTCAGTATGATATTTATGGATCCAGACTGAAGGTTTAATTCAGTATGATATTTATGGATCCAGACTGAAGGTTTAATTCAGTATGATATTTATGGATCCAGACTAAAGGTTTAAATCAGTATGATATTTATGGATCCAGACTGAAGGTTTAATTCAGTATGATATTTATGGATCCAGACTAAAGGTTTAAATCAGTATGATATTTATGGATCCAGACTGAAGGTTTAATTCAGTATGATATTTATGGATCCAGACTGAAGGTTTAATTCAGTATGATATTTATGGATCCAGACTGAAGGTTTAAATCAGTATGATATTTATGGATCCAGACTGAAGGTTTAATTCAGTATGATATTTATGGATCCAGACTGAAGGTTTAATTCAGTATGATATTTATGGATCCAGACTGAAGGTTAAATTTAGTATGATATTTATGGATCCAGACTACAGGTTTGATATTTATGGATCCAGACTTCAGGTTTAATTCAGAATGATATTTATGGATCCAGACTAAAGGTTTAGTTCAGCATGATATTTATGGATGCAGACTGAAGGTTTAATTCAGTATGATATTTATGGATCCAGACTGTAGGTTCCATTCAGTATGATATTTATGGATCCAGACTGCAGGTTTGATATTTATGGATCCAGACTGCAGGTTTAATTCAGAATGATATTTATAGATCCACACTGCAGGTTGAATTCAGTATGATATTTATGGATCCAGACTGCAGGTTGAATTATGGATCCAGACTGCAGGTTCAATTCAGTATGACGTTTATGGATCCAGACTAAAGGTTCAGTTCAGAACGATATTTATGGATCCAGACTGCAGGTTCAATTCAGAATAATATTTATGGATTCAGATTGCAGGTTCAATTCAGTATGATGTTTATGGATCCAGACTGCAAGTTCAATACCGTATGATATGTACAGATGCAGACTCGAACATGTTTTTCTATAAAATAGCATACACATATTATGTAAAGTTTAACTTGTAAACATGTACTGTTATGTAAAGTTGAACTTGTAAACATGTACTGTTATGTAAAGTTTAACTTGTAAACATCTACTGTTATGTAAAGTTTTCACTTGTAAACATGTACTGATAAGTAAAGTTTAACTTGTTAACATGTACTGATATGTAAATTTTAACTTGTAAACATGTACTGATATGTAAATTTTAACTTGTAAACATGTACTATTATGCTGTTACAGAAACTCCAATACGTGTTTTGTGGAACAAAACAGGATGATTATGACCCACCGCAGGAATACGGTTACCATAGACCAGAACCGAGCGCACCTCCATATGGCACGACGGAGATGCACACATATGCCTACATGGATGATGGCTACCCAGTAGATGAAGTGCCTTATTACAAAACCAGTGATCACTGATCAATCCCCGGGGCTCAAACAGCAAGTTAGGGTTATAGATGAACAGTTGATTTAACAAAACTGACCAGACAGAATACATGTAAAAATGTGATAAAGATAATTGCTTAATTAACTTTGCCATGAAAGAGTGGACAAACAATTTGCTGACTGAATAAATTAGAATTCAGAAGATTGGACACTGAGATCATGTGTAGTGATGTGAAGTTACAATGCATTTTAAAAGAGGAGAAATTTATTTTAGTGTAATACGTTAATGTTGAAATAAGTTCACAAACTGGTAGGATTGTGAATCACAAATGTTTTACTGATGGCGATTATCACTTTATGAGACGTGTAATTAAAGACTTATTTCTAGTGTTTGTTCAATAAAATCAGTGTTATAAATAATTAACCAGTCAGAAGTAGAAGAATCACATGACCACTATTGGATAGTTAATCAGATTGCAGCAGCACTCGATGGAACAATTACAATTGGCCAGATAGAACTGATGTCTCATTAACTGTTGACCAATTGAAAAGGAATATATTACATGACCTCTGATGGCCAATGAAATTGAAGCAGCATGAAATGAAATATTACTATTGACCAATCAGAACTGATGTCTTTTGACCAAATAGGTTGTATTTATATGATTGTGGTATATATTCACTGATGCTGTTTGTGATCTTTGTAGTGAAAAAGTAGTTACATTATAAAAATTATGTTGATTTACATTTGAAAGCAATTGCTTATTCATGAGTGATATGAAAAATCTTGTATAGTACAGCGAATATGACATTCAAGAAAGAAGCACTGTTGCACAGGCTCATAAACTAGTGTAGGATGAAGTGTTGGATTGAAGAAGTTCAATGGTAGCAGGATCTTACAGATATATCATTGTACATGTACATGGGTGTGAGTTGGTTACATGTAATCTGTCATTTCATGTTAATCAATATTACTTATTCAGATAAATTGTTTAACTTGCAAACTTATATGGAGGCTTGTGATTGGTAAAAAGTCACATTAAAGATTGCTAATCTGATTGGACAGAAAAAAAAATCCAATATGTTAAATTCTTGTTCAACTTTAAGGTTTTTCAAATCAAAGTTTTACATTTTCCTATCTGGGAATAGCAATCTAATGATTTTGGTTTTCCTTGTTAAGACCATTTGTAATATTCCATAATACACAATATTTCCTTTGTTTGGATTTCCTTGGTAAGCCCATTTGTAATATTCCATAATACACAATGTTACCTTTGTTTGGTTTTAAGGGTAAGCCCATTTGTAATATTCAATAATACACAATGTTACCTTTGTTTAGATTTCCTTGGTAAGCCCATTTGTAATATTCCAATATACACAATATTTCCTTTGTTTGGTTTACCTTGGTAAGCCCATGTGTAATATTCCATAATACACAATGTTACCTTTGTTTGGTTTTCCTTGTTAAGACCATTTGTAATACTCTATAATACACAATGTTACCTTTGTTTGGTTTTCCTTGGTAAGCCCATTTGTAATATTCCATAATACACAATATTTCCTTTGTTTGGTTTTCCTAAGTAAGGCCATTTGTAATATTACATAATGCATAATATTACCTTTGATTAGTTTCCTTGGTAAATCTATTTGTTATATTCCATAATACACAACGTTACCTTTGTTTGGGTTTCCTTGGTAAAACCGTTTGTAATCAATGTTTCCATTGTTTGGTTTTCACACTCCATGCCAGAGTTTACAACAGATTGGTTCAATTCCATTCCATACACAGGCAGTGTGATGAGCTCCATGCCAGAGTTTATAACAGATTGCTTCTATTCTGTTCCATACACAGGCAGTGTGATGAGCTCCATGCCAGAGTTTATAACAGATTGGTTCTATTCCATTCCATACACAGGCAGTGTGATGAGCTCCTCGCCTTGTTTTGATAAACGAATGTCAGCATGCAAATAATTTGAGAGAGGCCTATAAATAAACTTGGTGGCGTGTGTAATCTGTAATGGATTATACCCCATGTTACGAGAGTGACACAGTAAAGGTCAATAATGTCACACCTGACAAGAATGCTCTGTATTCTCATCACTATATAGGCTTTACAATTAAAACAAGTCTGGCATGAGAGAGATGTGTGTAAGGTCACCTGCTGTAATCAGAGAGAAGTGTGATTACAATGTATGCAGAGGACTTCATAAACTATACTTGGAGATGATTTCTTTATTCAGACTGATTGTGTTTAAATTTTGATATTCTATTGTACATACCACATGGACCTAGTTGTTCAAAGCTTGGTTCATTTATCCCTGATGAAAGTTTAAGATCCCTGTCTTTAATAGTACAGTCGATAATTATTTTGTCATAGATTTGTCATAAATGACATTTAATCAGCCAGTGTAAAGAGTTACAAATATTCACTCAACCAACAAACATTAGGCTAATCTGCGAGTACAGACTTCAGGCTAACCTGTGAGTACAAACATTAGGCTAATCTGCGAGTACAGACTTCAGGCTAACCTGTGAGTACAAACATTAGGCTAATCTGCGAGTACAGACTTCAGGCTAACCTGTGAGTACAAACATTAGGCTAATCTGCGAGTACAGACTTCAGGCTAACCTGCGAGTACAAACATTAGGCTAATCTGTGAGTACAGACTTCAGGCTAACCTGCGAGTACAAACATTAGGCTAATTTGCGAGTACAGACTTCAGGCTAACCTGCGAGTACAAACATTAGGCTAATCTGCGAGTACAGACTTCAGGCTAACCTGTGAGTACAAACAGGCTAATCTGCGACTACAGACTTCAGGCTAACCTGCGAGTACAAACATTAGGTTAATCTGCGAGTACAGACTTCAGGCTAACCTGCGAGTACAAACATTAGGCTAACCTGCGAGTACAGACTTCAGGCTAACCTGCGAGTACAGACTTCAGGCTTACCTGCAAGTATAGACTTCAGGCTAGCCTGTGAGTACAGACTTCAGGCTAACCAATCTTTGAACAGCTCAATCCTGTTTATATTTGTTTTATCAGTCTTATTTTGAAGGATTTTTCATGTGACATTTGATATATATCTAGAAGAATTTTGACACGTTTATTTCGTTATTTTTTTGTGGGCTGGGACCTGGGTGACGGGTTACACCACTCAGATGTGTTATTGAGTGCAGTATTTTATATGATGTATAGTTTTGATAAAGTCATTATAGTAATGGTAAAAACAGAAGTGCAACCATACAAATCATCTTAGTTCTTTTTTAATAGAAAAAATGTGGGGGGTTTTTGTGTTTTTTTCAGTTACATGTATTTATTTTCATTCTATAGAGAAATTCACAGCCTAATTCAACAAAACTGACAATTTACCATGTACCTATCTTTCCACTACTAAACTCCTCTTGGGAAACAGCAAACTAATCCTGTGTGTCTTGCCTTTTCGAAGAAAAAATAGATGTAAGGGTTACTGTTCCATCTGCATCAATAATTCAGTGTTTAATATTTTCATTGAGCTCTGTTTCTCAGAAACTCTCTGACCTAACTTCTTCAAAGTCTCACTTTGGGATAAAGCTATATAAGTAAGACATTTAATTCTATGCTTCTCTTGTTTATGGATTGCCTTACATTTTTATCAGACACATGATAGACCAGATAAACACCTTGACAATATTTGTATATATGCCTTATTGACTTGGCTACTCTATGAATAGGGGAGATTTTGTACTTGCTCCAGCGTCCGCATACTCATCTGACCAGTGTTAAAATTTTTAAAATTGTTAATAAATGTGCATGGTTTGCAGTTATATGCATGGAACCTGGCATTAATGTGCATGCTGAGGTAGTATGTAATATATCAGGCTTCTAAATTCAAAGTTAAGGTCATATTGCATGGTGAAAAGGTCACATTTGCCTTAAACTTTGTGTTTAAAGTGTTTGTTCCAGCTGTCCATAAATGTGCGTCATTTGCAGTTTTAAATACTGTTCTGTGTCGAGGTTAAACTAGTCTGAGTTAATGCAGTTATCTGACAGCTCTTGTTTGACTTTACACTATTGTAGTATTACAACACAGTAGTATTACAACACAGTAGTATAAATACACAGTAGTTTTACAACAAAGTAATATTACATCACAGTAGTATGACATCACAGTAGTATTACATCACAGTAGTATGACATCACAGTAGTATGACATCACAGTAGTATTACATCACAGTAGTATCACTACTCAGTAGTATTACTACACAGTAGTATTACATCACAGTAGTATCATTACACAGTAGTATCACATCACAGTAGTATTACAACACAGTAGTATTACAACACTGTAGTATCACTATACAGTATTATTTCTGCACAGTAGTGTTACATCACAGTAGTGTCACTACACAGAAATATTACAACACAGTAGTATTACAACACAGTGGTATTACATCACAGTAGTATTACATCACAGTAGTATCACTACACAGTAGTATTACATCACAGTAGTATCACTACACAGTATTATTACATCACAGTAGTATTACATCACAGTAGTATTACCACACAGTAGTATTACAACACAGTAGTATCACTACACAGTAGTATCACTAAAAAGTAGTATTATTACACAGTAGTATCACTACACAGTAGTATCACAAGACAGTAGTATTACTACACAGTAGTATTACAACACAGTAGTATCACTACACAGTAGTATCACAACACAGTAGTATTACTACACAGTAGTATCACAACACAGAAGTATTACTACACAGTAGTATCACTACACAGTAGTATCACAACACAGTAGTATTACTACACAGTAGTATCACTACACAGTAGTATCACTACACAGTAGTATTACAACACAGTAGTATTACTACACAGTAGTATTACATCACAGTAGTATTACATCACAGTAGTATTACAACACAGTAGTATCACTACACGTAGTATTACATCACAGTAGTATAACATCACAGTAGTATTACAATACAGTAGTATCACTACATAGTAGTATCACTTAACAGTAGTATTACATCACAGTAGTATTACATCACAGTAGTATCACTACAAAGTTGTATCACTGCACAGTAGCATCACAACACAGTAGTATTACATCACAGTAGTATTACATCACAGTAGTATCACTACAACATTGTATCACTACACAGTAGCATCACAACACAGTAGTATTACATCACAGTAGTATAATATCAAACTAGTATCACTACACAGTAGTTTTACAACACAGTAATATTACAACACAGTAGTTTTACAACACAGTAATATTACAACACAGTAGTATTACATCACAGTAGTATTACATCACAGTAGTATTACATCATAGTAGTATTACTTCACAGTAGTATCACTACACAGTAGTATTGCAACACAGTAGTATTACATCACATTAGTATCACTACACAGTAGTATTACAACACAGTAGTATTAAAACACAGTAGTTTTACAACACAGAAGTATTACTAAACAGTAGTATTACAAAACAGTAGTATTAAAACACAGTAATATTACAACACAGTAGTATTAAAACACTGTAGTATTACTACACAGTTATTTTACAACACAGTAGAATTACAAAACAGTAATATTACAACACAGTAGTATTAAAACACAGTAGTATTACTAAACAGTAGTATTTCGTAAACAGTAGTATTAAAACACAGTAATATTACAACACAGTAATATTAAAACACAGTAGTATCACTACACAGTAGTTTTACAACACAGTAGTATTACTAAACAGTAGTATTACCAAACAGTAGTATTAAAACACAGTAGTATTACAACACAGTAGTAGTACTACACATTATGTGATTTCAACACTTCCTTCAGTTTACATTATGATTCAAATCAAACTTGGCATATTGTCATGGCATTTGGGCTGATTATTTTTTCATGACTTATTGGGGTTTTTCGACTTTACAGTATTACAAGATAGTAGTATTATTACATATGTATTTTTGACTTCAGCTCCTTATACAGTTGACATGAGATTCACTTAAAACATGGCATATATCATAAACATACAGATTGTCGGGATGCTCTGGTCTGAATGTTGGTATTTTTCTTGACTTAATATACCTTTTTCAAATATGCAGTAATTGAATTAAATGAGATTGATTTCAGATTTGGTTAAAATCCTCAACTTCAAATGGACATGCACACATTGTTAGGATGTTCTCATCAGATTTTATGTGACTTAATGCCTCTTGTTTCATGAATTCTGCAGCTTTTTCTGAACTTGACAAATGGATTTTCATACGATTCATTTCAAACTTGGTATACATCATAAACATCAAATGGCCATGCTCATGTTGGGAGTTTTAGGTTTGATTATTTTTTGTTCATTTTTTATTACCTTTAACGTGATATAGATTTGCAGTGTAAAAGCAGACACATTCACATCTGTGCATAAATAATGATATAAACAAGAATGATTCAATGAACAGTTATATATTTAAACATTTGAAAATGTTGAAAACTCAAAGTTATTGATGTTACATGTTATTGATGGTTCGTGTTATGTTGCACATAGAGTATGTCTCTAGAATCTTCATCATGCTGTCATCATGTAATAGTTATGTGTTGGTGACCCCCCCACCACCCCCACCCCCACAACTCATTCATTCATTGTTACACAGCCCTTGTGCACTAGTGATATATGTGCACTAGTAGAATAGCTGCCCTTCATTTATGAGACTACCACATAGTATGGTGAAATACACAGTAACAGTTACAATGTGCATCTAATGTCCCAACAGGCACGTTTGTAATGGCTGTGCATAGGGTGTGCTTTTGTTTTGTCCTGAAATTTGCAAATATTACTTATTTGTATGGTAATTGCCATTTATTTGATCAAACTTGACAAAGTTTTCTTAGTTTGATGGTAATTTTGCCAAACTTGTCAAAGATCATAATTATTTTGAAAGTAATTTTGCCAAACTTGACAAAGATCATATTTTGAAGGTAATTTTCCCAAACTTGGCAAAGGTCATATTTTGATGGTAATTTTGCTAAACTTGACAAAGGTCATATTTTGATGGTAATTTTGCCAAACTTGACAAAGGTCATATTTTGCATATTTTGAAGGTAATTTTGCCAAACTTGACAAAGATCATATTTTGAAAGTAATTTTGCCAAACTTGACAAAGATCATAGTTTCCATTGTTTTTACAGTTATGTTGCCAAACTTTACATAGTATTCATATTTTGAAGATAATTTTTCTAAACCTCATTGTGTAATGTATTTCTCTCAATTTTTGTTTTATTTTATCACCATTAGTCCATTTTGTGAAATTTTGTTTGTGTGTTCATCTTTCATTGTAATAAAGATGCTTATAGCTTAGCTTTTTATTTTTAAAACATTGCAAGTGCAATATTTTTATTTTCTTAGAAATGCAGTCTGTTAGGGATTTAGAATGATTAAGCAGCACTGGGTGTAGGAGATATAAGAAGCATGTGACAACGTGTTCTGGATGGGAAAACCATGTCACTTCTTTGTATTGAAAATAACTAATTTTCTAGAAATGGTATTTTGTAGGTAAAACTCAAGGTAAGATTTTGCTTTATAATAATCTTTCTTAAAATCCAAAGGATTTTGACAAAACAGTGGTACCATTATCTGGGAATTTTTTAGTTGGCCAGATTTATTGGGTATTTATCCCGAATCACCTCAATCAATGAGTTGAAATGTCACTGTATCATTCCATATATTCCAGAAGTTATGTTGATCAAAACATGTAAAATGGTTGGCATTATAGTTGGCATTAGGATGACATGCAGTGCCGCCTGAAGCAGTTGTGTTTCAGGGGTATCTGCACTCTGTTTTGTCACAATTCATTATAGTTGGCATTAGGATGACATGCAGTGCTGCCTGAAGCAGTTGTGTTTCAGGGGTATCTGCACTCTGTTTTGTCACAATTCATTGAACATTAGGAAATATCGTATATCAGCAACATCAAGTTTTAGAACATAAACAGAGTAGGATACCAAACAGTCAGATCGTTTTTTGTTTTTTTTATTTTAGTTTTCAGTCAGTGATAGGACTACATTGTACCCAGACCTATGTTTAAGTAAGGCAATAAGATTTATTTCCCTTGTAAACCTGAGAAATTAATGTTGTGAGATATCCAGGTAATGAGATATCTAGGTACTGAGATATCCAGGTAATGAGATATCTAGGTACTGAGGTATCTAGGTACTGAGATTATAATAATCTTACATGGGTTTGAGGTTCAGATAGAAAATTCCGTCGCAAGGAATAACAGTTTGATGGGAACGAGGCTCTATTGAGTTCCTGCAAAAACGGTTATCTCAAGGGACGGAATTTTCTATCCGAACCAAAAGTGCCATGAATGATTCTTTTTCTTGCATACTAAACATATTGAATAATTATTTTAACTTAATTTATTTACACAGACCACTTTTAAGAAGTTTAATTATATGATTTACATCATATATTTTATATATAACATCATCTAGATAGTTCCAACATCACAGCATGAGAATTTTATCTTGGCCCTAGAGTGACTTAGAAATATCTAACCCTGGTAAAAATGTAGATATCCGTATTCGTTGTGCAAGAAATCTAAATACAGAGTTCTCTAGATACTGAGTTATCTAGATACTGAAATGTCTAGATACTGAGATATCCATATATTGAAATATCCAGATACTGAGATATCTAGATACTGAGATATCCAGATACTGAGATATGATATCCAGGTACTGCGACATCTTGATATAGAGGTACTGATATGTCCAGGTACTGATACATCCAGGCACTGAGATATCGAGGTACTAATATATCCAGGCACTTATATAGTCAGGTACTGAGATATCCAGGCACTGATATATCCATGTACTTAGGTATCGAGGTACTGATATGTCCAGGTACTGATACATCCAGGCACTGAGATATCCAGGTACTAATATATCCAGGCACTTATATAGTCAGGTACTGAGATATCCAGGCACTGATATATCCATGCACTTAGATATCCAGGTACTGATATTTCCAGGTACGGAAATATCCAGGTGCTGATATATCCATATACTGAGATATCCAGGTGCTGAGATATCAATGTTTTGAGATATCCATGTACTGATATATTTAGGTACTGAGATATCCATGTACTGAGATATCCATGTACTAAGATATCCATGTACTGAGATGTCCAGATACTGAGATATCCAGGTACTGAGGTATCCAGGTACTGAGGTATCCAGGTACTGAGATATCCATATACTGAGATATCCATGTACTGAGATATCCAGGTACTGAGATATCCAGATACTGAGATATCCATGTACTGAGGTATCCAGGTACTGAGGTATCCAGGTACTGAGATATCCAGGTACTGAGGTATCCAGGTACTGAGGTATCCATGTACTGAGATATCCAGATACTGAGATATCCATGTACTGAGGTATCCAGATACTGAGGTATCCAGGTACTGAGGTATCCAGGTACTGAGGTATCCATGTACTGAGATATCCAGGTACTGAGGTATCCAGGTACTGAGGTATCCAGGTACTGAGGTATCCAGGTACTGACTTGTCAAGATACTGCATTCTGTAGTAATTTATTTTGTTGATCTTTGTTTATTTTATGTATATTTTTCTTTGTATTGATTGATTTTGTCTTTCTTCAAACAAGTTTAACTTTATAATTGCATAAATAAGAAAGAAATAATGTTTAAGAACATGTACATTTACTCAAGATTGTGTATTTTGTTGCTTAGATAATGTAATCAAGTATTGGTAATGTTGGGTATGTTTATGTAGCGAGATAATTCCATTATTAGTTGAAGCATATGGTAAAATGGATCCAGCACTAGAAGGTTATTGGTCTGAGCCTCCACCAGGGCTGTCTACTGTAGTTTGAGTCTCGGCCAGGTCTGTCTACTGTAGTTTGAGCCTTGGCCAGGTCTGTCTACTGTAGTTTGAGCCTTGGCCAAGTCTGTCTACTATAGTTTGAGACTCTGCCAGGTCAGTCTACTGTAGTTTGAGCCTCTGCCAGGTCAGTCTACTGTAGTTTGAGCCTCCATCAGGTCTGTCTACTGTAGTTTGAGCCTTCGCCAGGTCAGTTGACTGTAGTTAGAGCCTCTGCCAGGTCAGTCTACTGTAGTTTGAGGCAGTTCTGTATGTGATGTTGATGGTTTTGTATTCTGAAAAGTAAAGTTGTCTGACTGGTGTCAGTTCTTGTACACTACACTCTTGACCTAAAAAAAACAACAAATAACTGTGAACATTTTAAAAAATGATTAAATATGATTTGAACAGTATGTATTTACATATTCATTAAGTTTTAAGGCTGATGAAATAAACATTTAGACTTATTTAGTATCAGATTTTCCAAAGACATGATCCAGCTAAGAATAGAATCACTGTTGATCTCTGCAGAGGGGTAGGAATCCTCCGAATGGGTGTCATGTTCATTTATCATTTTTTTTCATGTTCACTATTGTGGTTAAATTATCAACCCCTGTGTGGTTCCAGGGAGCCATGAGTGATGGCAAGAATAGGATCACTGTGGCTTATGCATGTCGTAAGAAGCGACAAATTGAGTGATATGATAGAATTTGCTGAAACTCTGCAGTTCTGCAGGTATCAATGTTCTAGATTCATTCTGCATATTCATTTGTTGATGTATTTTTTTAAATCTGTATGTTAATTTGTTGTTTTTGTACATGTAGAGTGAACCTGGAATCTTCCTTCCTGTTGGCTTCGAATAACCTATAATGTGTTTGTACGACGAAAAACTCTATTCATTCATTCATTCCAAAGACATGAACATGGCAAACAATATGTACATTATATTAAAGTAACTTTATTGAAGAAATATGCCCTGAGCATAGAACAACTTCAATTTTACATTAAGCATAAAACATCTATTTCCTTTATGTCATGCTTAGGTATACAAACAGTCATTATCTCAATTAATACAGTTGTGTAGTAAACCATGCAAAATATGTGTAGTGTAAAGGGTTTTTCTAACTTTGCTTTTGTAATTTATTATTGTTTCACTAATATAACATCTCTGTAAGAATAACAATATATTATTTTATTTGATCCACTATCTTGGTAACATTATTATATATGGAATTGACCCACCATCTCGGTTACATTATTATATGTGGAATTGATCCACCATCTTTGTTACACTATTATATGTGGAATTGATTCACCATCTTGGTTACATTATTATATGAGGAATTGGTCCACCATCTTTATTACATTATTATATGTGGAATTGATCCACCATCTTGGTTACATTATTATATGTGGAATTGGTCCACCATCTTGGTTACATTATTATGTGTAGAATTGATCCACCATCCTGGTTACACTATTATATGTGGAATTGATCCACCATCCTGGTTACACTATTATATGTGGAATTGATCCACCATCCTGGTTACACTATTATATGAGGAATTGATCCACCATCCTGGTTACACTATTATATGTGGAATTGATCCACCATCCTGGTTACACTATTATATGTGGAATTGATCCACCATCCTGGTTACACTATTATATGTGGAATTGATCAACCATCCTGGTTACACTATTATATGTGGAATTGATCCACCATCCTGGTTACACTTTTATATGTGGAATTGATCCACCATCCTGGTTACACTATTATATGTGGAATTGATCCACCATCCTGGTTACACTATTATATGAGGAATTGGTCCACCATCTTTATTACACTATTATATCTGTGTTACATTAGTAAATGTAGAATAAATCCACCATCTTGGTTACATTATTATATGAGGAATTTTGTCCTGTATAAAGAATCTACATTACAAGATTTGCTGTGCATGTATGACATTCATGGTAAGATTGGGATTCCATTTTCATTTTAACACTCTGATTAATATACACTTTTGTCATGGCTTTGCAGATTTGAATTTTAAATGCTTTATACTAAGTTTAGTCATATTAAACGGCACCATGTGATGTTGACAGGTATATTTTGTATTTCACATTATTGTTTGTGCATGTTCTATTCATTTACTCAAATTAAATCTAGTCAAAACTAAAACTTGTTAATTATGATCTGACAACCGAACACCACTGTCATTTCTGTTCTTCCGTCCATCTGTGTGTTACCTGACAGCAGGACACCACTATCATTTCTGTTCTTTCATCCATCTGTGTGTTATCTGACAGCAGAACAACACTGTCATTTCTGTTCTTCTGTACATCTGTGAGTTATCTTGACAGCAGAACACCAATATCGTTTATGTTCTTCCATCCATCTGTGTGTTATCTGACAGCAGAACACCACTGTCATTTCTGTTCTTTCTTCCATCTGTGTGGTACCTGATAGCAGAACACCACTGTCATTTATGTTCTTCCATCCATCTGTGCGTTACCTGACAGCAGAACACCACTGTCATTTATGTTATTCCATCCATCTGTGTGTCAACTGACAGAAGAACACCACTGTCATTTCTGTTATTCCATTCATCTGTCGGTTACCTGACAGCAGAACAACACAGTCATTTATGTTTTTCCATCCATCTTCCTGTAACCTGACAGCAGAACAACACTGTCATTTCTGTTTATCCATCCATCTTCGTGTTACCTGACAGCAGAACACCGCTGTCATTTCTGTTCTTCAGTCCATATGTGAGTTATCTGACAGCAGAACAACACAGTCATTTCTGTTATTCTATCCAACTGTGTGCTATCTGACAGCAGAACACCACTGTCATTTCTATTCCTCCGTCCATCTGTGTGTTATCTGACAGCAGACCACCACTGTTATTTCTCTTCTTCCATCAAGCAATGTGTTACCTAACAACAGAACACCACTGTCATTTCTGTTCTTCCATCCATCTGTATGTTATCTGACAGCAAAACACCACTGTCACTTTTGTTCTATTCATCTGTGTGTTATCTGACAGCAGAACACCACTGTCATTTTTATTCTTTCGTCCATCTGTGTGTTATCTGACAGCAGAACACCACTGTTATTTATGTTCTTCCATCAAGCTGTGTGTTATCTGACTGTAGAACACCACTGTCATTTTTGTTCTTCCGTCAATCTGTGTGTTATCTGACAGCAGAACACCACTGTCATTTCTGTTCTTCCGTCAATCTGTATTAGTGTCGTCTGACAGCAGAACACCATTGTCATTTCTATTCTTCCGTCCATCCGTGTGCTATCTGACAGCAGAACACCACTGTCATTTCTGTTCTACCGTCCATCTGTGTGTTATCTGACAGAAGAACACCACTGTTATTTCTGTTCTTCAGTGCAAATGAGTGTTATCTGACATCAGGTCACCACTGCCATGTCTGTTCATTCATCCATCTGCATGTTATCTGACAGCAGAACACCACTGCCATTTCTGTTCATTCATCCATATTTGTGTATGTTATCTGACAGCAGAACACCATTATCATTTCTATTCTTCAGTCCATATGTGTGTTATCTGACAACATAACACCACTGTCATTTCTTTTCTTCCGCCAATCTGTGTGTGTGTGTGTGTGTGTGTCATCTGACAGCAGAACACTACTGTCATTTCTATACTTCCGTCCATCTGTATGTTATCTGACAGCAGAACACCATTGTTATTTCTATTCTTCCGTCCATCAGTGTGTTATCTGACAGCACAACACCACTGTTATTTTTGTTCTTACGTCCATATGTGTGTTATCTGACAGCAGAACATCACTGTCATTTCTATTCTTCCGTCAAGCTGTGTGTTATCTGACAGCAGAACACCACTGACATTTTTGTTCTTCCGCCAATCTGTGTGTTATCTGACATCAGAACATTACTGTCATTTCTGTTTTTCCGTCAGTCTGTATGTTATCTGACAGAAGAACACCACTATTATTTCTGTTCTTCCGTCCATTTTTGTGTATGTTATCTGACAGCAGAACACCATTGTCATGTCTATTCTTCATTCCATATGTGTGTTATCTGATAGCAGAATACCACTGGTATTTCTGTTCTTCTGTCAATCTGTATGTTTTTTATCCGACAGCATAATACCACTGTCATTTCTGGTTTCCGTCCATCTGTGTGTTATTTGACAGCAGAACAACACTGCCATTTCTGTTCATTCATCCATCTGCATGTTATCTGACAGCAGAACACCACTGACATTCCTGTTCTTCCGTTCATATGTGTGTATGTTATCTGACAGCAGAACACCAATGTCATTTCTGTTTTCCGTCCATCTGTGTGTTATCTGACAGCAGAACACCACTGCCATTTCTGTTCATTCATCCATCTGCATGTTATCTGACAGCAGAACACCACTGTCATTCCTGTTCTTCCGTCCATCTGTGTGTATGTTATCTGACAGCAGAACACCAACGTCATTTCTATTCTTCAGTCCATATGTGTGTTATCTGACAGCAGAACACCACTGATATTTCCGTTCTTTTATCCATCTGCATGTTATCTGACAGCAGAACACCACTATCATTTTTGTTCTTCCGTTTATCTGTGTGTTTGTTATCTGACAGCAAATCACTTGACATTTTATTCTTCAGTCCATATGTGTTATCTGACAGCAGAACGTCACTGCGATTTCTGTTCATTCATGCATTTGCATGTTATCTTACAGCAGAACACATTTCTGTTCTCCCGTCGATTTGTGTGTTATCTGACAGCAGAACACAACTGTCATTTCTATTCTTCCGTCAAGCTGTGTTTTTTCTAATGGCGGAACATCACTGTTATTTCTGTTCTTCTATCCATCTTTGTGTTATCTGACTGCAGAACACCACTGTCATTTCTGTTCTTCCGTTCATTTGTATGTTATCTGAGAGCAGACCATCACCGTCATTTCTCTTCTTCCGTCCATTTGTGTGTGTTATCTGACAGCAGAACACCACTGTCATTTCTGTTCCTCCGTCCATTTGTGTGTTATATGATAGCAGAACACCACTGTCATTTCTGTTCTTCCGTCCATCTGTGTGTTATCTGAAAGTAGAAAGCAAAACATCACTCTCATTTCTGTTCTTCCGTTCATCTATGTGTTATCTGACAGCTCAACACCACTGTCATTTCTGTTATTCCGTCCATCTGTGTGTAATCTGAAAGCAGAACACCACTGTCATTTCTGTTTTTCCGTCCATCTGTGTGTTATCTGACAGCAGATCAACACTGTCATTTCTGTTCTTATTTCCATCTGTGTGTTTCATGGCAGCATAACACCACTATCATTTCTATTTTTCCGTAAAGCTGTGTTTTATATGATAGTAGAACTACACTGTCATTTCTGTTCTTCCGTCAAGCTGTGTGTTATCTGACAGCAGAACACCACTGTCATGTCTGTTCTTCCGTCCATCTGTGTGTTATCTGACTGCAGAACACCACTGTCATTTCTGATCCTCCATCCATTTGTGTGTTATCTGACAGTAGAACACCACTGTCAATACTGTTGTTCCTTCCATCTGTGTGTTATCTGACATCAGAACACCACTGTGATTTCTCTTCTTCCGTCCATTTATGTGTTATCTGACAGAAGAACACCACTGTCATTTCTGTTCTTCCGGCCAACAGTGTGTTATCTGACAGCAGAACAGCACTCTCATTTCTGTTCTCCCGTCCATTTGTGTGTTATCTGACAGCTCAACACCACTGCCATTTCTGTTCTTCCGTCCATCTGTGTGTTATCTGACAGCAAAACACCACTATCATTTCTATTCTTCCGTCAGGCTGTGTTTTATATGACAGCATAACTACACTGTCATTTCTGTTCTTCCGTCCATCTGTGTGTTATCTGACAACAGAACACCACTGTCATGTCTGTTCTTCCGTTCATCTGTGTGTTATCTGACTGCAGAACACCACTGTCATTTCTGATCCTCCGTCCATCTGTGTGTTATCTGAAAGCAGTGCGCCATTGTAATTTCTTTTCTTCCGTTCATCTGTGTGTTATCTGACAGCAGCAAACTATTGTCATCGCTGTTCTTCGTAATGGTTACGACTACTCAATACAAAGCAGCCGTTATTTAAATTCGCATTTACCTCAACCGATAATTAATTTAACGCACAACTTAAAAAAATATGTTTAGTTCCTGTTTCTGGCCTATGAATGTATAATATACTAATTAGAATTGCACCTTTGTTCTGATGAATTTTATCCGAGCCGGTTAGCTTAGTCTTTAGCGCGTCTTATAGTAGGGTCAAAATAGCCGTAAAAACATCAAACTGCTACAGACTAATTGCAACAGAAAATGTTTTAATAGTTTCTGAAAGTTCAAACCTTTTCCAAATACGTACTGAAAATAGGCAAAAATCGGACATCTCTTTCATTTTCATTTTTATCATACAAAAATATACCATTTTTTAAATTGGATTTTGAAATAAAAATCGTTTAATCAAAAATGGCCTGCCGTAAAATTTTAATTGATAAACTTGGCATGTTTCTACACAATATTAGCATGTTATTTTTCTATTAACTGCAGTCTTAAACAAAGTTCAATTTTATTTTGGAAAAATGATAATATACGCAAAATACCATGTCAAATTACCCCACCCACTTTATCACGTTTCAAGTTTTTAATAAAATCTTTCCTTTAGCTAGTTTTTCCTTTCTTCATAATTTTTATTAGATTTATCATTACTTAACAATTGGAAACAGTTCTCTTCGGGGCTTCGGAAGAGACGTTAAGCCGTTTGTCTTGTGTACAGGGAGAATAACACGATTGCACTGAACTTCAGTTTTAAGCAGTAGTTCAACTACCCGTAAAATTTCCCTCGGAGACGTATATTTTTTCTTAACATTTTTTATCTTTAATTACATATTTTATAAGTAAAAAAATAAATTCGACTTTTTATTTCTCTAAATCATTTCAGTCAGTAAAACGTATATCGACGTGCCGTAAAACACCATTCATTCAGTCAGCAAATTAAACTTTCATTCATATATATTTTCGTCGTTGTACAATATATCATAAAATCGTATGTCTGCGATCGCTCTGTATTTATGTTATGAATCAAGAAACAATTTACTCATTTTCATCGGTGACTTTATCCATTGTTACAGAGTTGAAACAACTTACTCCCCGTCATTCACTGCACATTGGATAGGAAGCATACGGCCTTTTGATATTCTTGAACGTTCAAATCATTCCCTGTCCATATTTGTACGTGGTAGTATACTCTGTAACTATGGTATTTCGCAGGATTTTGGGTTGGTGGCAACTGTTCAGGATTTCCACATTTAATACTCTTTTCAACCTTATGGAAGAACTTAGACATGCGTAAAGAACTTAAAGTATCTTCCCTTTTGCCATTAAAAAGAATAACTAATGCTTTGACGTCATTGAACACTCTCGGAATTGTGCATGTACATTTCTTGAGGGCTAGTCCTTTTCCTAAGCTATAAATCTTCGATGTTGTGTAAAGTTGCGCATGTATGGAAAGTATATTACTGCATGTTTCGGGACCTAATTTGTTCTGGGTATCTTGGATATGCCAGGTATATTTCTTCTTTGTGTTTTGAGTTTGTTTCTGTTTCAAGTAAATATCTTTGCAATTGTCATTAACGTGATAACAAAGCAGTACCAATTAGTCGGTGTCATCTCCAATCACTGTCACTGCGGAGTTCAAAGCATACTTAACCGCTGTTGTTACTATTAACAAATCTGCATCAACTTCTGACTGAACAGTCTCGATGTACTTAGATTGAAGATGGGTTCTTAACATGTCAATGAGGCTTGATTTGTTGTTAAGATTTGCAAGGAATATTTCCTTTTTTATATATAATGTGGTATTGCCATCAAACTCAACGCCAGTGCTAACTCTTCCTATCTTTTGTAGACGGAGAATTTGAATATCCTTCAACTACAACAACAACATTTTGGCCATAGCATTTCAATATATACACTGAATACATCTCAGCAATGGTGTTAAATGTGACACCTCGACTCCATGGAAGTTTTTGAATTAATGCCCCGCCATCGAGTACATACTTTACATTTTCGTTTACAGTACATTTATCCAAGCCAGTTATTTTAAATGTTGCATCTTGCATAAGACCATTAGCGTCAAACAATGACGGTGGATACGAACACAACCCGTATGGAAACAGAAACCCAATTTCATCTTGTGTGATAACTTGCTGTGCTGCAGATATTAATCTTTGAAACATTAACTGAGTATCAACTGTTACATGGTGGTCGTCCATTTTGACATTTGATTTGGAATCCATTGTTACTGTTTGATTTTTTCGTTTAAATGAGTATTCAAATATCGTTTCATCAGCCATTGCAGTAATTATATTTTGACCCAATTCTTCAGCTCTATAAACATTTACCTGTTCTTCTGCAATAACTCCACTAAATATGTTTATAACGATTGAACATTGATTGAATGGGTTTCTGATTTGTAGAAAGTCGGATAGCTTCAACATGTCACTTTTGTCTCTTGTCTGTTTAGCTTTAGATGTGTCGCTGTGTTGTTCATTTGGTGTGTACGTAATGCCAGTACATTGTTACATTGCCTGATTCACGCTAACACAGGGCGGCATTGAAAGCAGCCATGTTGCCCTATGGAGTTCTGTCATACCCCTGCCTTTGATCAGACCACCACTTGTTTCGTCTGACAACATGGTAAACAGGAAGTTTAGTATTGTTCAATTTTGAGATTGATCTGTTCAAAAATACGTTTTTCGTCATTACAAACAGTATTTACAATAACTGATCCATCTAACACATCTCCGCTATCTCCACCCTTGAATTATCCTCTGTAAGTTTTATGAAAATCTTGCAAATTAGAGCCTTGTGCCACCATGCCTGTAGCTGTTTCATCTTGGTCGATATTGGACGATATGGGAGTATCGTATATATTGTCCAGAATTAGTGCTGTTTGAACAGATTCTACCAGCAAATGTCCCCTTATAGCTCTTGAAATGGCCTTACCGCTTAACATATGACTAACAGCTATCTCAGAATATATCACTTCCAATAACCAGAACCACCCATTAGAGAACCAATGCTACCAAGAAAACTCATCTCTACATGAAGGGCACAAATTCTGAGAATAATATTCCGTAACCCATTACCTTGAGCTTCATGGTCAGAGGCCTTCCACCATAAAGGTCGATCAAATGTAAGTATCGGGGCTGAATTATACCGTCTAGCCTATTCACTAACAAGCATAGAGATGAGTTAATACAATTCTCGTCGCTAGATTTCATATCGATCATTGGCATGAATTTGCCCGGATATGAACCGTGTTGCACTGTTTGCATAAAACCATTTCGAGAAGGTCGTATAGGCTTTTAAATTAATAGAAAGAAATGATATTTTCAACAAAATGTCAACATTGTATGTTTTGTCATTTTGGTGATACACGGGCAATTTCTTGAATTACAATAGGATTTGTTAGTTTTGCTTTGGTTTAAAGTAAGCAATATTAATCTTTCCTACAGCTATTACATCTTCAGACAAAACGGTAACGCTAGGAATAGGTTTGGTCGATTTATTTCCTGATGTTACTGTTGTTATGATACCCATACCATGGAATGTACCGAGACCATCAACTGTTCTTATATTGTGGTCGACATTATCGGCTACATGAGGTACATGTATAAACATTCCGGGTTGATGGCCAGTAATTTCAGTACCCTGATGAACAACCGCACTTCTTTCATACATGAATACTTCTGAATATGAAGAACAGAATCAATGCTGATACAGATTCGATCAGAAATCGGGAACCAAACTGTCTGTGCATGTGTACACCAAGACCGATTTGTAAAGGTGCAACTATACATCGTGGGCGAACGAATTGCAGTATAGCCTGTCCGATGGATGCAACTTTACAACTTGTATCTTTTCCCGCAAATAAAGTATCCAGTAAACATCTTAATGAACTAGATATGTAAGCTAAATTGTCTATTTTTGATTCAATGGCTTCGCAATCGGGATAAATGCTTTTATCTGGACCAATTGATTTAATGTCATTCTTTAATAATTTAGCAGCTGGCTCTATAATTCGCTTTTTTTTCTGCTTCGGAATTGTCTTTCTTTGGCAATTTATAGAACTGGTCAAAAATTGAAGAACGGTAGCCGTTAATGTCACTATAGTTGTCTTTCCGTAACCATTTGTTATACAATGTATTTATTTTGTCTCCAAAATGGCTAAGTAGTTTTTGTTTCATGTGTTCGAAGCTGTATGACTCATATATTGTTTCTTTTAGATACTGTTTCATTTTCATAGTAAGATCATTTATCGAAATTTGTTCATCATCATTTTCTTCAAGAAATTGCACAACACGTAGAAATGCGGCGCAAGTTTCATCTACGAATGGCCTTCCAGAACGCACAGGTTCAACTTCGTCAGATGTAAATTGCTTTGGAATATCGCTATTTAATCTGAAGTTAACACTACATATTTGATGATAAATGGCATCTACTGCGTGCAAATCTTGTACACACTGGATTCTAGCAAATACTATTTCATTCCAAGAGTCTTGTCTTTTAGCGCACACATCTGATACCTTTTCTTGAAAGTCAAAGATGCGGACGGGACATACATTTTTCATAGGTTTGTCATCAATGTTAGTGGATTTACTACAAAATAAACAATCATCTTTAAAATTAAACATATTTTCCGAACGAAGAACTCGCTTAACACTGCTTGTTGATTGACTTTCTGTTTCAAGTTTTCTTTTCTGACTATTGATAGATTCTGTATTAGTTTATGACAGTAGGCAGGTCTTCTGCACATATTGATCTGGTTGCAAAGTCACACTATCATTGCGCTCTTTGCTAACTCTGTTGACACCCTCACAACCTTTGATTCTCAGTTTTACAATATCATGACCATTTTCGAGACTTTCTGTACACAACGGGAATGCGTCCATTCTTCTTTTAATGACTATAAACAACTTACAGAAAGATACTATCGTACAATTGAATACCTTTATAAAATAGTATAACAGTAATTGATACCGTGTATTAAACGGTAATAGAACAATGCTGCGTGAACAATACTGGATTATGACAACTTTCAGAGAAATGTGTACTACTCGCGCCAGCAGTCGCCAGTGATAAGCTCCTTTCTGAATTGACGCTGACATTTTTAAGCTGCATTTTATGTACAAAAAAAAATAAAAAATACTAAGATTGAACAATTTTCGTGAATAAATTGATTGGATTTTTATTCACGGAGCATTTCAATCCGTACAAAAGTATACAATTCGATTAAATTACATAAAATTATGCCAAATTTAATGTTTATTAAAATCGGAAGTACATAAGATAGTATTCAGATAGTACAACTGTCCGAATTATAGCCAAATTTAATGTTTATTAAAATCGGAAGTACATAAGATAGTATTCAGATAGTACAACTGTCCGAATTATAGCCAAGAATAAAAGTACTTAAATGAGCTCCTATTTTCATTTCTGTGGTCAAATAAAATAATAGTTTCAGAAACTGTAAAAACATTTTCTGTTGCAATTAGTCCGAGGTTAAATTTATTATTATCCATCTATTACTCATTCCGACATTGACAATAACCAATATAGATGAAACATCAGCGTATTAGACTACGTGAGTGGATGGGAAACTCATTAATGGACCTTACTGCTCAAGTGGAAGGGAAACTCATTCATGGATGAAAGACGGACCTTACTACGTATGTGGATGAAAAATTCATTTATGGATTGAAGACGGATCTAACTGTGTAAGTGAAAACGAAACTCATTTGTGGATGGAAGTCGGACCCTACTGTGTGTGTGGATGGGAAACTTATCTACGGATGGAAGACGGACCTTACTGCGTATGTGGATGGGAGACTCATTTATCGATGGAAGACGGACCTTACTGCGTATGTGGATGGGGGACTCATTTATGTATGGAAGACGGACCTTACTGCGTATGTGGATGGGAGACTCATTTATCGATGGAAGACGGACCTTACTGCGTATGTGGATGGGGGACTCATTTATGTATGGAAGACGGACCTTACTGCGTATGTGGATGGGAGACTCATTTATCGATGGAAGACGGACCTTACTGCGTATGTGGATGGGGGACTCATTTATGTATGGAAGACGGACCTTACTGCGTATGTGGATGGGGGACTCATTTATGTATGGAAGACGGACCTTACTGCGTATGTGGATGGGGGACTCATTTATGTATGGAAGACGGACCTTACTGCGTATGTGGATGGGAGACTCATTTATCGATGGAAGACGGACCTTACTGCGTATGTGGATGGGGGACTCATTTATCGATGGAAGACGGACCTTACAGCGTATGTGGATGGGGGACTCATTTATGTATGGAAGACGGACCTTACAGCGTATGTGGATGGGGGACTCATTTATGTATGGAAGACGGACCTTACAGCGTATGTGGATGGGGGACTCATTTATGTATGGAAGACGGACCTTACTGCGTATGTGGATGGGGGACTCATTTATCGATGGAAGACGGACCTTACAGCGTATGTGGATGGGGGACTCATTTATGGATGGAAGGCGGACCTTACTGCGTATGTGGATGGGGGACTCATTTATGTATGGAAGACGGACCTTACTGCGTATGTGGATGGGGGACTCATTTATGTATGGAAGACGGACCTTTCTGCGTATGTGGATGGGAGACTCATTTATGGATGGAAGACGGACCTTACTGCGTATGTGGATGGGAGACTCATTTATGGATGGAAGACGGACCTTACTGCGTATGTGGATGGGGGACTCATTTATGGATGGAAGGCGGACCTTACTGCGTAAGTGGATGGGAGACTGATTTATGAATGGAAGACGGGCCTTACTTGTGTTATGGAATGAGAAACCCATTTATGGATGGTAGACGGGTGTTATTGTGTAAGTGGATGGTAAACCCATTTATGGATTGAAGACGGACCTTACTGTGTAAATGGATGTGAAACCAATTTATGGATTGAAGATGGACATTACTGCGTAAGTGGGTAAGAAACTCGTTTATAGATGGAAGACAGACCTTACTGCGTAAGTGGATGGTAAATACATTAATGGTTGGAAGATGGACCTTACTTTGTAAATGAATGAGAAACTCATTTATGGATGGAAGACATACCTTACTGTGATATGGATGAGAAACTCATTCATGAATGGAAGACGGACCTTACTGTGTAAGTGGATGGTAAACCCATTTATGGATTGAAGGCGGACCTTTCTGTGTAAGTGGATGGGAAACCAATTTATGGATGGAAGACGGACATTACTGCGTAAGTGGATGGTAAACCAATTTATGGATGGAAGACGGACCTTACTGTGTAAGTGGATGGTAAACAAATTTATGGATGGAAGACGAACCTTACTGCGTATGTGGATGAGAAACCTATTTATGGATGGAAGATGGACCTTACTGCGTAAGTGGATGGTAAACCTATTTATCGATGGAAGATGGACCTTACTGTGTATGTGGATGAGAACATATTTATGTATGGAAGATGGACCTTACTGTGTAAGTAAATGGGAAACTTATTCATGGATTGAAGGCGGACCTTACTGTGTAAGTGGATGGGAAACCAATTTATGGATGGAAGATGGACATTACTGCGTAAGTGGATGGTAAACCAATTTATGGATGGAAGATGGACCTTACTGCGTAAGTGGATGGTAAACCTATTTATCGATGGAAGATGGACCTTACTGTGTATGTGGATGAGAACATATTTATGTATGGAAGATGGACCTTACTGTGTAAGTAAATGGGAAACTTATTCATGGATGAAAGACGGACCTTACTGCGTAAGGGGATGGGAAACTGATTTATGGATAAAAGACAGACCTTTCTGCTTAAGTGGATGGGAAACTAATGTATGGATAAAAGATGGAACTTACTGCGTAAGTGGATGGGAAATCCATTTATGGATGGAAGACGGTCCTTATTGCGTAAGTGGGAGTGAAAGGAGCAAAGCTATCCAATTGATTTTGTCCAAACAAATTCGGCAATTCTTTTTTTTGAAACAAAGCTTCCAAAACCGTCGTTGCTGTCGTGGTGCGTATAAAATATTCTCTATGCACGCACTGTGGCAACCCTTAGTGTAACATAAATATTTTGTTACACTTAGGGGAGATAAGTGACATATTGTTGCAATATGTAACACAGTTTAAGAAATCAACTTCCATATAATATCCCTACATATTATGGCAAATTACACAATTTATACAATTTATCTGTTTAACACAGATACGTATTGTTTATGCAACCGCCTTTTAATAGGTGGTGGTGTTGGGTGATGAGGGGGATATAGTGCTAAAATGTGCGTCCGTCGTACCGTTCGCCCATCCGCCTGTCCGTCCATTCTTCCGTACGTCAGGATTTTCAGGTTAAGGTCAATGTCACTGTTACTAAAAATAGGAAATCGCTGTCAACGCTTACCGGCATTATTTACCATCCGATGCAAGTTACACAGATGTTCAAAACAGTGATACTTAGAATGCATTTGCGTTTCACGATTTTCGGGCCAGTGTCATTAAGGGTTGCGGGGTTATATATTATATATTAGGGGTTATCGTCGGAATACGATTTTCTCATCGAATCACATCCATATAAAACGTATGGGTTGCGGTTATCAGCTTATTACTTGTATAATAAAATGGAAAAGCCACATAAAAGTTGTTTTAAAGTGTCTAGAAACAGCCACATATTTATTTCAACTGTTTATCAACCGTCCAAAAAAATAATAACCCTAAACCCTACGAACACTCAACTACATGTACCCATTCGTGTGCAGACAGGCGAACATGGGTAACACTATATGCCGCCATTTCATAGCAGTGCTAAATAAAGTTTTAGTTGAAAAAAATGGTTACACTAAGTGAACCTGTTTTATAATCAAATGTAAATACATGTACCAAACATACGCTTCGTGTATCAATTGTTACATTGTTACACTAAGGGTTTTTTTTTACACTTAGGGTTTTTGTTGTCACAACGCACTCTCTTACTTCACAGTTACACCGGGCCCGATTAGTTCAGTTGTTAGAGTGTGACTATCAATCCAGGGGTCGTTCGAAGCCCCGCCCGGCCACAATCTCCGTGAAGTTTGATATACGACATTGCGTCTCATTATCATTCGTCTCTCACCGCTGATTCAAGTAAGTGTGAAGTTTATCAGTTCCTTGCGGAGATGGTGTGTGCTCGAGTACTTCCAGGATCCAAGAACACAGTGGTTAGGTTACCTGATAGATAGCATAACATGGCGCTAAATATTCATTCAATCAATCAATCTTAAAAAAGATAATGCTTAACTGTACTCTGAACTCTGTGAGACCAAGGTTATTTTGTATGTTTTTTGCATCAATGTCAAATCCGTGAACCTTGTTTGGTAGTTATCACCTCTTATCTTGTTCCCACCCACATCGACCAGTAAAGGTACGAAACCTCAGTATGAAACAATCGTCCCTCGATTGAGAACACAACGTTTCTCTTGTGATAAAGAAGACTACGTCATAGCACTGTGATAAAGAAGTCTACGTCATAGCACAAGTACGTTATAGCATTAGCGATAAAGATTATACTACGTCATAGCACTAGTGATAAAGATACTACGTTATATCACTAGTGCTAAAGACGACTACGTCGTAGCACTAGTGATAAAGAATACTACGTCATAGCACTAGTGATAAAGAATACTACGTTATACATGTATCACTAGTGATAAAGAAGACTACGACATAGCACTAGTGATAAAGAATACTACGTCATAACACTAGTGATAAAGAATACTACGTTATATCACTAGTGATAAAGAAGACTATGTCATAGCACTAGTGTAAAAGAATACTACGTCATAGCACTAGTGATAAAGAACACTACGTTATAGCACTAGTGATAAATAAAACTACGTCATAGCACTAGTGATAAAGAATACTACGTTATAGCACTAGTGATAAAGAAGACTACGTTATAGCATTAGCGATAAAGAACACTACGTCATAGCACTAGTGATAAAGAAGACTACGTCATAGCACTAGTGATAAAGAATACTACGTCATAGCACTAGTGATAAAGAATACTACGTTATATCACTAGTGATAAAGAAACTACGTTATAGCACTAGTGATAAAGAATACTACGTTATAGCACTATTTTTTACAGTCTGTTGCACCGTTATTAAAAGTGACTCAATTACATTTCTTATGTATCTGGCATTAATTAATAGGCAGCTACACATAAATCGTGGTGTTTGCATGTTTCCTTTAAACGGCTTATTATGACTTATTACATTAATTCTGAATCCAACACAATTTATTCCTGAAAAAAACTTAACCGCTAGATTAGGCCGCCCAAAGTTTAGAATTCTCTGACACTGTTCAACTGTTCATGGGCTTCAGCCGTACACACTTACATACAATTATATACAGTTATATACAGTTATATACAGTTATATACATTTATATACAGTTTATATACCGTTATATACAGTTATATACACTTATAAACAGTTTATATACAGTAATTTACACTTACATACAGTTATATACCCTTACATACAGTTATATACAGTTATATACAGTTACTTACAGTTATATACACTTACATACAGCTATAAACAGTTATATACACTTACATACAGTAATATACCCTTACATACAGTTATATACCCTTACATACAGTTATATACAATTATATACAGTTATATATAGTTATATACCCTTACAAACAGTTATATACAGTTATATATATACTTATATATAGTTATATACAGTCATATACAGTTATATACCCTTACATACAGTTATATACAGTTATATACAGTTATATAATATACAGTTATACACATTTACATACATTTATATACACTTACATAAAGTTATATACAGTTATATACAGTTATATACTGTTATATACAGGTATATACATATATATACACTTACATACAGTTATATACACTTACATACAGTTATATACATTTACATACATTGATATACATTTATATACAGTTATATACACTAACATACAATTATATTAACTTACTTTCAGTTATATACAGTTACATACAGTTACATACATTAATATATATTTATATACAGTTACATTCAGGTATATACAGTTTCCTACAGTTATATTTAGTTATATACAGTGATATATAGTTATATACAATTACATACATTTACATACAGTTATATACAGTTATAGACAGTTAAATACAGTTACATACAGTTAAATACAGTTACATACAGTTATATACAGTTACATACAGTTACATACAAAGACATACAGTTATATACAGTTATATATTATACAGTTATATACAGTTATATACAGTTATATACAGTTATATACAAGTATATACAGTTATATACAGTTATATACAAGTATATACAGTTATATACACTTACATACAGTTATATACAGTTACAGACAGTTATATAAAGTTATATACAGTTATATACAGTTATATATTATACAGTTATATACAGTTACAGACAGTTATATACAGTTACAGACAGTTATATAAAGTTATATACAGTTATATACACTAACATACAGTTATATACAGTAACATAGTTATATCAAATTATATACACTTACATAGAGTTATAAACACTTAAATACAGTTACATACAGTTATACAGAGTTCTATACTGTTATATACATTTATATACAGTTATATTAGTTATATATGGGGTTATATAGAGTTATATACAGTTACATACAGTTACATACAGTTATATACAGTCAGTTACATACAGTTATATACCGTTATATACAGTTATATACAGTTATATACAGTTATATACATTTATATACAGTTATATACAGTTATATAGAGTTATAAACAGTTACATACAGTTCTATACATTAACATACAGTTATATACAGTTATATACATTGATATACAGTTACACACAGTTAAATACAGTAACATACATTTATATACAGTTACATAGCGTTATATCCCGTTATATACCGTTAAATACAGTTATATACAGATATATACACTTACATACAGTTATATACACTTACATACAGTTATATACAGTTAGATACATTTATATACATTTATATACAGTTATATATAGGGGGTCTCTGTTCTCTGGATCTCTTAAAGTAAAGCCTATTGTTTCCCAGATCTCCAAAAGTATTTATATACACTTACATACAGTTATATACAGTTATATACACTTACATAGAGTTATATACACTTACCTACAGTTATATACAGTTATATTCTGTTATATACACTTACATACAGTTATGTACAGTTATATACACTTACATACAGTTACATACATTTATATACAGTTACATACAGTTATATGCACTTACATACAGTTATTTACAGTTATATACAGTTACATACAGTTATATACAGTTATATACAGTTACATACAGTTATATACAGTTACATATAGTTATATACAGTAACATACATTTATATACAGTTATATATACTTGCATACAGTTCAAAACGTTCATACAGTTACATACAGTTATATACACTTACATAGATTTATATACACTTACATACATTCATACAGTTACATACAGTTATATACAGTTACATTCAGTTATATACAGTTATATACACTTACATACAGTTATATACAGTTATATACACTTACATAGAGTTATATACACTTACCTACAGTTATATACAGTTATATTCTGTTATATACACTTACATACAGTTATGTACAGTTATATACACTTACATACAGTTGTATACATTTATATACAGTTACATACAGTTATATGCACTTACATACAGTTATTTACAGTTATATACAGTTACATACAGTTATATACAGTTATATACAGTTATATACAGTTATATATAGTTATATACAGTAACATACATTTATATACAGTTATATATACTTGCATACAGTTCAAAACGTTCATACAGTTACATACAGTTATATACACTTACATAGATTTATATACACTTACATACATTCATACAGTTTCATACAGTTATATACAGTTATATACAGTTACATTCAGTTATATACAGTTATATACAATTACTTACAGTTATATACAGTTATATACACTTACATACAGTTATATACAGTTATATACACTTACATACAGTTATATACACTTACTTACATTTATATACGTGAACTTGAAACAATTTTTAAACATAATTTGTTCAGACAGGTTGTCTGAACAGCTAGTCTTATCATATGAAATGGTGTTGAACAACAGTTTGTCCATCAGTACAGGGTTTGAAACATTATACTGTATATAGATGATAGGTTTGATAATTTGTTTGTATGATCTAAATATTAGAATCATTTTATTGATTTATTTTTGTTTAAAGGTTGCAAAGCATGAGGCAAGAAGCCTGAGGTAAACTTATATATTTTATAGTTTGAACACGATTGTTTAACATAGTTTCAAGCTAGGCTGTTTCACAGCTTAATCCAGTGAAGACACATTCGTCATAGAAGATCCCATTCTAAGCACCAATATCTTGACAAAGATATTTGCTCTCAGAATGGTCTCCTGGATTTATGGAATGTTTCATCAACGCTTGAATGCTTGTACGTGGAAGTGACAATAACAGCAGTATAACAGTAGCAGTAGTAGTTGTAGTATTAATAGTAGTGACATAATAAATAGCAAATGCAGTGATAGCAGTAGCAGTAAAAATAGTAGTAGTACATGTAGTAGTAGTAATAGTAGTAGTAGTAGTAGTAGTAGTAGTAGTAGTAGTAGTAGTCGTAGTAGTAGTAGTAGTAGTAGTACAGACCGTAATCCGTTCAAGTACACCACAAATGCATTTCAAATGCGTTTGTTTTGCGTGTCAAACGCGTTTGTTTTGCGATTGAAATGCATTTTAGTTTCGTTTGTGGTTTGCATTTTTTATGATAAACGTTGGAGAAAATACGAAAATGCAGTTCAAAACGATACTAAACGCATTTTAGCCTTCGTTTGCGTTCGAATCGTTTACCGTGTAACGTTTACAATTTATCATTTATACGGCGTGCTCACCAATCGCATCATCTCTGGTTGTCCAATTGTACACACATTACAAAATATTTGGTTGCAGTAGAATACATAGTAAGAACTATATATTTATCGAAATCACCGGGTGTTATATGATAGTATATTGATTAAATAAATTAAAATAATATTGATTAAGATCTTTCTGAAAGATTGCTATTTACGCCACCCTATCTTAGATATGGTCTGCCATATAGGTGATGATTTGTAGCGTGACAGCAGATTAATATGTTACATAAAACTCAATCTTTGAAATTAAATGCACACGTTAAGCGAGTCATTTCAATTCCATTAGATAAAGACGGTACGGTCAGGTAATTATTGTATGGCCGCTCAAAGCCAGACTGGGTCGGACGGCATTATAATTAAAAAAATATGCCTGGTTGGTGTTTCCATAAAAATAGATACTTTGAAGGGTAAAAGTTTTATGCCTTGTGGTAGGTCTTCCAAAATCGCTGATACTTCCTCCGTCTTTAAACCTTTTATCTTCTCGAAATTAGATAAATTGTCTGTCCAGATATTACTACAAATCGTATAAAACCATAAAATTACATTTGATCCAGAACCCGGTTGTTTATCATCAGGTGTGCCAAGTGGGGTCAGATTAGGCTAAACTATTATTGATAGTAGGGAAGCTACCAGAAGGGTCAGTCGTAGTATTAAAAACACGCTTCTGGTATGTGATCGTAAATAAAAATATAAAGCATTTGAAATTAATACCATACCGGTTTATCATCGTTGATTTAACTTTAATCCATTATTTTTATAAATTTCCTACGAAATCTGACAAGTGTTTATTTTTTTTAAAATAAATGACATAAACATATCTGACACTTTCAAGGAGTTTTATGTACATTACACCGATAGAATTCCTTTAATATCCTTACATCAAAAATTTAAAAGATACCCACTAAGTGAATTATCATGTGTTATAATAAGTTTTGTTTCACCGGTGACGTCATCGGACGTCAATTTCCGATGACGTCACCAGTGAAACAAATATTACAAGGCGATAATGAAATGGACAGCGTGTTCATTCTGTTCAACCAGTTCGATGTAACGAACAGATTTTCTAAAAAATAGCGTGAAAACTTTTCCTTAATGTCAATCATATAACAGAACAGCGACATAAATCGGTGCGTAGATAAATAAATATGTTAATTGGGGGAGTTGTGTAAACAGGCCATGCGTCACCTGATTGTTTTATCACACTTTTACAAGCAAAGACACGATGCCCGAGGCAATATTTTTCACGAATAATTCGGGATTGAAACTTATAACAAAGACATTAAATTAAAGTTACAGGTATAGCCATTTATAGAATATAAATGATTAAGAGAGCAATCATTTCGATTAATTATTAATTTCATTGTCAATATACCTATGATAATATTAAAGGATATCCAAATCTCCAAGGCATTTAAGTTTTGTTGCGTTTAACGTTTGCATTATCATTTTGTATCGTTCGTGGATCGTTCGACCTGTTGCGTCCGTGTATCGTTTCGTGTATCGTTTCGTTTGCATTTTCAGTCCGTTTGTATACCGTTTAAAACGCGTTTGATATTCGTTTCGTTTGCGTTCGATTTGTATTCTAGAACGGATGACAGTAGTAGTAGTATTAGTATTAGTAGTAGTTGTAGTAGTAGACGTAGTAGTAGTAGCAGCAGCAGCAGCAGTAGTAGTAGAAGTAGAAGTAGTAGTAGCAGCAGCAGCAGCAGTAGTAGTAGTAGACGTAGTAGTAGTAGTAGCAGCAGCAGCAGCAGTAGCAGTAGTAGTAGAAGTAGTAGTAGCAGCAGCAGCAGTAGTAGTAGTAGTAGTAGTAGTAGTAGTGGTAGTAGTAGTAGTAGTAGCAGCAGCAGCAGCAGCAGTAGTAGTAGTAGTAGTAGAAGTAGTAGTAGCAGCAGCAGCAGTAGTAGTAGTAGAAGTAGTAGTAGCAGCAGCAGCAGCAGCAGCAGCAGTAGTAGTAGTTGTAGTAGTTTGGTCGCACAAAATGACATTTATATGTTGACGTTCAAGATCACCTCACCAATAAACTCATCCTCCCATTTTCATAAGCATTATCATTATAGTCATTTCGACAAATTTAATTGAACCAAATGTTTTTGTAGCGGTTACCTGGGACAGCTTCTAATTGTTCGTTTCTGCTATTACCGTTGATCTTTTAAAAAGGTTGAAGAAAATTAATAATTTTGCCACCGGCAGATGACACAACCGCCGTCGCCAAACTGCAACAAATAAACATCAGCTAGGTGCAGGACTTTGGGCGGATGAACAAAGAGACTTCTTAGAAATCATGTGTGTTTTTTCAATTTGAGGATAATAAAAAACGATGAACGATGCTGCGCATATCCATTCTAACAACCCAGAGTACGCGAGAAAGAAACATAAAGGTACATTTTTCTGTCTAATAGTCAAATCTTTATTAAAATACAATTTTGTCAAAATAATTGACTGAAAACTGTTTTGCTAAACGACATACAATCCACTTCAGAAAATTTGTTGTACATGTATATCATAAAGACAAACCGTGAATTATTTAGAATCTTTGTCACATACTGGAGCTGTAATTTGGAATTCCTGATTTATTAAACAATCACTCAGTCTTTTTCAGATTAAATGTAAATATTCAAAGGAACATACCATTCATATATATATATATATATATATATATATATATATATATATATATATATACATAGTACTAATCTATATAGTCTTCGAAAATCAGAATATTTTATGTTCTTTTATGTAATTAGTGTTAAACCCTGTTCTTGTTTAGTTTTGTTGTTGAGGACACCAGGGATGATCGAACTTAGTCAATTGAGTTTTCTTGTAAAATATTGTTATTATTGCATGTTAATGTCACGTGACGATGGATAAGGTTCGGAGCGTCCCCGCCAGAGGCCGAGAGTTCGGTCCCAGTGTCGACCAGATAATATCTTAAAAACAAATATTTTTTTTGTCTCGAGAAACAGATTCGAATCGCATAACAGCTAAAGGTTTACTTAACGTTCGGGCTATAGAATAAACACGCATACAAGCTAAAGGTTTACTTCACGTTCAATTCAATTCAATTCAATTCAAATTTATTCAGGTATAAAGATCATTATACAACATATATATCATGATGATAATAAAATAACAGTAATACATCAAGAAAATAAATAAGTAAAACAATTATAGTAATCATCTACGTTCGGGCTATAGAATAAACACGCATACAAGCTAAAGGTTTACTTCACGTTCGGGCTATAGAATAAACACGAATACAAGCTTAAGGTTTACTTCACGTTCGGGCTATAAAATAAACACGCATACAAGCTAAAGGTTTGCTTCACGTTCGGGCTATAGAATAAACACGCATACAAGCTAAAACTTTGCTTCACGTTCGGGCTATAGAATAAACACGCATACAAGCTAAAGCTTTACTTCACGTTCGGGCTATAGAATAAACACGAATACAAGCTAAAGGTTTACTTCACGTTCGGGCTATAAAATAAACACACATACAAGCTAAAGGTTTGCTTCACGTTCGGGCTATAGAATAAACACGCATACAAGCTAAAGGTTTGCTTCACGTTCGGGCTATAGAATAAACACGCATACCAGCTAAAGGTTTACTTCACGTCGAGCTAAAGAATAAACACGCATATAAACTAAAGGTTTCCTTCACGTTCGGGCTATAAAATACACACGCATACAAGCTAAAGCTTTACTTCACGTTCGGGCTATAGAATAAACACGCATACAAGCTAAAGGTTTGCTTCACGTGCGGGCTATAGAATACACACGCATACAAGCTAAAGGTTTGCTTCACGTTCGGGCTATAGAATACACACGCTTACAATGTAAAAGCTAAAGGTTTACTTCACGTTCGGGCTATAGAATACACACGCATACAAGCTAAAGGTTTACTTCACGTTCGGGCTATAGAATAAACACGAATACAAGCTAAAGGTTTACTTCACGTTCGGGCTATAGAATACACACGCATACAAGCTAAAGGTTTACTTCACGTTCGGGCTATAGAATACACACGCATACAAGCTAAAGGTTTACTTCACGTTCAGGCTATAGAATACACACGCATACAAGCTAAAGCTTTACTTCACGTTCGGGCTATAGAATACACACGCATACAAGCTAAAGGTTTACTTCACGTTCGGGCTATAGAATACACACGCATATAAGCTAAAGCTTTACTTCACGTTCGGGCTATAGAATACACACGCATACAAGCTAAAGCTTTACTTCACGTTCGGGCTATAGAATACACACGCATACAAGCTAAAGCTTTACTTCACGTTCGGGCTATAGAATACACACGCATACAAGCTAAAGGTTTACTTCACGTTCGGGCTAAAGAATAAACACGCATACAAGCTAAAGGTTTACTTCACGTTCGGGCTAAAGAATAAACACGCATACAAGCTAAAGGTTTACTTCACGTTCGGGCTAAAGAATATACACGCATACAAGCTAAAGGTTTACTTCACGTTCGGGCGATAGAATAAAGACGCATGTCTGAATAAAGAAGAGATTCACGGTATTTTCTGATTCACGTTTAGCTTATTGAGGATATCAGGACAGCTTAAACATAGTCAACATGCGTATTTGATTAAATCAATTAATTAGTATATTTGTGTTATGGCCCAGAGATCTTATATATTAAAGTAGAACACAAAATCATTAAATGTAAAATATTCACCAGTGTTGCACTTTGACCGATATAGCTTACATTTGATTTTATTAGAAAGGGTACAATTGGTTTGGAAGGCAAAACATGTCGTATTTTCGTGACCATGTAGGACATGTACAGAAAGTGGTACAAATATTTTATTTTTATTACTTTTTATCGGCATGATTGAAATAACGCCAAGCCGGAAACACCAATTTATAGTTTTACGTATTTTTACAAATAATTTCAAATGGATACATAGACGTTGTGACATGAGTATACTTTCACCATTACCGTCGTAATTAGATTCATTCAATATTAATGATCTTTATGTATATGTATCTTGTATCTTGTATCTTGTATCTTGTATCTTGTACCTTGTCTCTTGTCTCTTGTCTCTTGTACATTGTCTCTTGTACCTTTGTATCTTGTATCTTGTATCTTGTACCTTGTACCTTGTATCTTGTACCTTGTATCTTTACCTTGTACCTTGTATCTTGTATATATGGAGCGACGATGATAATAATACCAAGCTGCTTCGTTCGACGCATACAAGAAGAATAAAAAAATAGCTGTCGCGTTCAACTTGAAACTAAAAAAACTAACCAAATAATTAATTAACTAGCTATTACCCGTGCTGCGCACGGAGTTGAGGCAGGTGTTTGGTGGAGCATGGTTTGGTTGACTGTGGCAAAATTATTCTCAAGCAATGATCCGTGCTGCGCACGGTGTTGAGGATGTGGCTTTTTATGGGGGGTGAACCATTCACAGGGTGTTGGAGTGGAGAGGGTGTTTAGCGTGATGTTACCTTTGTAGCTTTTTTCCTGCTACTGTGTCTATAGGACCTCCTTGAAAGTGACATTTTGGGTGAGTGTCCTGTTGCGGAAAAGTCCTTGTGACAAATTGTTGTCTACTTTGATGTAGATGTTGGAGTAACCTCTAGCTCGTGAAAATGCAATGTAAAGTTGTCCATGGGAGAATACAGGTGCTGGGAGATAAATTCCAAGTGTATCGAATGTCTGACCCTGGGATTTATTTATTGTCATTGAATAAGCCAGCCTCACTTGGAATTGAATCCTCTGTAATGTAAATGGCAGGTTGGCATCTGATGGAGCAAGTTTGATGCGTGGGATTAGGACTCGCTGTGAAATGTGGGTTCCTGTGAGAATTTCAGCATCAAGTATGTGGTCATGGAGGCGTCGAATGATAAGTCTTGTGCCATTGCATAGTCCTTTGGTGATATCAAGATTGCGCAGAAGCATGACTATTGCCCCTGGCTTTAAAATGAGGTTATGTGTTGGCATGCCAGTGGGGGTGATGGAGTGGAGGAATTCCATAGGGTAGTTGTTTGTTTCATTTTCATCATGTGAAATGGCCTTGTCTGCACTCGTGTAAGTCTTAGACACTCCGGGAAGTTTGTTGATGACTGAATCATTTAGTGACAATGTTGTCTCATTGAGTGGTGTGAGAATGACGGTTTTGGAAAGTTCCCTTGGGTTGTTTACATGTGTGAAGACTGCATCGACAATGTTTTCTTCTTGGGAGATGATGTTGCACTGGGGTGGTATTTCAACAGATAATGGTGGTGCTTGAGCCAACTGAGATGAAAGTTCGCCATTGCCTAATTTCAGGAGCCATTGTGCGTAGTCTTGCTGATCGTCATATGTTCTCATATTCTTGGTTAGTTTGATGACTGTGAATAGTGGCCAAAGTGGGGAACGTTTCAGGCAGTTTTCAATTATGGCAGTTTGGGACTGTTTGGGCACTACAGGTAAAACTTGGCGAAAGTCTCCTCCCATTAGGAATACTTTGCCTCCAAATGGAGCGTCTATTCCTGTGATATCACGCAACATTCTATCGATGGCTTGTAGAGCATTGGCTGGAACCATAGAGGCCTCGTCAACGATGAAGAGGGTGACTGAGCGGAGGTACTGAGCATGCTTTGATGCAGGAGAAATGTTGCAGGTGCTGGTGTCTAGGACTGGTACAGGCAGTTTAAAAAGGTTGTGGACTGTTCGTCCTCCAGAGAGCAGTGTAGCGGCAATTCCAGTCCATGCAGATGCTGCAACGGTAATGGATCTACTTCAGCAGTAGGTGATAAGGGTGTTGTAAACTGTTGTTTTTCCACATCCTCCTGGACCATCGAGGAAGTAACAGTGACTGAACGGTATTTCATCTTGTGATGGGGAGTTGATGTCTTGCAGTACTTTGTCAACTATGCTTCTTTGGTCTTCATTGAGCTGCATTAACTGGGTGGTGGCTTTTTCAGTCTCTGCTATGATGTCGATGTCTTCTGTAGGCAGATGTTCAACTTGCGAGGAGGTGATATCTGGTAGTCCTAATGCTGCTAAAGTTGTTCCATTTTGTTGGAGATATCTGCTGATGTCTTGGAGGGCTAACTGTGTCGCCACATTCGTGGGTGTAATCTTCTATCATGGCAGCCTGGTGCTTTTCCCAGAGTTGCTTTGGGTCGGTTGGGGCACAATATATACAGATGCGGGCCTTATTAAGCTGTGAGCACACCTATTGTACCGATCACCTATTTCTGGACAGTCGTACTGATTCATGTATTTGTCATGCTTGCGTTATACGTAGGCGGCACCTATTTTCGAACAGGGAATCGCACATTCAATCAAGCTTTATAAACCGCATAAACATATTGACGGTAGGGTGTAACTGTTATTGCGTTTCCCTAAATTGCGTTTCCCTAACCTTTTCCGCGTTCCCCTTACCTTAATAAGTGATGTGAACTCTATAAAAAACATGAAAAACGTCGAAAACTGTCTGATAGAAATAATGATAGCGGCTGAATGTCGAAATGCTGGCGAGCGAGGGGAGCATTGATTGCATGGTACCGGGAGCATACAGTAGCAGGCGGGAGAAGCAAGTGCACTTTCATCACGTACCACTTCTGTCCCATAAAATACAAATATTCTTCCTAACATAGCTTTATTACTTAATCCTTACGCATCATACTTTTTATCATCACAATTTTCATGTGTTATCATTCAGTTGTAGTGCAATGATTGCTCCCTTCGTTGTGTGGCAGCACGTGATAGCGGCAGATTGTCGAACTACTGGCTTGCATGGGAGCATGCATTGCATGGCACCGGGAGCATACGGTAGCAGGCGGGAGAAGCAAGAACATTTTCATCAGGTTCCAGTTCTGTTCAATAAAATACAAAAATTCTTCCTAACTTAGCTTTATTACTTAATCTTTACGCATCACACTTATTATTATCACATTTTTGTTGTTGCAATGCAACGATTGCTCCCTACGTAGTGTGTTTCACCATTGACAGGTGGCAGCAAATACCGATTGCTCCCTACGTAGTGTGCTTCACCATTGACAGGTGGCAGCAAATACCGGCACCCTATTGGTGTGTTTCACCATTCACAGGTGGCAGCAAATACCGGCAAGTTCCATGGCGATAGTGACTGAATCTGCGATCGTGGTGATTGAAAATCTTTCCTGAAGCTACGTTGATAGTTTAAACATATTTTATTCACAACTAGTATACAATTACATTGAAAATATCACATATTAGTTAACACATGTGTATACAATTATGAAAGGGATTCAGAAGAAAGCTTACAGCTTTTGTGAATCTGTCTCCCAAAATCAATCTATTAAATATGTGACAGTATTACAATTATATATATATATATATATATATATATATATATATATATATCAATGAATGATAGTATAAGGATCTGTAGATGTTCCTACATATTATATATAGAGATATAAATTTCTTAATAGAATATGTCAAGAAACTTTGCATATTGTAACAAACAGAGACAGAGAGAGAGAGAGAGAGAGAGAGAGAGAGAGAGATGGGTGAAATTTTGCTGTTCGTCTCAACAGGAATAGGAATAGCCATTGAGGGACTTAATGGTATGGTCAGTTATGTACAGATATATCGAAACTAAGTTCAGATAAATGTTAGTTAAAATTAAGATTTGAAAGGATTTGTAAATATTAACTGTTAAGTGGTTTATGCGCTACTTGAATCTTTTTGATGCTATTATATAGTCTTGTACTATTAGAAATAAGCTTGTATTGATTTCAATGGATAACAAGGGATCTCCAAACAAAAGTGTATTTACAGTTGGTTGTATGTTTAATTCTCGTATTTTTTGTAACATAATGTCTCTCTGCTCCGAATACGAAGAGCAAATGAAGAGGTAATGATCTGTGTTTTCTATTAATCCACATGTACAAAGTGGGCTGTTGATTAAGTTTTTAGTGTATAGAAGATAATTAAGAGGACTACAGTATGTTCTTAGGCGAGTGTGTTGGATCTGTGATAATCTCTTCCCTGCATAATAGTGTTTTGGAGTAATAAGTCGGTTGCTATTGAGTTTATTCTTAAAAACTGTAATTGATTCTGAGTTTTTTATTTCTATTGATAGTTCGTTCCAGTCCCTTGTTGTAGAGGGAAGAAAAGATTTGTAAAAAAGCTGGGTATTACATGGTAATGTACGGTTGTCATTTGAATTTCGCAGGTTGTACGTAACTGTATTACCGATGTTTGCAGGGACTAGAGCAGTAAGAGGAGATGGTGCAAGGTTGTGAGTCATTTTATAAAATAAGGACAATTTGTGTTTTTTACGTCTATGTATTAACCATTCCCAGCCAATTTCCTGATAAAGTGTTTGAATTGAGATTAGTTTAGTAGTTCCAGTTGCTATTCTAGCTGCTTCTGTTTGAATGGATTCTAGTTCTTGTTCTTCGTATTGGGTACAGTTATCCCAGACTACATCTGCGTATTCCAAGATGGGTCTAATGAATGTTAAATACATTATTTCTAATGATTTTCGATCTAATTGAAACTTAAATTTTCTCATAATATTAATTTTCTTCCAAGCCCTTTCTTTAATACTATAAAAGTGTTCGTGCCATGTTCCATTTGAAGATAGAGTTAGACCTAAATGTTTATGAGTGTTTACTTCGTTAATGGGTACGTTATTCATTATTAGGTTTGGGTGAACAGGTTTGTTAATTTTCCTCGAAATAACCATTGATTCGGTTTTCATAGGATTAAAAGTAACTAGCCATGTGTTTGCCCAGTGGTTAATAGTGGCTAAGTTACGTTGATACATTATCCACTTTGCCACATAGCTTATCTTCTTCGCCACATTTATAAAGCCCCACATACGAAAAATTAGCACGTTCCTTCAAGCGGTTTCGGAGGAGATACGTCAATTTACAGACGGCTGCTTACAGAAATAATATATAGATGACACACGATAAAAGCCAAAGAAACGGTGTAAATCAACGACTTTATGTACGGCCATTCGGCGACATAACAGATCATTCACACACGTTAATGCGGATAGGTGTGCCCGAGGGCCATTTATCGCTATGGTTTTAACATTTCATTATATTTCAAATATTTGTTTACCTATTTATGCATATGGTTTACTTTATTTATTTATCTAGAGTCAATTGTGATCTATTTTATCTATTAAGATTTTTTTAAAATTAATTTAGTATTAATTTAATATTATTTTTTTACACTACTGGTTTAATTATCATTTATTTGTTTTTCAAGTTCTTTATAAACACCTTTATTTAGGCATAGTACCACCATTGGAAAACGGAAGTGCTTCCGTAGGGTAGTCGCATAATGGCGGTTATAAATAATCCTCGTTTCTTCTTCTTTAAAAATGCATTTTCCTTATATTAATGCTCATTTTTTTATTTGAATAGTATTATTGATGTATTTTTAACATTTTGACAGCATTATCATGTTTGAATTGTGAATTTAGAAAAAAATGATGCCTGGAAATTGGGGTACGAATACGTTATTTCGAAAGTCTACTTTCACTTTGTCAACATTGTACACACTGAGCCGAAAAAATCTCTTATATGATACATGGCCCCTGCTTTTCTCATTATATTTTGATAGCGCAGAGGTTGACAAACAGTAAAATGTATGTTTGGTGGGGTAACACCTATAATAAATCCGGCACCGAGCGCCGTGAGGAGGATAATGTAGTTATATCCCTCTATCACGGAGAGTGTACATTTATATCCCTCTATCACGGATAGTGTACAGTTATATCCCTCTATCACGGATAGTGTACAGTTATACGGATAGTGTACAGTTATATACCTCTATCAGGGATAGAGAACAGTTATATCCCTCTATAACGGAGAGTGTACAATTATATCCCTCTATCACGGATAGTGTACAGTTATATTCCTCTATCACGGAGACTGTATAGGTATATTCCTCTATCACGGATAGTGTACAAGTATATCCCTCTATCACGGATAGTATACAGTTATATCCCTCTATTACGGATAGTGTATAGGTATATCCCTCTATTTCGGATAGTGTACAGTTATATCCCTCTATCACGGATAGTGTACAAGTATATCCCTCTATCACAGATAGTGTACAGTTATATCCTTCTATCGCTGATAGCGTACAGTTATAGGGATAGTGTACAGTTATATCCCTCTATCACGGATAGTGTACAAATGTATCCCTCTATCACAGATAGTGTACAGTTATACGGATAGTGTACAGTTATATCCCTCTATGAGGGATAGAGAACAGTTATATACCTCTATCACGGAAAGTGTACAAAAATATCCCTTATCACGGATAGTGTAAAGTTATATTCCTCTATCACGGAGAGTGTACAGATATATCCCTCTATCACGGGTAGTAAACAGGTACATTCCTCTATCACGGATAGTGTACAGTTATATCCCTCTATCACAGAAAGTGTACAGGTATATCCCTCTATCACGGGTTAGTGTACAGTTATATCCCTCTATCACGGATAGTGTACAATAATATCCCTCTATCACGGATAGTGTACAGGAATATCCCTATATCGCTGATAGTGTACAATTATACGGATAGTGTACAGTTATATCCCTCTATCACGGATAGTGTACAGGTATATCCCTCTATCACGGATAGTGTATAGTTATATCCCTCTATCACGGATAATGTACAATTATATCCCTCTATCACGGATAATGTACAGGTTTATCCGTCTATCGCTGATAGTGTACTGTTATACGGATAGTGTACAGTTATATCCCTCTGTCACGGAAAGTGTACAGGTTTATTCCTCTATCACGGATAGTGTTAAGGAATATCCCTCTATCACGGATAGTGTACAGTTATATTCCTCTATCACGGATAGTGTACAGGTATATTCTTCTATCACGGATAGTGCACAGGTACATCCTTATTTCACGGATAGTGTACAAATGTATCCCTCTATCACGGATAGTGTACAGGTATATCCCTTTATCGCGAATATTGTACAGTTATGCGGATAGTGTACAGTTATAACCCTCTATCACAGATAGTGTACATGTATTTTCCTCTATCACGGATAGTGTACAAGTGTATCCCTCTATCACGGATAGTGTACAAGTATATCCCTCCCTTTATATCCCTCTATCACGGATAGTGTACAGGTATATCCCTCTATCACGGATAGTGTACAGGTATATCCATCTATCACGGATAGTGTACAGGTATATCCCTCTTTCACGGATAGTGTACACGTATATCCCTCTATAACCCTCTATCTCGGATACTGTACAGGTATCCCTCTATCGCGGATAGTGTACAGGTATATGCCTCTATCGCGGATAGTATACAGGCATATCCCTCTATCACGGATAGTGTACAGGTATATCCCTCTATCACGGATAGAGTAAGGTATATCCCTCTATCACGGATAGTGTAAGGTATATCCCTCTATCACGGATAGTGTACAGGTATATCCATCTATCACGGATAGTGTACAGGTATATCCCTCTTTCACGGATAGTGTACACGTATATCCCTCTATAGCCCTCTATCTCGGATACTGTACAGGTATCCTTCTATCGCAGATAGTGTACAGGTATATGCCTCTATCGCGGATAGTATACAGGCATATCCCTCTATCACGGATAGTGTACAGGTATATCCCTCTATTACAGATAGAGTAAGGTATATCCCTCTATCACGGATAGTGTAAGGTATATCCCTCTATCACGGATAGTGTACAGGTATATCCATCTATCACGGATAGTGTACAGGTATAGCTCTCTATCACGGATAGTGTACAGGTATATCCCTCTATCGCTCTATGTCATGACAACGGAGTCGATTAGCGGGGTATTTCAAAGTCTCAAATTTAAATTTATTTACATCAAGAAGTTAAATACTTGTTAATTATTTCAATAGGATATGTTCATCTTATTATTCAGTCTATAGAACCGATTGATGTAGGAGCCCTCGGGCCTTATATCGCTTCCATGAATAAGCGCCGTTCCTATTTTCTTACATATTTCTTGTTTGCTGCTGCTGTGGCTATTATTTCCTCCAACTTTCTACCATGACTGACACTACTCCAACTATGTTTCTTGTTACATTCGTGCATTACAAAGTTTCCATACTTACTCCAACCTTGTTTTTCCATGCTGACGTATACTCCAATCTTGTTATTCCATGCTGACGTATACTCCAACTTTGTTATTTCATGCTGACGTATACTCCAATCTTGTTATTCCATGCTGACGTATACTTCAACCTTGTTAGTCCATGATACCGTATACTCCAATCTTGTTATTCCATGCTGACGTATACTCCAACCTCGTTATTCCATGCTGACGTATACTCCAACCTTGTTATTCCATGCTGACGTATACTCCATCCTTGTTATTCCATGCTGACGTATACTCCAACCTTGTTATTCCATGCTGACGTATACTCCATCCTTGTTATTCCATGCTGACGTATACTCCAACCTTGTTATACCATGCTGACGTATACTCCATCCTTGTTATTCCATGCTGACGTATACTCCAATCTTGTTATTCCATGCTGACGTATACTCCAACCTTGTTATTCCATGCTGACGTATACTCCAACCTTCTTATTCCACGCTGACGTATACTCCAATCTTGTTATTCCACGCTGACGTATACTCCAACCTTGTTATTCCATGCTGACGTATACTCCAACCTTGTTTCTTCCCGTACTTACATTATACTTATTCTTGTAATCCATTTTTCAGTCCATACTTACTCTGTTCTTGTAATCTCTATTTCCTTTCATACTAACTTCATACTTCAGTATTGTTATATTTTTTTATTTCCATACTTACTTGATTGTTGTTATCTTTGCTTCATACTTTATTCTTGTTATCTTTGTTTACCTCTTGCATCACTTCTGTTATATTTGTTGTATAATCTTAATTCAAATTGCCACATTGAACATATATGTCATTTTAGAGATTTAACTCTTTTTAAAGAAATATATAATTTTGCTTTTGTATTTAATTTTTTTACGTCAGGTCGTAGATGATGGAACTTAAAATAAATATATCTAGACAATCTGGGATATTATTAATGTAAACTTGGGAGATCGAATTTTATGTATACCATGTAGACAATCTATGATATTATTTAATACACACATCAATGTAAACTTGGGAGATCGAATTTTATGTATACCAATGTAGACCATCTTGGATATTATTAAATACACACATCAATGTAAACTTGGGAAAGCGAATTTTATGTATACCATGTAGACCATCTTGGATATTATTAAATACACACATCAATGTCAACTTGGGAAATCGAATTTTATGTATACCATGTAGACAATCTTGGATATAATTTAATACACACATCAATGTCAACTTGGGAGATCGAATTTTATGTATACCATGTAGACAATCTTGGATATTATTTAATACACACATCAATGTAAACTTGGGAGATCGAATTTTATGTATACCATGTAGACAATCTTGGATATTATTTAATCCACACATCAATGTAAACTTGGGAAAGCGAATTTTATGTATACCATATAGACAATCTTGGATATTATTTAATACACTCATCAATGTAAACTTGGGAAATCGAATTTTATGTATACCAATGTAGACAATCTTGGATATTATTTAATACACACATCAATGTAAACTTGGGAAATCGAATTTTATGTATACCATGTAGACCATCTTGGATATTATTAAATACACACATCAATGTCAACTTGGGAAATCGAATTTTATGTATACCATGTAGACAATCTTGGATATAATTTAATACACACATCAATGTCAACTTGGGAGATCGAATTTTATATTTACCATGTAGACAATCTTGGATATTATTTAATACACACATCAATGTAAACTTGGGAGATCGAATTTTATGTATACCATGTAGACAATCTTGGATATTATTTAATCCACACATCAATGTAAACTTGGGAAAGCGAATTTTATGTATACCATATAGACAATCTTGGATATTATTTAATACACACATCAATGTAAACTTGGGAAATCGAATTTTATGTATACCAATGTAGACAATCTTGGGTATTATTTAATACACACATCAATGTCAACTTGGGAAATCGAATTTTATGTATACCATGTAGACCATCTTGGATATTAGTAAATACACACATCAATGTCAACTTGGGAAATCGAATTTTATGTATACCATGTAGACAATCTTGGATATAATTTAATACACACATCAATGTCAACTTGGGAGATCGAATTTTATGTATACCATGTAGACAATCTTGGATATTATTTAATACACACATCAATGTAAACTTGGGAGATCGAATTTTATGTATACCATGTAGACAATCTTGGATATTATTTAATCCACACATCAATGTAAACTTGGGAAAGCGAATTTTATGTATACCATATAGACAATCTTGGATATTATTTAATACACACATCAATGTAAACTTGGGAAAGCGAATTTTATGTATACCATGTAGACAATCTTGGATATTATTTAATACACACATCAATGTAAACTTGGGAGATCGAATTTTATGTATACCATGTAGACAATCTTGGATATTATTTAATCCACACATCAATGTAAACTTGGGAAAGCGAATTTTATGTATACCATATAGACAATCTTGGATATTATTTAATACACTCATCAATGTAAACTTGGGAAATCGAATTTTATGTATACCAATGTAGACAATCTTGGATATTATTTAATCCACACATCAATGTAAACTTGGGAAAGCGAATTTTATGTATACCATATAGACAATCTTGGATATTATTTAATACACACATCAATGTAAACTTGGGAAATCGAATTTTATGTATACCATGTAGACCTTCTTGGAGATTGAACTATCTTTGACTGAAATATATACAAATACATATCACCTTGGACACGGCACTTTGAAGTATTTTTTTAACATTAAACATTATAAATTAAAATAAGTTAAATTATAATATTATCTTGTCTTATGTATTTTGTTGTATCCATAAAAGTAACCTCTAATAAATCAATTTCCATCAGTATATTTATATAACATTTATACGGGCTATATCTGACACACACATTATTAATCCATTCTTACTCAATCATTGTTAGCTCAGGTTTTAGTACGTTGATTTTCAATAAACCCACACGCAATTCATAATATATCCATCGACAATCGTAATCATTGTCAATTATAATGATATACGCTGCTGTATCAGTATATTCCAAACAATTATAAGTCTAATTAATGCTTTAATTCCGGAATTATTATCAATAGTTTTACAGACACTCACCATATTTCAATGAACAAGATGTAATTTGATCTCCCTGTACACATACTGACCTGTGACATTTATTATACTGCATTATCCATGTTGATCTCACTGTACACAAGTACTGACCTGTGACATTTATTATACTGCATTATCCATGTTGATCTCCCTGTACACATACTGACCTGTGACATTTATTATACTGCATTATCCATGTTGATCTCACTGTACACAAGTACTGACCTGTGACATTTATTATACTGCATTATCCATGTTGATCTCACTGTACACAAGTACTGACCTGTGACATTTATTATACTGCATTATCCATGTTGATCTCCCTGTACACATACTGACCTGTGACATTTATTATACTGCATTATCCATGTTGATCTCACTGTACACAAGTACTGACCTGTGACATTTATTATACTGCATTATCCATGTTGATCTCCCTGTACACATACTGACCTGTGACATTTATTATACTGCATTATCCATGTTGATCTCACTGTACACAAGTACTGACCTGTGACATTTATTATACTGCATTATCCATGTTGATCTCACTGTACACAAGTACTGACCTGTGGCATTCATTATACTGAATCATCAATTTTGATCTCAGTGTACACAAGGACTGACCTGTGAAATTCATTATACTGAACCATCAATGTTGATCTCACTGTACAGAAGGACTGACCTGTGACATTTATTATACTGCATCATCCATGTTGATCTCACTGTACTCAAGGACTGACCTGTGACATTTATTATACTGCATAATCCATGTTGATCTCACTGTACTCAAGGACTGACCTGTGACATTTATTATACTGCATCATCCATGTTGATCTCACTGTACTCAAGGACTGACCTGTGACATTTATTATACTGCATCATCCATGTTGATCTCACAGCACACACTGACTGATCTGTGACATTCATTATACTGTATCATCCATATTCATCTCACTGTACACAAGGACTGACCTGTGACATTTATAATACTGAATCATCCATTTTGATTTCTCTGTACACAAGGACTGACCTGAAACATTCATTCTACTACATCATCCGTGTTGGTCACACTGTACACAAGGACTCACCTGTGACATTCATTATACTGCATCATTCATGTTGATCTCACTGTACACAAGGACTGATCTGTGACATTCATTAAACTGCATCATCCATGTTGATCTCACAGTACACAAGGACTGATCTGTGCCATTTATTATACTGCATCATCCCTGTTGGTCACACTGCACACAAGGACTAATCTGTGACATTCATTATACTGCATCATCCATGTTCATCTCACTGCACACAAGGACTGACATGTGACATTCATTATACTGCATCATCCGTGTTGGTCACACTGTACACATACTAAAATGTGGCATTCATTATACTGCATCATCCATGTTGATCTCACTGCTCACAAGGACCGACATGTGACATCTATTATACTGCATCATCTATGTTGATATCACTGTACTCAAGGACTGACCTGTGACATTTTTTATACGGCATCATCCATGTTGATCTAACTGTACACAAGGACTGACCTGTGACATTTATTATACTGCATCATCCATGTTGATCTAACTGTACACAAGGACTGACCCGTGACATTTATTATACTACATCATCCATGTTGATATCAATGTACTCAAGGACTGACCTGTGACATTTTTTATACTGCATCATACATGTTGATCTAACTGTACACAAGGACTGACCTGTGACATTTATTATACTGCATTATCCATGTTGATATCACTGTACTTAAGGACTGACCTGTGACATTTTTTATACTACATCATCCATGTTGATCTCACTGCACACAAGTACTGACCTGTGACATTCATTATACTGCATTATCCGTTTTGTTCTCACTGCACACAAGGACTGACCTGTACATTCATTCTACTGCATCATCCATGTTGATTTCACTGCACACAAGGACTGACCTGTGACATTTATTATACTGTATCATCCATGTTGATCTCACTGTACACAAGGACTGACCTGTGACATTCATTATACTGCATCATCCATGTAGATCTCACTGAACACAAGAACTGACCTGTGACATTCATTATACTGTATCATCCATGTTGATCTCACTGTACACAAGAACTGGCCTGTGACATTAATTACACTACATCATCCATGTTGATATCACTGTACTCAAGGACTGACATGTGACCTTTTTTATACTGCATCATCCATTTTGATCTAACTGTACACAAGGAATGACCAGTGACATTTATTATACTGCATCATCCATGTTGATATCACTGTACTTAAGGACTGACCTGTGACATTTTTTATACTACATCATCCATGTTGATCTCACTGCACACAAGTACTGACCTGTGACATTCATTATACTGCATTATCCGATTTGTTCTCACTGCACACAAGGACTGACATGTACATTCATTCTACTGCATCATCCATGTTGATCTCACTGCACACAAGGACTGGCCTGTGACATCTATTATACTGTATCATCCATGTTGATCTCACTGTACACAAGGACTGACCTGTGACATTCATTATACTGCATCATCCATGTTGATCTCACTGTACACAAGAACTGACCTGTGACATTCATTATACTGTATCATCCATGTTAATCTCACTGTACACAAGAACTGGCCTGTGACATTCATTATACTGCATCATCCATGTTGTTATCACTGTACACAAGGCCTGACCTGTGACATTTATTATACTGCATCATCCATGTTGATTTCACTGTACACAAGAACTGACCTGTGACATTCATTATACTGTAGCATCCATGTTGATCTCACTGTACACAAGAACTGACCTGTGACATTCATTATACTGTATCATCCATGTTGATCTCACTGTACACAAGAACTGGCCTGTGACATCTATTATACTGCATCATCCATGTTGATATCACTGTACACAAGAACTGACCTGTGACATTCATTATACTGTATCATCCATGTTGATTTCACTGTACTCAAGGACTGATCTGTGACAATCATTATACTGCACTGTCCATTTTGATCTCAATGTTCGCAGAGACTGACCTCTCACTGTACACAAGGACTGATCTGTGACATTCATTATACTATACAATCCGTGTTGATTTTACAGTACACAAGGACTGACATGTGACATTCGTTAAACTGCATAATCCATGTTGATCTTACAATACACATACTGACCTGTGAGATTTATCATACTGCATCATCCATGTTAATCTACCTGTCACATCTGTGACATTCATTAAACTGCATAATCCATGTCGATCTCACTGTACAAAACGACTTACCTGTGACATTCATTACGACTTACCACTGTACACAAGGACTGACCTGTGGCATTCATTATACTACATCATCCATGTTGATCATATTGGACACAATGTCCGACCTGTGACACTTATAATACTGCATCATCCGTGTTGATCTCACTGTACACAATGACTGACATGTGACATTTATTATACTGCATCATCCGTGTTGATATCATTGTACACAAGGACTGACCTGTGACATTTATTATACTTAATAATCCTTGTTGATATAACTGTACTTAAGGATTGACCTATGACATTTTTAAACTGCATCATCAATGTTGATCTCACTGCACACAAGGACTGACATGTGACATTGATTATACTGCATCATCCGTGTTGATCTCACTGTACACATACCGACCAGTGACATTTATTATGCTGCATCATCCGTGTTGATATCACTGTACACAAGGACTGACCTGTGTTATTTATTATACTGAATCATCCGGGTTGATCTCACTGTACACATGGACTGACCTGTAACATTTATTATACTGCATCATCCATGTTGATTTCACTATAAACAAAGACTGACCTGTGACATTTATTATACTGCATCATCCATGTTGATCGAAATGTATACAAAGACTGACCAGTGACATTTATTATACTGCATCATCCATGTTGATATCACTGTACACATGGACTGACCTGTGACATTTTTTATACTGCATCATCCATGTTGATCTAACTCTACACAAGGACTGACCTGTGACATTTATTATACTGCATCATCCATGTTGATATCACTGTACTCAAGGACTGACCTGTGACATTTATTATACTGCATCATCCATGTTGATATCACTGTACTCAAGGACTGACCTGTGACATTTATTATACTGCATCATCCATGTTGATCTAAATGTACACAAGGACTGACCTGTGAAATTCATTATACAGAATAATCCATGTTGATCTTACAATACACATACTGACCTGTGAGATTTATCATACTGCATCATCCATGTTATCTTACTGTACACAAGGAATGACCTGTGACATTCATTAAACTGCATAATCCATGTCGATCTCACTGTACACAACGACTTACCTGTGACATTCATTACGACTTACCAGTGACATTCATTACACTGCATTATCCATGTTGATCTCACTGTTCACAAGGACTGATCTGTGATATTCATTAAACTGCATCATCCATGTTGATCTCACAGTACACAAGGACTGATCTGTGACATTTATTATACTGTATCATCCATGTTGATCTCACAGTACACAAGGACTGACCTGTGACATTTATTATACTGTATCATCCATGTTAATCTCACAGTACACAAGGACTGATCTGTGCCATTTATTATACTGCATCATCCATGTTGGTCACACTGCACACAAAGACTAATCTGTGACATTGATTATACTGCATCAGCCATGTTCATCTCGCTGCACACAAGGACTGACCTGTGACATTCATTATACTGCATCATCCATGTTGGTCACACTGTACACAAGGACTGACCTGTGACATTCATTATACTGCATCATCCATGTTGATCTCACTGTATATAAGGACTCACCTGTGACATTCATTATACTGCATCATCCATGTTGATATCACTGTACTCAAGGACTAACCTGTGGCATTTATTATACTGCATCATCCATGTTGATATCACTGTACTCAAGGACTGACCTGTGACATATTTTATACTGCATCATCCATGTTGATCTAAATGTACACAAGGACTGACCTGTAGATTCATTCTACTGCATCATCAATGTTGATCTCACTGCACACAAGTACTGACCTGTGACATTTATTATACTGCATCATCCATGTTGATCTCACTGTACACAAGGACTGACCTGTGACATTTATTATACTGCATCGTCCATGTTGATATAAATGTTCACATGGACTGACCTGTGACATTTATTATACTGCATCATCCGTGTTGATCTCACTGTACACAAAGACAGACCTGTAACATTTATTATACTGCATCATCTGTGTTGGTACCACTATACACAAGGACTGACCTGTGGCATTCATTATACTGCATCATCCGTGTTGATCTCACTGCACACAAGGACTGACCTGTGACATTCATTATACTGCATCATCTGTGTTGGTACCACTATACACAAGGACTGACCTGTGGCATTCATTATACTGCATCATCCGTGTTGATATCACTGTACACAAAGACAGACCTGTAACATTCATTATACTGCATCATCTGTGTTGGTATCACTATACACAAGGACTGATCTGTGACATTCATTATACTGTACAATCCGTGTTGGTCTTACAGTACACAAGGACTGACATGTGATATTCATTATACTGGATCATCCATCTTGATCTCACTGAATACAAAGACTGACCAGTGACATTCATTATACTGCATCGTCCATGTTGATCTCACTGTACAAATACTGACCTCTGAGATTTATTATACAGCACCATCCATGTTGATCTTACTGTACACAAGGACTGACCTGTGATATTCGTTATACTGCATCATCCATGTTAATCTTACTGTACACAAGGACTGACCTGTTACACTCCTTATACTGCATCATCCATGTTAATCTTACTATACACAATGACTGACCTGTGACACTCCTTATACTGCATCATCCATGTTAATCTTACTATACACAAGGACTGACCTGTGACACTCCTTATACTGCATCATCCATGTTAATCTTACTGTACACAAGGACTGACCTGTGACACTCCTTATACTGCATCATCCATGTTAATCTTACTGTACACAAGGACTGACCTGTGACACTCCTTATACTGCATCATCCATGTTAATCTTACTATACACAAGGACTGACCTGTGACACTCCTTATATTGCATCATCCATGTTAATCTTACTATACACAAGGACTGACCTGTGACACTCCTTATACTGCATCATCCATGTTAATCTTACTGTTCACAAGGACTGACCTGTGACACTTCTTATACTGCATCATCCATGTTAATCTTACTGTTCACAAGGACTGACCTGTGACACTCCTTATACTGCATCATCCATGTTAATCTTACTGTACACAAGGACTGACCTGTGATATTCGTTATACTACATAATCCGTGTTGATCTTACAGTACACAATGTCTGACCTGTGACATTCATTATACGGAATCATCCACTGTTGAAACATCGGATTATACGAATACCAGCGTTAAGGTCCTTGAATTGCCAGACTTAGTGGTACAAGACACTATGTGCACTATAGCAACTGCAGTTTTCATTTGATATTCTTGCACTCCAAACGCACACCATACTATTGTGGACATAATAACGGATAACTAATATACGAGTTGAGGCCCTTGAATCGTCGAAATAGCGTTGTTTGCTATAATCATTTTGAGCATTGTGTTAATACACCGTAAATTCTCCTCCAAAACTGATTTATTCAAATTGTTCGCACATGTCAGATTTAATTGACAGCTAGATAAAAGATCACAATCTTCACATCCCATCATTATGTATTACGATACATGGATATATAAACTACACACATAGACGACAAAACCAGTTTTACTGGTTGTATTGGCGTAATGACACAGTTCTCTGGTGCGGACACTGTACTTACTGCCACTTATTTTTTCTGCCGGGAACAGCCAATGGCGGATTCAATAAGGCGGGGTGTGCAGTGGCGGCGATGAAGAGGGACGGTTAGCCGATACTGCACCAGGAATTTGCCTAGCCTTTATTCCTATAACTAAACTGCTGTAGATGTCTGACCCCATTACTGTACCCTAGTTTCACAGCTGTCTGTTATTACTTGATACTTTTATACTCCCACATTGGTAATCATGACTATGATCATAACAGATATCATACCGCACTCTGGCAGCACAATATATGTTAATACGGTTGTCTGACCCCACACCCCCACCCTGGTAATACGGATTATGTTAATACGATGGTCTGACCCCAACACCCACACCCTGGTAATACGGATTATGTGTATACGATTGTCTGACCCCACACCCCCATCCTGGTAATACGGATTATGTTAATACGATTGTCTGACCTCACACCCCCAACCTGGTAATACGGATTATGTTAATACGATGGTCTGACCCAATACCCCCACCCTGGTAATACAGATTATGTTAATACGTTGTTCTGACCCTATACCCTACCCTGGTAGTACAGATTATGTTCATACGATTGTCTGACCATATAGCCCATCCTGGTATATGTATTACAGATTATATTAATAGATTTGTCTAATCTTATACCCGAACCTGGTTATAAAGATTATGTTAATACGATTGTCTTATACCCCACCCTGGTAATACAGATTATGTTAATATGGTTGTCTTATACCCCACCCTGGTAATACAGATTATGTTACTATGGTTGTCTTATACCCCACCCTGGTAATACTGATTATGTTAATATGGTTGTCTGACCCTCTACCCCACCCTGGTAAAACTGATTATGTTAATACGATTGTCTGACCCTATACCCCACCCTGGCAATACTGATTATATTAATACGATTGTCTGACCCTATAGCCCACCTTGGTTTACTGATTATATACATAAGATTGTCTGACACTATACCCCACCCTGGTTATACTGATTATATTAATACGATTGTCTGACCCTATACCCCACCTTGGTTATATTGATTATATAAATACGATTGTCTGACACTATACCCCACCCTGGTTATACTGATTATATTAATACGATTGTCTGACACTATACCCCACCCTGGTAATACTGATTATGTTAACATGATTGTCTGACACTATACCCCACCCTGCTTATACTGAATATATAAATACGATTGTCTGACACTATACCCCACCATCTTTATACTGATTATATTCTTACGATTGTCTGACCCTATACCCTACCCTGGTTATACTGATTAAAGTAATAAGATTGCCTGACACTATACCGCACCCTGGTAATACTGATAATGTTAATACAATTGTCTGACATTATACCCCACCCTGGTTATACTGAATATATAAATACGATTGCCTGACACTATACCGCACACTGGTAATACTGATAATGTTAATACGATTGTCTGACATTATACCCCACCCTGGTTATACTGAATATATAAATACGATTGTCTGACACTATACCCCACCCTGGTTATACTGATTATATTAATACGATTGTCTGACCCTATACCCGACCCTGGTAATACTGATTATGTTAATACGATTGTCTGACACTATACCGCACCCTGGTTATACTGATTATATTAATACGATTGCCTGACACTATACCCCACCCTGGTTATACTGATTATATTTTTACAATTGCCTGACCCTATACCCTACCCTGGTTATACTGATTAAAGTAATACGATTGCCTGACACAGTACCCCACCCTGGTAATACTGATTATGTTACATGTAATACGATTGTCTGACACTATACCGCACCCTGGTAATACTAATTATGCTAATACGATTGTCTGACACTATACCCCCACCCTGTTTATACTGATTCTATTTATACGATTGTCCGACACTATACCCCCACCCTGGTTATACTGATTATATTAATACGATTGTCTGACACTATACTCTACCCTGGTTAAACTGATTATATTAAAACGATTGCCTGACACTATACCCAACCCTGGTTATACTGGTTATATTAATACGATTGCCTGACACTATACCCCACCCTGGTAATACTGATTATATTAATACGATTGCTTGACACTATACCCAACCCTGGTTATACTGATTATATTAATACGATTGTCTGATACTTTACCCCACTCTGGTAATACTGATTATATTAATACGATTGCCTGACACTATACCGCACCCTGGTAATACTGATTATATTAATACGATTGTCTGACACTATACCGCACCCTGGTAATACTGATTATACTAATACGATTGTCTGACACTATACCCCACCCTGGTAATACTGATTATATTAATACGATTGTCTGACACTATACCCCACCCTGGTTATACTGATTATATTATTACAATTACCTGACACTATACTCCACCCTGGTAATACTGATTATACTAATACGATTGTCTGACACTATACCCCACCCTGGTAATACTGATTATATTATTACAATTACCTGACACTATACCCCACCCTGGTAATACTGATTATACTAATACGATTGTCTGACACTATACCCCACCCTGGTAATACTGATTATACTAATACGATTGCCTGACACTATACCGCACCCTGGTAATACTGATTATACTAATACGATTGCCTGACACTATACCCCACCCTGGTTATACTGATTATATTATTACAATTGCCTGACACTAAACCCCACCCTGGTAATACTGATTATACTAATACGATTGCCTGACACTATACCGCACCCTGGTAATACTGATTATACTAATACGATTGTCTGACACTATACCCCACCCTGGTAATACTGATTATATTAATATGATTGCCTGACACTATACCCCAGCCTGGTAATACTGATTATATTAATACGATTGCCTGACACTATACCGCACACTGGTAATACTGATTATATTAATACGATTGTCTGACACTATACCCCACCCTTGTTATACTAATTATATTAATACGATTGTCTGACACTTTACCCCATCCTGGGTTTACTTATTATATTGATACGATCGTCTGACACTATACCCCACCTTTGTAAAACTGATTATGTTAATACGATTACCTGACACTATACCTACCCTGGTTATACTGATTATATTAATACGATTGCCTGACACTATACCCCACCTTGGTAATACAGATTATGTTAATACAATTGCCTGACCCTTTACCCCACCCTGGTTATACTGATTATATAAATACGATTGCCTGACACTATATCCCACCCTGGTAAAACAGATTATGTTAATACAATTGCCTGACACTGTACCCCACCCTGGTAATACTGATTATGTTACATGTAATACGATTGTCTGACACTATACCCCACCCTGGTAATACTGATTATGCTAAATCGATTGTCTGACACTATACCCCCACCCTGGTTATACTGATTATATTTATACGATTGTCTGACACTATACCCCCACCCTGGTTATACTGATTATATTAAAACGATTGCCTGACACTTTACCCCACCCTGGTTATACTGATTATATTAAAACGATTGCCTGACACTTTACCCCACCCTGGTTATACTGATTATATTTATACGATTGCCTGACACTATACTTACCCTGGTTATACCGATTATATTAAAACGATTGCCTGACACTATACCCCACTCTGGTAATACTGATTATATTAATACGATTGTCTGACCCTAACCGCACCCTGGTTATACTGATTATATTAATACGATTGCCTGACACTATACCGCACCCTGGTAATACAGATTATGTTAATACAATTGCCTGTCACTAAACCCCACCCTGGTTATACTGATATTATTAATACGATTGCCTGACACTATACCGCACCCTGGTAAAACTGATTATATTGATACGATTGTCTGACACTATACCCCACCCAGGTTATACTGATTATATTAATACGATTGTCTGACCTTATACCCAACCTTGGTTTACTGATTATATAAATACGATTGTCTGACACTATACTCCACCCTGGTTATACTGATTATATTAATACGATTGTTTGACCCTATACCCAACCTTGGTTATACTGATTATATAAATACGATTGTCTGACACTATACCCCACCCTGGTTATACTGGTTATATTAATACGATTGTCTGACACTATATCCCACCCTGGTAATACAGATTATGTTAATACAATTGCCTGACCCTATACCCCACCCTGGTTTTACTGATTATGTTAATACGATTGTCTGACCCTATACCCCACCCTGGTTATACTGATTATATAAATACGATTGTCTGACACTGTACCCCACCCTGGTTATACTGGTTATATTAATACGATTGTCTGACACTATATCCCACCCTGGTAATACAGAATATGTTAATACAATTGCCTGACCCTATTCCCCACCGTGGTTTTACTGATTATGTTAATACGATTGTCTGACACTATACCCCACCCTGGTTATGATTATATAAATACGATTGTCTGACACTATACCCCACCCTGGTTATTCTGATTATATTAATACGATTATCTGACCCTATAATCCGACCTTGGTAATATTGATTATATTAATACAGTTAAAGCTGTATAAGTTTCTAACACTTTCTTATATACAGTATAGATGTAATATATATCAGTCTCTCAAATTTTCTTATATATAGTAAGTGCGATAAAAGTTGTATCAGTCTCTAAAACATTCTTGTATATAATATGTGCGATTAAAACTGTATCAGTCTCTTAAACTTACAGGTATAGAATATGCAATTAAAACTGTATAAGTCTCTCAAACGTTCGTATCTATAAAAGGTGCGATGTAAGCTGTATTAGTCTCTAAAACGTTCTTATATATAGTATGTGTGATTAAAGTTGTACCAGTCTCTAAAACTTTCTTATATATATAGAATGTGCGATTAAAGCTGTATCAGTCTCTAAAATTTTCTTATATATATTATATGCGATGTTAACTGTATAAGCCTCTTAAACGTTGATATATATATAGTATGTGCGATTAAAGCTGTATCAGTTTCTAAAACGTTGTTGTATTTAGTATGTGCGATTAAAGCTGATTCAGTCTCTTCAACTTTATTATATATAGTATGTGTGAGTAAAGCTGTATCAGTCTCTAAAACGTTGCTGTATTTACTATGTGCGATTAAAGCTATATCAGTCTCTAAAAAAATCTTATTTATAGTATATGCGATTAAAGCTGTATCAGTCTCTTAAACGTTGCTGTATTTAGTATGTATGATTAAAGCTGTATCAGTCTCTAAAACATGCCTGATGTATAATCTGTGCGATGTAAGCAGAATAAGCCTCTAAAACGTTGTTTCATATAGTATGTGCGATTAAAGCTGTATCAGTCTGTTAAACTTTACAATATATAGTATTGTTGATTAAAGCTGTATAAGCCTCTTAAACGTGGTTGCATATAGTATGTGTGATTAAAGTTGTATAAGCCTTTAAAATGTTGTTGCATATAGTATGTGCGATTAAAGTTGTATCAGTCTCTTAAACATTCTTATATATAGTATGTGCGATAAAAGTTGTATCAGTCTCTAAAACATTCTTATATATAGTATGTGCGATAAAAGTTGTATCAGTCTCTAAATCGTTGTTGGATATAGTATGTGTGATTAAAGTTGTATAAGTTTCTAAAACGTTCTAATTAACAGTATGTGCGATTAAAGTTGTATCAGTCTCTAAAACATTCTTATATATAGTATGTGCGATTAAAGCTGTATCAGTCTCTAAAAAAATCTGATATATACTATGTGCGATATAAGATGTATAAGCTTCTAAAACATTCTTGTATATAGTATGTGCGATTAAAGTTGTATCAGTCTCTAAATCGTTGTTGGATACAGTTTGTGGGATTAAAGTTGTATAAGTCTCTAAAACGTTCTTATATACAGTATGTGTGATTAAAGCTGTATAAAGCTCTAAAACGTCTGATATACAGTATGTGCGATTAAAACTGTATCAGTGCCTAAAACATTCTTATATATAGTATGTGCGATTAAAGCTGTATAAGCCTCTAAAACATTCTTATATATAGTATGTGCGATTAAAGCTAAACAAGCCTCTAACACGTTTTTATATATAGTATGTGCGATTAAAGTTGTATCAATCTCTAAAACGTTGTAAGATATAGTAGGTGCAATTAAAGCTGTATCAATCTCTTAAACATTATTGTATACAGTATGTGCGATTTAAGTTGTATCAGTCTCTAAATTATTCTTGTATATAGTATGTGCGATTATATTTGTACCAACCTCTAAAACGTTGTTATATATAGTATGTGCGATTTAAGTTGTTTCAGTCTGTTAAACATTCTTATATATAGTATGTGCGATTAAAGCTGTATAAGCATTTAAAACATTATTATATATAGTATGTGCGATTAAAGCTGTATAAGCCCCTAAAACGTTCTTATATATGGTAACAGCGATTAAAATTGTATAAGTCTGTTATAACATTCTTATATAAAGTATGTGCGATTAAAGCTGTATTAGCCTCTAAGTCATTCTTATATATACTATATGCGATTAAAGCTTAATAAGCCTGTTAAACGTTTTTATATATAGTATGTGCGATTAAAGTTGTATAAGTCTGTAAAATATTCTTATATATAGTATGTGCGATTAAAGCTGTATAATCCTCTAAAATATTGTTGCATATAGCACGTGCGAATAATTTGTATAAGCCTCTAAAATGTTGTTGCATATAGAATGTGCTATTTAAGTTGTATTAGTCTCTTAAATGTTGTTGCATAAAGTATGTGCGATTAAAGTTGTATAAGTCTCCAAAACGTTCTGATATATAGTATGTGCGATTAAAGCTTTATAAGCCTCTAAAATATTGTTGCATATAGTACTTGCGATTAAAGCTGGATCAATCTCTAAAACCTTGTTGGATTAAGTATGTGCGATTAAAACTGTATACGCCTCTAAACATTCATATATATACATGTAGTATGTGCGATAAAAGCTGTTTTAGTCTCTAAAACGTTGTTGCATATAGTATATGCGATTAAAGCTGTATAAGTCTCTAAAACATTCTTGTATATAGTATGTGCAATTAATGCTGTATCAGCCTCTAAAACGTTTTTATATATAGTATGTGCGATTAAAGTTGTATAAGTCTGTAAAATATTCTTATATATAGTATGTGCGATTAAAGCTGTATAATCCTCTAAAATATTGTTGCATATAGCACGTGCGAATAATTTGTATAAGCCTCTAAAATGTTGTTGCATATAGAATGTGCTATTTAAGTTGTATTAGTCTCTTAAATGTTGTTGCATAAAGTATGTGCGATTTAAGTTGTATAAGTCTCCAAAACGTTCTGATATATAGTATGTGCGATTAAAGCTTTATAAGCCTCTAAAATATTGTTGCATATAGTACTTGCGATTAAAGCTGGATCAATCTCTAAAACCTTGTTGGATTAAGTATGTGCGATTAAAACTGTATACGCCTCTAAACATTCATATATATACATGTAGTATGTGCGATAAAAGCTGTTTTAGTCTCTAAAACGTTGTTGCATATAGTATATGCGATTAAAGCTGTATAAGTCTCTAAAACATTCTTGTATATAGTATGTGCAATTAATGCTGTATCAGCCTCTAAAACATTCTTGTATATTTTATGTGCGATTAAAGCTGTATATGTGTCTAAAACGTTGTTGTTTTTAGTAAGTGCAATTAAAGCTGTATCAGCTTCTTAAACGTTGTTATATATAGTATGTGCGATTAAAGCTGTATCAGCTTCTTAAACGTTGTTATATATAGTATGTGCGATTAAAGCTGTATAAGCATTTATAACGTTGTTGCATAACGTATGTGCGATTAAAGTTGTTTCAGTACTTAAAACATTTTTATATAAAGTATGTGCGATTAAAGCTGTATAAGCCTCTAAACTATTGTTGCATAAGGTATGTGCGATTAAACTATATACGGCTCTAAAATGTTATTATATATAGTATGTGCGATTAAAATTCTATAAGGAACTAAAACGATCTGATATATTGTATGTGCGATTAAAGTTGTATCAGTACCTAAAACATTCTTATAAAAAGTAATTGCAATTAAAGCTGTTTAAGCCTCTAAAACATTATTGCATAAAGTATTTGCGATTAAAGCTGTATAAGTCTCTAAAACCTTGTTGGATATAGTAGGTGCGATTAAAGTTGTATTAATCTCTATAACATTCTTGTATATAGTATGTTCGATTTCAGTTGTATAAGTCTCTAAATAATTCTTGTATATAGTATGTGCGATTAAAGTTGTATCAACGTCTAAAACGTTGTTATATATAGTATGTGCGATTAAAGATGTATAAGCCTCTAAAACATTGTTATATATGGTATGAGCGATTAAAGCTGTATAAGCCACTTAAACGGTGTTGTATAAAGTATGTGCGATTAAAACTATATAAACTTCTAAATCGTTGTTGCATATAGTATGTGCGATTAAAGTTGTATAAGTTTCTAAAACGTTGTTGCATATAGTATGTGTGATTACAGTTGTGTAAGTCTCTGAAACGTTGTTGCATATAGTATGTGTGATTAAAGTTGTGTAAGTCTCTTAAACATTCTTGTATATAGTATGTGTGATTAAAGTTGTATAAGTCTGTAAACCTTTCTTATATATAGTTTGTGAGATTAAAGTTGCATAAGTCTCTTAATCATTTTTGTATATAGTAGATAGTATTTGCGATTAAAGTTGTATCAGCCTCTAAAATGTTGTTATATATAATATTTGCTATTAAAGCTGTATAAGCCTCTAAAATGTTGTTGCATATAGTATGTGCGATTAAAGTTGTATAAGTCTCTTAAACATTCTTGTATATAGTAGATAGTATGTGCGATTAAAGTTGTATAAGTCTCTTAAACATTCTTATACATAGTATGTGCGATTAAAGTTGTATCAGTCTCTAAAACATTATTAGATATAGTGTGTGCGATTAAAGTTGTATGAGTCTCTTAAACATTCTAATATATAGTATGTGCAATTAAAGTTGTATAAGTATCTTAAACATTCCTGTATATAAGATGTGCGAGTAAAGTTGTATCAGTCTCTTAAACGTTGTTGCATATAGAATGTGCGATTAAAGATGTATAGGTCTATTTAACATTATTATATATAGTATGTGCAATTAAAGTTGTATAAGTATCTTAAATATTCCTGTATATAGTATGTGCGATTAAAGTTGTATCAGTCTCTTAAACGTTGTTGCATATAGTATATGCGATTAAAGTTGTATAAGTCTCTTAAACATTCTTGTATATAGTATGTGCGGTTAAAGTTGTATAAATCTCTTAAACATTCTTGTATATAGTATATAGTATGTGCTATTAAAGTTGTATAAGTCTCTTAAACATTTTTGTATATAGTAGAAAGTATGTGCGATTAAAGTTGTATCAGCCTCTAAAATGTTTTTATATATAATATTTGCTATTAAAGCTGTATAAGCATCTACAATGTTGTTGCATATAGTATGTGTGATTAAAGTTGTATAAGTCTCTAACTCGTTGTTGCATATAGTATGTGTGATTAAAGTTGTATAAGTCTCTAAATCGTTGTTGCATATAGTATGTGTTATTAAAGTTGTATAAGTCTCTAAATCGTTGTTGCATGTAGTATGTGTGATTAAAGTTGTATAGGTCTCTAAATCGTTGTTGCATATAGTATGTATGAATAAAGCTGTATAAGTCTCTGAAACGTTCTTACATATAGTGGGTGATATTAAAGCTGTATAAGGCTCTAAAACATTCTTGTATATAGTATGTGCGATTAAAGCTGTATATGTGTGTTAAACTTTCTTGTATATAGTATGTGCGATTAAAGCTGTATAAGTCTCTAAATATTTTTTTATATCCAGTATAGATGTAATGTGTATCTGTCTTTAAAACTTTCTTATATATAGTATGTGCGATTAAAGCTGTGCAAGTCTCTAAAAAAAATTTAAAAAACACTACAGATGTAATATAGATCAGTCTCTAAAACATTCTTGTATATAGTATGTGCGATTAAAACTTTATAAGTCTCTAAATATTTTTTATATACAGTAGTAAAGATGTAATGTGTATCAGTCTCTTAAACTTTATCATATATAGTATGTGCAATTAAGGCAGTATAAGCCTCTAAAACGTTGTTGCATATTGTATGTGCGATTAAAGCTGTATGCGTCTCTAATTATATTTTATATACAGTATAGATGTAATGTGTATCAGTCTCTAAAACTTTCTTATATATAGTATGTGCGATTAAAGCTGTATGCGTCTCAAATTATATTTTATATACAGTATAGATGTAATGTGTAGCAGTCTCTAAAACTTTCTTATATATTGTATGTGCGATTAAAGCTGTATGCGTCTCTAATTATATTTTATATACAGTATAGATGTAATGTGTATCAGTCTCTAAAACTTTCTTATATATAGTATGTGCGATTAAAGCTGTATGCGTCTCTAATTATATTTTATATACAGTATAGATGTAATGTGTATCAGTCTCTAAAACTTTCTTATATAAAGTATGTGCGATTAAAGCTGTATGCGTCTCTAATTATATTTTATATACAGTATAGATGTAATGTGTATCAGTCTCTAAAACTTTCTTATATATTGTATGTGCGATTAAAGCTGTATGCGTCTCTAATTATATTTTATATAAAGTATAGATGTAATGTGTATCAGTGTCTAAAACATTCTTATATATTGTATGTACGATTAAAGCTGTATGCGTCTCTAATTATATTTTATATACAGTATAGATGTAATGTGTATCAGTGTCTAAAACTTTCTTATATATAGTATATGCGATTAAAGCTGCATAAGTCTCTAAAACTATCTTATATATAGTATATGCGATTAAAATTGTACGAGTCTCAAAATCATTGTTGTAAATAGTATGTGTGAATTAAGCTGTATAAGTCTCTAAAACATTTTTGTATAAAGTGTGTACGATTAAAGCTGTATAAGTCTCTTAAACATTCTTGTATATAGTATGTGCGATTAAAGCTGTATAAGTCTCTAAAACATTCTTATATATAGTTTGTGCGATTAAAGCTGTATAAGCCTCTAAAACATTCGCATATATAGTATGTGCGATTAAAGCTGTATAAGCCTCTAAAACATTCTTATATATAGTATGTGCGATTAAAGATGTATAAGCTCTAAAACATTCTTGTATATAGTATGTGCGATTGAAGATGTATAAGTTTCTAAAACGTTCTTGTATATAGTATGTGCGATTAAAGTTGTATAAGTCTCTAAAACGTTCTTATATATAGTATGTGAGATTAAAGTTGTATAAGTTTCTAAAACTTTCTGATACAAAGTATATGCGATTAAAACTGTATAAGTCTCTAAAACAGTCTGATACATAGTACGTGCGATTAAATTTGTATAAGTTTCTAAAACGTTCTGATATATAGTATATGCGATTAAAGTTGTACAAGTTTCTAAAACGTTCTTGTATATTGTATGTGCTTTTAAAGCTGTATAAGTCTCTAAAACATTCTTATATATAGTATGTGCGATTAAAGCTGTATAAGCCCGTGGTGTTTCGGCTAAGAATAGAATCACTGTTGATCTCTGCAGAGGGGTAAGAATCCTCCGAATGGATGTCATGTTCATTTTATCATTTTTTTGTCATGTTCACTATTGTGGTTAAATTATTAACCCCTGTGGGGTTCCAGGGAGCCATGAGTGATGGTTCATATAGTCATACAAATACATCAATAGTTCATATAGTCATACAAATACGGCAATGGTTCATATAGTCATACAAATACAGCAATGGTTCATATAGTCATACAAATACAGCAGTAGTTCATATAGTCATACAAATACAGCACTAGTTCATATAGTCATACAAATACAGCACTAGTTCATATAGTCATACAAATACAGCAATAGTTCATATAGTCATACAAATACAGCACTAGTTCATATAGTCATACAAATACAGCAATAGTTCATATAGTCATACAAATACAGCACTAGTTCAAATAGTCATAAAAATACAGCAATAGTTCATATAGTCATACAAATACAGCACTAGTTAATATAGTCATACAAATACAGCAGTAGTTCATATAGTCATACAAATACAGCAATAGTTCATATAGTCGCAATACAAATACAGCAATAGTTCACATATAGTCATACAAATACAGCAATAGTTCATATAGTCGCCATACAAATACAGCAATAGTTCACATATAGTCATACAAATACAGCAATAGTTCATATAGTCATACAAATACAGCAAAAGTTCATATAGTCATACAAATACAGCACTAGTTGATATAGTCATACAACTACAGCAATAGTTCATATAGTCATACAAATACAGCAATAGTTCATATAGTCATACAAATACAACAATGGTTTATATAGTCATACAAATACAGCAATAGTTCATATAGTCATACAAATACAGCACTGGTTCATATAGTCATACAAATACAGCAATAGATCATATAGTCATACAAATACAGCAATAGTTCATATAGTCATACAAATACAGCAATGTTTCATATAGTCATACAAATACAACACTAGTTCATATAGCCATAAAAATACAGCAATAGTTCATATAGTCGCTATACAAATACAGCAATAGTTCACATATAGTCATACAAATACAGCAATAGTTCATATAGTCGCCATACTAATACAGCAATAGTTCACATATAGTCATACAAATACAGCACAAGTTCATATTGTCGCCATACAAATACAGCAATAGTCCACATATAGTCATACAAATACAGCAAAAGTTCATATAGTCGCCATACAAATACAGCAATAGTTCACATATAGTCATACAAATACAGCAATAGTTCATATAGTCATACAAATACAGCAATAGTTCATATAGTCATACAAATACAGTAATGGTTCATATAGTCATACAAATACAGCAATGGTTCATACAGTCATACAAATACAGCAATGGTTCATATAGTGATACAAACACAGCAAAAGTTCATATTGTCATACAAATACAGCAATAGTTCATATAGTCATACAAATACAACAATTGTTTATATAGTCATACAAATACAGCAATAGTTCATATAGTCATATAAATACAGCAATGGTTCATATAGTCATACAAATACATCAATAGTTCATATAGTCATACAAATACAACAATTGTTCATATAGTCATACAAATACAGCAATAGTTCATATAGTCATACAAATACAGCAATAGTTCATATAGTCATACAAATACAACCCTAGTTCATATAGTCATACAAATACAACAGTAGTTCACATATAGTCATACAAATACAGCAATGGTTCATATAGTCATACAAATACAGCAATAGTTCATATAGTCATACAAATACAGCAATAGTTCATTCATATAGTCATACAAATACAGCAATAGTTCATATAGTCATACAAATACAGCAATAGTTCATATAGTCATACAAATACAGCACTAGTTCATATAGTCATACAAATACAACCCTAGTTCATATAGACATACAAATACAGCAATAGTTCATATAGTCATACAAATACAGCAATAGTTCATATAGTCATATTTAGTATTATTCCTAAATGTATTGATTGAAAAAATCTTAATGTTCAATTGAATATCCTTAATGTTTAATTCTTTATTCCGATTTCTTAATTCTGAATGACAAATGCCTGATTATAAATACTTGATTATCATTTGTATACAATTTGTATTGTTTCATTCTTAAATTGTATTTCTTAGTGCTAAATGATAAATTATGCATACCAAATGTGTGGTGGTGTCCTCAAGCAATACACTTTTTCCGCATATGTCAGTACTGGTTATACCCAGGAATACTGTAATATGAGTTGTATATTGTAAGAACTTGTTTTGCAATCGAAGTAAAATAAATAAATTTAGACTATTAAATCTGCACGTGTTGTATCTATTTGGAAATTATTCACATTACAAATTATCACTCCCATCTATAAAAACAGGATGCTTTATCTATAAAACTGGACGTTTTATCTATAAAAACAGGATATTTTTATCGGATTCGTTTCTAAAATATTCTGGAAATTTGAAAAAAAAATCAGATAAACTTGGTGACATTGCAATACACATTCAACCATCGAGCATTCATGTACGTATCCATGCACGCACGTGCTTGTCTTCAATCAAAACTGAAATTAACATTACGTATATGCTAAACGTCAATACGAAAAAAAACATATATATAACGTATTACAATTATGTATGTTTTATAATACAATATGTTCTATGTCCCACATATCTAAGCGGGGCCTTCAGGATGTCGTTTATATCCATGTATGCATCAGTATGAAATATAAGCTTTAATTGTTTATGCATTAATTATATAAACGTAACTACTACAATCATGTTGTGATTATCCGTCTAATATTACAAATAGAGTAACAACTTCCAAGGCTACCTTCAGTTCGGCTCAACATAAGCTGTCATCTTTTCCTGGACATTGGCTTTACCTCCAATCAGAACACAGCACACACGATTTTAGGGAACCAGGTATTAAAGCGTGTTTGCTGTTTAACGGTGCTGAACACAGCCCCGTTTCTAAAATACTCAATATACATTCTGAAAGTATGTATCACCACCCATCAAAATAAAATTAAATACAATATCGAGATGTAGTAAGGCCGAAATAAAGTTACTACCATTCGTCATATTAAAAATAGTGTTGATATTTAACTTCACTGCAAAAAAAAAAAAAAAAAAAAAATGGGGGGTTTCTGAGGAATTTTAGAGAATTTATTGCAAAATGAAAATGACATAATACTAATCAATTTTAAGACATTTATTTTAGATTTACCTAAAAACAAACCAAGACCAATGTAAACTATTGCTGGAGTAGAATATGTACATCCATTATCAGTTATACTTTATTGGATAGGAATGGGAGTGGGGACATCCATTATCAGTTAAACTATATTGAAACGGAATGGCAGTGGGGACATCCGTTATCAGTTATACTATATTGAATAGGAATGGCAGTGGGGACATCCATAATCAGTTTTACTATACTGGATAGGAATGGCAGTGGGGACATCCATTATCAGTTTTACTATACTGGATAGGAATGACAGTGGGGACATCCATTATCAGTTATACTTTATTGGATAGGAATGGCAGTGGGGACATCCATTATCAGTTATACTATATTGAATAGGAATGGCAGTGGGGACATCCATAATCAGTTTTACTATACTGGATAGGAATGGCAGTGGGGACATCCATTATCAGTTTTACTATACTGGATAGGAATGACAGTGGGGACATCCATTATCAGTTATACTTTATTGGATAGGAATGGCAGTGGGGACATCCATTATCAGTTATACTATATTGAATAGGAATGGCAGTGGGGACATCCATAATCAGTTTTACTATACTGGATAGGAATGGCAGTGGGGACATCCATTATCAGTTATACTATACTGGATAGGAATGGCAGTGGGGACATCCATTATCAGTTATACTTTATTGAATAGGAATGACAGTGGGGACATCCATTATCAGTTATACTTTATTGAATAGGAATGACAGTGGGGACATCCATAATCAGTTTTACTATACTGAATAGGAATGGCAGTGGGGACATCCGTTATCAGTTATACTTTACTGAATAGGAATGACAGTGGGGACATCCGTTATCAGTTATACTATATTGGATAGGAATGGCAGTGGGGACATCCGTTATCAGTTATACTATATTGGATAGGAATGGGAGTGGGGACATCCATTATCAGTTATACTTTATTGGATAGGAATGGCAGTGGGGACATCCATTATCAGTTATACTATATTGAATAGGAATGGCAGTGGGGACATTCATAATCAGTTTTACTATACTGGATAGGAATGGCAGTGGGGACATCCATTATCAGTTTTACTATACTGGATAGGAATGACAGTGGGGACATCCATTATCAGTTATACTTTACTGGATAGGAATGGCAGTGGGGACATCCATTATCAGTTATACTATATTGGATAGGAATGGCAGTGGGGACATCCATTATCAGTTATACTATATTGGATAGGAATGGCAGTGGGGACATCCATAATCAGTTATACTATACTGGATAGGAATGGCAGTGGGGACATCCATTATCAGTTATACTTTATTGAATAGGAATGACAGTGGGGACATCCATTATCAGTTATACTTTATTGAATAGGAATGACAGTGGGGACATCCATTATCAGTTATACTTTATTGAATAGGAATGACAGTGGGGACATCCATTATCAGTTATACTTTATTGGATAGGAATGACAGTGGGGACATACATTATCAGTTATACTTTATTGGATAGGAATGGCAGTGGGGACATCCATTATCAGTTATACTATATTGAATAGGAATGGCAGTGGGGACATACATTATCAGTTATACTTTATTGGATAGGAATGGCAGTGGGGACATACATTATCAGTTATACTTTATTGGATAGGAATGGCAGTGGGGACATCCATTATCAGTTATACTTTATTGAATAGGAATGGCAGTGGGGACATACATTATCAGTTATACTTTATTGGATAGGAATGGCAGTGGGGACATCCATTATCAGTTATACTATATTGGATAGGAATGGCAGTGGGGACATCCATTATCAGTTATACTATATTGGATAGGAATGGCAGTGGGGACATCCATTATCAGTTATACTATACTGGATAGGAATGGCAGTGGGGACATCCATTATCAGTTATACTTTATTGAATAGGAATGACAGTGGGGACATCCATTATCAGTTATACTTTATTGAATAGGAATGACAGTGGGGACATCCATTATCAGTTATACTTTATTGAATAGGAATGACAGTGGGGACATCCATTATCAGTTATACTTTATTGAATAGGAATGACAGTGGGGACATACATTATCAGTTATACTTTATTGGATAGGAATGGCTGTGGGGACATACATTATCAGTTATACTTTATTGGATAGGAATGGCAGTGGGGACATCCATTATCAGTTATACTTTATTGAATAGGAATGGCAGTGGGGACATACATTATCAGTTATACTTTATTGGATAGGAATGGCAGTGGGGACATCCATTATCAGTTATACTTTATTGAATAGGAATGGCAGTGGGGACATACATTATCAGTTATACTTTATTTGATAGGAATGGCAGTGGGGACATCCATTATCAGTTATACTTTATTGAATAGGAATGACAGTGGGGACATCCATTATCAGTTATACTTTATTGAATAGGAATGACAGTGGGGACATCCATTATCAGTTATACTTTATTGAATAGGAATGACAGTGGGGACATCCATTATCAGTTATACTTTATTGAATAGGAATGGCAGTGGGGACATACATTATCAGTTATACTTTATTGGATAGGAATGGCAGTGGGGACATCCATTATCAGTTATACTTTATTGGATAGGAATGGCAGTGGGGACATCCATTATCAGTTATACTTTATTGGATAGGAATGGCAGTGGGGACATCCATTATCAGTTATACTATATTGAATAGGAATGACAGTGGGGACATCCATTATCAGTTATACTTTATTAAATAGGAATGACAGTGGGGACATCCATTATCTGTTATACTTTATTGAATAGGAATGACAGTGGGGACATCCATTATCAGTTATACTTTATTGAATAGGAATGGCAGTGGGGACATACATTATCAGTTATACTTTATTGGATAGGAATGGCAGTGGGGACATCCATTATCAGTTATACTATATTGAATAGGAATGACAGTGGGGACATCCATTATCAGTTATATTATACTGGATAGGAATGACATTGGGGACATCCATTATCAGTTATACTTTATTGAATAGAAATGACAGTGGAGACATCCATTATCAGTTATACTTTATTGGATAGGAATGGCAGTGGGGACATCCATTATCAGTTATACTATATTGGACACCCATTATCAGTTTTACTATATTGGATAGGAATGGCAGTGGGGACATCCATTATCAGTTATACTATATTGGGACATCCATTATCAGTCATACTATATTATATAGGAATGGCAGTAGGGACATCCATTATCAGTTATACTATATTGGGACATCCATTATCAGTCATACTATATTTTATAGGAATAGCAGTAGGGACATCCATTTTCAGTTATACTATATTGGATAGGAATGACAGTGGGGACATCCATTATCAGTTATACTATATTGAATAGGAATGGCAGTGGGGACATCCATTATCTGTTATACTTTATTGGATAGGAATGGCAGTGGGGACATCCATTATCAGTTATACTATATTGAATAGGAATGGCAGTGGGGACATCCATTATCAGTTGTACTTTATTGGATAGGAATGGCAGTGGGGACATCCATTATCAGTTATACTAAATTGGATAGGAATGGCAGTGGGGACATCCATTATCAGTTATACTATATTGAATAGGAATGGCAGTTGGGACATCCATTATCAGTTATACTTTATTGGATAGGAATGGCAGTGGGGACATCCATTATCAGTTATACTATATTGGACACCCATTATCAGTTTTACTATATTGGATAGGAATGGCAGTGGGGACATCCATTATCAGTTATACTATATTGGGACATCCATTATCAGTCATACTATATTATATAGGAATGGCAGTAGGGACATCCATTATCAGTTATACTATATTGGGACATCCATTATCAGTCATACTATATTATATAGGAATGGCAGTAGGGACATCCATTATCAGTTATACTATATTGGATAGGAATGGCAGTGGGGACATCCATTATCAGTTATACTATATTGAATAGGAATGGCAGTGGGGACATCCATTATCAGTTGTACTATATTGGATAGGAATGACAGTGGTGACATCCATTATCAGTTATACTATATTGGATAGGAATGGCAGTGGGGACATCCATTATCAGTTGTACTATATTGGATAGGAATGACAGTGGGGACCATTTTATACCACTTTGTATATCAACCAACCACTTTCTCGTTGTTTTCTCAAATTCGCTTGCAAGAAAGATTTTTTATTGATGTTTCTTTTTATCTAAAAATTTCAACTTATTACAACATGTTCACAAATTGTATTTAAAGCATGTATGAAATAGCTTTCAACAGTTATAAATATATTTTGTTCAGTCTAATTTGAACAATCCTCAAGTAACACTCCGATAACGAAAATTCGCGAAACTGAACGGATGCACGGAAAATTCCGAACCGTTACGTATATACGTACTCCGTCTGCGACAAAAGCGTCCACATTCAGATGCATTTCTTGTAGTTCTGTTGTAATAGGGAATGCTATAATAATACAGAACATATAATACACAATTTGTTTTGTTTTAAAATGTTAAATATAGTGCCTCAAATGTTCGTACCTAGTCCGAACCTCCCTGTGCCTCAGAGTAGCTACGGGCCTGATATGTAACCTGAAATGTGTTGAGAATGGATCACTCCCATTGAACAACTGTATAACAATTCATGGTAGAATGGGCTGCTTTAACTAACTGTAACGAATAACATTATAAACACCAAGGCACATTAGCATTACGCTAATTTTACGGGAAGAGAAACGGTTGATAAAACACATATATTCTTACATTTTTGTTTAACACTGTTCTTTCAAACTTAGACGTTTATTTCATAAAGACGAACTACTACGAGCATTTAAATTTAAATCGGAGATATTTGCTGCTACATGTATTAGTTGGTTGTGAAAATCGTTAACCATTGTGTTACATACCACAATAAACTGTGCCAACAACAGTTTTCTCAGTTCTACTATGGCTGTCACTGTTCCAGGCGCAACCGGAAATAGTACTTTTATGTCCATGGGTGCGTATTAATTTTGGTTACTAAATAGAAGTAGTTGAAGTAGACATACTAGTAGTAAAATTTATATTTCTAAGTCAACTGAACAACACATAAAACTTTCTAAGTCAACTGTACATCACATGATACTTTCTAAGTCAACTGTACATCACATGATACTTTCTAAGTCAACTGAACATCACATACTACTTTCTAAGTCAACTAAACATCACATAATACTTTCTAAGTCAACTGAACATCACATGATATTTTCTAAGTTAACTGAACATCACATAATACTGTCTAACTAAGTCAACTGTACATCACATGATATTTTCTAAGTCAACTGAACCTTACATGATACTTTCTAAGTTAACTGAACATCACATAATACTGTCTAACTAGGTCAACTGTACATCACATGATACTTTCTAAGTCAACTGAACATCACATAATACTTTCTAAGTCAACTGAACCTCACATGATACTTTCTAAGTTAACTAAACATCACATAATACTGTCTAACTAAGTCAACTGTACATCACATGATACTTTCTAAGTCAACTGAACCTCACATGATACTTTCTAAGTTAACTGAACATCACATAATACTGTCTAACTAAGTCAACTGTACATCACAAGATACTTTCTAAGTCAACTGAACATCACATCTACTTTCTAAGTCAACTGAACCTCACATGATACTTTCTAAGTTAACTGAACATCACATAATACTTTCTAATTAAGTCAACTGAACATCACATGATACTTTCTAAGTCAACTGAATCTCACATGATACTTTCTAAGTCAACTGAACATCACATAATACTGTCTAATTAAGTCAACTGAACCTCACATGATACTTTCTAAGTCAACTGAATCTCACATGATACTTTCTAAGTCAACTGAACATCACATAATACCTCTAAGTCAACTGAACATCACATACAACTTTCTAAGTCAACTGAACATCGGTCTCATCTGAACAATCCTCAAGTAACACTCCGATAACGAAAATTCGCGAAACTGAACGGATGCACGGAAAATTCCGAACCGTTACGTATATACGTACTCCGTCTGCGACAAAAGCGTCCACATTCAGATGCATTTCTTGTAGTTCTGTTGTAGTAGGGAATGCTATAATAATACAGTACATATAATACACAATTTGTTTTGTTTTAAAATGCAACAATGATGTTAAATATAGTGCCTCAAATGTTCGTACCTAGTCCGAACCTCCCTGTGCCTCAGAGTAGCTACGGGCCTGATATGTAACCTGAAATGTGTTGAGAATGGATCACTCCCATTGAACAACTGTATAACAATTCATGGTAGAATGGGCTGCTTTAACTAACTGTAACGAATAACATTATAAACACCAAGGCACATTAGCATTACGCTAATTTTACGGGAAGAGAAACGGTTGATAAAACACATATATTCTTACATTTTTGTTTAACACTGTTCTTTCAAACTTAGACGTCTAATTAACAAATTTAAATCGGAGATATATACTATTATTACATGTACCAGTTGTGTTCGAAAATCGTTAACCATTGTGTCACATACCACAATAAATTGTGCCAGGAACAGTTTTCTCAGTTCTACTATGGCTGTCACTGTTCCAGTCGCAACCGGAAATAGTACTTTTATGTCCATGGGTGCGTATTGTTTTTGGTTACTAAATAGAAGAAGTTGATGTAGACCTACTTGTAGTAAAATTTATATTTCTAAATCAACTGAACAATACATAATACTTTCTAAGTCAACTGTACATCACATGATACTTTCTAAGTCAACTGTACCTCACATGATACTTTCTAAGTCAACTTAACGCCACATGATACTTTCTTACTCAACTGAACATCACATGGTACTTTCTAAGTCAACTGAAAATCACATGATATTTTCTTAGTTAACTGAACATCACATAATACTTTCTAGGTCAACTGAACATCACATGATATTTTCTTAGTCAACTGAACATCACATGATACTTTCTAAGTCAAATG